>OW569398.1:86383544-87062294 GCA_937620795.1 Thecophora atra
CGACGTTTTCATTATATGAATAATAATTGATTTTTTTGATAATGTTTTTCATAAATATTCATACAGCGATTTTTAGTTGTTTTCAATTAAATTTTGTGGCAATTTATTTTTTGTTTTTTTTGTATATACATCATGTGGTCATCCATTCAATCAATTCACATCAGGTTAATGCATAGATATTTAATCAATCAATCAATATTATTTATGAATCGTTTTCGTTGATAGGATGTTTTTTTGTTGCCAAAAAATGTTCGCAGTTTAGTTGCAATTCAGTCGTTGGTTTTTTGGGGAATTTTTTTCGTGAGCCGAAAATCATCGGATATAACAAGATGTGTCAGAAGATACGATGTCATCATCATCATTAGCAACATATCAACAGCGCAGCAGCAGCAGCAGCAACATCAACAATGAAATGTCCGCCGAAAGTTTTGTTTTTTATTGAATGATTGTTGTAATTGTGGTGTAATTGTTGTTGTTGTTGTTGTCACGCAATTATTACCAACACCAAAATGCATTTCAAAAAGATGTTGCATCGATGCATTTGTTGTTGTTGTTTGGAAGCATCAACGTCGATGCACGGAAACATTTTGTATTGCATTTAAAACAATTATTAATTAAATGAATAATAATCGTAATCAAATTGTTGATGTTATTGATAATTGTTGTGATTGTTGTTGTTGTTATCGTTCGATTCACAATATCGACGATGACGTCATCGATTTCATTTGTCATCGTTTGATTTACGACGATGACGATTTGCGGTTGATGGCGTTTTTGTCGTCGTCGTCGTCGTTGTTGTTGTTAATGTTGTTGATGATGTGGTGGTGGTTGTTGTTGTTGTTGTTGTTGTGGGGTTGGGTTGGGGAAGAAAAGAAAAATACGTTGTTTTTGTTTTAAATTAATCGATTACCTGTTACTTAATCTTCTTTTTTTTGATTTTCTTTTTTCGTTTGTAATAGTTGAAACAAAAAATATTGAAAAATATTTAAAATAATCTATTATTATATATGTATATATAGAAATTGCTTCTTTCAATTCTTAGAGCCAAGTGATTGCTTCGATGTAATTATTTTTTATTATAAATTCGAATCCACTTTCTTTTCTTTTCTTTTAATTTATTATTTCGTTATTATTTCCATTTTTTCTTTTTGCTTTGATGTAATATTATTTTTTTTTTCTATTTTATTTTATTTTTCATTTAATTCAATCAATTTTTCAATAATTTTTCTTGTTATTTATTAGCTGTAAAGAAAAAAGAGAGAGAGAAGGAAATAATTTCCGTTAGCAACAGTTATTTTTCAAATTTGGAGGAGTTTTTCCCATTAACGACCTTGTGTAGTGATAAATAACTAATAATATATAATATATATATATATTTTTTTTAAATTTTTTTGTTCGATAAATAATTATTTGGTAGTTTTTTTTCTCTATGAAACCCTTTATTAGAACACTTTATTATTAAACAAAGGTCTATACAAGGAGTTCTCCAACCCGCGACTCTCGAGGAAGCTCAATTTATTCACGCTGTTTAAGCTCCTGAGTTCTCAATCGTTAGGGAAATGGAAGCTGAGCCTCGTACTCAAAACCCAAGTGTTGCCCTGTACTCAAAGGGCAACTGTAGCTCTGTCCCGGTTCCGGAGCTTTTGGAGGTGGGCCTTAAATTTTTACTGTCCGTCGAACGACGAATTCGTATTTAAACTTCAATTTTATTGGTTTTTATGGGAAATTTTGATGTTATCGTTGCTGTTACTGTTGCTTTTATCGTTACATTTCCTGTGAACATTTTAATTTCAATTAATTTGCGCCATCATGTTGATGACGGTGATGATGACGATCATCAATAAACGCGGAACAACAACAGCAGCGAGAAGAACAAGAGTATCAACAGCAGCAACCCAGCAAAATTCCAAACTGAAAACTCTTTGCTGATGAACAGTTAACGTTGGCAACCATTAAAACAATAATCAATGTCAGAAACCTGTTAAAGTAGCTGTCAAACTTACTACTAAAGCACACACACACACACACACGCACACTGACATAACTTAAGTGAAAACAATTTATTTATTTACAGACTACTTAAGTTGCTGGAAGTTTGAGTAGCTTTTGCTTCTGTCATAAGAGCCGCCGTCGAGTGCCACGACTGCAGCAACAACTCAGCTGAAACTCACACGACGAAGTATCAGAGTCGTAAAGGGTTCTGTTATTGTGGTTGTTGTCCTGCCAGAATGTTCATGGCGTTAACAATTGGTGTTGATGAGTGCAGAAAAATACGCGCTTGACGGCTACAATGAAAACAGTGGGAACAACAATAATCATTGCAAATGAAGTGCAATCCTTTTCTCCCGAAATTTTCCAGAGCGTCTCATATTTTTTCTTTTTTATTGTTGTCTGTTTCTCACGCTTCATCACTCTTCAACAGGAGCTTTACAGGTCTCACTCCACTCGCAACACTTCCACGTGTTTTACTGCTTTTGACTTTCAATAAAGTGCCTTCGTTTTTACCGTTTTCTTATACCAAAATAAATTCAACGTAGAACGTCCACGAACAAGAAATATTTCCCAAAATCAATTCCAATTAAATTGATTACTCATTATCAGTAACAAATGTCCGAGGAGCAGCAAAAGTCGCGCTTGTTGCTGAATTCGGGAACGAATGCAACTCAACCAGCAACAACAACCACAAAAAGCAACAACAACAAATGAAAAACAATGCAGACAGACAGGAAGAAAAATGTTGGTCGCATCGAAATCCACTTTACTACGAAATTCATTTTACAAATCGTCCTCGAATCGATTTTCTTTTTATTTTTCCTTTGCCTTCTCTTTTCTCTTCAAACGCTCTTCGTTGTTGTTCGTGTTGTTCTTGGCAACATTTTGATTTTTCTTCAACATTTTCTTTTATTTTCATTTTCAGCGAAATTGAATGGTGGCAAGCAGATAAATTATTGGGGGATGCGGAGGAACGCGAATGGAGGAACAGACGAGGTTTTGTTGTTGCCAAATTTCTCATTAAATGAGGAATTCACTCGTTTGACGCTCGGACACTTCTTGACGCTATCAATATTCATGTCTATCCGTCGTCTTTTCTGCCTCTTGCTGCTATGTGTCTGCTGTGTCATATTTCCTCGTTGTTGTCGATGTTATTATGATAAAAGCTTTCCGATTTCGACGGCTGCCAAAACCGACTGCTTCCAATAACAACACAAGCAACGTTTCCATTTCCGTTGATTTTCTCATTAATGCACATTTTAATGAACATGAATGTTGGCGATTTGGATGCGTTTTTGTTGTTGTCATTGCTGTCATTCCTATTTTCGTTACCATCACAATTACGATTTTATTTTAATTGGATACGAAAACGCAACGACATTGCAACATTGTCAATTTAGACGACTTTTATTCGCTTTAAAAAAATTTCATAATGTACAAAAAATAATTAAAATCTGTAATTAACTAAAAATGGATTTATAAACACATTATACATAAATAATAAAGCAGAAGCCGGAGAAGGCAGAAAGAATCTTTTTCTGTTTTCCACGCTAAAAGCACTTCTAGTGGTTCGAATAAGAATTTCGATTCAGATTAGAATTTCTCAGCATAACAAATTCATTTCAGTTGATCGCAGAGAGCGAGAGATAGAGAGACTGCAATCGTATCATGCGAGTGTAGAAAATATTTGAGTGTGTGTTAGGCCGTTCATGGATGCGTTGTGAGAGCGCGTTATGAATTAGTTTGTGTCTGCCTGTGAATAATTTATACAAAAATAGAGAATAAACTGAGTACAATTGCAAGTGTGTAGCTGTGACATCAATAACACAAGCAATTATTGCATTGCGACAGCACTTTATAGCTTAAATTGTTAAACACGAGAGAGAGAGAGAGAGAGGGAGCGGCGGGTTGAAGGGAAGAGACTGCATGTTGTTTGATTTAATAACAGCAATCAAAAATGTAGAATGAATTTTTGTATAAAAGTAAACATTTTCGTTTGTTTATGCAAAGAAAGACAATCACACAAATTTTGTTTTCCATTGTTTTAAATACACCTACGACTCTGGAGAGCATTCAAATTATTTCTTATCTTTATTTGTACATTATTCTATATTAAAATTGGGTTTTTCCTAACAAAACATTGAGAAGCATTTAAAATCAATTAAAAGCTCGTCTCGTGAAAATAAAGAAAACTTGCAAAGAATTGTATAATTTTCAAAAGCAAACAGATTTCATTTCAAACTTTTCGATTCTTTTCCAAACTCTTTTTCGCTCTGTTTCTTTTTTAGTCGTCGATTTTTGAATGCCGCTTGTATAAATATTTATTAAAAAGCAATAAATTTTAAGTTTTCCGCGGCGTTAACATTGTTTGTTTTTATGGTTTTAATTCCAAAACTTTGCAGCAGTAGGAAAAGAAGAGGAAGAAGACGAAAAAGCAGAAGAGAAGAAGCAATTTTCATCATTCACTTGAATTCAAAAATAAAGCAACAGTCAAACACACACACACACACACACACACACACGCGCGCGAAATATAAACACCAAACTTAAGCCGAAAGAAATTACTAAGAAAACTTCTGCTGCGAAATCACAATCAAAAGGATTCGCTCCCACCTATAATGAGGAGTGGGAGTGGGAGTGGGAGCAACACCCGAGTAGGAACCTTAAAAGTATCCACTCTGTGAACGTCTCGAAAGCCACTCAAAATTTTAGCGAATCTTCTTCGCTTCAGAACTCACTTTCGTGTTTCTTTTCTTCGGTCACTTGTAGAGTCACCTGCCTCGGTCACTTGTTTATGATCCCTACTTCGTTTGTTGCGATCGTTTTTTCATTAGTTTAGTATAAAATTTTTTTAAAAAAGGAAAAAGAAATATACAAAAAAAAAAAAATACCAGAAAATGTACTAAAATATTCTGATCGGAGGAGGATTTTTTCTTCATTCTCTTCGCTCAAAATGGACACGGTATAAGAACAAAAACGTTATAAGAACAGCTCTAAAAGAGACGTGCTTACAAAATATTATCAAAATTTAATAGGTGTTTAATTAGCAGAAAACTACACACAATTAAGGCTCCTCTCGCTCGCTCCTGACGATTCGGACTCCAACAAAAGAAACCTCTCTCATTGTTTGCTCTCTAAAATGTTCTCTGGGACACACATTCGATGGCACAGTAGTCACCAACAACAAGACTTTTCAAAAGCTTTGCTTTCAGTTGTTGTTGCGCTCTTTTCACACTACAGCGCAAACATACGCATGTGTGTGTGTGTTTCTTCGTTTGCTTGCTTAAAAACGGCAGCAATTCAATTAAAAGTTGAATTGAAGTGTCATATTTTTATTAAGCACAAGGAATTGATTATTGTTTGCAAAGTGCTTTGGTGCTGCAGGTGGAAATGAGAGATATTTTTGTCTACAATTCGGATACTTTAAATGGGTCCCCAATCAACAATAAAACAAAGTTATTTCCTGAAATGTTTAATTGCAATTAATTAGAATCCAATCCACACACAATATGAAATTTCCCCAGAAAAACACTTCCAGATTCGACTTCTTAAAAGAGTTGATAATTTCGGATGGAAATTTCCGTCGTATTGTACCATACATCGGTAATTTGCAGGTGATATTAGTGACCGGTTTCTCATCCGAAAATGAATAGAAAAGCGAGCTGAAAACAACGGAAAAGGACAAAAACGAATCCTGTGTAAAGTAAATTGGTGTTTGTGTGTTTGTAGTTCGTGTAAATAGAAAAATTGTGCGAAAACAGTTTTTAGCCCTACAAAGAAAAACAACAAAAAAACTTTAACAACAAAGTTAACATCACGTGAACAAAGGATTGTTTTACGAAGCTGAGTAGAGATGTAGATGGTCGGAAGGATAACAATTTTCGGTTTTGAAAATAAGGACGAATGGCAGGCGAATTCGTGTGTGTGTGTGTGAGTGTGTGCCGAGTGCACATTGGTGGCAAACAAGTAACCAAAAGTTATACAAAAACTTTTTCACGTACCTTCACAGCGCAAATATACGAAGCTTAGACGAACAAGTATTTGTCAATCAATTGAATTTTCCACTGTGAAAAGAGACAAGAGCGTGGCTGTGAGTGTTTGCCAGAGGATGAGTGTGTGTGTGTGTGTGTGTTTGAATGTGAGTGCATTTAGTTTGATTGTATGAAGGGCACAACGAAAAACTAGTAGAAATCCCAGCAAGTAAATTGGAAGAAAATACTTTGCACAATTTCTAAAGAAGGTGTATGGATGCTCTCCTCCTTTCTTCTTCCTTTTTCCTCCGTCCTTTGCTTTGTCACCCTCGCTTTATGTCACTCTAATCTCCCTGAATGTAACAATTTTCTTCGTCTTTGTTTCTTCTCTTCTTCGTCCGTCTGTAACAAGCACAATTAAGCCAAATAAAAGTTGACATGTAGCTATAGTTTTTCCTTGTTCAAAGTGGTAAGTAGGGAGCATAGCAGATGTAGAACGTAGGTGATAGAATTGGAAAAATAAGCGCTTTGGTGGCGGTAGTAACAATGTAAAGAAAAAATTTCACTAAAAACTGTTCATGATAAATTTGATTTGCTAAGTTTCTATTTTGTACTTTATACTCTTCACTACCACTTCACTGTTAGAGACACTCTTTAGTATATTTTATGCTCTGCTCTGGTCCATACTGTATTCAATACGCTACACCATAATCTAACCTCTATGCTACTCAATACTCTACTCCATACTGTTCTGTAATACTGTAGGTATGTCTGTATATTCTATTCCGTATTGTACTCTACAATCTGCAGTTTATTCTATTATCTACTAGATTGTAACCTATAGTGTACCGTATAACCTAATGACACTGTAGTCTACTGTGTAATTTACTGTAATGTATACTCTACTCTATATTCTATTTCACAAATTAGTCTATACTCTACTCTAATCGGCTCTAATCTGTTGAATTTACCGAATTCCTAGTTTACCGAATTGTCTCCATCCCCAAATTCCGCAAACATAATGTGCTCTATACTCTGCTCTTCGAAACTCTATTCCATAATGTATTGTATGTACGCTTCACTATATTCTACTTTATACTTTAATCTTTACTGTACCCTATACTGTACTGTACTCTATACTGTACTGTACTCTACAGTTTACTTCACTTCTCCTCTATTTTATCCTCTATTTTATATTATACTCTACGTTTTACTGTACTGTATACTTTACTTCACTGTGAAGTCTACTCCAGACGCTATTGTATACTCTAGTCTACTCCTTCCTCCATTCACGTATCTACTCCATATTGTACTGCAGTCTACACTCAGCTCTCCTCCGATTCGAATCAAGAAATTATCCAGTAAATGGCTTTCCAGTCACTTTCCTTAACTGCATATTCTTAATATTATTTCAGAATGCTCTCAAGAAACATAAAATAAGATCTTCAAATCGATGTTTTCATTATTAATTTTTAAAATGGATTATTTTTCAATTGTTAAATGAAAAAACTGCATCAAACCTTATAGCAACGTGGAAGATGAAATAGAAAACCCAACAACGAATATCCCCGAAAATAGAGCAAGAAATATCAACAGATAAACGAGAAACAAATTGGCGAAGTTTGTCAAGTTGGCAGGACGATTTTTCGAAGCCAAACCGAGACAGATCGAAGCAATAGATATCTATGTGCTGAAATAAATATTTCATATACATTTCTCATCGTATTCTTTTTTTATTGAGTGTTTGAAAGGCGAAGAACACATTTTATTTCACTTTATTAACGAACCAAATTCTTATTTCATCTTGAAAGTCTTTTGAGTCGTCTTATGAAGTTTATTTTTACATTAACAAACAAAGCAAAAAATGAATTTTAATAGAACACAAACCTTTATACAATGTATAGAATATTCTCGCACACACGCACACATGTACATTTATATACAAATAATGATATTGAGTAGCAAGAAATAAAATGGAAAAAAAATAAAAAGAAATCTCAAAGTTCGTTGTTCATCTCAGCGCAATTTCGATTGAAAAATTCTGATTCCGTTTTTCATTTCCGGCATCATTCGTGTACAGACGCAGATACATCAGAATACACACACACACACACAGAAACACAGACATGACTGATAGCAGCTGAGTTGTTGAGTTGCGTGTTTTAGGGCGATGTCTGTTGTTTGTTTTGATGTCTGTAAATCAATTTGAAGCTCATTTTCTACGAACTGTTATTTATTTATTTTATTTTTACTTAATTTCATTGTTTTATGTAATTTTATTCAATTTAATTTTGTAGAATTGTTTTCTTCAATTTCAAATTTTTCGCTCCCAACAAAAGTCGAGAAATAAATCGATTCGCCTCTGATAAAAGAGTTTTTTGTCTACGACAGCAACTTTATTAAAAACTCATATTGGATCATAATAATAATGTGTTTGGTGAAATATAAATTTAATAAAATAATTCAGGTTGCTGTTTTGCTGTTCAACATCAACTTGATTTGTTTTCCTGTCCCCTTTTCTCTTGACAAAGTCATGCAACGGCGTGTAGATGAACGGTGTTTGTCTTTCGGTGTACGATGATGTGATGACATAAGCAACTTCTGCATAAACTTTTCAACCTCTTCAACAACTCAATGTGAATATCCAAAACATTTGCTCTCCTTTTCGTATCTGTTACAACTTCATCTAAAACTCAGCAACTTATATTGGCCGAACTGCACATAAACCCATTCACCTTCGAGTGTAGAATGCGAGCATAAAAATACATGATAATAACAAGCAACATATATTAAATAACTTGCATAGCATCTGTTTATACAATCAACAGAAGTTGAGAAGTGTTCCTCATTCAGTGCATTCACCGAACTCTCTACTCTCTGCTGCTTATCGCTTGACAACGTCATCTCGTGCACTCATATAAAATGTTTCGTGCTGTTTATAAGTGCTCCTAAAAGTGTGCCCCACTACTGTGCAAGTGCATGCAGCTAAATCAATGCATACAGTCTTGTAGCAGCGAATCAGCAAAGCGTAACCATGCAGCAAGTTAGTGAAAAAATGTTCAAAAACACAGCTTCAATAGATAAACAAACTTTTTTGTTAATAAGTTTCATTTTAGAAAATATGATTTTTCATATGAGTGAAAACTTGCAGCTGACTGAAAACATTGCTAATTGCTTTTAATTCAGCAAAAAGTTTGATTATAGGTTGAGAAATAAGTAAGAGAAAACACACACACATTTTGTAATATTTATTTAATTTCAATTTGCGTTCTATGCAACTTTTTAATGAGTAACTCAAAGAGTAACTCAAAAGCCCTCTAAAAATAACTAAAAAATAAAAACTCAAAATTAATAGCAAAAAGAAATGATAACAAAATATTAAAATAAATAAAAGTTTATATTATTTTGTGATTACTAATCAAAGCTTTTTTCAACTTCAATCAACAGATTTAATTCAAATAACACACACTTTATGCTCCTCCTTTTTTATTTCATTTTCTATATTCCTTCTTCGCTCCTTTACCAACTCCTTTTTCATCATTGCCTCTAATTTTTTTTTTTAATTTTTCACAATTGTTTAATTAAAAGATAGGAAAACAAGCAAGGGAATAAATAATATGCGCCCAAAAGCATGCTTAAGGAAGAGATAAAAATCCACAAGTAATAAACAAGGTGAAGTTATGATGAAGCCATTTGAAATAATGCCTATCGCCGCTTTAAGAAAAGGCGAAATTCGGGAAATTTATTTATATGCAGGTGAGGAAAGCCGCCAACAAATAAACGCAGCAGCAGACGCGGGCAACCGTTAAATGAGAAAATGTGGCAACGTGTTCTGTGTGTTTAAAACAACGTAATGGAAAATTAAAGGCGTTGGGCGGACGAGGCACAAAAAAGGGATATCAAGATAAGGATGCGAATAAGGACGAAGATTAAAGACGCTGTAATTAATGCTGAGAGAGGATTTTGAGCAAGCAGCAAAACTATGAAATAATAAACCTTATAAAAGAAGGAAGCGGGCAGAGTTTATTGCGAATTATAACTAAAATTACATTAAATTCCAGTGAACTTAAAACTAACTCATAAAATGGGTAGAAAAGTTATGTAATATTTGGGTTTACATCGTTAATAATAAATCAATATTAAAATTTGACCAATAAATCTTTTGACTCAACCATTAAATTATTTAATCTGAAATGCAAAATAAATAGAAAAATATATTTAATTGAATATTTTCTTTAACATTTCTCAAGCTTCTTAAAGAAGACCAACAAAATTGATATTCTTTTTGCGATTTCCAATAGTTAATGGTTTAGATTTGTCGATTTTCCCCAACTCATTTTAGAATATTTCCTTTTCGATACGGATACGTACTGCTATTTCTTGATGTTCGTGTTTTATATACATATGTCCATTTATATGTACACATAGCTCTCAATTTTTGCCTGCTTCTTTTAATATACGGCTTCTATAGATAGTCATTCGTAAATCCTTAACCCGTCGTTTTCCTGCCATCCATTTCAAGGTCTCTTTTCTCTTGACATCCTTCCTGGCGTGTATTTTTGGTGAGACTTCCTCACTCAACCATTTAAATTGCTACTTTAAATTTTTTACATTTCTTTCAAATATCCAGATATACAGATATAGATATCTGCTATGTGCATAGCCAATGCGCACAGATATTCAAATAGTTATTCAGATTCTCAGAGCGAAGAATGGAGAAGTAAGGAAAAAGAGAAGACCAGAGAAAAATGTAGACCATACTTTAAAAATAAAATAACTACGATGAGTGGAGATTAAAGGTGTATGAATAGAAAGAAGACGGAGCAAAAGGAAAAGAAGCGAACGGCCTGACAAAAAAGTGAAGCCAAATAAAAATGTTTTATAATATACGGAATAAATTTATCGTGTATGAAAAGCGGTATGGGCGTCTTCCACGAGACCAACTAGAAAAAAACAATTTAAAAAACAAAAAATAAAAAAAAAAATTAAAAGAAAAATAAATAAATTATTTTTTTTTTTTTTTTAATTTTTTTTTGAACTCGTTGGTTCAGTTGTAACTCTTAATTTTCCCTCAACTTGCTGGACGTTTTCATTGCCTTCTTCTTCATTTTCTTCTTAATCCTCATAGTAATCTGCTTCTGTCGCTACTTCTCAGTTGTGTGCAAACCAAGCGAATGTCCTTAACAGTTCCAGAAAAAAACCTTTATACAGAGGAACATAAAAGAAGCAAAGACACACTGAAAGAGCGAGTAGGAATTAGCGACAGAAAAAGAAGGAAATGTTTTGTTTGTGGTTATTATGGTTCATGTTTTTCCATTTTCCATTTTTCCTATAGCCGCTTCCTACTTCATATTCTTCAGATGGGTTTTTCCTTTTTTTTTAAATTTGGGTCAATTTATTAGACGGTTCAGAGAGTAAACAAAAAACGGATACATCTAAAAAATCAGAAAATACAAGAAAACTTTGAAAAACTACCAACAAATGTTGGTAGTAACATTATAAAAAAGTATGTCGATAATTTTTTTTTGTGCTGTGTTGCATGTCCGATGACTGTAATAAAAATTAAGGTCGAGAAACTAAAGACTCGAGAAACGAAGAAAAAATCTATGCAATGTGAAGGAAGACCACGAAAAAGCAAAGAGTTACACAAGCTGTTAAATGTGACACCAAAAATAATGTCAAGCAACATTAAGCTATTTTATAGACCTTCAAAAGAGTTCACGGTGAAGGAGAATAGATATAGTGAATGGCAGATATAGCGATCAGAACAAGAAAACGCAAAAACAATTGTAGACAAGTAATATGCATAATTTTCGATCAATGTCTGGCTTTAACCCAGTCACTTATATTTAAGAGACGACCACACATTAAATAAGAACATCAAGTTTCAAACACATGCGTGAATAATAAACTTTATGACCTGAATAAATAATTCAATCAAACGCTACAATAGCCAGGGTAAACAGCAAACACGGACACAGCATAAAGCATCAGCAGCAGCACTGCGCCGCAGAGTAGCATAAGAATCAGTAAAGCATTAAATGCTTTAAACATAGTTTTAGGGTCTCAACACCATCAACAACTATAATAACAGCAGCAATACAACTACAAATGCGGCTACTACTAGCGACACCGTCACCGACAACACCGACGACGACCGAGTTAAGTGTGGCGCATGTGGTACGGCAGAAACGTGTGGTTAAACCGTTAGACAAAATCACAGGATATGCCAGGACATGCTTAACGTCATGGTAATGAGATCCAACCGGAGGCGTATGCAAAAATGTATCCTGTACGGTGATGATGTGGATGTTGATGAAGATGACGACGGCGATGAAAACTTCGTAAGCACGATAAGGTTAAAGCTAAGTGAGGTTAAGTGGAGGAAGATTTAATAGTGAAGGGAAGCTTAGAAGAAGAAGAGAAGCTTAGAGAAGAAGAGCTTAGAGAAGAAGAGAAATGCAAATAAAAGAAATCAACTGAATTTGGAAAAGAAACTGAGAATACTTCAAAGCATTTCTGTTTAATTGGCTGTTAGTGAGAGAGAAACAATGAGGAAGAAAGAGAAGAGAAACCGAAAAAAGGAACTACTATCAGTGTAGTGAACTTTAGAATATATATCCTCTCTGATAGCCACGCAGCCCTCAGGCCAGACAAAACTAGATTTAGGCTTGTGGACAACTGGCGTAACAGACTTATCCAATTGGGACGCTATGATACCCTAACTTTGGGATGGGTCCCAGGCAATGATGGTTATCAAGGGAAGAGAAATACGAAATCTTAGGAAGAAACTGAGTTTATCGTCTAGTTCGTTAGGCCATCGACAAACAAGAAGGTTATTTATACTGAAAAAGGTATACATGAACTCTTGAAGGTTTTCTGACTGTCCATGCGGCCTAAGGTCAGCATCTCAATAAAATCAGGTTATCCTAAATGACCATTTGTAGATTCGAAGGTGCCGAAGGTAGGAAATGGTAGAAAGGATCCGCTGGTGGATTACCTTAAAGTTTGGAAGACCAACATTCGTACCATCCTCAGATTGTTATGAAGCCTTAACCTATGTTGAACTGTGGCACACAAAATAGATCCGAGGAGCCGAAGTTCGGTACTGTCTAATAATAATAGTCATCATGGCATAGTTTCAGGCTTATTTGGAAAGATGCTGCAATAGCGTAAAAAGCTACATTGCCTCTGTAATTCGCATTACATTTATAGAAACATATGTTGAATAAAAATCACAAAGAAATTACAAATCGTACCAATTCAATGGCAATTGTTGACTGGGTGAATCTATCGTGGAGTACCTTGCCAAAAACCAGTGTACTATGGACTATATAAGAAGAACTTTTCACTAAGATGCATTTAATACGATCGTAGTAGGTAATATTAATACCAGAAAGTCAGACTTAATTTCTGCTATTACTTCTAATTTTCTTCTTAAAGGCGAAAAATTCAAATAAATATGGAAACAATGTACAATGAGTTAAAAAATCGTTACATTAAATATTTAAACTTAAACTCTCACTTGCATTTAGTGAAAGATTTAAAAGAACTTCGCGAACTTTCTTTTTAATATAAAAGAACTTTTATATTAGCGACTTATTTTAAGAATAAGTTTTAGTAGAAATCGAATATTTTACACAAGGTCGTTTTTGGGAAATTTAGAAATTTGTAAATAATAAAATAAATACCGCGTTGATTGATAATTAAAGCCTTGAAAACGAGATTCCTGTAGACATTCATGAGGAGATTCTTGCAGCGATTCAAGGGGCGATTCTTGCCCAGATTCCCGAAGTGATTGATGTTACTATAGTTCTTAAAGCAAAGTCTAATGGGGAAATTATTCCGATTGCTTTGTGAAGAAGATTTTATAAAAGTTTTTATCTTGATAGAAAACTAAATCAAAATTTTGATTTTAGTTTTTAGAAGAAAACCTTGAAGAAATATTTTTCATATCTTTCTTTTTAACACGATTTAATTCGATTCTTTTTTTGTTATTAAATTTTATTATTTATTTTATTTTTATTTATTTTCTTTTTAAACATTTACACTTATTTGCGCGTTATATAATCACTCGAAATTCGCGCAAAGTAATTCGCAACTGAAACATATAAAAATAACAGTCCTTAAAACATGGCGAATGACCGTAGAACAACGATGAAAATTGCGAACGACCGTTGGCAAAAAACAAATAATGATTGAGGCCAGAAGATGATTTTTTTACGGATAGCCACCATGGAAATAACTAAAAATTGCACTAATTGTGAGCGAGGAAAACCGCAAACAGCAACGCGAAACTCTTTCGTTTGTACGAGCGAAATACTGTGGTTTTTTCTTTATTTATTTCCTCTAAGGATTTATTATAGATATAGATTTTTTTAATTTAATTATTCTGTAGATATTTAATATAAATTTAGTTTATTTTATATATTCATTTATTTATTTTTTTGACTTTGCGATAAACACACAATTCTCAGTGATAGGAATTCTTTCACACAGGAAAGTGAAAAGCAACCGACCGCGCCAGAGCTTCTTTTATCCTTACATCCTGGCAAATCCCGAAATCATACTAACGTGTCCGAAAACACGGCACGAACCAACATCGCGTGGACTATGAAAATTTGGTAAAACTTTGATTCAGCTGCGATGCGATGTGGTGTTCGGATGTGTGGTGAAAAACGAGGTCTGCAGCTGAGAGCGGGCGAGGAATCGTTGCAGGAAGAGAGAAAGAGTAAGAGAACGTTGAAGAAGAGAGAAAAAGGTGAAGAGAGAAGTTGTGGGGAAAATAAAAATTACACGAAGAGTAACGTTGCATATCGCTAGACAAACCAATTAAAAGAGGTGAATTTAATCGCGGAATTTGACAGAAAGAGAGATGTTGGTGGAGTTAGTGACAGGCAGCGGAAGGAAAGAAGTGGTTTATATTTTAAGAGAAATCTCTGCAAGTGTTCAGTGTTGAGGTTTTGGTGAATTGGTGAAATTCCTCACGCTGGTGACCGTTATTACCGTTGCTTTCAAAGCTGACACGTAAAATATTAATTTTATATTTAGACTATTTTCGTTATTAAGGTTAATAATATTTGAAATATTTCATTATTATTAGTAACACACTCTTTTTTAGAATTTTCTATGCTGAATTCTATACCGCAATAAATATCACCATTGGCATTACTACAACAGGTGACTGCCACTTCAGACAACATGTGGTGAATTTCAGATGCAAGCGAAGAGAAGTATGCGAAGCAAATGTCTCTCTTAATTCCTCTTGAACAGCGAGGAGAGTCCCATAATCATAGCAAAAGGACGATGATAGAGCAGAGAGAAAAAGAGGGAGTCAGGAGGACATTTTAACAGCTCTCACTTACTGAGAAGTAGAATCTGCTCACGCATGAGCTTTGCAAAAGTTGTACAGCTGCAAGGAAAGTCACCCTGTCGACGTACTCACCACAGCCGAGTGTGGTGTGGTGTGGTTCCTTTTTATTATCGCAAGGCTACTTCCTTGCGAGCTTCAAGTAGCATTGACTTTGACCGCCAGTCAGTTTCAGCTCGTGCCACAGCGAGTGAGGAGTGAATAAAAGCGCGAAGATGTTTTGCCGCCGTGAAAACTATGAACGAAGCATAATTTTTGGCGCGCTAACGTGTTTCGAAAACATAGGAAATACCACAAAAAAATGAAAAAGAAACCAACCAACTTTCAAGTGACTCTGACTTTTGCAGTGACAGTGAATTCTTTATTAAAGAAACTTCTAGCAACGAACACATAAACGCCCACACACACGCCTCGAGACTTTATTACAACGATGGAAAATATGTTTTGTGAATTTGTTGTGTCACGTGTGGCATGGTTTGTTAACGTGTTAAGCCGCCAGGGATGTTTAACATGATGTGAATGTGTTTATTACGGGCCGACAGCATTCATCAACAAAGCCATTGTTGTTCCTGTCATTGTCGTTGCCGTCGTCATTGTCGCTGGTGATGAAGAGCCCCATAAATAGTTTAACTTAGTTTCTGCAACAAACAATCTACAGCAGGAGAACATAACTACTTTAGTGAGTGGAAAGCGACACTGACCCTTGGGTTAAAGTGTCGACTCCGATGAGGTTGCTGTGTGGCGTTAAGTGATAACCACAGCATCGAATTTAAAGCTGAGTAGTCATAAATATGGGCGATTTTCTGGAACACGATTATTTGGAAAGGTAAAGGATAGAAATATATAAACCAGCTTAAAAGAACTTTTCAATAAAAGTACATTTATTTTTATGCATTATTCATGATAAATCCTTAGCGTTGCTCTCTTACTTTCGCTTTTGTTTTTGTTTTTGCTCTTAGTAAAATAAGTAATTTATTTTTATTTATTTATTTAATTATTTATTATATATTGAAGTTATTATCATAGCTAAAATTTGCCATAAATTTGGACACAAAAATCTTTAAATTAAATTAAATTAAATACTTATGATAGACAATATTTTTTGTTTTGCAGATGGACAAACGAATCTTAACAACGTCGTTTGAAATAGGAATTGAAATTATTGATACGTCAGAAAAACTCTGACACGTGTTCGCACATGGAATTGCTCACAAAATCACACACGGAATTATACATTAAAAGCGACCTAAATTCGTACAGAAATTAATATCTGGAATTGTAAAAAGATCGGGCATTAAACGACATAAAAGGCATAAATAAATGCAAACTTGAAATCACATAGAAAATGCATATAAATTCGTTCACAAAAATGTACATTAAATAACACATGAGATCGTGCTTTTTATCGAATACGTCCGACTTTGTACAAATACATAAATACGCATAATTTTTTATAAAAATTTGGAAAGTGGACTACAGATAGTTATATAAATCCAGAGTATAAATCTTGAGGAAGGCAAAATTCTTTCTCCCGCAGCGATCATAGACTAAGAAATGCGAAAAATCGGTGAGTCCATCAAGGATCCTAACAGAAAATCATGTGGAGTTTTCTTCATGGAAACCTATAAAATTTGAAAACGCCTTCAGCTCTCTTCGAATGATGTTGATAAACCAAAGCGCGTTTGCTGCACAAAACCACGAAAGCAAACTTCAAATCGGAATGTTTTTTGTGTATCAAAACGAATTCACTGCTTCAAGGTATGTAGAGTAGCACTTTTTCTAAAGCACAATAAGTAATCGTATGTTGTATATTTTTGGGCGTTGGGTGGGGATGGGCGGGCAAGCAAACGGACTCTGAGCAGCAGCAGCAGGAAGTGCAATTTGTTTGTGAATTTGTATTTATTTGCGGAGCGAGCTTTTAAATGCTTCTAAAACAACTAAAACAATAAAATAAATGCTGCATTTTTCGGGTATTTTTTAGGTTTATTTAGTTTCTTTCACGAACATATATACAAATAAATAAAGTTGGCCTCATTTCACAGGGGAACAGTACTTGATTTCCTTAAAAATTGCTAGTTTCGCTTTTGCAAAAAATTCTTTCATTAAAACGCGAGACAAACCAAAAGAAACAAGAAAGAGGAGAGTAGAGGAAAAAAGTGCAAAGTCTGAATCAGCTCTTGATTGGCCCAATTTTTATCTCTCGTTGAACGCAGAGACTAAAACTGACGCGAAAAAACGGAGACTAAAACAAGGATTAAACATTTTTTAAAAGAATTCCCAAAGGTGTGAGTTTTTTTTGTCGATCTCCGATGTTTTTTTTCCGTTTGTAAACTACTAAATTTTCCTCGCCATTTGTTAAGCTCGTGACGCAGTGTAACGCGGAACAGTAAAAATATAAAGTATGCAATGATTTGTGTGTTCCTTTAACAGCAAAAGCAATAAAAACTATGCAACAGTTTTTCAAGCAGAATTAAACACATAAAAGCGAGGAAAGGAAATATTGTGAGATATAGTTTTAAATTAATGATGTATTGATTTCAGGGTATGTAAACGCACATTCACGTGCGGACATCAAAATGTGCGCGAACGCAACAAAACATTTTTAGCGAACGCGCACGCGGTACATCATTTTTTAGCGCACGCTTCCTGTGCGGTGAGCGCACGTTTGCGACCGTGTGCGCACGTAAGTGTGCGTTTACATTTCCTGTTCAATTTATCGTACACTCGTCCTTAGGTTTTTTGTATGAAATAAAAGTCATTCCTCTTTCAAAGTGATGAGAATCTCTTTCGAAACTAAAAAAAATAAAATTGAAACCGCGTTTCGAATGAATTTTTGACAAACAAAATTAAAAGTGGGAACGCGAACACTATTCTTATTCATTATACAACCAACTGAAATACTTCTTTCTAGCGGGAAAGTGCTTAAATAACACGAAAAGGAAAAATAGGAATAAGAAATTATTTTCTTTAATAATGTTGGCAATCGATTTGGTGGCCCGAAGATTCGTTGTCATTTACATGTCGTCGCTTTTGAATGAGTTGTTAGTTGTAATTACCTATAAATAGTTATAGCTAAGGAGCAACTAATCATAAGGGAAGACGGAGGGGTGTAGGTGAAGAACGATGCGATCTATGCAAACTTTCAAAGTTTCATTAAAACATTTCACCACCGCCAACTGACCAACAATCAAAACAAACTGATGGCCAATTGATCAGTGGTACAGCAAGCGATTGCGGAGAGCTGAAGGGATGTTAAAGTTGGCAGGGAATGAGCAAAACAGCCTCAGACTTTGGCAGAGAAACAAGAGCATTTGTTTTATCAGTTGGCTGCAGTGCCAACAAAAATGATTGTTCACCAAAATCATCGAAAATCCTATCAACGAATTAAATCGTTGGTAAAACATGTTGTGAAGGAAAAAGGAGACGCTAAATGGAATATGAAGAATGAATGGAATATGAAGAAAATGTAAAAGGAACATTAAATTTGTTTCTATAAAAAGTTGCAGGATTTTATCACAACAGGTAACCTTACAAAACTACGCTTTATTTCCAACATTGCATCAATTTTTGGCGTTTGTTTTTGAACTGTCAAAATGGCCATGAAGTCACCTTTAGCATGTCCGAAATGGTCCACTGTCCACAAGAAGAAGAGGAAAGGAGATCGACAGAAGGGTGAAGAAAGTGCGTGGAGTTGTATTTTCATCCTGTGCAAAATTTATAAAATGCATATAAAAGCCATGGCGACGTCTCTTCAGAAATTTTATTAATTTTCGCGGTTTTTGGTGGAAAATTAAATTGCTTTTCAAGGTGGACGCAGTGTGATGAGGACGAAGATGACGCTGTGGCTGACGCTGATGGCGCAACGATGATGGCGATGCCGATAAAAATCGATTCGTCTCTTTCTACTCCCTTTCTCTTCTTTACCTTGTGTGCCTTGTCTCGTACGTGTGAGAATATTTAATAAAATGGTTTATCAAGCGGTTAACGGCGACTTTGCTCCAAGTAATAATTTGCTCTCAGCCACTGCTCCATCTGATTAAGCTCTGAAAGGGGAAAAATGTCCAGAAAAAATACCTTGAAAACATGCTTTGCACATGTTCCAGATTTTCCGAATTACTCTTTTGATAAGGAAGCAAAACGTAAGATAAAAAACAAAAGGTTTTAAGGTACTTTCTACTATAGTTTTGCTCAAGTCCTTTGCTCAATCCTGTGCTTGTCACTTTGATGTCTCGCTGTGGAAATGTGAGCTTTGATGCGGCAATCCTTTATTCAAAGGATGTTGAATAACAGCAAACGAGTGCTTATTGCAAGATCACTCTTTTAGTTTGCGTCTCAGCAACTTTTAACTTTTGTCAAACAGTTATTCTTATCATTAAAATTGCATGCCTAAAAGCACTCTTCTACTTATCGCAGGATGTTGTTGGATCAGCTGAATAACAAATTCTTCCCGAAGGAATTCATTTTCACACAGTTATTTTGTCTTTTTCGGCAAGCAGAGCGTGAGACGGAGAAAGATCATAAAAGAAATCATCAGTTGTCGCTTAAATTGTTCAAAGTTTTCCTCCGCATGCTGACGTTTATACATTTACACACACACACACACACGCATTGATACACTTGAAGCACTCATCCGTGCACACTTATTACTCATCCATGGCACCCATGGCCCATTACGACCCTCACATTTCGCCCTCATATTTCTTGTGCTGGTGCTTTTTTGATGGCAGATCTCAAGAGGTTTTCTATGTATCCGTTTTATTGTCATCGCAACTACTTCATTGTTCTTGTTGTTGCTCTCGCACGCAATAATTTCAACTTAACATCGCCAACCACCTCCGCAGCAATTCGACACACACACACGCGCGACAGTTAATATCAGCCACTATAATCCAAGGATATTCTACATCTCAAAAGCTCTCCTGCTTTGTCTCTTCTTTGTGTGTGTCTTGTTCGAAGTTTCTCTTCAAGTACGCAATCCGCTTTTCACGGTACCTAAACACATCGTCATCTCTATACATCATTCTTTTCAATTTACCTCAGCTTCTTTGCTGTTGTATAGCTTCTTCGGTTGCCATTTCGCATTCTACTTCAAATATGCGGGCTTCGTTAGGAATTTTAACGGAACGTTTTCAACAACTTCTTCTTCGCACCCACCGATAATGAACCGAAGACAAGAGACGGAAAACAGTTGCGAAAATAACAACAACAACAACAACCCATGTCATTTTTCACCAACTCAGCTACTTTGGCGCTAAGCAATTTAAGCAAAGTACTCAAGCTTTTAATGAAGATAGGAAAACGTTTCTTCCCAATAAAAGAACTACGAGAAAAATAGATCTGAAGATTACTTGGCAAAAGGAGTAATTTTCAGAACAGATACAAATATTTTTCAACCCATTTATGGATTAAATTAAATTGTTGTCGAATTGAAAATGTCACTTTGTCCTGTGCAAATAATTACAAATGATTACTTTACATCCTAAAAGCATTTTAGCAATCCTTGCAATGCTAGCATTTTCGTGCTTTTAAGCCAACAAAACTATTTTCTGAAAAGTTCAAGAATACTTTTCGGAAATGGAAGCGTAAACAAATCTTTTTATTATTAACAACTCAGGAAAAACAAAGGAGAAACGATGACTTCTCATGACATACACCAAAAACCACTGCAAGTTTCGTTTTTGATGCTTTATTCTGTTTTGCGATGTTGCTGCTGATGCCCCAAATACTGTACACGACTTGAAGGATATTGGAAGAACAGAAGGAGAAACAAAGAGAGAGAGAGTAGAAGTAAAAGCTTAGATTTGTACAAATATGAGATAAAACTACAGATCATTTGGCAGAATATAACCGTTTCGGAGCGTAAGAAAAAGTTTTCTGTCTTTCTTCACAAAACTAAAAGAAATGAAAATTACAGAAAAACCAACAACAGTCAGAAGTCAGTCGTCATCGTCGTCGCTATGGAAAACAAATTCTGACAGCTTAAAAGTATGCAATTATGCTGAAAATAAATAAAAATTGAAAACGAAACTTGGTTAGTGAAAAAGTCAAGTGCACAAGGAGAACTACAAAAAGAGGAATGTGATGTTGGAGGCGCGATGGGAAGAATAGAAACGACGTGAAACAATAAGAACTACAACGAACAGTCATTGCTTTATTCGCAATTGTAAACTTGAGAAACCAAACATGAAATATTATTACGGTCGAGTGCGAGAAATGGGATGTTTAAGCCAAAGTATCTAACGGTTGATGGAAGCAGGAAAATGAACACTTGATGGGTTACCACGAAGCTAAGAGAAGCCTCAAAGCCACATGCATACATCTATTAATATCACTGGTGAAGCTGTAAAACTACTTTTAATAATACATTTTTGCGGGATATGTTTTTGGAAAACGAAAATCAAACCAATTTAGTTTTCAAACAACTCCAATTAAAAGGCAACAACGATTTTTTTGCAGCACTCTTTTTGATATCAATTTTTTTTTTATTAATTAAAGAAAGAAAGGCCTAAAGTGAAGAAAATATACAGAAACAATGCCTGAATCTCTTGCTACGATTTCGAAATTCCAGACTATCGCAATGTTATAAAACACTTTTAACACTGGAAGCTGCTCTTCGAGGTTGGTGCTACACGTCGTATGATCGCGGTACTCGAACGTTTCGACTTCCTCGTAGGTAGTAAAAAGCCGGAATTATTGTTTAATTCTTATATCAATGGCAACAATAATAATCAATGGCAATGCAAAATGGTGCCAATTCCACAGACGAGCTTATGAGCTGTCTGTAGTGTCGACTTTATGAAATAGAATGTCGATAATTGATCAATTAATGGCCATGGGTCGATACAATAGTTATTTTTTTGAGCATTGGGGAGTTGAATGTCCCACTTCTAACCTAAATTTAGACTACAATTCATGTTTTCGATAATATGACTCAAAATGTCTTTTTGCTAGTCAATACAATTACGTACAACGTGGCGTATGATTGTTATTAATATAAACTCTGTGCTAAACCTAAAATTCTTAAAAGTCTAGAGACGATTGAAGACATCATTTACATATCTAAGGATACAGGATGAAAAACTTCTAGAGTTCCTAGGTGCATATATAGCGCCATTGTGCTGATTCACCTGCAGACAGCCTCATTCAAAATTTAATCAAAAATTTTGCACTTCTGCAGAAACATGTAAAAACACTAAAACCCTTTCAAGTAAACGCAATTTCAATCCCAACTCAAATACCAATTCAAATCCAAATAAAAGAACTAATGTCAAAAACCTTTCGTTGCATGATTTCCGGCATCTGAAAGATATGACATTAGTTGCCGTTATTGTGCTAGTCTCCCCACCTCCCTCCACTCGTTGTGCTCTGGCTAAGGTGAACGTAATTTTGTGTTTAATCTAGCTCTACTTATTTATAGCTGAGTGCTGAGTAAATATTTTCAAAGTTTGGAAAAGTTTAGAAGTTGCGTTGAGCGAGTTTAATGAAGAGTTTCACTTCTCAACTTTGAGAGAGAGGTTGATGATTAGCAGTGAAGAGGATTTCGAGTGAAAAGTAGGAGTTATTTCGGATCATAGTTTACGATGAGTGATGTTAGAGTGATTAAAAAATACCTTACACACAAATTAAATACATTTTTTTATTGTTTCCTTAACCAAGATGTAGAAAATTCATTATTTAATTTAAGTAATTCGAACATAAATTGATATTTTACTGAGCCATTTTAAATAGCAATATAATTGGAATTAATTCAATTAACAACCTAAAAAAATTAAAGACTTTAATGTAATATTTGACAAACATAAATGCAGAAAATTATCAGACTTATGGACACTTTTAACGCTAGACTCTGTGAGGAGCGTCAGTTGAAAATTCCAAAAAAAAAAAACCAGATTTAAAGATACATTTATATATACCAAAATTTGCAGGATCTTCGCCCATATCTTATGACATTTAAAGAACTGAAAATTCAGAAGAAAATTAACATAAAGTCTAAAATTAAATTTAGTTGTATAAGTAAATAAATTAAATGTACAAAATTTTAGTGTATTTTCTTGAATAAAATTTAAAAAAGATCGCCTATGAAATGAAGCTCTTAAGAGATGATTTCACCGTCCATATTATTGCCTTCGGAGTATATAAAACAGCTTAATTTAATTATTATTATTCAGTGAATTTTTCAGTGTATTTCAGTGGATCATTTTTTTAAGTCATGTGAATTTTTCAAGCTGAGTTGAACAGCTGACAAAATGAAAGGCGAAACCATGAAGGAAATCACCAAAATCAAAAACAAACAAAAAATTCCCAACACACAAGTAAAATATAAAATTTAAAAAAAGCGAATTCATAAACAAACCGAAATGAAAGAAAATAAACAAAAGTAGCAAAAACTAACACACAGAATCGAAAAATCAAAAAAAAAAAAAAAAAAATATGGTTATTTAAATAACAACAACAAAACATAAAAGAATGAAAGCACAAAAGAAACAAAAATATTGTAAAGCGTGAAATTTATTCAAATAGATTTCGCTCTGTGCTCCCTTTCATTGTTTATCATTCTATTATTGTTATTCGTTGCATATTTTTTGGCGGTTTGTGATTTCAGATTTGTTGTGTGTTGTTAATCTTATGCAAATAACAAGCGAACAGTAGCAACATCAGCAACCAAAGAAAAACGAAGCAAAAAAGACTAAAAGAGGAAAGAAGACGGATCGCAGCATATTTTCAGGCGCTTTACCAAATGCGACAGTGAATGAGCAAAGACGAATGTGTTTTTTCGTATAATTTCGTATTTTGACTGTGTGTAAAATATTTGAATAGAATAGAATTGAATCAGTTCGAAGGTGGGCGGCGATGGTTGTCATCTCCTTCCGAGCTCAACAGCTCGCACCGTCGATTGTTGACTGTTGCTTGTTGTTGGGCGGATTTATTTGAAATTTGCGATTTTTATGAGCGCTCTTAACCTGGATTTATTGCTCGCATTTGTGTACTTATTTGCTGATTGCCTGCCTGATATCTTCATCAAGATAAATCAAATCTTTAAGAAGGCGCGCGTCCTCCTCGCTACTTTTTCTTTTCGAATTTTATCATTCTTCCCACTGACGATTATGGCTCAAAATCGCTTCACAAAAACGCTGATGGAAACATATTTTTGTATTAAGATGTTAAAAATATTCATTCACAAATATTTATGATAAAAAAATATTATGAAACACGCAGCAACTTTTCTTCTGAGGAAAAATGAGTCAAAACAGAAAATGTTTAATTTATTTAGCTAAAAATATTGTAATAAATAAATGTAAAAAATATAAAACAAAATAATAATAAAATATAAACTGTTTTTCATTTCAGCTGAAATTTTCACTGGGAAAATGCTGATAAAAATCGAAGTAAAGAAACGAAAAGAAGGTAAGCGTAAAACATTTACATATCATCCACACATTGGCCAATTCTACATCAGCTGGTAACGTCCCAAAATACTCAATGAATGAGTAAATCAGAGATTGGAGTTTTTATTTTTTTTAAGCCTTAAATTAAACGTTGAGGAACGATTTTTAATTATAGAGAAACTATCAAATTTTCAATTAATTCAGTGAAATTTTCTGACTTTTTCTTCCCTCAGAATTTAGAATTTCAAATAATGCCCCAAAAAATTTTAATATTATTCAAGATTCAAGATAAAAGACGAAGTATTTTTGGTTTTTGCTTTTTATTATCAACACATCGAGCAACTAAAATCAGTTCAGTGATTTTACACTTTTAATTTTCGGTTGTGTGATTTTATTTCAAGGAATTTATATACAATCTGCAGCAGCATCTGGCCTAAGTTTTTATGATGCTCTAAATTAGAAATACAAAAATAGCGCAACTTTTATTAAAACTTATCTCCGTCTTTTGTCTCACAGAGTTTTACGGTCTCTCCTTATTCCAAATCCTTCCTGCAACTCTTTATTATTTCGTATTTGATCTACTATTATTTCAGCTTCAGTAGTTATGATTTCTTCACAAAGTTTTATGAACTGCTACCGTTTGCCTCACTTGGGTGACAGAAGCGAGGGGCGTGGAGGGTCGTCGTCGTCGTTGCATTCATCTTCCTGCAGGTGACATGTGAGTCTGTCCATCATGTGCCTATCTACGCACACATCCTTTCATATCTGCTTGCGTCTGGACCGGATTAATGCTTCTGTCTCTCTGTCTGTCTGTCTGTCTATCTGTTTGGCCAATGGCTGATGTCTTTCGTTTGCTTTTTATTTTTTGCAGTGATGCTGTCAGTTCAGGCTTTTTCAGTTTCCTATTTTACTACAGCTTTAATTATACGAAGGCGTGTTAACGCTTCTCCCCTTTCCCTCTCCGAAAAACATGAAAAGGTCGAGGAAAGCAAGGAGATAAGCGACCGTAAAAGGCCACTAAAATATGCGGAAACAACCTTTAATTTGCATATCGTTTATTATTGTTTTTATACGGTTTTCTGTGCATATATTATTTCTCTGCTTAATAAACACAAAATAAACACAAATAAATTTAACAGACGAAATACAAATGTCTTTATTTTCTTTACTTTTTTTTTTACTTTTATTACATGTCCTTTATTTAGTTTGATAGTTTACTTTGTTCTATTTATTTTGTTCTATTGGCTCTTGGGTGCTATTTGTTTGCTTATTTTTCGACATAGAAGCAGCTACAAAATATTTTGCAAGAGAATTTTTTGTCGTGCCTAAAAGTATGCATGCGCCGTACAATTTCTCATCTTCATACGACGTGTTGTACGTATAATCTGACGTATTTTTATGGAATAATTCATATCAATTTTATATATAATTTTAATGTTATTAAAATTTGATTAATTGTTAAGCTAAAAATTTTATTAAACAATTGAAATTTTTTTTCTTATAATTTATTATATTTTTTTTTTATAATATTTAAATTACATCTTTAAAATCACTTGGCTCGATATTTGTTTTAATTAATTAGGAAATATATTTTTCAATATTTTTTTTTATTTTTTGGATCAATTTGATTTACAAAATCAAAGACTCAAAACACTTACGTTTATTGCTTTTCTATGAATTCTGCTGCGAATTAAATCAGCTCCGTTTTAACTGAAAGAAGAAAAGAATAGTAAAAGTTTAATAAAATTATTTGTAATAATATGTTTAATTTATTATGCTAATATTATAATCTGCTTAGGCGTAAAAGATTATGGAATTATGCCCTTTGTCTTCAGTATTATGAAGTTTTCTACTTTGCAACAGCTTTATAAGTTTTTGTCTTAAATTAAAATATCGTTTGCTTTATTAAAGCATTTAAAATCGACTATATTAAAACTGGAATATCGGAAAGTTACAGCAAAATATTTTAGCTTTCATCGTCGGAAATTGATATTAATTCGAATAAACAAATGGAATTTATTACTTATTTTTTCACATATAAAGGCACACTAGCAAAGGGCAAACTGGGCTCTATTAACACTGCGAATTTTGTAAAATACTCATGTGAAACTCTGTAGTTTAAAGAACAGTCAAAGGCACCGACACAGCGAAGGAGCTTCAGGGAATCCTAAGCCAATTATACGAAGCCAGCATTAGACAAAAACGGTGGAGAAAGGAGAGTTTAAAGGCACACACAGGAAAAGCACATAAATTAAATTAGTCTCTGCGTTTCTCCTTAGCGAACTTCACCTATTCCACTATAGACTAAAATATTTCTTTCATCCGAAAGCCGAAAGTTAAGAATTCGCCTTCCCTTGGCTTCAAGCGGCACAGATAATGGTCTGTGTTCACGATCAGATGCAAATATTACAGGATTTTAAATTCTCTTTCTTGTTATCCTTGCAATCTCACAGCTTCTGTTTCCCTTTTTTTCTATTTACAGCTGTGGATCTGTGCGTGTGCGGTGCAGCGTTTGTAATCATCTCAACATTGAATATGAACAAAGAAGAAAAGCCGCCGGGTGTCGAGGGGGGGGGGGGGGGTGGCAACTGCACACGGTGTGGAAGCTGAGCGTCGTGCGTTTGGCGCCATCATCAGGTGTGCCAACAGCAGTAGCCAGCCGCGTTGAGGCGAGCATCTCGGCGGATGTAGTAATGCATCCGTTTGCAACATGGCCGCATTTCCTCACACGACTGCAGCGAATAATTAGACACGTTTTTGGATTTCAAAGTCGACTATAAAAAATGATAATTAAAAGAAGAAGCATTCTTGGGGTGTATGCAACACACACACGCAGCCTCACCGCATCACGCATCATGCAGTAATTTTCGCTTTGCGTTGGCAACACTGCAAAAAGTTGTGCAGCTGGATTTAGCGGAAATTTACGTGCGACAAAAGTTTCGTAATTAATTTGGAAATAATTTTGGAGTAAAGCCGACAGCAGCAGCAACAACAACCGCATCGTTTCTCATACCACGCAAAGAGATTAAAATTAAGATTGTAACAGTAATTATTTTACATATTAAAAGAAAAAGAACAAAAATACAACATTTCAAAATTCATACATGATTTTTGTATTCAAAAGCTTTTGTAGCTCTTCGGGATCATGTCGAAATTATTTTGGATTTAATTATTGAGAAAGAAATCGATGAAAAGCATTGAAAAGAAATAAATAAAAAATAGGAATTCATTTAATAATATTATATTATAAAACTAATTAATTAATACAACAAATTAACGTAATATTATAGTAAAAATTATGCTCTGAACTATTGCAATTTCGAGTTGTTCGAATTTCAGCATAAATTGCAAAATATTTTGTTTTTTTTTTGTGCTTATTCTTTCATCAACTGTTAAAGTTCATATTTTTATGATCTTCCTCTTTGGTTAACAATTCTGTATCGTAGAAAAACTCCAACATTGATAAGAGCAACAGCAACACGGACTCTTCACCATCGACTCCGAAAAACTTCGAAGTTTATAGAGATTTTTGATGTCATCCACTTCCGCTTGTGGAATTTATTGTTTGTTCACATTTCCGTGCATTCAGTATCACGTAATCTCGCAGTCTCACTGCCTCCTTTCCCCTCCTCCTCCTCCTGCCGATCAAATAACAATATTTCAAAATTTCGCCGCTTTAATCATATTTTATCAGAAAAGAGAATATAAATCATCAGTAAATTTATCAAAGTTTGTTTAACATTGGCTGGTTTTTTTTCATAATTTTTTGTTACTCTTATTCAAAGGTGTCATTTTTCAATGGCTGCTTTTTCTTGTATTACTTAAGCGCCTTTTGTCAATTTTAATATTTCGTCTTTATTTTTTTGTTTATCTTCTGTCAACGTAAGCGAAATATTCAATAGAAGCTTCAGTATTAACATAGGAATACTTGCTTCCTTTATTCCCATTAAATATCAAATAACCATTAAAACACATACAGATGTGTTTATGTGTATGTGTAGCTAAATAAATATTAGTGAAGATATTCGCTATTCACTAGAGAAACCTTTCAATTTTATCGTTGTTACTGTAAGAAAAACAAATTAAAAACAACCGGAAATGTCGGGGGAAAGAAAAGAAATCTTCCGGAGGGGGAGGAGGGGGTGGAGAAGAGACGGAAGAGGGGAGAGAGGCGGATGGGCAACACCATAGCCGACATCAGCAGAGCTCAAAAGAAAAGCTTTAGACACTTTTAGAGCCCAAGTAAGAAGCTAAAAGGAAAAGCAAAGAAATGAAAGGAAAACAAGAGCAAAGAAGTGAAAAACAA
Organism: Thecophora atra; assembly: GCA_937620795.1. Classification (NCBI taxonomy): domain Eukaryota; kingdom Metazoa; phylum Arthropoda; class Insecta; order Diptera; family Conopidae; genus Thecophora; species Thecophora atra. Next base: position 86,412,570 of record OW569398.1, read on the forward strand.
CAGCGTAAAGTAATAAAACTACGTGCAGCAATGATGCCAACACGTGACAAAATAAACAGCGACAGTCAAAGATGAGACAAACGCGACACAACGAAACAAAGGAACTTCGTGTGGAGGTGAAATTTGAAGCGTTCTATGCATGAGCTTAACTTAAAAAGGAGAACGTAACGGACGTAGAGCAAAGAGGGGCTAAGTATACAGGTGAAAGAGGGAGAGGGAGAGGGAGCGGGGGACGCAAGGACCCATAAGGGACTGAGCTCGTAAAACGGAAAAGACGACGATGTATGCGTGACATATTAAATTACAAAATTTCACGTATTTTGCGGGCGATAAGAATCAGCTTTATATATTTTTTTTCCCGACGGAAGGAAATGTATCGCATGCAGCCGTGTACAGTGTATGATATGTTCTGTTGTTGTTGTTGTTGTTGTTATTGCTGTCGTTTCTTTCGTTTATCTGGCAGCGAACTTAAATTGGCGGCATCATAATCAGTTCTGGCGGCGATGCTGCTTCTGGTTGCCTGGCAACTTTGATTATAAACACACAGCCAACATAAACAAAGGCGACGATTGTGTCGATGGGGGCGGGAGGTGGGATGATATGTGTGCGTCTCCCATTCAGCAGCTAGAGTTAATATTCGCTTCTTTACTCTGCAATAAAAAATCTGCCGCAAATAAAAATTCTGTGGAAAAAAAAAAAAAAAATCGCATTGAAATTATTTTTTTCTTTCAACCTATCAAAAAGTGTCATTAAATGTCTTCGGGTGCGCGAAAGTGAGGCATTACTGTACATGGATATAGTAGAAAAACTTCAAAGAAACTCCTAAAAACTAGAAATCCCTCTCTCGCCTTCGCTTCTCCCACATCTTTCATCCTTCACCTTCATCTCAGATGTGAAATCTCTCCCCCTTCGGCTTCACCTATCGCACTGCTTTTCCATCATTTCCCATCCTCTGCCTCCTATTTTAATTACCCATCGCCTTCCTGCTTCTTTTCTGGCGCCGCACCATCCGCTTTTGCCATAGCTCCCAGCTGCCCGTTCTGCTTCTTCGTCTCCCTGAGAGAATAATGAATGAATGAAGAGAGGTTGTCATTAACATATGTGCACCAAATGATGTTGCCACATGAGGCATTTTTATGGCAGTTACTAACGACCGCAAGTCGACCAAAACTTAGACCCACAAAGGAAAAGCTAAAAGAAAATTACAAACAAAGAGACGGGCTGGGGGGAAAGAGGTCATTTGTTATGTTTCCCTTTTTTTTCCTTTCTTCTTTCGGTTTTGTAACTGTTCTTGTGATTAATTGTAATTTTTGTGACGAAAGAAGTTGATGTTAATTAAAATTTAGGTACTTAAACGTTGGGCTGGGGTTAGGGGCGGTGAGGAAGGGGACGACATTATCATTTCTGTAGCAGCTGTGATTTTTAGATTCGTCAAATTTTTTATAGTCGAATTTTTGAGATTGTTTTTATATAGAAATTGTTGCAAGGCATTAAAAATGCATTAGAATTGGAAGTAAGGAAAAGAAGAAAAACGAGGAAGAAAAATACTAACACTTGAACACTTTAAGACCTGAATTTTTTTTTTTTTTTTTTTTTTTTTAATATATTTTGATTTGCAATCCATCTTATGATAATAAGCAAAGCCAAGACCAAAAATTGAAAAAAAAAAATTGAAAAAAAAATTCTAAAAAATTCAATTTAAATAAAATAATTTAAATTAAATTAAAAATTTTTGTGTTAATTTTTAATGAAAATTCTTAAAACAAAAAATTCTCTAAAACTTGAAAATATCAAAAAATTTCCTACATTGTTTTTTTGCTTGATATTATACATATATATTTCAATATTACCAATCAAGCTTTTCTTTCGACTCCTCCTCGTGCTTTGTTTATTTATTCATTCATCCATCGATTCAATTTAAATCAACAACAATTGCTGACAACCAGAATATTGACTCAATTTCAAATGTGCCTAAAAGCAGACAACAGAATTTACCAACTCGTTATAACTCAACAATGATTAACAAACGTTCAATTAGCTTATGCCTGACGGAGCTAAAGATACACAGCCAGCCAGACACACACACACACACGCTCGCACACACACACACACACGCAAATAGACAGACAGACATTTTGATTGCATGCACTTCGTTTGGGAGAAAAAGGAAATATCACCGACAACAACACCAACAACAACACGCATTGCTTTGATAATTGGCAAGAGCAACTTTTAAGTGTTGCTGCTATTCTATTGTTAAGAGCTGTTAGTGGAAAATCTTGCTTTTGCTTCTCCTATTCATGGTGTTGTAATTGTTGTTTTTCTTCCTAATGGTGTCTGTCTGTCTGTATGTGTATTTGCGGGAAGTGAGAAATACTCTCTCGAAAATAATGACAGAAATAAAACTGATACTTTTGTGGTCGGTTTGAAGAAAATGGAGCCATAGATGGCGCTGAAGTACGGGAAGTACAGGAAGTACAGGAAGAGTTATGAATGCATTTATTTATTGTGCACGAGAACAATTACGAGAAATGTTAGGAGCAAGAAGGCTTAACTACAAATGCAAAATCAGGTTCAAGCTAATTGAATGCCAACCTAAATAAAGCATCGAATTCTCTAAAATGCAATGGAATGTCGCTTATCAAAGCGTCGGTAAATTCAATTGGCAATGTTGCTGATCGAAGTTGTAAAAAAGCAGTATACAACCACCCCTCAAAAATCTCATTAAATTGGAAATATGACATTTTGTTGAGGCATGTTAAACAAGTTCAAGTAATGCATTTAACAAACATGTGAGAATATTGACGACTGTACTGTATTATCTACAAAGGATATATGTAGAAATTAATCAAAAGAATCGATCTTTTTTCCATGGAAAATGATTTAGAAATCATATCTTCATGTAATTACTTTATAAATAATATTATTTATACCGCATTATTTACAATTATTTCCATACAACGTTCAAAACTAGGAAATAACTGAATTTAGGTTTGGATTTTTTTCTTTTCTTATATTTTTTTTGTTTTATTTTGTATTTATTTTATTACTTATTCTATTTTATTATTATCATGGTTTGTTAAAAGCTTAATGTGCATTGCGTTGTCCAAAGCATTTCCATTCCTTGTTTTGGAAACAAGTGCCTGATCCAATTTTTGGCTAGCTTAAGTCTTTTACAATTTACAGCAAGCCAAGGTTGTCACAGTCATTCTGCCAACTGCCATGGATGCCGCTCCCTCTACAGCCGAGGAGGAGATGTGTTGGATGCGTGCGTCTGGCTCTAATTGGTTCCTGGCTGCCTAGAAATATGCAGCAATTCGCTGTGGCTTTGGGAAGGGATTTGTGCGTATACCCATGGTCGTGTGTGTGTGTGTGTTTGTGTGAGGGTACTGTATAACGTTGCTCCTCATAAAAGCGTTTTATGGACAATTTTTGGTTACGTCGGCTTCCATGGCTTTGTTTTAGAATCGACCGAATGTCGACTGAACAGAGGCATTCGATAGTGGCTGCTGGCGGATTAGGGCAACGTGGCCCTGAACAGGGGGCTGCGAGGCTCCATTCCGAAGCACCCATTAAAAGTAGAAAGAAGAAGAGGATTAAGAATCGGCCCTCGTTTTTAAGTTGTCGTAAGTAAAAGCAAACAACGAATGAAAATCATTGGGAAACGTTTACTTAAAAAAGCGATCCGTTGATTTGTCCCTTCGACTTTTATTCGACAATATTAATTCCTAGAAATATTGGTTTTCCCTTTTTTTTATATTTCTTGATTCATTCTGATGTTATGAGTTTTAATTTCTTTTTCCAATTTACAGCTTTATCCGCAATTCGAAAGTATTTTTCCCACTTGTGCATTTCCATTTGTGTTTTCGTTGCAAGAATTTTGCATTTTTAACCCTGCCAAGGACACATAATCCCGATGAAGCCGCCGCATCTGTGCACCTGTACAGTGTTGATTAAAGTTAATTTATTTACCGTTACATCACAGCGCTTCATCATTTTATCATCATTTTATTATTCCGGTTGTGGTCCTCTGAAGCAGCTTCCTTTGCAGAGTGTAAAATATACGTACGTATTTGCATACATTGTTTTTTTTTTTGTTGCTTTGTTCTTTTGGAATTTATTTAATAACAATATTTAATCATTTCCACTGACACATATTGATTAATGAATTAATGAATGAATGATGACGGCTTCAATAGTGACACAAAGTAAATAACGCCACGAAAAAAGGAAGCAAATTAATAAAAGCGAAAAGTGTGGGAGGGATACGGAAAGATGTCCCCAAGTGACAAGTGTTACGTAATGCCTGAATAATGAATTACCATTCAATTATGAAATGAATTTAACTTAATGAACTCGGCGCTAAAGGAAATAATTAAACACAAATTTACTCATGTTGCTGTTGAAGAATCTGTCAATTAATAGAAGCAGAGAATGGGAAACCGTGGGCTGAATAAATTCTATTGAAGGAAATGCTTCTTCATTAACTCTGATTCGGGACAGCTTAAAAAATAATAGAAACGAAAGTTTGTCTGCATTCCAACAAATCAGGAAAGCTAAATCAATCATAATGTGTACAGGTGTGAAGCTTCGAGAGATTGCTCGGTGAATTTTTTTTTTTTTTTTTTTTTTTATCGTTATAATTATTTGCTATTGGCCTTTATTTTCACTTAAGAAATACTTATGAAACCACGACTTTCAGCGAGCAGCAACAACTACAAACGCAAAAAACCCTCTGTCAAAATGGAAACCATTTCTAAAAAATCCCAATAAAACTGTATACACAAAAACGTGTGTGTTTGTGTGAAGAAGCGTGGTTACGACGAAATCACAAAATCCAAACAGAGCTTTTAAGATTTGCGGATAAACAAATGCAAAGAAAATCTTCTTTTCGACTGCTTCAAGGAAAAAAAGACCCTTTCCTCCCCGTCGGCTACAATTTTCACACTTGTCGGAGCGAAGAAGCGGATTAACGACCGTTTGTTGTTTATAATGTAATTTGATTTTGTTCTTCGTTACTTTTAAAATAAGCCGCTCACAATCGAGAATGATTTCCCATGGTTAATGCGATTTTAAAGTATAAAATTCTTAAGCATCATTTTACTTTGAGTAGATTCGATTCAGAAAAATGTAAATAATAAAAAGAGATTAAAGTTTTTTATGTTATTGTTCACGAGGACTTAAAAGCAATTTGAATTCACAAGAGAGATAAAAATAAAGCCAAAGCAGTTGAAGAAATCAAAGCAAAGCACTGAAAAGTTCATCAAAGTGAAAACTTATTATAAATTAACAAAATTTTACTCTTCTTTTGCACTCGAATTTTATGACTCAATTAAAATCTTTGCAGAGAAGTTTTTCGAAATCAATTTGTTGCTGTTGTTGTTGTTTGTTTGTTGTCTTTTTTCCGCTGTGTCTTAATTTCTACTTCGCTTTCTTTCACTCGCTTCTCTGACAATTCTACATTCACTTTCTTTATTCAAAACTATTTCTATTGCTGATAATTTTCGCTTTGTAAGTTTGGAAATGCTTGAAAAGTTTTCGGAATTTAAAACTTCTGCTGCAGCAACAGCAAAATGAGTCCCACTTGGACTCAATTCTTAACAATTACAGTCAAGTTGTCGTAGTCGAAATGGTCGTAAATGACAAAAACTACCAACAACAGCAACCAAGCACAGCGACAACGAAAATAGTCACTTGATTCGCGCAACAAAATCCTCCAGCGAATCCAAGGAAATTCGCACGGAATTCTTTTGGGGAATGTGAAGGAGAGCGACAGCTACTCTTCACGCTCTTCCTGTCCAACTTCTCCTTAAATGCCCGCTTTAATACCTTTTCGTGTTTGTTTCCGAAAATGCGCGGCATTTGAAAGTGATGCAGTCGTCGATGAGGGGGGCGGAAGGGTGCGGCGAAGGCAGCCGTGTCCGTTTACGGCACCCGTTTTAAATATTTACAAAGACCACACACACAAACACCGAGAAAAGCGAGCAACAGCAGCTGACTAAATCCGGATTGAAGAAATCCGCGCTCAACGACGACCGACTGCCACAGGCAAATTAGATGCGCACCGTTTGCTCGCAGGAGCAGGATGTCCAGAGAAGGACGAGAGCAGCGCAGTCGAACAAACGTTTACCAAGGAGGTGCGAAGGAGTTGGAGGGACTTGAAAGAAATGGGCAAAAGAACCAACTCGAAGTGAAATTTGAAAGAGTGACAATTGCCATGAGCCGCTCCTGCGATGGAGGAGGAGCTGAAGGCGAAGAAGTCTGCTTCTTCTTCTTCTATGAGTTGGTGTTGAATATTTCTTTATTAAGCCAACATTGTTCGACTTTGGAGACAAGATTTCCGAAAAGAATCGCCACCAACGATCAAACCATTCACTGAACGCAAAGAAACGCAAGAAGAGCTACCAAAGGACGAACGAAGAGAGGAAGAAGATCAAGAAGAAGTAAAACTAAATCAGTAAAAAGGATTTCTTCTCTTGCCTAATGTCATCATCGTCGTGCCTTATTTTTGCTTTTTTCCGTACCGAATTCAGCCAACAAACAAAGCAATCGAAAGCTATAAAAAGTGAAAAGCAGAGATAAGCAAAGTTAAGATAACAAAAAGCAAAAAGAAGAAAAAAATAGCCATTGATTAACTTAAGTATTCTTTAGTTGAAGAAGCGCAATTAATTAAAGCTTCATTATATTAATTGAGTGCTGATTGTAATCTCGATTTTTCACTGTTTATTAATTGAATAAGACGGATGTGGATGAAGAGGAAGAAGAGGGGAAGGCGCAGAAAAAATGCAATTAATGAAAGTGGAACAAGTGTTGTGCAAGTGACATTCAGGCGAAGGTGAAGGGAGCAGCGGAACCAGAAAAGTAACTCAAAGGCAGTAAAAAGAATTCACCTCCGTCCGCCGTACAAACAGAGGTGTCCTTGGCAGTACGTAAAAGGACCTTAAGTCGAAATTTAATATTCAAAATTTGTATATTTCAGTACAGAAAAATTCATGGGTTTAATGAACTTTTCATTGAATGTATGAATGGGCGATTGAACAGAAGAACTGCTGAGAAAACGAAAAGATTCAGCAATGAATTAATGAATAGGTAAATGAATCAATGAATACGTGATGAAATAATGGATGAATACCACGGATGAATTAGTGAAAAAATGAATTCATCAGCAATGAATTAATGAATAGTTAAATGAATCAATGAATACTTGATGAAACAATGGATGAATACCAGGGATGAATTACTGACAAAATCAACCTATGAAAGGATAAAAGTAAGGATAGAATGAGTACTTTTGTGAATCACTTTATAAATGTATGAAAAATCAGATAAATAAATGAATGAGGTGATAAATGAATGGGTGAATGAATGAACAAGGCGATGAGTTAGTTAAAACTTGATATAGCAGCAGATGAATCAATGGAAAAAATCACCGGACAAATAATGATGAATAAATCAATAGGTAAAAGAACGGAGAAATAAAGGAATGTATATATAGCTGAATGAATAAATGAACGAATGGCTGACTGAATGAATGACTAGATCAATAAAAACGTGAATCAAACGGACGACTAAATTGTTCAGCAGATGAATAAATGAATGATAGAACTGATGAAGCACTGAATGACTGGATAAATCAATGGATGGATGAATCTAAGAATGAACCAGTGAATGAATAAATGGATAAAACAATCGATAATTATATGAATACATGAAAGAAGCAATAAATGAACAAATGGATGAATAAAACTATCACTGAATGGTTTAATTGATGAATTATTTGATCGGATAAACAATCATCAGATGAAATAAATGATTAAAAGATGAATGAATGAATATAGGACTGAATAAACGCTTAAATGAGTGAACTATTAATGAATGTGTGAACAAATTAAGTAATAAATGAATGATTTAATTAATGAATTATTGGATAATTGTCGAGTCGACAAATTAGCGGATGAATCAAAGTATGATTCAAAGAATTACTGCGTGATTCAAAGACAGAATCAATGACTGCAGCGATGAATCAATGAATGAATTAGTAATTACTCAATAGTTGAATCGATGAAACAAGGGATAAATAAATAAATTATTGGCCGACTCAATGAATTAATTTGTTCTTAAATCAATGGATGAATCAAAGGATGTAGAAATTAATGCTTCTATGATTCAATTAATGAATCAATGGATGGCTTGATAAATGAATGAATGACTACCTTGATGAATCAAGGGAGGAATGGATGCATTAACGAATGACTCAATGGATAAATGGAGGACTCAACGAGTGATTAAAAAATTAAAGAAATATTTAGATGAATCACGAGAATTATTTGAGTCGTAAAATGGATTGAATCAATCCGATCTGTCTGAGTAACTGATGTACGTAGAAACTCCTTTAAAAATACCACCACCCGCTGAAGAATATTCATTTATTCTATTTAATGTCGCTTACTTAATTTCTGTCAACAAAATTTTGTCGAGAATTGAATTGAGCTTACATTTTGCACACATTTTGACTGCTTTCAGCTGCTGCTGCCGCTGCTCCGTATGTTCAGTTGTCGATGGCTGCGTCGTTGTACGAACCGAAAGCTGAAAATTGTCTGAGAAGCAGTTTCCATTCATTACAGCTTCGCATAACATTTCAGCATATTAAGAACAGTTTTAAATGAATACCGCTTTTCTGGCTCCGCTTCCGTTTCGCATCCCCAACACAGCCACACACACAGCCATGCACACCTACACAAACACAGATCCGTTTGCAAACGCAACTCAAGCAAAGACTTGAGGAAGCCAGCGAAGCATAGAAACGCATAGAAATGTGATTTTTATTGACTTTACAACTGCTTATTACACCTTGCAGCAATAGCAGCTGAGACGCACTCTCCACGCCCGCCACACCCCTCCACCCGCCGCCCACCGCCCACTTATGAAAATGCATTACCGTTGTTACACGTGTTCTCAAAAGAACAAATTGCAGTAAATTTTGCCAACATCAACAGTTTCTTTTTCCTTAACGTTGCGATTGCAACATTCACATTACAACAACAACAACAACAACAACAGCACGTAGATAAGTAATGGGTAATACAACAACAACAACATCGATGCAATGCAATGCAATGAAATGAAATGAAACGCTGCGTAAGCATTCAGCGGCTGCAGTCCGATGAAATGCTTTTAATGCAAGCTAAACGAACGAACTTAAGGCAGATATATAAATTTTTAAGGTCATCTGCAGTGAAAGAGATAGATAATGAACCGATAAAGAGAAAGAGAGAGAGAGAGAGAACGAAGTAGCAAGAAGATGATTGCCGCAAGAATTCACATTAAATAAGCGCACACAAAATAAGCGGAAACGGGAAAAGCAACAAAAATTACTCTAATGGATGCTCTTTTCCTCCAATGAAGCCAAAACGAGCATTTGCCAACGGTTTAATGATCACGCAATCGTTCGGTCAGTATCAGGAAAATGTAAAAGATGCCAGAAAAGAATACAGACAAAACGCAAACCAGAATAGATCCGGAAGAATGCACAAGATACCAAGAAGAACCACGTAAGCAATAAACACAGTCAAAGGCCATTAGAAGTCTATTAAAATGGGGGTTATTTGAGAGAAAAATAAATATAGTATATATAATAACTTTAAGTAACATCTAAAATTAAAAATTTGTTTGTAAAAACGAAGAAAAATAGGTCCTAATAGAGGTATTTTAAACATCACACTGTAAACCAACGAAATCAATTAATTTATGATAATGACGGACACTTTGTCTAAACCAAAATCCATAAATATATCAAGAATATTAAATTCGCCAGCCAAGCTTTACTTATCTCTTATTTAAGTATCAATAACTTCATAGTTTCAGCACTCTGTGGGTCTCTACTCTATGATAAAATCATCCATCGAAGATTACGTGGACTATTTCTTCACCTTTACAACACGAGATACATTTTTATTTCTTTCTGATTGCTTTTCTTCGAATTCAAGTACCAATATTGAACGGGAAATTATTGCATTTCATGTTGTGTCAGTAGCAACTTCATGAAGACGAATATCTCCAATCGCCAGACGAGTATTTCTGATGCCTGCAATTAATTTAAGAAAATCGTCTATGAAAGAAATAATTTTACGAAGCGGCATCAAAGGGAGACTTAAAACACAGGCCTACGAGGCTTACTCTAGGCAGTCTGTGGACGATCGTATAGGTTAAAGAAAAGAAGCAATACAAAAGCAGTATAGGCAAATATTTGCCCCGAGTTTGTTTGCAAATAAGCAGTAAGCAAGCAGAGAAACTAGAAGACGGACAAGAAAAGGCAGACAGACAGACAAGTATACAAAAACCAGGCAGGCAGTCAGGCGAATAAAAAATAGTGTTAACCTTTACACACGATTAGATACAAAAGCGAGAAATAACAACACAATAAGAAAAACCTCCGCCTTCATAATTGTGTAAAAAACATTAACCCCAACTGGGGCTCTGTCACCACCCACCTGCCCCATCTCCACCATCCTCACCAACCCCATTCAATCCATCCACGTTTGCATTTTCAATGGCAGCCTTTGGTTTAAAAAGAACCCGTTCATAGATTTGTTTTTAGACAGATCAGTCTCGATGACACGTACGAAGGGTTTTCTGTTGTTCGTATGGCGGGGAGAGGAGCGTCGTGTTTCAGGACATTCGTAGAAAATAACGCTTTTTTGCAATAACAGCATCATCATCAACAGTCAGCCAGACCGTGGATCGTTCTCCTGGGCATTCGTGTTTATTTTCCTTGACGGTTCATGTTTGGAATCATGGAATAACTCCTAGAACCTGAAACAGTTCAAGTTCTTGGAAAAGCGAAAAAGTAGATGCTTGAGTATAAGCGGAAAGGTATCACAGAAAAGGATATGGAGAATGTCTGCAGGGTGATTTCATTCGTAATATTTAGGAAACACGTGCGACAGTTTTGCGGTAGATCCATTACAATCAAATCCATCAATCTTCCAAAAAATAATACATCAAAAAAATGCCCATAACAAAAAAAAATTTAAAATTACTATCAGAATATGTTATTATTTCGCATTTTCAAATTTGTTCTCTGTTTTAGTTCTTTATTTGAAGCTGAAAACTTTTTATCCCTTAATCAACAATTGATTAAATTGTCGAATTGTTTGTGAAAAGAGACCAACCAGCATTTCGTGGAGAAAATTAAATCAAATTGTTGTATGGAAAACAGTTGAACAACACATTTCGCGAATTCTATGTCGCAGCCAAAAACTATGCTACATTATTACTGTCTAACCAACGAAGACTAACTATTGCACGCATTTTCGTAACTACGGAGACGACAGAACAACGAACACCGAACACATTCCGCTCTATTTGAATCCCACCAACAAAATAAAAGACTGTCGAACGTATTTCTCTCTCTCTCTCTCTCTCTCTCTCTCTCTCTCTCTCTCTCTCTCTCTCTCTCTCTCTCTCTCTCTCTCTCTCTCTCTCTCTCTCTCTCTCTCTCTCTCTCTCTCTCTCTCTCTCTCTCTCTCTCTCTCTCTCTCTCTCTCTCTCTCTCTCTCTCTCTCTCTCTCTCTAACTACAAACGTGTATTACACGCTGCTGATGGTTCGCCAGTGAAATAATATTCCCGCCACAACATGCTTCAACATGTTAAAACATGTCACAAAGTGTGCTGCTATTTGAGTTGTTGGATGGGGTTAGTTACTGCGACGGATGGGCGGCAACATAGACCTGGACCTGGCTACGGCGGCGACTCTCCCGGATTTGTATTTCGCTGTGACCAACTAACTAATTTCCGCTTACTTTGGGGAATTTTATTAACTTTTATTGTAGTTGTTTTGAATTTCCATTTGTTCGTTATTTGTTGATGTTCAATTATTTTTTGTTTTGGAGAAAATTTCACCCAGCACACAAGCAATTCGCTGGACGACGATCGGCCGGCAAACGTTCCCAATATAATTATGTCCAACACAATTAGAACGATGCCAATTTGTCCGGATAGCGGTTAGGGTTGCCACATGTGTACTACGTTCAGTCTGTGAGGACCTCGTGTAGGTGAAAGTGTGGGTTGAAAGGGGCGGGAGTAGCAAATGGGCCGTAAAGTATGCTAGCTGGCGGCGATTTATTTTTGCTAAGTTTTTGCAGTGGAATTTTCGGACAGTTGTGGTACATTGTGTTGGCAACATTCGGCGCATTTTAATGATGAGCCGAGATGCCATTTACATTTAATTGTTAAGCCTTTAAGCACGTAATAAATAGACGGCATAGATGCATAATAAACGAGGCACAAACGCCCGGTCACTAGTAAAAGTAAAGACTAATTACTGTGATTCAGTGTCATCGGCCATTCAAGACGTCTGGTACAGCTCTCTAAACAATATTTTTAAACATACGAAGTCAGGAACCAAGCATGAGATGGCCAAATCACCAAGTTTTTACTTTGGGATTATTATTTAACATATTCATTTAATCGAGAGAAGTTGCTAAGGTACTGAATGACGGAGATATGAAAGCGTGCTACCAACCGCCGAAGAATTTATTCGTATTTTTTCAATATAAATTAAAATAATTCAAAACTTTTACTTTCAAAACTTACTCAGCAATTTTCGATGAATTACAGACAGGACAAAATTTATACACTTAGAAATGGTGTCCAACGCATGCCCCAGAAAACACGCCTTTGTCCGGGCGTGAATAATTTTGAAGAAATGCCAGGCTATAAAAACCAATGAATCGAGTTCGAGAAAGAATAATATTCGACCTTTTCCCCGCCATTCCTTCACACAGCTTCAATTATCAAGTAGATTAACGTTGACAGATAAGGCGTTTCTTGCGAACAAAGCAAAAACCTCATGTCTATGTACAATGTAACTACGAGAACGACATCTGTACAGACAAAGCGAAAAAGTTGAAACCGAAACCCACAAAAAAAAGGCCACTCTTTTTTCTTCTCAATAGAAACGGTAACATAATAGCTTCGTTAACGTTAACACCCTTGATGTCTACTTTATTTTCCATCCATTTGATGGTGTGGCGATAATAGAAATTGAACCACAACCGCAGGGGAAACCTCACACCACCCACGCCAAATGAGCTTTGTTTGTAGTGCTGTCCCAAGGCCCACGGCACATAAAGGACTGTTGCTTATTTTGTTTGTCGGAGGGGATTTCAGTGTGAAAAGTATCTCAGTATATTGCCGTAAGTAAGCAAGAGACTAAAAAACCGTGTGAGTTGAGAGAAAAAAAAGGAAGAAGCAAGTGTACAGAGGAACAAAAATAAATGTGGCAGAGAACTAAATAAGCAGATAAATGACTGAGTGAGTGAGAGATCTCGGCAAATACCGTAACGCATCGTTAGTTTTGCGCCTGATTTTAGGATAATTGCTATTATTTCAAAGGTACTTCAGCCAAGAAACTCTGCTTGAAGCTGAAGAGAGGAAGAAAAACCAAAATAAAGTAATGACCAGTTGTTGGAAAATAATTGTCCTTTGTACGTTGAAGTGAAAAATAAAGACCGGCCCTTAACACAAGAAAAAAAAACACAAGGAACACATGACGAAGACCAACAGCTAGAAACAGTTTAAAAACACTAAAAGGATAATGAATGAAGTGAATAAAGTTGAAGGAAGACTTTTTTGATAATACCAAAAAAAATCGGATTTATAAGTGAAGTTATTCTATTACAAATGCTCCATTTAACGAATTATAATATATTAAGGAAAAGTTACGAAAAAATTATGAAGTTACGAAAAAAAGTCGTATGAATTCAAAGTGATATAAAGAAACAAAATCTATTACGAATTATAATCTAAGGTACGAAGAACGGTATAAAAAATTAAAAGGGAAATTACAAAACAAAATAATACGAGACAAAAATCTATTGGGAATTATATCAAAGAATTATAAGCAAAATTACAAAAAGTATATTCCAGTGAAATTAGCAAACAAAAATTTATTAGGAGTTATGAGCAAAAAATTTGACAGTATACAAAAAAAAAGACCCACTCAAAGGAAAAGGAGTTATCAATTTTTTTCAAGGATTGTGTGGCTAAAAGGTAAAATTCTGCATATAGACAAAAAAAAAAAACAGCACACGAAAGACAGAATGTTACTTTAGAAAATTGCTTACATATCATCAAATATTTATAAATCAAACGCCTTGTAAAAGCCGAACGTCAACATGGTTTTGACAGTTCTAGGTTCGTGGTAGCTTTTGTTTTTATTATTGTTGTTGCAGTTGTGATTGTTTTATAACAAAAATAAATATTTTCAACGAAATTCACATTATTAATGGTTGCAAGTGGCGTAACTTTGAGAGTTGTCAAGAAATTTCATCATTCATAGCAAGAGAATTAGTTTCGGCGGGGAAAAATTGTCCTTTTGTATATTTTATGGATTATTAGATTGATATCCGAGGCTTCAGGTTTAGAAGTTGGCAAAAAGGATGCGAAATAATTCCCTAGATGACTGAAAGGCACTACTAAGAATATATAGAAAGCGATTTAAGCGAAGTGAGCTAGGGAAATTCGAGTACGATACCGAAGCAATACCAGAAGCTACAATCGACCGCGGAACGGACGGAATCACTCTGCAAGAAAACGACGAAAGAAACTGTTTCGCTTCTCGCTTTATGATAATGAAAACTGATGTTTCCCTACTAAATCCTAAATTTTCAACACTGATTAATGCATTAAAGCGACAGGTTGGTAACATTAAAAATTCCAATTGGAAAGCGCACCGTCCAAAAGCTGGTGGTGGACAAGACGCCGAAACGCAAACATAGAAAAGGAAGGAAAAGTTAAAAAAGGAAACCAATGGAGATGAGATCCTTTTAACAGAAATGAGCTAATAATAGATTAATGACAACGCAACCAGAGGAAGCAGCACACAGAAGCCAGTTCGTCGGAGCTGTGCATGGATGAGAAGTCATGAGGAACGAGGCAGCAGCATTTGACTCCTTCGAACGATGATGAAGCTGCTGCTGCTTGTACTGACGAATAAATGACGGCGACTTCAAGAGCAACGAATGATGGACGGAATCCGTGCAGAAGGGAGGCGACGATGGGGAAGTAAGAAAACTTCGCTTCTGAAGTTAATGCCACTGCGTCGTCCGAGGATTATGAGCAGCTGCACAGCGACAAATACACAGTTCAGTTCCGATGTCATGACGGAAGAAAATGCTTAAGATTTATAAATACTTAAGTGCTTCGTGCAAAATTAATTGCACGCCACGGCAAAGGACAGGAAATTGAAAAGGACGAAACTGCGTTCGCTGCAACGTACACTATCGGGTGCTTTTGGAGCGATATCGCGCGATGCGGTTTAAAATCTTAATCCTGAGCTGCTGATTGACATTAAGTAAGGTGGTTTTTCTATTTAATACCCTTTTGCGTTATTAACTACGCTTTCTTTTCCTGTTTTTTTATTGTTTTACTGTTCAATTGCCTCCATTCATTAGGAGAAACATTGTTTTGTGTTAAGAAGTTGTTGTCGTTGTGTCCCCAAGGCGATGCCAATGCAACTTTTAATTGAAAATAATTACAAATGCAAAAAGAAATACACGAGCAAACTTAATCAATATTGAAATAATTGAACTGATTCTGTCATAATTTAATTTTTAATCAATGTTTAAAGACGAGAGAAATTCGAGAGGGAAAAATTGAAAAAATCTTGTAAATTTTTAATATATTTTAAAAAATTTTTTATTTAAGGTAAAATAAATCATGGGTGCAATTGAATGGAAGAACTTTTATTTTTTAGGAATTTGTGAACTTTAAATAAGTTTAATTGAACGTCCTGTTGACCGCTCCGATGTCCTTTACCTTCTGCTGCTTCTCTCTGCTTGAATCCATAAAACTTTGCATAATTAATGTATGCACAGCGATGCAATCTGCTGCTCAACTGCATTTTTACTATTATTATTAAAACTTTTTTTTTTCCACGCTCCTTTTTCTTGGCGCTTTCGGCGATTATTCAGCTACTTTTTTCCCTAACTTCTTTTATTAAATCAAAATACGAAGTCACTAAAATAAGAGTTCAGATAAATAATTTCTTTTTATTTTTATTTTTTAGTTTTTATTTTTTATTTTAGGTTTTACATTTTTCTTATTTTTCTCGCTTTTTTTAATTCGTTTCATTTCTCTTATTTTTCCTTTAATTTTCTTCGTTTTTTATTCCGCTTTTTCCTTGTTCCTTGAAAGGATTCTCAATAAGAACGCTGTGAAAACACAAAAGAAATTTGAATTGGCCACTAATAATAAGAGGAAGCTTAAGAAAAATTAATTACATGAAAGCAAAAAGAGGAAAGAATAAGAAAAGAGATGAGAAGGAGACAAAAAAAAAGTTGGGCGCGAAAAAATAGTACTCAGTCGACTTGTTAATCAGAGTGTAGAGTGTAAAGAAAGGCGAAGAGAAGGCGGGGCGGATAGATAGAATAGAAAATTTAAAAAACTCATTTCTCCCCACTCAATGTTTCAATGTTCCCATGTATTCAAGGAATTTCCACGGTAACTTTATTCACTAAGCAATCAAACAAACTCAATTTTACAAATTCGATTTTCGTTCAGTGTATACCTTGTCAAGTAATTCGTTTAGTAGCGCCATGGAGAGCCAACGAGCTTCGATCTTGTTACATCTGCCAATATCTAAAAATGCTAAAGACTCCCCCATGTATCGGACACGACCATCATCAAGCGACGTTCGGAGCTAAATTCGACGATGTTATACAACGTTTTAGCCAGGACATCGAGATGTCCGAGATCAGCCAATCGGACAAACAAACATGGTTGGCTAGGGAAAGGACATTCGGACATATTTAGCCATTGTAACCGTAGACATTCCCCAAGGCTTCATGCGATTTGCTATGCAAGGAACATGCTTTCGGGACCGGCAACGACAGCAGCCGAGCACTGAACGGAGTTTGGAGTAAGGCAAAAAAATTGAAGTAGCGAAAAGAGAAGCTACCAAGTTGCACGAAACACTGAAGAGCATGGAAACGAAAAGCATATGTAAGAAGAAGAAGAAGAAGAAGGAAACGAGGACATGTCATTGCATGTCAAGGAAACTCTGGCGTTTTTTCTTTCTTCCCTACTTCATTCAACTGGAAGAATTTTTATTGTTTTGAAGTTGAAACGAAAGACTTCGTTATTTCATTAATTAGCAGCCGCATTCAATTTCGTTGTGGACTTGAACAACGCATAAAAAATGTTAAAAGGGGAAAAAACTATTTTTAACCAAAGGAGAGTAGAAAAAACTCATGACAGTCGAAGAAACCTTTTGCGAAAATCCACAAATTGCCAAAGTTTTATCAGGATTTACAAAATCATAGAAGAATGACGCCTTATCGTCCGTTCAATTGGGTTTCTTCATATCATAATCGTAGAATTTCTTTCCATTTCCGAGTTGATATCACGCAAAAATATCTGCATTCATCCAGAGTAGACAAATGTCCAGTAACGTGTCTATTGTTGCTCAGTTACATCGGTTATCGGAAAGATTCTATCATCAACAACTGCTTTAAAGCGACATGTATTACTCCCTTGCACACCTCTTACTTTCTAGTCGCTTTCTGTCCTTCTTTAATCTCCTCCACATCGACTTTCTATTGAGTCCTTTCTTCCAATTCTCAGTTATGTATTTATTTTCTCTCTTCCAATTCAACTCCTGCGTCTAATTCCCAAGTTGAGGATTTTCTTCATCCAACACAGACCGCTGGCACGGGACAACGGGTGATTCGGACCTTGGAAAGGCCAAAGTGTGGGTCAGCTACGTCCAGTTATTCAACGTCTTAACATCTTTAAACTCTAAACTGGAGTTGACCTGGCGCACATGTCAATGTTTTCCTATTGTTGTTTTCATTGGCAGAACCTTTAATGAGCAGCTCGCTCAGTTGGTCTGTTGAGCCGTCCATGTGAGAACAGCAGCCACGGTAGAGCCACAGCCAAAGCCGAAGCCGTTGCCGAGGCCAACGGCAAAGCGACAGCAATAAGGATATTTTACAACTGCTACCATTGTTTTTGCTTGTAGTTCGAGAAGAGGCATGCATGAGCAACATTTACTTAGTAACAAGGGCCTAATAACATCAGGCAATAAATAGGTTAATGTAAGCAACGAGCTAAAGCAACCTGTGATTGCAGAAACGTTAAACGAGACAATGAAACAACGGCACACAGCCCGACGTTCGAGTAGACCGATAGATAACAGAATTCAAGGCGAGTGAAGGGCAAGAAACGACGGCACTAGTTAATATTAGTTACTAAGTAGTCAAAATGTTGCAATTTAACCGTTTAAACTTTACAGGATATCCAATAATTTAAGAGTGAGTGTAGTTGAAGACTCCGTTTAAATAGGTAATTCTTTGGAAAATCCATTGAAATTCATTTAGAAACTTCATCGACAAGAATTGAAAATCGTTCGAAAGACATTAAAACCCTTAGGAGATGTCATAATAATTAATTATGGACCGATAAATAAATTAAATTGGATATGAAATAATGTCCGTGAGAAATTTCAATATTCATGTCAACAAGTCGCAAAAATGCCGTAAGATAAAGTATCCGTTAATTGGAGGAAAGAGTCTGTAATGTACATATATAGACTCCATTGTTTATTGCAAAGTGTTTTATATACATACCTCGAAACTCTAATAATGTAAATAATGGACAGGAAAAGAGCACGAGGAGAAGGGGAAGCATAAGATAATTAAGAATCAATCAATTAAATGTGTTTCTGAGAAGGGGGATAATAAATAACCTCTGATAATAAAGAATTGTCGAGCCTTTCAAGAAAGCTGTCGGCCGAGCGTATCAAATCACCTCTTGAGTTAAACTCCACTAACAACAACAACAAACAATAACAATGACAACTACAACAGCAATAATAATAGCAATCAAGCCAGAAAACAGAGAGAGGTATATAAATGGTACGTATGTACGTATATAATTTGATGGCAAAACAAATGTCAAATGCCATGAAATGCTTCAAGAAACATTCTTCTAAAATCTTCTTCGGAATTTATCTGTATATATACATACGTATGTATATAGAAATCTATAATAGAACAAAGTTATCAGCAATATACCTCATTTATAAGAGAAATATTCATATCAACGATACTATTTAAAACAATTCCTTCATGATTCGAGACTTCAACGCATTGTTTTAATGATTCCCATTCCATGTCCTGCTCCTGCGTGGGCCACAGTGATGAGGGTGACACAGACAACACGTTTTGTCGCCCGCACACACAAACTCCCATTTATAATAAAGAGTGACCGCAACGGAGAGGTCGCCGGGTAACGAATTCTTAACTCCTTCGCCGTCATCCTCCTAGTACTTTGTTATGACCCACAAGACACAACAAAGACATGTGAATTGAAGTGGTGTTTGCGAGCCGTCTGTCGGTGTGTTTGTGCACACAGAAACGTTTGGCTTTAGTTTGAATTGGATTTTATTGTTTCTGATACGCTGGCTTTTGAGCGAGTTAATAAATCAAAGTGTTTGTCTTTATGACACTCAGTTGGAATCATTATATCATGTCACACACATACCCCCACACCTCGACGATTGTACATAGATGGGTGTGTGCGTGTGTTTTAATTGGTATTTGAGCCTTAATTGATTGTCATGGTGCGTGTATTAATAACCCCTTTTACAATAGATTATAAATCATTAGCTTTAAATACCCACACAATACCTTCAACTTCACCCATTTGCCTTGAATTGGATTAAAGCGGGGTGAATTGGGTTCATTTGGGTTGCTGTGAATTGATTTGAATTGAGGTGAGTTGTTTTAGATTTCGGGTTGGGCTCACTTGGGTCGGTTTTATAAAATATGAACGGGTATGAGTTTTGATTGATGTTTTGACAAATGAATTGAGAGGTTAATTATTTTAAATGACAAATTCCAATTTAAGTACTTAAGTATGGATGGCATTAAAATCTCTTTAGTATAATTTAAGGATTATTTGCAAATGTATAGATGAAAAAATAGAACCTTGTCGCAATTCGGAAACATCTCAATGGAATCTAATTGAGTTGTTTATAAACAAGTGGGGATATCTGATTGGAATCTGATTGGATTGTCTCATTATGGGATTTTTAAAAGGAATCTGGTTGCAGTCTGTGATTTTAGATTTAGTCTTTGGGTGTGCAGCCCCACTAAATTCCACTTTCTACAACAAATCACAAACTCTTAATCGATTTACTACTTGTAATTCTTTATTATAGCTTGATTTAAGGTTGCGCAAAATAGTTAATTCAGTCACAAATCATAAACTGTCTTTTGTATTTCCCATCTAACGAATGTGGCTGTCGTTGCTGTTTAATTCCCTCGAACCCATGGCAATTGTTTAGAATTTATTGACTTTTCCAGTGGCAGAAAATTTAATTGCATTTCAATGAAATTATTCTAAACAAAACAAAACAAAAACTGTATAAAAAGCAAAAACAAATGTAAACAACTAAGAAAAACAAATAACAATGAAAACAAGGAATTCAAAACAAATGCTTCAATTGTTTTGCTCTTACTTTATCTCTCTCCTTTTTCACTGTTCTTCCCTCACTTCCTCTTCACTCTTCTCCGTCGTCCTCTTTCTAGAGAAGATGTACAACATGACATCATCAGGAGGAATTCCATCGAGTTCCTGGTGGCTTTTTAATGCTGTTAACATGTCTGCCATAAAGAAAGCACCACACACAAGCTAACACAAACAAAAGCACACACACACATTAGCACATCTAATCACACATTCAACTGCAGCATATACTGCAACTCTTGGCCTTTGTCGTAGCTTCACCTCAACGAATGGTCTGTCCTTGGCACCATCATTGATCTCTATGAATGAAATGTAAATCATTCTAAACTCTATACTCCGAGCAGAAGTTGTTTTTACAGGTCAAGCATCAGAATTTAATTTCATTGCTTATGTACATATGTATATAAAATGTATTTATTTTAAACTTTTGCCCCTTTTGTTGACGTTTGTGTTTAAATAGTTTAAATTTGTGAAATATTTTTACTATTTATTAGAATTTTACTTTAAAAAAGAATTCAATTCAATAGTCATTTAATATAAAATTTTGTATTATATAGTATTACGTTATTTATTATTGTTTATGTGGATAAAATATCTTCTTAACGAGAAAATTAATTAATTATTTTGCCTTTCATAACGGAAAACATTTCTGAAAATCCTTAGAATTATAGAAGTTGAAAACTTTCTCTAGAAATTGTCCAAAAAAAAAAAAAAATCAATCATTGTAATTTTACGTGTACGTTATTCGGTTATTTGATTGATTGAATGATTAATATTTGATTAAATATTCGACAGATAACCATTAATTATATCCCTTGTGTTTATTGAGTTATAGCAAACAAATAAAGGAACAAATTTAGATTATTAAAATTACATTAACTTTTTCCATGAAAGACCAAACAAAAGTTAACAAAGAAAACTCGCTGAAAATAATTAACAAAAGCCATACATAATTTAATGATTAATTCGTTAATCATGAAATTGCCAAAGGTTGAGTCAATTGATACTTACACGTGTCTTCTTCGCCTTTAATGATATAAAGGCAATCAAATATTACCTATGATTATCGAAATCTCTTTTGAAGTTTATCAATTATATAAGAACCTTCAGGAATTCGTTAATCGACTTTTAAGTGAGTTTATCTGAACATTCCAAGAGGTTTTGGAGCCTTTAAGTTTTTTTAGGAGGCTTTTAGTTCTTTTGAGAAGCCTTTAAGATCCTTTATCCCTTTGTTCTGCTCTTTATATTCACTAACGATATTATAAAAGATAAATTCCACTATAAAGAATGAAGTGAGAAGTTTTCAAGTGAAATCCAGAAACACCACGAACAACAACAGAGAAAGATCCCCATCAACTACTTAATAAAGCTTAATTTTACTTCGATGTTGTCTTTTATTGGTCATCCCCGGATCAAGTATCATCGTTTCAAAAGCCAACCGACGACGCATCGTTCGATATCGTGGCTCAAAGCAAGGCTGCTGATCCTATTTTCATGTACACGAGAAACATCGATACCATGTTAATTAAAAACTGAAGGAATGAGCGTGACTAAAGGGAGAGAGGCGAGGGAATGGCAGAAAGAGAGAGAGTGAGAGAGTGAGCGAAAGAGAAAGTTTATAAAGCTTTAGCTGTTGAAGCACTTCACTCAATTTTCACTTAAGAACAACTTCAGTTGCAAAGGCGAAAAAACTGATTTTTGGACGTTTTTAGATGAGAAATTTTAGTCTTTTCCAAAGACAAAGTGAGAGAGGCGAATACTTGGAGTGAAAGAGAGAGCAGTTGAGTCGTCAAGTGGATCTCCTGCTGTTGCTATTGCGACTCAAACTTGACTTCACTGCTTATTCAAGTACTTCACTGCTTATTATTAAAACCTTAAGTGGCGGGAATCAAGTTAATTGAATTTGCTTTTGCAGCCCCTTTGAGTCTTTTATTGGTGACTCGAGTTGTGGAGGGGAGGGCGGATCCTTTTTCCCCGCTACATCCCACAATATCCAAGCTGTTGCTGTTTTGTTATATGAAATTACGCTTCCTTCCTTCCTTCCTTCATTTCCCCACTGAAAAAACCTAGCTACACGATTCCTTTTTAATGTTGGTGTTAATGATGGTGTTTTTGGATTTTCGGGATTTATTTTTTAGTGTTCTGTCCTTTTACGTCCTTTTTTCGCAGCAACGCTGTTTAATTTTGATTTCATTACGTTTTCCAGCCGTTAAACATGTTTTTCATTCTCCGAAAAAGCTTTTTCGAATATGATGTATTTTTAAACACTTTCTAGAAAAGGATCCATAAAGAAAAACCAGCAAAAACCAAGTCCTTGTGAAGTAAGTGGTTGATTTAATACTCAAAAGGAGTTTTCACAAAATTAATAATGTTACTGAATTTCAGTTTTTTGTTAATTTAATTGCGTTTTGAAGTTTCATTACCAAAAATAATTTTAGTTAGAATTTGAGCAGAAAAATGGCAACACATCAAAACTAAGTACAGTAAAAACATTGTTAAGCGAACAGAAGAGGCGATTTTATTCAACTCTTTACTCCCTTCCCCCCTCTATCACTTTTTTACCACTACTTTTTCCTTTCTCACATTTGCTATAGCCTTCAATACATTGGATTATAGCGAAGCTTAGTGACAGTACCATCAACTACAACGAGTTCAAATTTTTAATTAAAACAAAACTTTTCGAACACAACGGAAAAGAAATTTACTTTGTTCTATATTAGAAATATGGATATCGAACCATTGCTTTATCAACATGGTTCCAAATTCTGGATTTAAATGATTTCATGTTTGCATTTACCTTTTTTTACAGTGAAGTTTGTGAAAACTGTGAGCCTAAGGAAAGGATAGGATGAGAATAGAAAGAGAGGAAAAGGGTGAGAAAGAGAAAGAGAGAATGTAACAGTTTGGTACAGACGGAAGGTGTTCCATTGGTCATGGTAGTGATAAAGGGCTCAAAGAATTCTACTTGTTGCAATTATTTCCGCTCCTCTTCAATTTCTTCAATTTCTATCCCTCTTTGGTTGTATTTTAAACCGTCGGCTTCTTAAGCTATAAACGATCTCTCACACACCTTAAAAGAACGTTAGGTACCTTGACGTAACTTTACAGTTTAGAAATCAGAAACATTTTGATAATCGTGAAGGTAAAACGAAGAATGGCAGTTGAAATCAGTTTGCCTTTAATTAAGCCGCCAGCGATCTGGGGAAAAATCTAAATTCCTTGTAAAAAAATAGCCAAATCTCCCCAAACCAATTTTTGCGACGGTGGGTACATAATTTCTCTGTATAACCGAAGCTTATCCACGCTGGTTACTTCTCCGGTTAGTGTATATATATTTATCGTAGTCATACGTGAGATATTATCATGAAATGACTTATATAAGTTACCCGCAATTTCATCATCGATGCATTGATACTTTGCCGTAATTTTTATAAAATTTTCGATTATGAATCGAAAATAAAGTGAAAATTTGTCAAATCAATCAAATTAATTTCAAATATTTTTTTTCGAACGAGAAATATACATACGTGTTATTAAATTGATTGGAAATCACGAATTTTTAGTAAATAATTTTAATTAATATTTTAAAAATATAATATTATACCCTTATATTATTTCTAGTAATGGAGAACGATTCGAACCAAGCCCCTAACATTGCGATAGAAGAAATAAAACAAGACCCTGCAGGATGGACTAATAAACCCGTTATTGGCGGCGCTAGCGAAAACAAGGTCCAGCCAATTTATACACGGGGCAGAGCAACCGCCAGAGCAGCTTGGAAGATATACACGGAGGCGATAGCTAATGCTAAGAACGCGAGAACCGAAAGTCAAGGCCGCAACGGGAAAATCAGTCAGGGGAAATCACCCTCGAAAAAGATCAAGTCGTGCTCAAACAGGGGCAAGCGCAGCAAGAAGTCGCAAATTTAAACGCTGTACAATAAAATTAAATGTGTTCGTTTTTGACATTTATTGGCAAAAAGCAGCATTTTTCAAAATTCAAAAACATTGACCAAAAGATTATCATATAAAAAAATTTTTGAAGGTGACAAAGATTGGTGAAAAAAAAATTTCCAATTAAAACACTTTCGTTAAATAATTTTGTAAAATGAAAAATTCTACGTAAAAAAATTTTAAAAATGAAAAACTTGATAAAAAAGTTTTGTGAAGCTGAAAAACCAGATTAGAAAACATTAAAAAGCTAAATTAAAAACAATTTTTAAAAAAATTCTTCTAAATTAAAAACTGTTAAAAAATTGATTGTAAAAATTAAAATCTCTGGTAAAAAAAATGGAGAAAAAATTTGGCACATCAATTTTATAAATAAATTTGAAAAATCAAAATCGTTTTAACTTTTCACTTTGATGAATAAGGGATTTCTAGAAGGTAAATTGCGTATTATGTTTTCTTAACTTTGTTAAAAAACAATGTCAATTCACCAAAATTTAAGGTGTACATTTGCATGTTCGATAAATTGGTTTGGTTCAGGACCACAGCGACGCGACGGCGATGGCCCATTATATAGTTATACGACATATTGATCAATTATGGTACACAAAGTTTTTCTCGGAAAACGATTATGTTTGAAGCAAATTCTTATTTGACATTTTGAGTAGTTCTTTTTTCCAATACATAAATTTTTTAGAATGTGGCGTGCTTTTTTCCTACTTTTATTTTTTTAATAGATTCGAAGGCGTTGTGTTTAAAACCGGGTCGCAGTAACTTAATAGAAGCCTATAGATTTAGAGTACTAATATGCGGCATGTTTAGATTACGACGATTTTTTAGAAAAGCGTCCGTACTTTGCGCAATATCGAATATATTTTGCGCCAAAAATTCTACTTCGGCAGAGTATTCCGTAGGCCGAGAGCTAATTAATAATTTGCAAAATGTTTTTGGCTCTTGGCTGATGTTTTCTATGGAATCAATAGAATTCAGGAAATCACTTTTCTTTTTTTTTCTTATTTTTTTTTTACAGCAGGCCTTTGAGAACGCAATTTCTCTTGAGTTTTTTTAATAGCTTGGATACCTTTTTTCTATAAATGCTGACGTTATTAATGTTTTTTTCGCAATTACTAAATTTACTCGATAAAGTAAACTACTTTTCTGCTCGTATTTCTCACCTCTTTAATAGGTACGTTCTTTTAAAAACTGTAATAATTTGTAGCGCAACTAGGCCGTGGATTAATTCTGTTGTTCTTGAAGACATTAAAGTTAAAAATCGTTTGCATGCTAAGTGACGTAGAAGCCCTGCATTTCTTAACTGGGTTAACTTCAAAAGGGCGCGAAATGGAGCTGCGCAAGTATGCAGGTTATCTTAGGCACATTATTTTTCCACTAAGCTAAATGCTGCTCTTACTACTAAAAAATTGTGGGCCAATATACGGAAACTTGGAGTTTGTAGTAAATGTCACACGGAATGCCGTTTAGACCCTGAAGAACTTAGTTCTGATTTCTTTGGTCCTGCTATAACAAACCCTGGTTATACCCCTAGTTCTTCGCCGTGTGATGAGAGTACTTTCAGATTTCTTCCATTCACTGAGCTCGACGTTGGTAACTGTGTTATGGATATCACGTCTAATGCTGTTGGTGATGAGGGTCTCTCAATTCGGTTTATAAAAATTATATTGCCACTTATTATTACGCCTTTGACTCATACAAAAAACCAGTGTTTCCATTCTTCTACATTTCCCTGTTTTTGGAAAACTGCAGTTGGGATTCCTGTACCTAAAAAGTCCAATCCTATAGTGGCTAATGATTTCAGGCCTAAAAGCATTTTATCGCCGTTAAGCAAAGTCTGTGAGAAACTTATGGCTCAGCAAATCTCAAACCATCTTATGGTGGGAGGGTATTTGTCTCCTCTTTAATCTGGTTTTCGCCCTGGTCATAATTGCGCTTCTGCTATGGTCAAGTATTAGATGATATAAGACTTAGTTATGATAATGGTTTTTTGGACCTTGATTTGCTTGTTAGATTTTTCTGAGGGATTTGATAGTGTAGTGCATGAATGTCTTTACTCCAAATTGAAAAATTTATTTGGTTTTCGTATGATGCTGTAGCCTTATTGGATAATTATTTGACTGGCAGACTACAACGGGTAAAGGTGTCTTATAGATTCTCTGGTTATAAGGTTCTTAAGACTGCTCTGCCTCAGGGATCTATACTTGGTCCGTTACTATTCTCTGTGTACTGAAATGATATTTTTGGGGGGTGTAAACATTCTACTATGCATGCATATGCGGATGATATTCAGATATACATATCTGAAGACTCAAGTGTATCTGTAGATCTGTTCGCTAATTGAAATGATGATTTAGCTTCCATCAACCATTGGGCATTTTAAAATAGACTCCAGTTGAATGTTTCAAAATCGTTAATACTACCTATTCCTGCACTTTCCAGAATCTTGTTGGATGGCAGTGATCTGAGGGTAGTCAATAAAATAGTGAATTTGGATTTTTGTATAAGCTCCTCCTTTGGGATCGTCTCCTGCTTTAATTTTTTGTTGCCAATACATATATGAATTAGAAACTAGTAAGGGTACCTTCGGTCAGACCGAAGCTTATATACCCTACATCCCGCCGATTTTCACCATTTTCAATACAGAGTTATCTATGATGGCAGAGAATATTCGTACCGAATTTCAAGTCAATTCTTCCAACCGTTATTCTGGAATTGCGGTTTATATCAATGTCATATGTTCGTGGGCGGACACGCCCATTTTTTTTTTAAATTTAATCTACCTGTACCGATGTATTCGGAAACAAAATTGAAGCTCAAAACTAAGTCTACAAGTTGAAATATTGTTAAAAGAATTAGTATTTGTTAAAAAAGTAGGCGTGGCGCTGCACCGATTTATCCCATTTTCAATCCCACAGAGTTTCGGATGACAAAGAATATACGTGCAAAATTTCATCGCGATAGCTTCATTCGTTCTCCTGTAATCGTGATTTCCACAGACAGACAGACAGACAGACAGACAGACAGACAGACAGACAGACAGACAGACAGACAGACAGACAGACATTCCTTCGGATGTAGGGTATAAAAATATTTTCACAAATAAACAGATTTTTGTTATAATTCCCATAAGGAACTTTGCATTGCTCTCGGTAAATTTGTCCAAAAATGGAATCAACAGCGGGAAACTTGAACATTATCGTTTTTTTTACAAGCGTTAACATAATATTTCATACCTGACTTGGTGCAATTTTTTGATTTAATATGCTTTAAATTCATTTTGGCTTGTATCTTCAGTAGCGTGCGAAATAATTATAGTAAAAGTACAAAACGGAAACCAATATGCATATAAAACATCAAAACAATGCAATTATCGCTTATGCGTAAATAAGCAATGCCTTCGTAATTACGTAGTGTACATGCATACACACTGCGTTTTCGTTTCTACAAAGAATATATAATCGTCCCAATAAACAACGTAAGCTTGGAGTACGCTTGTAGCAAGTTTTTTATAACAAAGGATAAGTTGGGATTTTCGTTTGGAAAACGTTATTCAACAATTGCTGAATAAACGAAATGGCACTGACTTTAAAGCGTATTTGGAAACATTTCCCAAGCTTCCTACTAACATGTTTCCAAACGTTTACGCAACTTGTTGTCAAACGTTCCCCAATCTGGTACCCAAACGTTTTCCAAAGTTCCTACAAACCCTTCTGTCCTTTGTTCACCATTTCTTCTGTTAAGAGTCTCAGAAAATGTATCGCGATCTATTTAAATTAAAAAACTCATGGGCCAACTTGCCAACACCTGTCTTGTATTAGATGTACACCGGCTACTGGATTCGCATTCTGCAGTGGAACTTTCGGCAAATAAAAATAAGGCCCTTGGTATAGATTCACTAAACTCTGAACAAACGATTTTATTACATATTTTCACTTCGCTATTTCAAGAGCAACTGAATCTTTCTTATAAAATCCGTGGAAGCTTTGCGGCAATTTCCCCGAATTCCCTCATAAAAAATTGTGATTAAAAAACACAACACGAAATAACCAAAAATTTTCAGGAAATCTGTGCATATGTGGATAACGTTTGGATTTTGTTTGTCTCCCAAGTTTATTCCAAACCTATTTTCAACAAGCTAGCAAAGTTGTTTATTGGGAATATGGATGATTGTAAAACGAACACAAGCATATTTCCAGAGAGGCAAACTTGAAAAATGAGAGTAAGACCCACCCCCTCACCTCTTGCCAGATTACTGTCCGTATCGGGAAACTCTCGAGCAGAAATCTTAGTTTTTGTGGTCAGATGCGCGTTCTATATATTTATTTTAGGCTTTTTGGAATTGGTCCATCAACGTCCGACTACGTCCGGATATTGTTCAAAATTTTATGGTAGCCATAAGTGAAACATGATCTTGAAATGACTTATTACGCGCAATTTCATCATCGATGCGTTTAAAATTTGGCGAAATTTTTACAAAAGTTTCTATGAACCGAGAAACAAAGTGAAAATTAGTCAATCATATCAATTTTAAATATTTTTTTCGAACGAGAAATATTTTGAAATTGATTGTAAATCAAGAATTATTACTCCCTCTATCACTTTTCTACCACTACTTTTTCCTTTCTCACATTTGCTATAGCCTTCAATACATTGGATTATAACGAAGCTTAGTGACAGTACCATAAACTACAACGAGTTCAAATTTTTAATTAAAACAAAACTTTTCGAACACAATGGAAAAGAAATTTACTTTGTTCTATATTAGAAATATGGATATCGAACCATTGCTTTATCAACATGGTTCCAAATTCTGGATTTAAATGATTTCATGTTTGCATTTACCTTTTTTTACAGTGAAGTTTGTGAAAACTGTGAGCCTAAGGAAAGGATAGGATGAGAATAGAAAGAGAGGAAAAGGGTGAGAAAGAGAAAGAGAGAATGTAACAGTTTGGTACAGACGGAAGGTGTTCCATTGGTCATGGTAGTGATAAAGGGCTCAAAGAATTCTACTTGTTGCAATTATTTCCGCTCCTCTTCAATTTCTTCAATTTCTATCCCTCTTTGGTTGTATTTTAAACCGTCGGCTTCTTAAGCTATAAACGATCTCTCACACACCTTAAAAGAACGTTAGGTACCTTGACGTAACTTTACAGTTTAGAAATCAGAAACATTTTGATAATCGTGAAGGTAAAACGAAGAATGGCAGTTGAAATCAGTTTGCCTTTAATTAAGCCGCCAGCGATCTGGGGAAATATCTAAATTCCTTGTAAAAAAATAGCCAAATCTCCCCAAACCAATTTTTGCGACGGTGGGTACATAATTTCTCTGTATAACCGAAGCTTATCCACGCTGGTTACTTCTCCGGTTAGTGTATATATATTTATCGTAGTCATACGTGAGATATTATCATGAAATGACTTATATAAGTTACCCGCAATTTCATCATCGATGCATTGATACTTTGCCGTAATTTTTATAAAATTTTCGATTATGAATCGAAAATAAAGTGAAAATTTGTCAAATCAATCAAATTAATTTCAAATATTTTTTTTCGAACGAGAAATATACATACGTGTTATTAAATTGATTGGAAATCACGAATTTTTAGTAAATAATTTTAATTAATATTTTAAAAATATAATATTATACCCTTATATTATTTCTAGTAATGGAGAACGATTCGAACCAAGCCCCTAACATTGCGATAGAAGAAATAAAACAAGACCCTGCAGGATGGACTAATAAACCCGTTATTGGCGGCGCTAGCGAAAACAAGGTCCAGCCAATTTATACACGGGGCAGAGCAACCGCCAGAGCAGCTTGGAAGATATACACGGAGGCGATAGCTAATGCTAAGAACGCGAGAACCGAAAGTCAAGGCCGCAACGGGAAAATCAGTCAGGGGAAATCACCCTCGAAAAAGATCAAGTCGTGCTCAAACAAGGGCAAGCACAGTAAGATGTCGCAAATTTAAACGCTGTACAATAAAATTAAATGTGTTCGTTTTTGACATTTATTGGCAAAAAGCAGCATTTTTCAAAATTCAAAAACATTGACCAAAAAATTTTCATATAAAAAAATTTTTGAAGGTGACAAACATTGGTGAAAAAAAATTTCAAATTAAAACACTTTCGTTAAATAATTTTGTAAAATGAAAAATTCTTCGTAAAAAAATTTTAAAAATGAAAAACTTGATAAAAAAGTTTTGTGAAGCTGAAAAACCAGATTAGAAAACATTAAAAAGCTAAATTAAAAACAATTTTTAAAAAAATTCTTCTAAATTAAAAACTGTTAAAAAAATTGATTGTAAAAATTAAAATCTCTGGTAAAAAAAATGGAGAAAAAATTTGGCACATCAATTTTATAAATAAATTTGAAAAATCAAAATCGTTTTAACTTTTCACTTTGATGAATAAGGGATTTCTAGAAGGTAAATTGCGTATTATGTTAAAAAAACAATGTCAATTCACCAAAATTTAAGGTGTACATTTGCATGTTCGATAAATTGGTTTGGTTCAGGACCACAGCGACGCGACGGCGATGGCCCATTATATAGTTATACGACATATTGATCAATTATGGTACACAAAGTTTTTCTCGGAAAACGATTATGTTTGAAGCAAATTCTTATTTGACATTTTGAGTAGTTCTTTTTTCCAATACATAAATTTTTTAGAATGTGGCGTGCTTTTTTCCTACTTTTATTTTTTTAATAGATTCGAAGGCGTTGTGTTTAAAACCGGGTCGCAGTAACTTAATAGAAGCCTATAGATTTAGAGTACTAATATGCGGCATGTTTAGATTACGACGATTTTTTAGAAAAGCGTCCGTACTTTGCGCAATATCGAATATATTTTGCGCCAAAAATTCTACTTCGGCAGAGTATTCCGTAGGCCGAGAGCTAATTAATAATTTGCAAAATGTTTTTGGCTCTTGGCTGATGTTTTCTATGGAATCAATAGAATTCAGGAAATCACTTTTCTTTTTTTTTCTTATTTTTTTTTTACAGCAGGCCTTTGAGAACGCAATTTCTCTTGAGTTTTTTTAATAGCTGGGATACCTTTTTTCTATAAATGCTGACGTTATTAATGTTTTTTTCGCAATTACTAAATTTACTCGATAAAGTAAACTACTTTTCTGCTCGTATTTCTCACCTCTTTAATAGGTACGTTCTTTTAAAAACTGTAATAATTTGTAGCGCAACTAGGCCGTGGATTAATTCTGTTGTTCTTGAAGACATTAAAGTTAAAAATCGTTTGCATGCTAAGTGACGTAGAAGCCCTGCATTTCTTAACTGGGTTAACTTCAAAAGGGCGCGAAATGGAGCTGCGCAAGTATGCAGGTTATCTTAGGCACATTATTTTTCCACTAAGCTAAATGCTGCTCTTACTACTAAAAAATTGTGGGCCAATATACGGAAACTTGGAGTTTGTAGTAAATGTCACACGGAATGCC
Source organism: Thecophora atra (assembly GCA_937620795.1). Classification (NCBI taxonomy): domain Eukaryota; kingdom Metazoa; phylum Arthropoda; class Insecta; order Diptera; family Conopidae; genus Thecophora; species Thecophora atra. Next base: position 86,444,520 of record OW569398.1, read on the forward strand.
GTTTAGACCCTGAAGAACTTAGTTCTGATTTCTTTGGTCCTGCTATAACAAACCCTGGTTATACCCCTAGTTCTTCGCCGTGTGATGAGAGTACTTTCAGATTTCTTCCATTCACTGAGCTCGACGTTGGTAACTGTGTTATGGATATCACGTCTAATGCTGTTGGTGATGAGGGTCTCTCAATTCGGTTTATAAAAATTATATTGCCACTTATTATTACGCCTTTGACTCATACAAAAAACCAGTGTTTCCATTCTTCTACATTTCCCTGTTTTTGGAAAACTGCAGTTGGGATTCCTGTACCTAAAAAGTCCAATCCTATAGTGGCTAATGATTTCAGGCCTAAAAGCATTTTATCGCCGTTAAGCAAAGTCTGTGAGAAACTTATGTCTCAGCAAATCTCAAACCATCTTATGGTGGGAGGGTATTTGTCTCCTCTTTAATCTGGTTTTCGCCCTGGTCATAATTGCGCTTCTGCTATGGTCAAGTATTAGATGATATAAGACTTAGTTATGATAATGGTTTTTTGGACCTTGATTTGCTTGTTAGATTTTTCTGAGGGATTTGATAGTGTAGTGCATGAATGTCTTTACTCCAAATTGAAAAATTTATTTGGTTTTCGTATGATGCTGTAGCCTTATTGGATAATTATTTAACTGGCAGACTACAACGGGTAAAGGTGTCTTATAGATTCTCTGGTTATAAGGTTCTTAAGACTGCTCTGCCTCAGGGATCTATACTTGGTCCGTTACTATTCTCTGTGTACTGAAATGATATTTTTGGGGGGTGTAAACATTCTACTATGCATGCATATGCGGATGATATTCAGTTATACATATCTGAAGACTCAAGTGTATCTGTAGATCTGTTCGCTAATTGAAATGATGATTTAGCTTCCATCAACCATTGGGCATTTTAAAATAGACTCCAGTTGAATGTTTCAAAATCGTTAATACTACCTATTCATAAGAACAGGTCTCTTCCTGCACTTTCCAGAATCTTGTTGGATGGCAGTGATCTGAGGGTAGTCAATAAAATAGTGAATTTGGATTTTTGTATAAGCTCCTCCCTCTCATGCGTTGATCACATAAACAGTTTTGTTACGAAAACTTACAGTCTTTTACGCAATCTCATAAAAACTGCAAGTGCTACTCTACCAAGGATTCGTCGTCTGGTTGTTCTACAGCTCTTCATGCCCATTATAGATTATTCCAACATTGTGTATGTGTGTTAGACTCCTCTTCGCAGTTAAAACTGTCCGTTGCATTCAATTATATTACGAGATATGTTTTCGGGCTGCGTAAGTTTGACCACTCATCCGTGTATCGCTCTGAGTTACTTGGTTGTCATTTAGTTAGTTACCACAAAGCCAAGGTCTGCATATTTCTCTTCAAATTGCTGGCTACCAGGACTCCGGGATATTTGTTTGATAAGTTACAATTTTTTAGATTAGTTAGATCCATTTTTTTAGAATCGTTAGATCGTTTTTTAGTTAGATCCATGAGAAGCAGAGTACTCTTAGTACCTCGTGGCAGATCTTTGGTCTCTTCAAGGCTATTTTTCGTTTCTGCTATTAGGCTATGGAATGCATTACCACGATGGGTAAGGGAGACACCTGGTGTGGCTAGGTTTAGGCAATTGGTAGTTCGCTTCCTTTCCATGTTGTAAGTCTATTTTCTTCTCTCTTTCTGCTCATTCTTTTTTTTCTTTTCTTTTTCCTCTGTTCTGTACTTCTAACCTTTTCACCCCATCCTTCTATCTAATTAATTTAATTTAGTTTGAATTTTTTTTTTGCAACCAAAATTTTGAATAAGTCATAATGTAAACCATTAATGCTACTATAAAAGACTCTTGTCTTGGTGTATGATTTTGTTTAATAAATAATACTACATATCGGATCGTCATAAAGTCGTCATATTACTGAAATTCTCAGTTCCAAAAGTTCATCTTCGTTTATTCAGCTATCCCATTCCATATTAATTTTTGGGATCGTCTCCTGCTTTAATTTTTTGTTGCCAATACATATATGAATTAGAAACTAGTAAGGGTACCTTCGGTCAGACCGAAGCTTATATACCCTACATCCCGCCGATTTTCACCATTTTCAATACAGAGTTATCTATGATGGCAGAGAATATTCGTACCGAATTTCAAGTCAATTCTTCCAACCGTTATTCTGGAATTGCGGTTTATATCAATGTCATATGTTCGTGGGCGGACACGCCCATTTTTTTTTTAAATTTAATCTACCTGTACCGATGTATTCGGAAACAAAATTGAAGCTCAAAACTAAGTCTACAAGTTGAAATATTGTTAAAAGAATTAGTATTTGTTAAAAAAGTAGGCGTGGCGCTGCACCGATTTATCCCATTTTCAATCCCACAGAGTTTCGGATGACAAAGAATATACGTGCAAAATTTCATCGCGATAGCTTCATTCGTTCTCCTGTAATCGTGATTTCCACAGACAGACAGACAGACAGACAGACAGACAGACAGACAGACAGACAGACAGACAGACATTCCTTCGGATGTAGGGTATAAAAATATTTTCACAAATAAACAGATTTTTGTTATAATTCCCATAAGGAACTTTGCATTGCTCTCGGTAAATTTGTCCAAAAATGGAATCAACAGCGGGAAACTTGAACATTATCGTTTTTTTTACAAGCGTTAACATAATATTTCATACCTGACTTGGTGCAATTTTTTGATTTAATATGCTTTAAATTCATTTTGGCTTGTATCTTCAGTAGCGTGCGAAATAATTATAGTAAAAGTACAAAACGGAAACCAATATGCATATAAAACATCAAAACAATGCAATTATCGCTTATGCGTAAATAAGCAATGCCTTCGTAATTACGTAGTGTACATGCATACACACTGCGTTTTCGTTTCTACAAAGAATATATAATCGTCCCAATAAACAACGTAAGCTTGGAGTACGCTTGTAGCAAGTTTTTTATAACAAAGGATAAGTTGGGATTTTCGTTTGGAAAACGTTATTCAACAATTGCTGAATAAACGAAATGGCACTGACTTTAAAGCGTATTTGGAAACATTTCCCAAGCTTCCTACTAACATGTTTCCAAACGTTTACGCAACTTGTTGTCAAACGTTCCCCAATCTGGTACCCAAACGTTTTCCAAAGTTCCTACAAACCCTTCTGTCCTTTGTTCACCATTTCTTCTGTTAAGAGTCTCAGAAAATGTATCGCGATCTATTTAAATTAAAAAACTCATGGGCCAACTTGCCAACACCTGTCTTGTATTAGATGTACACCGGCTACTGGATTCGCATTCTGCAGTGGAACTTTCGGCAAATAAAAATAAGGCCCTTGGTATAGATTCACTAAACTCTGAACAAACGATTTTATTACATATTTTCACTTCGCTATTTCAAGAGCAACTGAATCTTTCTTATAAAATCCGTGGAAGCTTTGCGGCAATTTCCCCGAATTCCCTCATAAAAAATTGTGATTAAAAAACACAACACGAAATAACCAAAAATTTTCAGGAAATCTGTGCATATGTGGATAACGTTTGGAATTTGTTTGTCTCCCAAGTTTATTCCAAACCTATTTTCAACAAGCTAGCAAAGTTGTTTATTGGGAATATGGATGATTGTAAAACGAACACAAGCATATTTCCAGAGAGGCAAACTTGAAAAATGAGAGTAAGACCCACCCCCTCACCTCTTGCCAGATTACTGTCCGTATCGGGAAACTCTCGAACAGAAATCTTAGTTTTTGTGGTCAGATGCGCGTTCTATATATTTATTTTAGGCTTTTTGGAATTGGTCCATCAACGTCCGACTACGTCCGGATATTGTTCAAAATTTTATGGTAGCCATAAGTGAAACATGATCTTGAAATGACTTATTACGCGCAATTTCATCATCGATGCGTTTAAAATTTGGCGAAATTTTTACAAAAGTTTCTATGAACCGAGAAACAAAGTGAAAATTAGTCAATCATATCAATTTTAAATATTTTTTTCGAACGAGAAATATTTTGAAATTGATTGTAAATCAAGAATTATTACTCCCTCTATCACTTTTCTACCACTACTTTTTCCTTTCTCACATTTGCTATAGCCTTCAATACATTGGATTATAACGAAGCTTAGTGACAGTACCATAAACTACAACGAGTTCAAATTTTTAATTAAAACAAAACTTTTCGAACACAATGGAAAAGAAATTTACTTTGTTCTATATTAGAAATATGGATATCGAACCATTGCTTTATCAACATGGTTCCAAATTCTGGATTTAAATGATTTCATGTTTGCATTTACCTTTTTTTACAGTGAAGTTTGTGAAAACTGTGAGCCTAAGGAAAGGATAGGATGAGAATAGAAAGAGAGGAAAAGGGTGAGAAAGAGAAAGAGAGAATGTAACAGTTTGGTACAGACGGAAGGTGTTCCATTGGTCATGGTAGTGATAAAGGGCTCAAAGAATTCTACTTGTTGCAATTATTTCCGCTCCTCTTCAATTTCTTCAATTTCTATCCCTCTTTGGTTGTATTTTAAACCGTCGGCTTCTTAAGCTATAAACGATCTCTCACACACCTTAAAAGAACGTTAGGTACCTTGACGTAACTTTACAGTTTAGAAATCAGAAACATTTTGATAATCGTGAAGGTAAAACGAAGAATGGCAGTTGAAATCAGTTTGCCTTTAATTAAGCCGCCAGCGATCTGGGGAAATATCTAAATTCCTTGTAAAAAAATAGCCAAATCTCCCCAAACCAATTTTTGCGACGGTGGGTACATAATTTCTCTGTATAACCGAAGCTTATCCACGCTGGTTACTTCTCCGGTTAGTGTATATATATTTATCGTAGTCATACGTGAGATATTATCATGAAATGACTTATATAAGTTACCCGCAATTTCATCATCGATGCATTGATACTTTGCCGTAATTTTTATAAAATTTTCGATTATGAATCGAAAATAAAGTGAAAATTTGTCAAATCAATCAAATTAATTTCAAATATTTTTTTTCGAACGAGAAATATACATACGTGTTATTAAATTGATTGGAAATCACGAATTTTTAGTAAATAATTTTAATTAATATTTTAAAAATATAATATTATACCCTTATATTATTTCTAGTAATGGAGAACGATTCGAACCAAGCCCCTAACATTGCGATAGAAGAAATAAAACAAGACCCTGCAGGATGGACTAATAAACCCGTTATTGGCGGCGCTAGCGAAAACAAGGTCCAGCCAATTTATACACGGGGCAGAGCAACCGCCAGAGCAGCTTGGAAGATATACACGGAGGCGATAGCTAATGCTAAGAACGCGAGAACCGAAAGTCAAGGCCGCAACGGGAAAATCAGTCAGGGGAAATCACCCTCGAAAAAGATCAAGTCGTGCTCAAACAGGGGCAAGCGCAGCAAGAAGTCGCAAATTTAAACGCTGTACAATAAAATTAAATGTGTTCGTTTTTGACATTTATTGGCAAAAAGCAGCATTTTTCAAAATTCAAAAACATTGACCAAAAGATTATCATATAAAAAAATTTTTGAAGGTGACAAAGATTGGTGAAAAAAAAATTTCCAATTAAAACACTTTCGTTAAATAATTTTGTAAAATGAAAAATTCTACGTAAAAAAATTTTAAAAATGAAAAACTTGATAAAAAAGTTTTGTGAAGCTGAAAAACCAGATTAGAAAACATTAAAAAGCTAAATTAAAAACAATTTTTAAAAAAATTCTTCTAAATTAAAAACTGTTAAAAAATTGATTGTAAAAATTAAAATCTCTGGTAAAAAAAATGGAGAAAAAATTTGGCACATCAATTTTATAAATAAATTTGAAAAATCAAAATCGTTTTAACTTTTCACTTTGATGAATAAGGGATTTCTAGAAGGTAAATTGCGTATTATGTTTTCTTAACTTTGTTAAAAAACAATGTCAATTCACCAAAATTTAAGGTGTACATTTGCATGTTCGATAAATTGGTTTGGTTCAGGACCACAGCGACGCGACGGCGATGGCCCATTATATAGTTATACGACATATTGATCAATTATGGTACACAAAGTTTTTCTCGGAAAACGATTATGTTTGAAGCAAATTCTTATTTGACATTTTGAGTAGTTCTTTTTTCCAATACATAAATTTTTTAGAATGTGGCGTGCTTTTTTCCTACTTTTATTTTTTTAATAGATTCGAAGGCGTTGTGTTTAAAACCGGGTCGCAGTAACTTAATAGAAGCCTATAGATTTAGAGTACTAATATGCGGCATGTTTAGATTACGACGATTTTTTAGAAAAGCGTCCGTACTTTGCGCAATATCGAATATATTTTGCGCCAAAAATTCTACTTCGGCAGAGTATTCCGTAGGCCGAGAGCTAATTAATAATTTGCAAAATGTTTTTGGCTCTTGGCTGATGTTTTCTATGGAATCAATAGAATTCAGGAAATCACTTTTCTTTTTTTTTCTTATTTTTTTTTTACAGCAGGCCTTTGAGAACGCAATTTCTCTTGAGTTTTTTTAATAGCTGGGATACCTTTTTTCTATAAATGCTGACGTTATTAATGTTTTTTTCGCAATTACTAAATTTACTCGATAAAGTAAACTACTTTTCTGCTCGTATTTCTCACCTCTTTAATAGGTACGTTCTTTTAAAAACTGTAATAATTTGTAGCGCAACTAGGCCGTGGATTAATTCTGTTGTTCTTGAAGACATTAAAGTTAAAAATCGTTTGCATGCTAAGTGACGTAGAAGCCCTGCATTTCTTAACTGGGTTAACTTCAAAAGGGCGCGAAATGGAGCTGCGCAAGTATGCAGGTTATCTTAGGCACATTATTTTTCCACTAAGCTAAATGCTGCTCTTACTACTAAAAAATTGTGGGCCAATATACGGAAACTTGGAGTTTGTAGTAAATGTCACACGGAATGCCGTTTAGACCCTGAAGAACTTAGTTCTGATTTCTTTGGTCCTGCTATAACAAACCCTGGTTATACCCCTAGTTCTTCGCCGTGTGATGAGAGTACTTTCAGATTTCTTCCATTCACTGAGCTCGACGTTGGTAACTGTGTTATGGATATCACGTCTAATGCTGTTGGTGATGAGGGTCTCTCAATTCGGTTTATAAAAATTATATTGCCACTTATTATTACGCCTTTGACTCATACAAAAAACCAGTGTTTCCATTCTTCTACATTTCCCTGTTTTTGGAAAACTGCAGTTGGGATTCCTGTACCTAAAAAGTCCAATCCTATAGTGGCTAATGATTTCAGGCCTAAAAGCATTTTATCGCCGTTAAGCAAAGTCTGTGAGAAACTTATGGCTCAGCAAATCTCAAACCATCTTATGGTGGGAGGGTATTTGTCTCCTCTTTAATCTGGTTTTCGCCCTGGTCATAATTGCGCTTCTGCTATGGTCAAGTATTAGATGATATAAGACTTAGTTATGATAATGGTTTTTTGGACCTTGATTTGCTTGTTAGATTTTTCTGAGGGATTTGATAGTGTAGTGCATGAATGTCTTTACTCCAAATTGAAAAATTTATTTGGTTTTCGTATGATGCTGTAGCCTTATTGGATAATTATTTAACTGGCAGACTACAACGGGTAAAGGTGTCTTATAGATTCTCTGGTTATAAGGTTCTTAAGACTGCTCTGCCTCAGGGATCTATACTTGGTCCGTTACTATTCTCTGTGTACTGAAATGATATTTTTGGGGGGTATAAACATTCTACTATGCATGCATATGCGGATGATATTCAGTTATACATATCTGAAGACTCAAGTGTATCTGTAGATCTGTTCGCTAATTGAAATGATGATTTAGCTTCCATCAACCATTGGGCATTTTAAAATAGACTCCAGTTGAATGTTTCAAAATCGTTAATACTACCTATTCATAAGAACAGGTCTCTTCCTGCACTTTCCAGAATCTTGTTGGATGGCAGTGATCTGAGGGTAGTCAATAAAATAGTGAATTTGGATTTTTGTATAAGCTCCTCCCTCTCATGCGTTGATCACATAAACAGTTTTGTTACGAAAACTTACAGTCTTTTACGCAATCTCATAAAAACTGCAAGTGCTACTCTACCAAGGATTCGTCGTCTGGTTGTTCTACAGCTCTTCATGCCCATTATAGATTATTCCAACATTGTGTATGTTTGTTAGACTCCTCTTCGCAGTTAAAACTGTCCGTTGCATTCAATTATATTACGAGATATGTTTTCGGGCTGCGTAAGTTTGACCACTCATCCGTGTATCGCTCTGAGTTACTTGGTTGTCATTTAGTTAGTTACCACAAAGCCAAGGTCTGCATATTTCTCTTCAAATTGCTGGCTACCAGGACTCCGGGATATTTGTTTGATAAGTTACAATTTTTTAGATTAGTTAGATCCATTTTTTTAGAATCGTTAGATCGTTTTTTAGTTAGATCCATGAGAAGCAGAGTAGTCTTAGTACCTCGTGGCAGATCTTTGGTCTCTTCAAGGCTATTTTTCGTTTCTGCTATTAGGCTATGGAATGCATTACCACGATGGGTAAGGGAGACACCTGGTGTGGGTAGGTTTAGGCAATTGGTAGTTCGCTTCCTTTCGATGTTGTAAGTCTATTTTCTTCTCTCTTTCTGCTCATTCTTTTTTTTATTTTCTTTTTCCTCTGTTCTGTACTTCTAACCTTTTCACCCCATCCTTCTATCTAATTAATTTAATTTAGTTTGAATTTTTTTTTTTGCAACCAAAATTTTGAATAAGTCATAATGTAAACCATTAATGCTACTATAAAAGACTCTTGTCTTGGTGTATGATTTTGTTTAATAAATAATACTACATATCGGATCGTCATAAAGTCGTCATATTACTGAAATTCTCAGTTCCAAAAGTTCATCTTCGTTTATTCGGCTATCCCATTCCATATTAATTTTTGGGATCGTCTCCTGCTTTAATTTTTTGTTGCCAATACATATATGAATTAGAAAAAATATTTTCACAAATAAACAGATTTTTGTTATAATTCCCATAAGGAACTTTGCATTGCTCTCGGTAAATTTGTCCAAAAATGGAATCAACAGCGGGAAACTTGAACATTATCGTTTTTTTTACAAGCGTTAACATAATATTTCATACCTGACTTGGTGCAATTTTTTGATTTAATATGCTTTAAATTCATTTTGGCTTGTATCTTCAGTAGCGTGCGAAATAATTATAGTAAAAGTACAAAACGGAAACCAATATGCATATAAAACATCAAAACAATGCAATTATCGCTTATGCGTAAATAAGCAATGCCTTCGTAATTACGTAGTGTACATGCATACACACTGCGTTTTCGTTTCTACAAAAAATATATAATCGTCCCAATAAACAACGTAAGCTTGGAGTACGCTTGTAGCAAGTTTTTTATAACAAAGGATAAGTTGGGATTTTCGTTTGGAAAACGTTATTCAACAATTGCTGAATAAACGAAATGGCACTGACTTTAAAGCGTATTTGGAAACATTTCCCAAGCTTCCTACTAACATGTTTCCAAACGTTTACGCAACTTGTTGTCAAACGTTCCCCAATCTGGTACCCAAACGTTTTCCAAAGTTCCTACAAACCCTTCTGTCCTTTGTTCACCATTTCTTCTGTTAAGAGTCTCAGAAAATGTATCGCGATCTATTTAAATTAAAAAACTCATGGGCCAACTTGTCAACACCTGTCTTGTATTAGATGTACACCGGCTACTGGATTCGCATTCTGCAGTGGAACTTTCGGCAAATAAAAATAAGGCCCTTGGTATAGATTCACTAAACTCTGAACAAACGATTTTATTACATATTTTCACTTCGCTATTTCAAGAGCAACTGAATCTTTCTTATAAAATCCGTGGAAGCTTTGCGGCAATTTCCCCGAATTCCCTCATAAAAAATTGTGATTAAAAAACACAACACGAAATAACCAAAAATTTTCAGGAAATCTGTGCATATGTGGATAACGTTTGGAATTTGTTTGTCTCCCAAGTTTATTCCAAACCTATTTTCAACAAGCTAGCAAAGTTGTTTATTGGGAATATGGATGATTGTAAAACGAACACAAGCATATTTCCAGAGAGGCAAACTTGAAAAATGAGAGTAAGACCCACCCCCTCACCTCTTGCCAGATTACTGTCCGTATCGGGAAACTCTCGAACAGAAATCTTAGTTTTTGTGGTCAGATGCGCGTTCTATATATTTATTTTAGGCTTTTTGGAATTGGTCCATCAACGTCCGACTACGTCCGGATATTGTTCAAAATTTTATGGTAGCCATAAGTGAAACATGATCTTGAAATGACTTATTACGCGCAATTTCATCATCGATGCGTTTAAAATTTGGCGAAATTTTTACAAAAGTTTCTATGAACCGAGAAACAAAGTGAAAATTAGTCAATCATATCAATTTTAAATATTTTTTTCGAACGAGAAATATTTTGAAATTGATTGTAAATCAAGAATTATTACTCCCTCTATCACTTTTCTACCACTACTTTTTCCTTTCTCACATTTGCTATAGCCTTCAATACATTGGATTATAACGAAGCTTAGTGACAGTACCATAAACTACAACGAGTTCAAATTTTTAATTAAAACAAAACTTTTCGAACACAATGGAAAAGAAATTTACTTTGTTCTATATTAGAAATATGGATATCGAACCATTGCTTTATCAACATGGTTCCAAATTCTGGATTTAAATGATTTCATGTTTGCATTTACCTTTTTTTACAGTGAAGTTTGTGAAAACTGTGAGCCTAAGGAAAGGATAGGATGAGAATAGAAAGAGAGGAAAAGGGTGAGAAAGAGAAAGAGAGAATGTGACAGTTTGGTAGAGACGAAAGGTGTTCCATTGGTCATGGTAGTGATAAAGGGCTCAAAGAATTCTACTTGTTGCAATTATTTCCGCTCCTCTTCAATTTCTCCAATTTCTATCCCTCTTTGGTTGTATTTTAAACCGTCGGCTTCTTAAGCTATAAACGATCTCTCACACACCTTAAAAGAACGTTAGGTACCTTGACGTAACTTTACAGTTTAGAAATCAGAAACATTTTGATAATCGTGAAGGTAAAACGAAGAATGGCAGTTGAAATCAGTTTGCCTTTAATTAAGCCGCCAGCGATCTGGGGAAATATCTAAATTCCTTGTAAAAAAATAGCCAAATCTCCCCAAACCAATTTTTGCGACGGTGGGTACATAATTTCTCTGTATAACCGAAGCTTATCCACGCTGGTTACTTCTCCGGTTAGTGTATATATATTTATCGTAGTCATACGTGAGATATTATCATGAAATGACTTATATAAGTTACCCGCAATTTCATCATCGATGCATTGATACTTTGCCGTAATTTTTATAAAATTTTCGATTATGAATCGAAAATAAAGTGAAAATTTGTCAAATCAATCAAATTAATTTCAAATATTTTTTTTCGAACGAGAAATATACATACGTGTTATTAAATTGATTGGAAATCACGAATTTTTAGTAAATAATTTTAATTAATATTTTAAAAATATAATATTATACCCTTATATTATTTCTAGTAATGGAGAACGATTCGAACCAAGCCCCTAACATTGCGATAGAAGAAATAAAACAAGACCCTGCAGGATGGACTAATAAACCCGTTATTGGCGGCGCTAGCGAAAACAAGGTCCAGCCAATTTATACACGGGGCAGAGCAACCGCCAGAGCAGCTTGGAAGATATACACGGAGGCGATAGCTAATGCTAAGAACGCGAGAACCGAAAGTCAAGGCCGCAACGGGAAAATCAGTCAGGGGAAATCACCCTCGAAAAAGATCAAGTCGTGCTCAAACAAGGGCAAGCACAGTAAGATGTCGCAAATTTAAACGCTGTACAATAAAATTAAATGTGTTCGTTTTTGACATTTATTGGCAAAAAGCAGCATTTTTCAAAATTCAAAAACATTGACCAAAAAATTTTCATATAAAAAAATTTTTGAAGGTGACAAACATTGGTGAAAAAAAATTTCAAATTAAAACACTTTCGTTAAATAATTTTGTAAAATGAAAAATTCTTCGTAAAAAAATTTTAAAAATGAAAAACTTGATAAAAAAGTTTTGTGAAGCTGAAAAACCAGATTAGAAAACATTAAAAAGCTAAATTAAAAACAATTTTTAAAAAAATTCTTCTAAATTAAAAACTGTTAAAAAAATTGATTGTAAAAATTAAAATCTCTGGTAAAAAAAATGGAGAAAAAATTTGGCACATCAATTTTATAAATAAATTTGAAAAATCAAAATCGTTTTAACTTTTCACTTTGATGAATAAGGGATTTCTAGAAGGTAAATTGCGTATTATGTTAAAAAAACAATGTCAATTCACCAAAATTTAAGGTGTACATTTGCATGTTCGATAAATTGGTTTGGTTCAGGACCACAGCGACGCGACGGCGATGGCCCATTATATAGTTATACGACATATTGATCAATTATGGTACACAAAGTTTTTCTCGGAAAACGATTATGTTTGAAGCAAATTCTTATTTGACATTTTGAGTAGTTCTTTTTTCCAATACATAAATTTTTTAGAATGTGGCGTGCTTTTTTCCTACTTTTATTTTTTTAATAGATTCGAAGGCGTTGTGTTTAAAACCGGGTCGCAGTAACTTAATAGAAGCCTATAGATTTAGAGTACTAATATGCGGCATGTTTAGATTACGACGATTTTTTAGAAAAGCGTCCGTACTTTGCGCAATATCGAATATATTTTGCGCCAAAAATTCTACTTCGGCAGAGTATTCCGTAGGCCGAGAGCTAATTAATAATTTGCAAAATGTTTTTGGCTCTTGGCTGATGTTTTCTATGGAATCAATAGAATTCAGGAAATCACTTTTCTTTTTTTTTCTTATTTTTTTTTTACAGCAGGCCTTTGAGAACGCAATTTCTCTTGAGTTTTTTTAATAGCTGGGATACCTTTTTTCTATAAATGCTGACGTTATTAATGTTTTTTTCGCAATTACTAAATTTACTCGATAAAGTAAACTACTTTTCTGCTCGTATTTCTCACCTCTTTAATAGGTACGTTCTTTTAAAAACTGTAATAATTTGTAGCGCAACTAGGCCGTGGATTAATTCTGTTGTTCTTGAAGACATTAAAGTTAAAAATCGTTTGCATGCTAAGTGACGTAGAAGCCCTGCATTTCTTAACTGGGTTAACTTCAAAAGGGCGCGAAATGGAGCTGCGCAAGTATGCAGGTTATCTTAGGCACATTATTTTTCCACTAAGCTAAATGCTGCTCTTACTACTAAAAAATTGTGGGCCAATATACGGAAACTTGGAGTTTGTAGTAAATGTCACACGGAATGCCGTTTAGACCCTGAAGAACTTAGTTCTGATTTCTTTGGTCCTGCTATAACAAACCCTGGTTATACCCCTAGTTCTTCGCCGTGTGATGAGAGTACTTTCAGATTTCTTCCATTCACTGAGCTCGACGTTGGTAACTGTGTTATGGATATCACGTCTAATGCTGTTGGTGATGAGGGTCTCTCAATTCGGTTTATAAAAATTATATTGCCACTTATTATTACGCCTTTGACTCATACAAAAAACCAGTGTTTCCATTCTTCTACATTTCCCTGTTTTTGGAAAACTGCAGTTGGGATTCCTGTACCTAAAAAGTCCAATCCTATAGTGGCTAATGATTTCAGGCCTAAAAGCATTTTATCGCCGTTAAGCAAAGTCTGTGAGAAACTTATGGCTCAGCAAATCTCAAACCATCTTATGGTGGGAGGGTATTTGTCTCCTCTTTAATCTGGTTTTCGCCCTGGTCATAATTGCGCTTCTGCTATGGTCAAGTATTAGATGATATAAGACTTAGTTATGATAATGGTTTTTTGGACCTTGATTTGCTTGTTAGATTTTTCTGAGGGATTTGATAGTGTAGTGCATGAATGTCTTTACTCCAAATTGAAAAATTTATTTGGTTTTCGTATGATGCTGTAGCCTTATTGGATAATTATTTAACTGGCAGACTACAACGGGTAAAGGTGTCTTATAGATTCTCTGGTTATAAGGTTCTTAAGACTGCTCTGCCTCAGGGATCTATACTTGGTCCGTTACTATTCTCTGTGTACTGAAATGATATTTTTGGGGGGTATAAACATTCTACTATGCATGCATATGCGGATGATATTCAGTTATACATATCTGAAGACTCAAGTGTATCTGTAGATCTGTTCGCTAATTGAAATGATGATTTAGCTTCCATCAACCATTGGGCATTTTAAAATAGACTCCAGTTGAATGTTTCAAAATCGTTAATACTACCTATTCATAAGAACAGGTCTCTTCCTGCACTTTCCAGAATCTTGTTGGATGGCAGTGATCTGAGGGTAGTCAATAAAATAGTGAATTTGGATTTTTGTATAAGCTCCTCCCTCTCATGCGTTGATCACATAAACAGTTTTGTTACGAAAACTTACAGTCTTTTACGCAATCTCATAAAAACTGCAAGTGCTACTCTACCAAGGATTCGTCGTCTGGTTGTTCTACAGCTCTTCATGCCCATTATAGATTATTCCAACATTGTGTATGTTTGTTAGACTCCTCTTCGCAGTTAAAACTGTCCGTTGCATTCAATTATATTACGAGATATGTTTTCGGGCTGCGTAAGTTTGACCACTCATCCGTGTATCGCTCTGAGTTACTTGGTTGTCATTTAGTTAGTTACCACAAAGCCAAGGTCTGCATATTTCTCTTCAAATTGCTGGCTACCAGGACTCCGGGATATTTGTTTGATAAGTTACAATTTTTTAGATTAGTTAGATCCATTTTTTTAGAATCGTTAGATCGTTTTTTAGTTAGATCCATGAGAAGCAGAGTAGTCTTAGTACCTCGTGGCAGATCTTTGGTCTCTTCAAGGCTATTTTTCGTTTCTGCTATTAGGCTATGGAATGCATTACCACGATGGGTAAGGGAGACACCTGGTGTGGGTAGGTTTAGGCAATTGGTAGTTCGCTTCCTTTCGATGTTGTAAGTCTATTTTCTTCTCTCTTTCTGCTCATTCTTTTTTTTATTTTCTTTTTCCTCTGTTCTGTACTTCTAACCTTTTCACCCCATCCTTCTATCTAATTAATTTAATTTAGTTTGAATTTTTTTTTTTGCAACCAAAATTTTGAATAAGTCATAATGTAAACCATTAATGCTACTATAAAAGACTCTTGTCTTGGTGTATGATTTTGTTTAATAAATAATACTACATATCGGATCGTCATAAAGTCGTCATATTACTGAAATTCTCAGTTCCAAAAGTTCATCTTCGTTTATTCGGCTATCCCATTCCATATTAATTTTTGGGATCGTCTCCTGCTTTAATTTTTTGTTGCCAATACATATATGAATTAGAAAAAATATTTTCACAAATAAACAGATTTTTGTTATAATTCCCATAAGGAACTTTGCATTGCTCTCGGTAAATTTGTCCAAAAATGGAATCAACAGCGGGAAACTTGAACATTATCGTTTTTTTTACAAGCGTTAACATAATATTTCATACCTGACTTGGTGCAATTTTTTGATTTAATATGCTTTAAATTCATTTTGGCTTGTATCTTCAGTAGCGTGCGAAATAATTATAGTAAAAGTACAAAACGGAAACCAATATGCATATAAAACATCAAAACAATGCAATTATCGCTTATGCGTAAATAAGCAATGCCTTCGTAATTACGTAGTGTACATGCATACACACTGCGTTTTCGTTTCTACAAAGAATATATAATCGTCCCAATAAACAACGTAAGCTTGGAGTACGCTTGTAGCAAGTTTTTTATAACAAAGGATAAGTTGGGATTTTCGTTTGGAAAACGTTATTCAACAATTGCTGAATAAACGAAATGGCACTGACTTTAAAGCGTATTTGGAAACATTTCCCAAGCTTCCTACTAACATGTTTCCAAACGTTTACGCAACTTGTTGTCAAACGTTCCCCAATCTGGTACCCAAACGTTTTCCAAAGTTCCTACAAACCCTTCTGTCCTTTGTTCACCATTTCTTCTGTTAAGAGTCTCAGAAAATGTATCGCGATCTATTTAAATTAAAAAACTCATGGGCCAACTTGCCAACACCTGTCTTGTATTAGATGTACACCGGCTACTGGATTCGCATTCTGCAGTGGAACTTTCGGCAAATAAAAATAAGGCCCTTGGTATAGATTCACTAAACTCTGAACAAACGATTTTATTACATATTTTCACTTCGCTATTTCAAGAGCAACTGAATCTTTCTTATAAAATCCGTGGAAGCTTTGCGGCAATTTCCCCGAATTCCCTCATAAAAAATTGTGATTAAAAAACACAACACGAAATAACCAAAAATTTTCAGGAAATCTGTGCATATGTGGATAACGTTTGGATTTTGTTTGTCTCCCAAGTTTATTCCAAACCTATTTTCAACAAGCTAGCAAAGTTGTTTATTGGGAATATGGATGATTGTAAAACGAACACAAGCATATTTCCAGAGAGGCAAACTTGAAAAATGAGAGTAAGACCCACCCCCTCACCTCTTGCCAGATTACTGTCCGTATCGGGAAACTCTCGAGCAGAAATCTTAGTTTTTGTGGTCAGATGCGCGTTCTATATATTTATTTTAGGCTTTTTGGAATTGGTCCATCAACGTCCGACTACGTCCGAGGAGCCTAAGGAAAGGATAGGATGAGAATAGAAAGAGAGGAAAAGGGTGAGAAAGAGAAAGAGAGAATGTGACAGTTTGGTAGAGACGAAAGGTGTTCCATTGGTCATGGTAGTGATAAAGGGCTCAAAGAATTCTACTTGTTGCAATTATTTCCGCTCCTCTTCAATTTCTCCAATTTCTATCCCTCTTTCCCTCATTGGCCGTTCCGCTTCCAATTGTGGTTGTATTTTAAACCGTCGGCTTCTTAAGCTATAAACGATCTCTCACACACCTTAAAAGAACGTTAGGTACCTTGACGTAACTTTACAGTTTAGAAATCAGAAACATTTTGATAATCGTGAAGGTAAAACGAAGAATGGCAGTTGAAATCAGTTTGCCTTTAATTAAGCCGCCACCGATCTGGGGAAATATCTAAATTCCTTGTAAAAAAATAGCCAAATCTCCCCAAACCAATTTTTGCGACGGTGGGTACATAATTTCTCTGTATAACCGAAGCTTATCCACGCTGGTTACTTCTCCGGTTAGTGTATATATATTTATCGTAGTCATACGTGAGATATTATCATGAAATGACTTATATAAGTTACCCGCAATTTCATCATCGATGCATTGATACTTTGCCGTAATTTTTATAAAATTTTCGATTATGAATCGAAAATAAAGTGAAAATTTGTCAAATCAATCAAATTAATTTCAAATATTTTTTTTCGAACGAGAAATATACATACGTGTTATTAAATTGATTGGAAATCACGAATTTTTAGTAAATAATTTTAATTAATATTTTAAAAATATAATATTATACCCTTATATTATTTCTAGTAATGGAGAACGATTCGAACCAAGGCTACATTTTACTTTAGCCCAAATAAGCTGTTGTTGTTGTTGTTTTTGTTGTTGTTGTAGTTGTTGCCCCTGATGCCAAAAACAGCAACAACAAATCCCGCTCCCCCCTACTTCCGGAGAAATCCCCCCTCGAAGTTTGCAACTTTGGCACCCTGTATTTCGTGAACAACACAACAGACCCGGCAGATATATATATTGTTACAAAGGTAATTTTAATATCTATTATTTCTTCAAATAAACTTATATCGAGAAACTTATAGTTTTCAAGAAAAATGAACTTTTGTGTTTTTACTACCTTTTTTTGACTACTTTTTGATTTTTTTAAGGGTCAAAATTGTATTAGTAACACTAAATGTCCTTATTTTATAAAAGCTGACATCGCAACCTACCCTTACCTTTTTTTTTTATTAAAATTCAAGCATAACTTTTCAAGAAAACAACAATTATATTTGACAAAACTACTTAACTTCCAGCAGCAGCTTTTTACTCTTTTTCACTAATGCGACGCTGCTACATCACATAAGGGCAAGCCAGTTTACACTTGCGGCGCTACACTTAACATAAAAAATTTTTATGAAAAATCGCGCGATTTTTCATAAAAATTTTTTGCCTGCGGCGCTACACTTAACATAAATTAAGTTTTAACATGTTTTCACTTTCCTTGGGCAACATTTTTCGCCAACGACCAACTTATGTTTTAGTTAAATTTTCCACTAAGTACCTTTTAAGTAACATTTTATCTCTTTATATATATATTCGGTAGTTCTTAAAAGAACTGATATTGCTAAACACGATGTAGAATTCAAGATTTCCACGAATAACGGCTTTGTTACGCACCGCCCGCATTGCAAAAGTAGTACTCAAAATTAATTTATACAAAACGGAGTAGCACGAGTTGGAAAAAAGGCACAAAATCTTACCTTACAAATATGGATTTCTCGTCTAATACTGCTTGAATTTTAATAAAAAAAAAGGTAAGGGTAGGTTGCGATGTCGGCTTTCATAAAATAAGGACATTTAGTGTTATTAATACAATTTTGACCCTTAAAAAAATCAAAACGTAGTCAAAAAAAGGTAGTAAAAGCACAAAAGTTCATTTTTCTTGAAAACTATAAGTTTCTCGATATAAGTTTATTTGAAGAAATAATAGATATTAAAATTACCTTTGTAACGGTATATATATCTGCCGGGTCTGTTGTGTTGTTCACGAAATACAGGGTGCCAAAGTTGCAAACTTCGAGGGGGGATTTCTCCGGAAGTAGGGGGGAGCGGGATTTGTTGTTGTTGTTTTTGGCATCAGGAACAACAACTACAACAACAACAACAACAACAACAAAAACAGCCTATTTGGGCTAAAGTAAAATTATTCCTCGAACCAAGCCCCTAACATTGCGATAGAAGAAATAAAACAAGAGCCTGCAGGATGCACTAATAAACCCGTTATTGGCGGCGCTAGCGAAAACAAGGTCCAGCCAATTTATACACGGGGCAGAGCAACCGCCAGAGCAGCTTGGAAGATATACACGGAGGCGATAGCTAATGCTAAGAACGCGAGAACCGAAAGTCAAGGCCGCAACGGGAAAATCAGTCAGGGGAAATCACCCTCGAAAAAGATCAAGTCGTGCTCAAACAGGGGCAAGCGCAGCAAGAAGTCGCAAAGTTAAAAAAATTCTTCTAAATTAAAAACTGTTAAAAAATTAATTGTAAAAATTAAAATCTCTGGTGAAAAAAATGGAGAAAAAATTTGGCACATCAATTTTATCAAGAAATTATAAAAAATCAAAATCGAAACGAATAAGGAATTTCCAGAAGGTAAGTTGCGTATTAAAAAATAATTATAATTATGTTTGTTGAATGCTCAATTATTTGACCGATTCAAGTATTTATCGTACTTATAATTTTTATAATAATTTTAGGATTTTCTTTCCTGTTCTATAATAAATTTAGGATAGTTTTTCATTTCAATCAATCAATCAGATCAAATCTGTGAAAAGAGAAATCAGCAAAGTTTCTGTGAATTAATAAAAGAAAAATCGTTGAAATTGTGTGCAAAAGAACGAGTGAGTGAATGAGAGATAGCGAAAGGATAAAAATAATCGCTATCATATCACAATCCGCGCTGATGGTCGCTTTGTCAAGATTCGCTTCACTTCGTCTTTATTAAAAACGCTTTAAATATGAGGACAGACGACAGCGGAAAGGAGCTTCGAAACGCATTTAACATATTTTAGCAACAGCTGCGACAAATTGCTGCTGCTGCTGTTACCAAACAGCGTTGCCAACCATCCAATGAATGTATGACTTATTTGGAATGAAATGAAGTTTTTGCATTGCCAGAAATAGAAGTTAAGGATTTGTGTATCTTCGTTGGGGAGCAGGTGGAGCTCTGATAAAAGCTGCTCCGAGAAGCGTAGAAAGAAACAATTACTCAAAAAAGGATGCGACTATAAAACACGAGATTCTGAAGGCTTGGCCGGGGTGTGGAGAATATGGAGTGAAATGGGTGAAAGGGGTAACTGTATAAGAACTGTTGTTGTTGTGACTACTCGACTTCGTTTTCAATTTGCATCAATTCAACAAATCGTGTTTCTTGTCCAAAGGGGTTGCTTGAGTAATGATGATTAAAAGCGCTAGGCAGGGGAAGAAAGAGGTAAGGGGAGACAAAATCCTTTCAATCTTAAGGAAAAATTTTCGAAGAGGAAATAAAACGAATTTGTTCCACGAACTGGCGAAGAAATTTTTTTACAGCATCACGTTGAATGATGAGAAGAAAACATAAAAAGGAGAAAGAGATTAAAAGATGTTGAAGATATTGGGAAAGGGAGAAAGAGAGAGAAATTACTCGATAAAAACAGATTCATCGAATCGTGGAAAGGACAACGGAAGCTACGAATGCCATGGACTTAATTCCTGTTTTTTTAGGTAATAAGCCTTTTTTTGCACCAAAGCGTATTTTTCTCCTGAAGCAACAAATGATCAAAAGTTGTAGTTCTTATAGAAAAGAAATCCTGATAACAAATTGACAGCAACCTATCCAAAAATCTTAAAAATTCACCGATATTTAGCAAAACGACGGACTTGTTAACGCTTTTTAGCATTTCATATTTAATTTCTATCTCTCTACTTTTTCTAGTCATTAAATTTTTATCTTTTTTTACAGATAATTCAACATATCATTAACCAATCCAATTAAATTTCGATCCGATATTCTTCATCGCAGTTAATTCATTCCCTTAATATATATACTTATAAGTAATATCATTCGATGGAGCTACAGATACGCAAATAGTACAAATTTCTAAATGCAAATTTCATAAGATACAAACTTTGGACAACTACAACAAAGTCGACAACAGCAAAGAAAAATGTTTTCACTGCACTCACACATCACATTTTCATGCAAAATGATTTATGTTTCCATAAGCAAAAAAAAAAAATATACTGCTAAAGGCAATACGAACTATGATCGAAAATAAAAGAGGCAAAAAGGATTCTGACTGTAAATTTATCATATACACGATACGTTGCGTATTCCGTTGCCTAGAAGGGCAAATACAATCGAATGCACACGGCACGAGTGTAGATATCCACATACACACCTACAATATATGTTATATGCGTACAAAAGTAAGCGTATGTGTGTAAACGCAGCATCAGAAGCAGTACAGCGGGGAAGGACAGGAGAAAAGGGGCGACACACACAGTGTCGTGACAACGTAAAGCAATAGCAAAATACAAAATACGGCCCAGCTGCTACTTTCTAGCTCGTAATCCTTTTATTAATCTCAGGACCAGAAGAATCCCTGCCACTGTCATTGCTTTTAAAGAAAGTTGTTTTATAGTATATATACCCTCTGGCTGTGCTGAGACAAAAGACTTACAGACTGTTGCTTTAAGAATGCTTTTACTCAGAAAAACATTAGACTATCTCGACACATGAAGTTATAGCAGTATCAATTTGTACCAGACTATATGCACACATAATCAATAGTTTTACCCAGAGTTGTTAATTTTCGCACTCAGTACCAGTACCAGTCCTTCTAGTACTCAAGTACCAGTCCTTTTTCAAGTAAAAAGAACTTCAAATGTACTTAAAGGAATCTACTGAAGTACGTACCAAAAGTAATAAATTAATTACAGCTCTCGTTGCTTTCAATTTCAAAATTCAATTTCAATTGTGAGAGGAAGGAAACAGCGAACAGTGGATCAATTGAAGTTATGTACAGTGCAGTGACGATGTTAGACCGTTGCGATTATTGGACTTGGGTGTCTACATCTCTGATCAATCGAGTCACGTAGAGCTGCCAGTACAGCACTCGGAGCTGCTGCATTTCTAGAAAACCAGCTTCAAGGTCTTCTATTAAGAGTAAACTCCCTTCTAATGCTATCCCTATTCGTATCACATGGACACCTATAAAACCCCAGACTCCTACCACACGCTCGAGCTATAGAGGTTTTCCGAGTATTGTCGACTGCCATGCATAACAAATAATTACAGTTTTCAGCTCTAATCATTGAAATAAAACTTAAATTTATATCATCCCATAACAACGATTTTTTTGTATTTATTTGCAACTCCGAAAACAAGGAATTAGGGATGTAATATAGCCGCGAATATAGGTATGTTATAAGAAAAAATATAAAATATATTTGTCGCAATGCAGACGAAATCACTCTTTAGATATTGTCATTTCTATAGATGAAGACTTAGCAGTTGTATCTGCAGCAATTACGTCAGTTGAAATTTCCGATTGGTTTGTGGTCGTATCTACGACTTCATCAGTAGAGGTCTCGTTTAAGGTCGAATCATCAACTACAACTGTGGAGCTCTCGTTTATGGTCGTACCGGCAACTTCATCCGTGGAACTTTCTGATTTGTATGTGGTCGGATCTACAACTTCAGCCGTGGTCCTATCGAATTCCTTTGTGGTTGTATCCAAGACTTTATCAGTGGAGGCTTCGTTTAAGGTCGAATCATCAACTATAACGGTGGAGCTCTCGTTTATGGTCGTACCGCCAACTTCATCCGTGGAACTTTCTGATTTGTATTCGGTCGTATCAGCAACTTCAGCCGTGGTCCCATCGAATTCCTTTGTGGTTGTATCCACGACTTTATCAGTGGAGGCTTCGTTTAAAGTCGTATCATCAACTAGAAGTGTGGTACTTTCTGATTTATATGTGGTCGTATCTACAACTTCAGTGGTACCACCGAATTCGTTTGTGGTCGTATCTACGGTTTCATCAGTGGAACTTTCCTTTGCGGTCGTAGTTGCAATATCATCCGTGGAACTTGTCAATTCGGTGGTATTGGTTTCCGAAACTCCATCCGTAGAATTTCCAGGAAAACTGTCATCAGAGCTTTCATCAGAGCTTTCATCAGAGCTTTCATTAGAACTTTCATCAGAACTGTCATCGGAACTGTCACCAGAACTTTCGTCTGAACTTTCGTCTGTACTTTCATCAGAACTGTCATCGGAGCTCTCATCAGAACTTTCATTGGAATTTTCGTCCGAACTTTCATCAAACTCTTCAATTGAGCGGTCATAAGCAATCTTTTGCAGCAATTCCTCGATCAGATTTTCAATCTCGTACATCTCCATCTCGAATTCAATTCTGGTTTCCACAACGCAGTAACGTTGGTCATAACGTTCATTCAAAAGACCGTCTCCACCTTCCGTTAATTGATCCAGTTCGACGTTGACACCATTCAATTCTCTTAATTGCCGTCTAATTTCTCGGGAACAACGGCGAGCATCTGAATCGCGATCACCGTTCTCCAAGCAATCGTCCACATCTTCCATAAAATTCTCCAACAGCGGTTGATAACGTTCAATGACATCCTGCACGATTATCTCATATTCCTGGAGCTCAGCTTCGACTTCATCGGCGCAAGAATTTAAGTAGTTTCCATAACGATTAACAAGCTCACTTACAAGTTTTTCCGCTTGATCGACAATCTTCTTTTGGCCATCACTTGAGTCATTTACATTCTTTAGTACATTGTTGGCCCACACATTCCAGCTTTCCAGTATAAGCCAATCCTGCTGCTCAATATCGATTTTCCTCTTTTGGCGCAATTGATCGATTTTAATCTGCACATCTTCGATGTTATCATGCAGCTCGTCCAAATGGCGTTTGGCCTCTGTAAGCGCTTGGCGTTTATAGCGATTTCGTATATTCTCAACACGTTCATCCAAATTAGAAATCAAAGACTGGAGGACAGCTTTAAAGCTGAATACCCTTTGTTGTAAAAAATTATGTATATTCTGTCCGATCAGCTGTCCGAAATTCTTTGCATCTCTCATAGTATTTGCCCCAGCATTTCTTATTAAATCAATAAAGTTTATTCCATTCTGAGCAATAGGATTGTTGGTATTCATAAAGTTATTGTAGAAACCTTCAAAACTCTGTGCATCCAAATTAGAAGAGTCGCTTGAAATGACATCGGCCCAAGTATTAGTGCCCACGCTAGGAACTGAGACAGTTATTTGCCCTAAGCCAGAACCCTGCAAGCCACCAGCCATAATATTACCTCCAGCATTAAAATCAAGGTATAATGGATTGGGTTTAGCCCAGCTAGTATCTCCAATTAGGACCAAGGCTACTGCCACAGCTATCAAAACTGCTGTCCTCATCGTGCCAAAGCTAAACGACGTTGACTCGAAGTATTCGTGTGATGAATCTAAGATTTATTGAAATACTACAAAGAATTGCATTAATTTTCTCGTTTTATAGCACGACTTTTCTGTTATTACTAACCGATCTGTTAATAGTTTCAATGGATAGTCTTACTCCAATAATAAACGACGCAATAGTTTAGATATTTGCTGCAATATTGTGCATTATACACACAATTAATATTTGAAGCAGAGAATAAAATTTTATTTATTCAGATGTATCAGTCACAGGTAGATAGAATTTATAAGTTTTTTTTTTCTGATTAACAAGGTAGAGTGTTCATTCTCTTGCACAGTAGTAATTTCTTGCTGGGACATAAATCATAATAAAACGACTAAGGAGCGTGCAATAGAGGTGATGATGAGGCCCTTAAACTATAATGTGCAGATTATAGGACCTATAAACTGGGTAATATAAACTAAAAGCATAGGACGAAGGTTTTTTAACCTTAAATGGAGATTATAGGCCATATCACGATGGCATTTAAGCATTAATATGGAGGTTATATAGCCTAAAATGGAGGTGCTATAAGCTAAAGTGTCAGCATGAAGGAACCCACAGACTAAAAATTCCTCCGTCGTTACGAGGCCGTCAACTACTAAATTTTATGACATTGCTAGTCTTTTCAAGGTAAGGGAAATAACCAAAGTGAGCTTCTCTATTAAAAGCCTTGCTCTATAAATCGATGATTAATAAATGCAATGTATAGATTGACTATAGTTACGGTTTAAATATTTCTATATCATATTTCTAATTCCATTTTTTATTTATTTGTCGCCACAGCTGTGGCTTGTTATCAAAAAATTGGCAAATAGGTGAAGTTGTTAAGCAATTAAATAAATATTCAATGAATGAATGCATCTGCTTTGACGTAATATGGACTTTTAAAAAAATAATCGTAGTAAAATGAAATGAATTCCGTCATGAAAATCAACTGAGGATAGTCAATTAAAATGATAGCGAACGCTTTATGAATTATAAAAAAAAAATATGGCAAAGGGAAAGTTTTATATGCCATAAATTTGAATTTTTTTTTTTTTTTAATTTTTAATGTCGAAATTTTACAAAATGTTATACTTCCAATTTAATGACATGGAGTTATGAGCAGCTTTAAAATCGATTTTGATCACTTCATAAAATAGAACTCACAAATTTTTACAACACAAATTTAAAATCAGTAAAATTTCATTATGTAAAGAATAATGTGCAGCGATAACAAGGACACGGTTTCGATGAGGTCTTCATAACCAAGCATAAACAAAACTGGCCGCAGAAGGAATCCACGCATGCAAAAGGACAACCGGCAGGCATTCATCTCAACAGACATGAGTCAATCACAAGCATATCGAATGCAGACCGAAGGCACACACAGAAAGACGAGAAGGTGAGGGGGAAAATGTGAATAATTCGATGATAACTTTTAGCATAAGGACAAAGAAGGGGAGGGAAGAAAAGTGAACGCAGCCGGTCGATGATTTACTTTCGCCGCGCATAAAAATCATATCAGAGAAATGTTATTACTAACCAAAGGGATAAAGAAATAAAACAAAAGAAAGGAATAAAATGAAGGCGAGAAGGATGAAAAAATTTCAAGCGCATACGCACAATCGCTCGTTCCGTCCGTCCGTCTGTCCGTTTGTCGGATAGAACGTGTGCTGTGTATCCTAGCAGCACATTCTTCGTCGTAACTTATATAAACGCAGACATACAAGCACATGTGCTGAAAAATATTAAATCCTTTTGGCAATAAAATATTCTTCGCTTCGAATGACAAACTGGATAAGTCCAGGCACGCGATCCGGTAGAAGGGAAAGCATCCAGACACACACACGCACACCAAGGACACATAAATTGATGTGCATTAAAGTAGATTTCGAAAAGGATTATATTTAATATATTGCTCAAAAGCACATTTTATGCAGATCGTCTACACACACACACACCGACACACTCCGAACATCTGTGTATGGGTTGTCCTTTTCTTAAAAATAAAGACGGTTTTTAGTGAGGAAATTTTATGTTTCGGACATGCTTCGGACCCATGTCCGGAGACATGTATTCGGACACTTTTCCGGAATCTCCGAAAGAGCTTTTATTGCATATTTTAAGCAGAGATATTTTACAATTTTATAGATCCGAGGTGCATTTGCCTGACGTCAGACGTTTGCTAATAAGAATGGTGACGAATCCTATTGATGTGAGGTCGTTGTAAGGACTGACGACATGGGGATAACTCTCCCCATCTCTGAGTGTTCAGAGTACCTATGTGCCCTTTCACTGAGTGTTACCTTGTTCCCTAGTTAGGTTAAGTAGCTAGTTGCAATAGTTAGGTTAGCTCCTTACCTTACCTTTAGACCAGAGCCAAATGAAAAGAAAAATTTTTATATACCTGAAAATATAGAAGAAAACAAGAAATTACCAAAAGTTCATATTGGGTTTTTTAATTTTGTAAATCTTTACGATATCTTTGTTTTAAATAATTTGTTGTGTTAACACGCCTAATAGTATATCGCAATGACGATGGTGAATATAAAATTAAATTAATAAAAATAAGACTTTTATTTATGAACGCAGTAAAAGCAATGAAAATAAAAGCATCTGCCACTCCCAGCGCAGAGTAGATAAGACACAAGACGAGACAAGTGAATGTGTGGTGGCGTTGATACTTTATCAGTAAATCAACAAATGATGTTGGGTGTTTGCGGAATAAACAGCGACTAAATCCACAACGGCGCCACTTTCTTCCATCCCTCGCCCGTTCTCCATTTCGCTTCCGCTCCGTTCGCAAGTCGCTTTATTCACCACCTACTAGACAACCAACACGCAAAGTAACATCCGTAGGTGAGTTCATGTCGTCGCTGCAATACAACCACAACAACAACTACAACCGGAGTGTATTACTCTAAGTGTGAAACATACTTTTCGGCGCGTTGGTTTCACTCTTGGATATTGCTTTGGCACATTAATGGGTCGATAAATGACGGCGGGGGGCTGAGAAGAGCTTCCTAAATGATGCAATTACATTTGATGGCCGCAATTACGGCCTGGTTTGTCTGGCGCATGTTTATTATTTCATAACGGTTTAGAAATTTGTTCAAAAACCAATGGCGGCGCTGCTTACGGAGCGGAAGCGAATGAGCAATTTGTAGCGCCTGAAAGTGTGCTGCTATTGCTGCTGCTGCTGTATGCGGAAATTTCGAATTCTATTTAAATGCTTCCAAAAGCAACTTCTAATGATCATAGCTCATGCTTGATGTCGAAGGTGTAAAGAATAGGAAATACCGAGGGGGAAAAGAGGAAGAGGGAAGATGAAGGAAAACCTGACGGCAGAAGACGAAGACTGAAGGCAGAAGTACACCGATGGAGGTGATTTATTTTTTAAAACGGAGAGGCAGAAAAAAAGATTTTCTGGCAGAAAAATAGATTTTCTAAGTGAAGAATTCTGTGTTTAATTCTTCAATCATATCTAAAGTACTTATAAATAATTATGGATGCACTTATGTATAAAACAAATGACCGAAATATGACAGCTGAAGGTAAAATAAACTTTGCAGGCAACTAAAAATGCAAGAGTGTCACTTGCAATTTTATTTGCGCATAGTTGAGTCTTTCTTTAATTTGTTTTTCCCTTTTTAAGTGTCTTTTTCAAAGTGTTCAAGAGGAACTTCTCTCCGTTTATTTTTTTTTTTTTTTCTTAATTTCTTAACGAATTTTTTTTTTTATTCATCTCAAAAGTAGCGAAAATATATAAAAAAAACCAAAAAAGAAGCATGAAGCAATTCAATTAAAATTCTTTGTAGTGGCACTTGACTTGAATCACGTGACGATCATTGAGGGTGGACAGCCAAACGCTGGAGGACAGTCAAGCTCATAAAATGGCTGAGGAAAACGAGTCACGCTCTACTCAGCGAGTGGAAAAGTTTTTGGGGTTTTATTTTTATCTCTTATCTCTACACTTTATGTATTTCTGTATGTCCTTTCGACGAAGTTTTTACCCTAGACAAGAACTTTCTTGTGCACCTAGATTGATTGACTTTATATGAGTAACCAGAGGAGATCTAAAATAGAATTGCCTTCTATGCGTTGAGGAATGGACAATGGATCTTTACACCTCAACGAACTAAGCTCGGAAGAGTTGGAATCTAGGCATGAATGACATATTTTCAACGATTTTTATATCCTCGTCGCCCACAACATCGCTTCACTTTCCCCCACGTTTTACCACATGAAAAAATTCTTCACTTATCAAAGCACAGTCAAGTCAAGTCAAGTAAATAGCAAAAGTGGCAGGTAAGAAACAGTCCCCAGATGACGCTGCAATCGCAAATATTTTCTGCAGTATTTAGTTAATTAGCATAAAAGCTACAGCGGCTCTGCAGCAGCTTCTTTCGTACAAAAAACCTAAAAAAAAAAAATTGAAACCATCCTGTGGAAAAACTCAACTCGGCTGTTGTCTGGGGACCCAAGAGGTGAGTAATTTATATGCATTGGGCTATTTTTGGAGTCATACAAACAGCGTTTGGTAGGTTAAAAAAAATATAAGAAATACAGAAAGCAAAAAAGACGAAAGGAAAAAACCAAATCTCCCAGCTTGATGCTCCCAGAGCGAAGGTGTTGCAGCTCATGTGTTGCTGCTTTCTGCTAACATGTGATAAACGAATTGCAAAAGAAAAAACAAAACAAAAAAAACGGGAAAATCCCAGCCCCAAACGCAACAACAACAACAAATACAATACATTTTACAGCAGAGTAAAAAGTTATTTGCATATTTTGTGGCACTTTTAATAGAGTTTTGCTGCTGTTGTTGTTGTTGGTGCTTTTATGAGGACGACTCGAAAGCATTTTGAGATTTCCAGGTGTCATGCGTAGCAAATTTTGCGTCCTGATTTCGTTGCAAATGCTTCTTTCCAAAGTCTCTGAAGAGCGGTGCCTAAACTCTCAGGTAAACACAACATGAGCAGCACATAACAAAAAGTATTTTTTTTGGCCTTAAAGAGAATCCTCGTGGAAGAATTTTTCAATTAAGAGCTTTTTTAATTTCCCGATCGACACGAAACTTTTAGTAAATCATTTTTCTTATCCTCTGAATATTAAATTTCCTTTAAATGAAATAAAATTTAGCAAATCAAATTCTTCGCTAGATCTTGGAAAAGTCAGTAAAATTTGTGACCGATCAAAGAAAAGTCCAGAGAATTCAGAAAAGTCCAGAAGTGATAAAAAATCATATGAATCTTCAATCTTAATATATCTTTCTATCATTATTAATATAGAACCCTTAGTATTATTTATTCCAATGACTAAAAGTGTAAAATTGATGTTAAATTTTCGCAAAAAACTTTTCACTATTTCACCATTAACAATCAGAAAGAGATAAATTATCAATATAATTGATAGAAATAGTTGTGCTGTTGGCCAGCCAATGAACGTTGCAAGGAATTAAACGATGGATATTGAACAACTGAAATCTGTAAGGAAGAAGGAAGCCCAACGAAGACATAAAAGACAAAAGTTATAGTTATGAAGTTGTAAATCACATAAACAACAAGCACAAGGTGGAAACGAGTGAAGAGCGGAAGGCGGAGAAGCAGGCACTAGATGTATTGTTACTCATACCTATGGAGATAATAAGAAAAGATTGTTGCATGGATTGGAATCGTAATGGGCGGGTGGTGCTCTTTGGCGTTCGATATAATGGCTAACTTGGGTGCTTGAAAGTTTTCAAAACTTCAAAGAAGGAAGAAGGACAAAGGGAGTGAAGAGAGAGAGAGAGAGATTTGTCTTAAATACCAATAAATATTAGTTATAAGAACTCGTATAAAGAAATTATGGTCAGTGGAGGTTGCGAAGACACGCAGTCTGTGACTTGCTTTTATAATTCCGTGTACGTTTAACGATAACGTATCGATAGCAATGGCAGGGAAAGAGTCAAGTCAGAGGATCTAAACTTTTTAAAAGCACGCGTTAAGTCTTTAAAATGAACCTAAAAATGCTGCTGCTTTTCATTTATTTCTGTGAGTCAGATAATTTATGAGGACCAAAGTAGCTTGAGGAGAGATTGTTGGCTATCTCAGTCCCTTTTTGTACTGAAGATCCCAGAGCTGTATAGCTATTCAAAACATTTTCTGAAGAAACTGGCAACTTTTATAAAAAAAATCAAAATCGAGGGATGTCAGTAATTCGCAATTACTTTTGTATCCCTTCCACTGAAGAAGTATCGACAATAACATTTTTTTTTCTGTATTCTATTTCAGATTTTTCATTGTATTAAAGCAAATGGCAGAAGAAATATCAATTAATGCACAATAATATCCAAAAGAATAAAACTGAAGCGTAATGGAAATCAAAATATAATAATAAAATAAAATAAATTCTAGAAAGCAAGTTTTAAAACAGAAGACGACTGCTACCAGATGCAAAAACCACAAAACAGATACCAAAAAAAAAAAAGGAAAAACAAAGTAAAACCGAGACTAACAGTGGACAAGTGGAACACGATGCCGAAGGGGAAGAGGGTCCCAGAGGAATCAAACCATCAGCGAGCAACTGAGTTTAACATGAATGGACATCAGGATATTCAAAAGCGAAATGTTCAAATGTCCTGGGAGCATTTTGCGCTCTGCTTCTGTTTTGCATCTCCGTAATTTGTAATTGGTTTTTTTGGTTCATTCTTGTCACAGTTGCTGTTGGTCTGCTTCGCTGATTCTTTTATATGGATCCAAGTAGTTTCTTCTAATCTATTTTTTGTCTTCTTCATTCTTATTACATTACAATTTAAGTGCAACAACAGAAATTTATTGTTATAATGTGAAATATGGTCAAACAGTAGCAAATATATGGTATTATGAATATATAGTGTACTAGCTGGTATCCGCGACTTCGTCCGCGTGCAGTTTATGTTTTTAGTTAACAAATAACAAAAAGTACAGAATATGTTTTAATCATGTATTTATTGATAGATATTAACTTAATATGGATTTATATACACCGTTTTGTGTTTTCCCATCTTTCGTTAATACGTAAAGGTTTTTCGGGTTGGAAAGACGGGAACACGCCACATACAGTTGCCCATGTGAAAAGCATTGTTTTTCCAAATGCACACCGGCCACCTTGAGTGTTTGTCCTTGGGACTTGTTTATAGTCATTGCAAAAGCGATTTTTACTGGAAACTGCAATCTTTTAAACTGGAAAGGCAATTCCGTGGGTATAATTGGAATTCGTGGTATTAAAACATTTTCTCCTTTATCTGTACCACTAATTATATTAGCTTTTATTATATTTTGACCCAAAAGTGTAATTATTAAGCGTGTACCATTACACAGCCTGGGCGGCTGAATGTTTCGCATCAATATAACCGGAACTCCAAACTTAAGTTTTAATTTATGTGAAGGTACTCCTGACAATTGATAGGACGTCACTTGCTCAGTGTCCAAAACATTATCAATAGATAGATATTCAACAGTATTCATAAAATACCTCAAAATATGACCATACCAAATTTTGTCCAAATCGGTCCAGCGGCTGAGCCCATCGGCAGGCCTCAAAATACGACCATACCAAATTTTGTCGAAATCGCTCCAGCGGCTTAGCCCTGAACGGTCCGAGAAATTTGCCACGCCCATTTATAGGTGGAACTAAAAAGAATAGGTAGCCTATGTCCATCGGCAGGCCTCAAAATATGATCATACCAAATTTTGTCGAGATCGGTCCAGCGGTTTAGCCGTGAAAAGGGAACAGACAGACAGACAGACACACAATCACTTTTATATATTAGTATAGATGATATTGAAACGTAGCTAACCTCATAGATACGAAAAAACAACCAGGAAGACTGGAACAATCATTCATTTTTATGACACTTTCGAAGAACCAAAAATAAAGTGACATCTGTCAATCAAAATAATTTTAAAAATTATTTCGAACAAAAATATTGCCAAATTAAATGTAGAACTAGAATTTTTAATTTAGCTATATTTAAAAATGGGCAAAGCTTTGCAAGTTGACGAAACAGATAAAAACCAAGAAGTGCAAGTAACATCTTCTAGAGATACTTTTAACAGCAATGGCAGTGCTTCAACGTCACGGGGCAGAGCACCCAAAAAAAACAAGCATCGGAGATTTTGAGCAAGGAGGCGACTCAAGTTACGTCGGGCCAAAATTTATAAACGTCGCAAACAGCGGGAATCGCTGCAGATGCAAACGTAAAAACAGCCACAAATTAAAAATTGGTAAAAGCATTCGTAAAACAAAATTTGGAGATTTTGAGCAAGGAGGCGAGTCAAGTTACGTCGGGCCAAAATTTATAAACGTCGCAAACTGCAGGAATCGCTGCAGATGCAAACGTAAAAACAGCCACAAATTAAAACTTGGTAAAAACATTCGTAAAAAAAATTTGGTAAAAATCGCAATATTTTTGAAAAAAGTTTTGGGAAATTAGAAAACTTTGGCAGAAAATTTTTTGCAAAATAAAAAAAGTTTCGCACAAAAAAAAATCGAAAAAAAATTGCCAATAAATTTTATAAATAAATTTGAAAATTAAAATCTTCTCAACTTTTTACTTTGACGAGTGAGGAATTTCAGGAATGTAAAATTTGTGAAAATTTTTCTTAACTCGTATAAAGAAATTATGGTCAGTGGAGGTTGCGAAGACACGCAGTCTGTGACTTGCTTTTATAATTCCGTGTACGTTTAACGATAACGTATCGATAGCAATGGCAGGGAAAGAGTCAAGTCAGAGGATCTAAACTTTTTAAAAGCACGCGTTAAGTCTTTAAAATGAACCTAAAAATGCTGCTGCTTTTCATTTATTTCTGTGAGTCAGATAATTTATGAGGACCAAAGTAGCTTGAGGAGAGATTGTTGGCTATCTCAGTCCCTTTTTGTACTGAAGATCCCAGAGCTGTATAGCTATTCAAAACATTTTCTGAAGAAACTGGCAACTTTTATAAAAAAAATCAAAATCGAGGGATGTCAGTAATTCGCAATTACTTTTGTATCCCTTCCACTGAAGAAGTATCGACAATAACATTTTTTTTTCTGTATTCTATTTCAGATTTTTCATTGTATTAAAGCAAATGGCAGAAGAAATATCAATTAATGCACAATAATATCCAAAAGAATAAAACTGAAGCGTAATGGAAATCAAAATATAATAATAAAATAAAATAAATTCTAGAAAGCAAGTTTTAAAACAGAAGACGACTGCTACCAGATGCAAAAACCACAAAACAGATACCAAAAAAAAAAAAGGAAAAACAAAGTAAAACCGAGACTAACAGTGGACAAGTGGAACACGATGCCGAAGGGGAAGAGGGTCCCAGAGGAATCAAACCATCAGCGAGCAACTGAGTTTAACATGAATGGACATCAGGATATTCAAAAGCGAAATGTTCAAATGTCCTGGGAGCATTTTGCGCTCTGCTTCTGTTTTGCATCTCCGTAATTTGTAATTGGTTTTTTTGGTTCATTCTTGTCACAGTTGCTGTTGGTCTGCTTCGCTGATTCTTTTATATGGATCCAAGTAGTTTCTTCTAATCTATTTTTTGTCTTCTTCATTCTTATTACATTACAATTTAAGTGCAACAACAGAAATTTATTGTTATAATGTGAAATATGGTCAAACAATAGCAAATATATGGTATTATGAATATATAGTGTACTAGCTGGTATCCGCGACTTCGTCCGCGTGCAGTTTATGTTTTTAGTTAACAAATAACAAAAAGTACAGAATATGTTTTAATCATGTATTTATTGATAGATATTAACTTAATATGGATTTATATACACCGTTTTGTGTTTTCCCATCTTTCGTTAATACGTAAAGGTTTTTCGGGTTGGAAACACGGGAACACGCCACATACAGTTGCCCATGTGAAAAGCATTGTTTTTCCAAATGCACACCGGCCACCTTGAGTGTTTGTCCTTGGGACTTGTTTATAGTCATTGCAAAAGCGATTTTTACTGGAAACTGCAATCTTTTAAACTGGAAAGGCAATTCCGTGGGTATAATTGGAATTCGTGGTATTAAAACATTTTCTCCTTTATCTGTACCACTAATTATATTAGCTTTTATTATATTTTGACCCAAAAGTGTAATTATTAAGCGTGTACCATTACACAGCCTGGGCGGCTGAATGTTTCGCATCAATATAACCGGAACTCCAAACTTAAGTTTTAATTTATGTGAAGGTACTCCTGACAATTGATAGGACGTCACTTGCTCAGTGTCCAAAACATTATCAATAGATAGATATTCAACAGTATTCATAAAATACCTCAAAATATGACCATACCAAATTTTGTCCAAATCGGTCCAGCGGCTGAGCCCATCGGCAGGCCTCAAAATACGACCATACCAAATTTTGTCGAAATCGCTCCAGCGGCTTAGCCCTGAACGGTCCGAGAAATTTGCCACGCCCATTTATAGGTGGAACTAAAAAGAATAGGTAGCCTATGTCCATCGGCAGGCCTCAAAATATGATCATACCAAATTTTGTCGAGATCGGTCCAGCGGTTTAGCCGTGAAAAGGGAACAGACAGACAGACAGACACACAATCACTTTTATATATTAGTATAGATGATATTGAAACGTAGCTAACCTCATAGATACGAAAAAACAACCAGGAAGACTGGAACAATCATTCATTTTTATGACACTTTCGAAGAACCAAAAATAAAGTGACATCTGTCAATCAAAATAATTTTAAAAATTATTTCGAACAAAAATATTGCCAAATTAAATGTAGAACTAGAATTTTTAATTTAGCTATATTTAAAAATGGGCAAAGCTTTGCAAGTTGACGAAACAGATAAAAACCAAGAAGTGCAAGTAACATCTTCTAGAGATACTTTTAACAGCAATGGCAGTGCTTCAACGTCACGGGGCAGAGCACCCAAAAAAAACAAGCATCGGAGATTTTGAGCAAGGAGGCGACTCAAGTTACGTCGGGCCAAAATTTATAAACGTCGCAAACAGCGGGAATCGCTGCAGATGCAAACGTAAAAACAGCCACAAATTAAAAATTGGTAAAAGCATTCGTAAAACAAAATTTGGAGATTTTGAGCAAGGAGGCGAGTCAAGTTACGTCGGGCCAAAATTTATAAACGTCGCAAACTGCAGGAATCGCTGCAGATGCAAACGTAAAAACAGCCACAAATTAAAACTTGGTAAAAACATTCGTAAAAAAAATTTGGTAAAAATCGCAATATTTTTGAAAAAAGTTTTGGGAAATTAGAAAACTTTGGCAGAAAATTTTTTGCAAAATAAAAAAAGTTTCGCACAAAAAAAATCGAAAAAAAATTGCCAATAAATTTTATAAATAAATTTGAAAATTAAAATCTTCTCAACTTTTTACTTTGACGAGTGAGGAATTTCAGGAATGTAAAATTTGTGAAAATTTTTCTTAATATCGCCTTCGTTATTCGTTCCATTGCTGCAGTGTGGCTGAGCACTCGATAGTTTCTCGGATTTATAATAAAAACTTCAGCTTCAAACTTTGAGTTAATATGTTTAGTACTTCTTTTCCCCATTAAATCATTGTTTAATTAAAATTCCGACAGCAGATCTACAGATTTAGCTAAATAACATTCTAAATGCAGTATAACATCTACAGCCCTTAAGTATTATACGAGCATTGAAAACTGAATATAACACAATGCAGAAGAGGATCAAAAAGGTTGGACACAAAACCTTTTGGTGGATGTACGTGCTAAATTGTATAAAACCTCCAAAATGACTGCAGAAGTAAATTGGCATAACTAAAAATAACGTATAAAAAGCTCTAAAAAGCTTGCAAAACGTAAGGACAATGTTGCAAAGTTTATGTCCATCGCCTCTTAGTACATTTACGATTTACGATGGTGTAAACCGACTTCACTGCAATAACTTAACGAAACGCAGCATCGCCACAAACCGAATGCAGCGAAACATAATGCAATTTTTTAGACAGAAAATATTCTAAAAGAAAAACGTTCACAGTTTGAAAGAAACTCATTTATTCATCGTTGCTGATAATTGCCCAAGATAATCGTGTCTTCAAAAATTGTGTGTCCTCAATGAGAAGTGTATGGTTTGAACTTTTTAATTTTGAACGCGATCCCCAATTTCATATGGAATTAGAACGCAATTAACCAAAAAGGAATCAAAAATAAACTGTATAAAATGTGTATAGGTGTAAATATGTATCTATAGCTGAAGGCTCCAGTCTGCATTATTAAGTATGTATTATCGAATTCTGTGAACATTATTGAAAGTTATCGCCGCATTAATAGTCGTAGTCGTCATCGCTAGAGCAGTTCTTGGACTTTTTTTCGTCGATCTTCGGCTCTGGACGAACCAAGTCACTTATAATTTCAATTGATTCTGATTCTGATTCATTAAATATATCATCTCTGGGGCTAAATTTTTCATCAAAATCAGAATTATCCTCAGTGAAAATAACACGTTTCTCCATTCTACGATTATAAAGCAAATGTTAAATGTTACTAAAATAATCAGTGATAGATGAATGTCAATTATCATGCTTACCTTTTTGGAGGAATATGGAAGGACCCATCGGATTCCGATAAAATTTCTTCAACATCAACTTCATCGTCCTCGCGATACGAAAAATCGAAATCACTCTCGCTAGAGGAGGAGCACTCCGACTTGGTGTCCTCTTCTGGCTGGTGATCTTGCGAATTCTCAGTGTCGCTTAGATTCGGTGATGCTATTTCCTGGTCCGTGTCCTCATTGGAGCTTTCCTCATCAATAACTACCGGAATTTTTTCAATAAAGGCGGCGCTATTAACAATTCTACAATGTGAGATGTGTCAATGGATGATGATCGATTGGAGGGGCAGAAATGATACTAACCTGATGCGTGGCTTAGTGCTTAACGAATGGAGCCCCATTCGCGATATGTTGGAGTTCAAATTGAACAGAGTACTGCGAGCCGAGAGCAAGCGTTTTACTTCTCTGTTGTTTTCAGCGACTCGAGCGATATAGAAAGACATCTTATTATTTTCCTAATTTTTGAAAGTGGGTGTAAGACTGAAGTTATGCGTTTCAAAATATAATCGTTTAAGCTAATTAAATTTTAATTTTCTCAGGACTTTTTTTTACTTTTGAAAAAAACTGCTTTCAGTGTGTAGTGAAAAAAATTAATGACACTACTGTTTGCTAGGGTCACTAGTTTTTTTTCTACACATTGCCACAAGTAGTTTTTATCGTTTTAGATTTTTTTAAAATGTAAAGTGTTTTTCAAAGTTTTTTCACTCACGAACACTGACATGATTTGGATTGCTTTCGAAATTAAGGAAATCAAAAAAAAAAAAAAAAATATATATAAAATAAAGATATACAGTATAAAATCCAGTTCTAGTTTCGATTCAGAATTCCGTCAAGGGTTTTTCTGAAAAATATTGTCTTGGCTTGAGCCACAGTAAATATTTTTCATTGACGGTCATACGTAAAGATTCGAATGGTTTTTAAAATATTGTTTTGATTTCTTGACATACGAAGTAATCCCCGATTAAGATGTCTTTTTAATTTAAATGGTTTCACTTCTCCGATAAAATGATCTGGTTGGCTTTGTTCAAAGTTTAGCACTGGCTCGATGCACCACATTCATCTAAAGACTAAAGTGTTTAATTGATATAATATATAACGAATATATTTCAGTAATAGTTTCAAATTACAATTTCTGTACAACAACATTTCGTGACCATATTTGGAGAAGCGACGAATAGTTTAAGAAGCTCTCTCCAAACAATACTTTGATTACATTTCATATCATGAGAGAAATACGGGGCGGTGAAATAATGAAAAAATGCCAATAAAGCGCTTTATAGAATTGTATACAGTTCGCTGTAGACCAAGTTTCAATACTTATAGGAATTTACGTGTAATATATAAAAATCTTTAGATGTAAAATAAAAGCTCGAAAGTCTCAATAAAAGCTTAAAATATATCGGACCTTAAATGAAATATTCTTCGGCAAAATACTTCGGCCGTGGGAAAAATTATGGTAAATGTAGGAATTATGAAAAGAAGCTTTTCGAATTGGTCGCCATAATTAAAATACAATAAACAAAGCTTCCAGTAAAAGCTTGCAGTAAAAAGCTCAAGTTTGCATATTCTGAGTAAAAAGTTCACTGCAGATAGTTTATAGTAATAAGCTCAAAACGAAAAGCTCAGCGGTAAAAGTTCAGAGAATGAAGCATAATTCTTTGGGCAAAATATGTAGAAAAGCGCAAACAATTTATTGCTCGACTGCTATAAAAGCTTACGGAAAGTTCAATGATAAAAGAAAAACATTTTTATAGGAAAACAAAAAGCTTTATAGGGAAAGTTGAAATATTGAAAAATAGAAAATAAAATGACATTGAGAAGAAATATGACGTTTGACATCACATTTATAGAAATATATCAAAAGCTATTTTTCTATTTAGCTATTAATTTTGATATGAAATGTTATGTGCTGTGAAAAAACATGTTGCAAGTTCCTTGTTTTGTGATCTTCAAATTTTTCTCGGTTTAATCGTGTTAGGACCATCCTCTAACATTACTTTCAACTGCGTTTCTTTGGCATATACAGTCCATTCCATTTCGAAAAACATATAGACACATATGTATGTATCTGCACATGTTCTCAAACAAATATCTGTCAATCAAAGAAATCTATTTACTTTTGCTTCTTTTAGAAGCTTTGGCTTTTTACTATTTTCTCATTGATAGCAAAAGCAAGAAAATGTGTTACAGAAGGAAAGAGGAAAAAAATAAAATTATAAGAAGAAAATATAACTCTTCCCTGTATAACATCAACAACAGAAGAAACTGGATATGAACAACATTTTGATTACAATTGATTTGTGTAGTTTCTCAAACTCTGACAGGAAACGATGAAGAATAATAAAAAACATAAGAAACAAGCAAGAAGAGTAAAAAAATAGGATGTTGGGAGAGAAAAAGAAACCAAGAGAAGCCAAAGATAAAAAACGAGAGAGAGAGAGAGAGAGAGAGAGAGAGAGAGAGAGAGAGAGAGAGATAGAGAGACCAGTATGAACGCAAAGGATACGTTGCAATTTTAGATTTGCTTTTCAATTTCATATATTCTTGACTACAATATGAAAAACTATTATGGTTTTTTCTAAAAAAAATATTTCACATTTTGTTTTGCCTTTTTTACTTCCTTGTTTTCGATAATATTTAATGAATTTCTATATCGATTATAAATGATTTTTATCAATACACAAGCAACTCCCATAGAAACAAACTAAATCAGTGCATATGTTTTTTAAAGTTTGTTGTGGTTTGTGTTTTGTTGGTTGATATTACAAGCTAAAATGGCCACATCGAAAGACTGAAAAGCCATAATATTTCTATTGTTGTTGTGATAGTAATTCCCACATGGACCTGCAATCATTTAGAGCTATATAAAAAGCTTTGCCTACCGATGCTCATCGAGATAAACGCCAGCGATGGGGCGATGGATTGAAACCTTGAGTATATAGAAACCAAGACCATCCTTTTTATAGCCAGCACAAATACTTTTACCTTTGATAATATAACATTCAAAAGATCTAATATTAAAAGGTTAAGTAATGGGGGTACTTTCGACTTTCCTGTAAAGGTCCGAAACACAATGAAGAGATTTGAAAGTTACGTTGCAGCAAAAATAAAGAGGTCAATTCTAATGCAGGTAACTAAAACCTTGGAGTTGGGATAATACAATCGCTTCACCCCTACTTCAACGCGTTTGTCTGTTTTGCGTGTTCCCACCGATCTTTTCGATTTTTTCCTCCCTCTATCTCACTCTGTTACTGTATGTTTTAATTCCGATATCTTCGCAATAAGAAAAATATTCAAAAACCTTCTAAGATTATATAGAAAACATTTTGTAATAACTACAATTATGAAGAGGATATTAAATCGCATATTGTCTATCTCTCTGCTCACCATCGTCCACCTTTTTTCCTAACTTAAACTACTCAAGGAATACTAAAAAACCAGCCTAAAATTCTGCAGCAGATAGACAAAATGCAGCTTTATGTTATTATTAAACGTTAAAGAATCTGTAAAGGTTTTAGGTTTTTAGAGTCCTGCCTCCCCCCCCCCCCCCCCACCCCCCCCCCCCTCCTACAACTCACTAAGCTCCCGACTAAAGTATTTTTGGAGGTTGGTTTTCCATCGGAGTAGCGCGATTTAACGACTTATCGTTCAACCTTTCGCGTGTTCTCT
Organism: Thecophora atra; assembly: GCA_937620795.1. Lineage (NCBI taxonomy): Eukaryota > Metazoa > Arthropoda > Insecta > Diptera > Conopidae > Thecophora > Thecophora atra. Next base: position 86,484,919 of record OW569398.1, read on the forward strand.
CCCCACACACCCTTCCCACTCTCTAACCCAGCCCCTCGCTGTATTCCAAACATTCCATTACTGTTTTTATTGTGGCTTTATTTGCAGCGCTGCTTTGGTGCGACTCCGCCATCATCAGTGGAGCATTTAACCATTGCACATGACTGAACCTGACTTGGTCCGTGTTGCAAATTTGGCATTTTAATTTGTATATTTTGGCAGTGTTAATTTCGTGGTGTTCGCCAGTTGTTTGTTAATTTTTCCCCCCCAAAAGTATGAATATACGATTTAAACAGATTTTTATAATTTTTCTCACATAACAAATTTGAAATTAAAAGTGAAAATTGATAAATTTATTAAAGAATGTTTTTTTTTTTTGGAATCCGTTTAATAAAATGCTCTAATTACTCATTAATTTGCCATTATTTTGCAATTATCATTCTACAATAATTCATTTTCTATCTGAATGGCATTTGTTTCAAAGTGAGCAGCTGTTTATTTAATTGCTTGACAAATAAGCACTTAAATTAAATTTTATGACATCAATAAAAACACAATCCCAACCATAACACATCCATAAACATTACACTACATGAAACATCTGAAGCAAGAACTAAACTCGAAGGAGATGATGAAGACAAAGGAATACAAACAACAGCAGTAAAGAGATTGCTAATAATTTAAGAAAATTCTTAATTTATAGCAACAGAAATAACAAAAAAATATAACAATATTTGAAAAAAAGTGACTATATTTTCAAGTTTTCAGGTTTGAATGTTACCGTTGTTGGAATGAACATATTTTAAACTGTCAGAAAACTCAAAAAACTCTTTATTTGGAATATAATTAAAATAATTAAAACACTTCTTCGTTGCTATTCTAATCTTAAAGAACAAAACATGAAGGAAGAAGCTTGAATACGAAAAAAAAGTAATATTCCTGAACTACAGTTGAGAAATGAATAGAAATAATCGGAGAAAAAGGAGGAGTATTGTATAAAACTTGACTTTAAACCTTAGTTTTGGAGCATTACGAAACTCCACGTGCCTTTCGACAAGAATAATCGATTTGAATCAATTTAAAAAACCCAATATTTCAGAGAAAATGTATATTGGGATATTTACATGGAGGCAACCTACACGAAGCATGGCGTAGAAATACTCATACCCATTCACGGAAATTCCATTTCACTCAGTTTATATGAATATAAAATTGTTTTCTTAGCATTGTTATTAAATTGTTGTTAGTTTAAAAAGCTTTTAATTAAATTGAAAACTTATTTGATTTTGAAATAGAAGCGATATTTTTTTTTTGTGATTGTTTAAAAGAAATTTAAATAAAAGCCGACGAGAAATTCAAATTCCATTAGTCGAACTCTGCTGATGTGAATTTTTCTATTTAGTTTTTGTTGATGAAAAAAGAGAAGGAGATTCAGGCGAATTTGGAACATTCATTGAAATACTTTGTTTGAAACATATTCGAAAACAACTCTTCGGCGGTTGTAAAAATCTGCAACTGCCTCGATATGTAAATGACTCGCGCCAAAAAACAGCGTTACAGCGCCACTCAAGTGTATGGAAAGAAGGGGGAGCCAGAGTGGCAAAGGGAGTGAAAATGAGTGCAAATTTTTGCCACGCTACATGCAAACAGACACATCCACAGCAACAACATGAATTCGTACAAGTATTTTAACGGAGTACTTCTTTTTAACACAAACAAAACGCACACACACACGCAGACAATTACAGTTTTATAAAATTCCCCATCGCAGGTACTTTTTTTCTACTTTTTTCCTTTGTTTTCGGTTACATATGCATACATGTCACACACTTAAATGTCATGGTTTTTGTGCGTCCATGTTTGTGTGTGTTTGAAATGCGGTTGTGTTATTTTATGAATGAAATTTTAGCGCATTTACTACGGCTGTAACTGCTTCTGACATGCAAAAATTAATTCTTTTTTAATTGCTTGTAATACGAACAGCGGAGGCAAGTATAAAACAGACACAGAAAACTACACACAAGTCGAAAAATTAACCGAAACCTTTTAAAACGAATGGCAATGACGAGTATGGACTGAGGATTAATAGAAAAACTTTAAAAGAATTTAATTTGAAGTGGTTTTTTTAAAAGTGTCAATTTAATTTTTCCATGAGATTAAAATTAATAGTGATACTTTAGCTCCTCACTTGAAAAGTTTTCAAATTGAAATTTATTTTCAAGTGTATTTACACACGATTTCAACGCTTAATGAGCTTTAAACTGTTTCAATGTGTGATATTTTGTGTCGCTCAAACGAATTCCATTCAATTTCGACGGAATGTAAACTTTGCTTAAACTTCAAAATTACGAGTTGCTTACAGAACAATTTGTTAGCAAACTTTAGAAATTTATTATTTCCCGTCAGGATGTAAATCACTCTTCAGGCAATCCTCTAATTAGCAGCATTGCACTATGAGCATTACGCATTGCCAGGCACTGCACCAGTCACTCTCTCTCTCTAATAATTTTGAAGTTATTTTGTACGTTGTTGTGTATATATGCAACATTGAACATGTGACAAACTGAACTCTTTGCACACAGAGCGAGGGAGAGAGAATGACAGAGATGGAAAGAGAAATGTGTGTACATATGGATTTATCCGTTATGACCCACCTGTTTCTGTGGTGAAAAGCGCTACTTAGTAAATACTGATTGAGGAAAATACACAAAAGGCTTACCATACAGAGGCACACGCACGCAATGCGATAATTCGCCGTAGTGAACTTAAATAGAAAGGAGAAATTTCCGTGAATAACAAATACGTTCTATTTCCACACTCCATGCAGGACTTGGTTTTGAAAAATCGTTACTTAAGTAGTTCTATGCAATTCATTTCAACGTCAATCGGTTGGCAACATCATCTGGTACTTTACATCAACGGTGCTTTGTTAATTAAAAGTTCCCTATGGTCTTTTCATGGCGACCTACACGACTCCTAGCTTCCTAAGACTCTGAAAATTCCATTTTAAAAGCCTCGCTTCCTCAGATTCCCGATAATTTTTCGTGGTTCTTTGCAAATTGAAATTGTTTTCACTCCTTTTACAATCGTTATCATCAAAGTGTGATGAGTGCTGCACTGAAGCATGAAACTTTTGAACAGGAGAATTAATATCACTCATACGTCGTGGTGTGTTGAAATTTTTAAATATATAATTTAATGAATGGTGTCAATTGAGAATGTAAAACGGCACTGATTGGGCAAAGATCATTAAGAGTACAAATACAGAAGGAGAAAAAGAAAGCAAGCGACCGATTGCGAGACAAATAAATGCAAATAAAGCAGCTGTAATATTCATTCACAACACAATCAATAATTCCAGATAAATACACTTAAAAGGAAAAATAAAATAAATCAATTAATTGCAAAAGAGAATGATAATAATAAGTACGACAAGCAAAAATGAATGTGCTTTCAGCAAGGAAAACAAAAGCACTGCAATGGCTTTACATCTCTTTCCATCACATCTCTTTCTCTCTATCACTCTCTGTCGCTCCTTTGTTGCTATAATTAAGCAATTTGTTGTCACTTAACCAAATTAACACCAGCAAAAACAGCAACAGAGACATGGAAATGTCCAGCAACACGAACAACAACAGCAACAACGAATCAAAAGACGAATGAAGGGACATCAATAAACGAAATAAATTTCATGGTAATAAATTTTTAAATAAATGCCATGAAAATTGAGATGCGAGAAAAATACAAAAAAAAAAACATCACAAATTTTACACACGAAAAAGCAACTGTAAATGTTTTCCATTCGTTTTTGGTGTAACCAAAAAAAAAACAGTCTAACATCAAATAAATCAGATTGAATCACGTTTTTACAAATCATCACCGTATTTAGTATGGAATACGTTCTACCAAAAAATCCCTGAATCGTGCGCTCCATAAAATCTAGTCATAAAAATGTGCAATTTTTGCATTTGATTGATTGATTTGCGATGTCCCTTCATTATCGTTTCCTAACAATCAATGTTACAGTGACGGAAAGTAGAAAAAGTACAACATTTATTCTACTACTTCTGCTAATTGTGGATATTTTCAGAAGTTACTACGTTTATGATTGCGAATTCGGGTTTCCATTGACAGCAGAAAGTCACTTGTTGAGCAGGGACATGACATTTCATGTCATCCAACAATCCGCACTAATTGCAGGATATTAAGAAACACCGAAACACAAGGACGTTCAACGTTCTGCAATCAACGTTCAGCATTCAGCACTCGACTGCATTCATGTGTGTGTGTATGTCTTTCCTTTTTACTCGCGCTGTATCCTATGTCGCACAGTTTCTCTTTCACTCCATGTTTGCTCTTTGTTTGTGTGGGGAAATTTGCATGTTTAGTTTGCGAACGAAAACTTGCTGACAATGTCCTTGTGTCCTGCGAAGGATTTGCAAACTGGAACTGAGCTCGCTTCCTAACAATGAGCTACTAGATCTCGCTCGCTCGCGCAGCAACGAACTGTTGACGCTGCCCGAAATAGGAATCCCGAAGATGATGATGTTGACGATGACGACGATGACGACGGCGGGAATGGTCACCGAAAAACACATGAATAAAGGACTCAGTCCGGCTGGGATTATAACGATTCAAATTGAAATCACAAATTAATTTCGAATACCCACTCGTCGCTGGATGAAGCGTGAATGTGGAAGTGCAAATGAAAACAGAAACAGCATAAAATATTAGCCAAAAACACAAAAGGAAAGGCAAATAAATAATAGTAAGGTAAGTATAAAGGAAAGGAAGGAGCGCCAGCAAGGACGACAGGATATTTAGCAATTTGTACGGATTTGCCAACTGCAATAACATGAAGGATAAACGAATGGAAGGAAGGACATTCGCTTGCTATTGCTTTTATGGAAATTATGAAAATCAGACTGCGAAAACCAGAAGGAAAACTAAAAGGAAACGAACGAGAAACATTTAAATCGGTACCAGGAGTCTACTAAATTCATTTACATCCTTTTTCTCAAGGATCAAAGCATCAGCAAAGTTTAACTTTTGGAAGGAAATTATTTTCGAAATTATTTATGATTTCTAACACAAAATCTTTGAAGAAATCATTAATAAATGTTTTTTAAATGGAATAAAATTAAAGATTTCCTCTTCTTTCTTTCTTCTCTTCTCTTCTCTTCTCTTTTTTCGTGTTTTAATTTTTTTCCTTAAATTTTATTTAATAAATTTAATTTATTTACCAATTGCAATTAATCACAAAGCTATCAAGTGATAATTAAAGGAAATAGAAGCGGAAACGAACACGAATAATAGCAATTCTCTGAGACGCATAAATCTTTGTTAATCTGAGGAAGTTGGATGCGGTCGATGTACAAACAACAAACGCATGCAAGTCTTCTAGAAATTGAAATTTGTGACAAGCATTTCTGAAACACATCCTGTTTGTCATTAGTCGTGAGTTGTCGTTGGCGTCGTTCATTTCAGCAAACATAAAACCTGACAAGGAGAAAGAAATGATGCGCGAAAGGAGGATAGAGACGGATCGATAGGAAAATAAAGAGAGGGAGAGAGAGAGAATAGAGATAAAGGCGGATACATCACATTTATAAGCATCAAAATTGTAAAAGGAGACAACGGAACGGAGAAATCGTAGAATTCATGATACAAACGATCACTACGAACAACAACAACTGCAATGGCAACAACAACAACCGCGGCTACGACAACCATCATCATCATCATCATCATCATCATGACCAAGCTGCAAGAAACACCGCGTAACTCGTTAAAAGGAAGCAATTAAATTCAAACGTTAACTTTATTGAAAAGGATTAATGTGTAGCAAAAGCATTCATAAGTGTGTACATGTGTGTGCAAGTGTATTTAATATATAAAAAAAATAAAAATTAATGAGGACGAAATGAGAATGAAAAAATAAAACGTCGAAAAAACCTTTAATTCCCTTTAAATAATTAAACAAATTCAAATAATAGTAATGGAAATAAAAATCACAATTTATTTTAACAAATTTTATTTAAAATGAATAAATTGAAAAACTTCATTAACAGAAAATAAACTATAATTATAATAATAATAAGATTTGAGTTTAAAAATAAAGTGTAATAAGAAATCCATCATTTAAGGAATATGTCGAATTTTCTTCGCTCATGTCGGCTTTGTAGGAAGTGCAGTTAAAAGTTGGACCGAGCTACTTGCTAGGGTTTCTCGACCACCAACAAATAACGTTCGACATCATTAGTTTTCATTACAATTTAATCTCTAACGTTTTAAGTCCTTGCTAAGCTTTTAACGGACAACTGATTTCCTTGTGAGTGTTTCTTGGCTTTCAACTGAATTTCCCTGCCGAAGTCTGGTTAATGCTTTGTCTGACTTTCCATGTGGCTAGCATAATCTCTTGGGATTTGTACTGTAATTTTTTGCCTTGCCTTCTTGTTTCGAGTGCGCCTTCAGTGCTAGGCAAGCGTGTAAAATATCCTGCTCCAAGAATATACAGAAAGAGAGGAAACATCCGCCAGGCCGAAACCGAAAAACACGGTACCGCGATTGCTCGATGTACGAGTATTCGGTAAAGTGATTCCGCAATTATTGAGCGACTTATTTATTCTTTGTCTTACGTCTAAGAATTACGTGTCGGCATAGGACATGTGAAGTATGTTCTTTAAACAAGGACTTGAAGAACGTAAAGCCAAAGAACAGACTGAACGAAGCCCTTCACCTACGATTGTAGGGCACTTAATCGGCTTATTATTCAACGTACGCTTAAAACACACTGAATCCCTCAAAACCTCCCCAAAGAGCTTTTGTTTTCTTTTTTTTCCTTGTTTTTTTTTTTCTTAGCACATGTTTCGAAAATGAGGATTTCATTAAATTTTCCAAAAAACCCAATTGAAAAAGGTCTACAATTTCAAAAAAAAGGCGTAGTTTCTACAATAAGTTCCTTCTAAAAGCGTGCTCTATTTTATTCAAACAAGTTTTATTTATTTTTTTTTTCTTTTGGTAGAGTGAAAAAGAAAAAAGTTTGTTCAACGTGTTGTTGATGATGAACGCTGTTAAAAGGGTTTATGTCACGTGACATGTTCCTCGTTGCTAGTTAAAAATTGTATGCGGCTTCAGCTTTTAACTTTGCTTTAAACTTTTTGAATATGACTTTTCTCTCACGTAGCAAAATCATCTCATAAAATGAGTCACGTGTTTCTTCACTAGGAAAAGCTGTTTAAAAAAAGTTTTATGTGAAGGAAGTGATTTCATCGAACAACATAAAGAAGCATGTACAATGACGTGAAGCTCAAAAACAGTTAACAAAAATCGAACGTTCGTTGATGCTTTCCTTTTGAAACTAATGTAAAGTTACTTCTAATCAATCAGTTTTTGAACAGACTTTCTATTTAAGATTTCTGACACAGACTTTTAATACAGTTGCCATCATAAGCAAAGTCGTGTCCCTGTAGCAAACTCATTTATCTTCAGGGTCGCTGATGGATGCTTCTACTGATACCGCATCTGCTTGTTCTTCATTTCTTCTTCTATTTATTATTTGGTATAGTGCCTTTTCTTCACCATCATCGCCTCTTTCCTCAACTATTTCCACATATTTGTGACGCATCCCACTCCAGAAAACATTTTGTCATTTAAGTGCTTTCTTCTCTCATCAACGTCATCTTCGGTACTCCCAGCTTCTCTCTCTCTCTCTCTCTCTATCTCTCTCTTTCTCTTCCTTTTACAATTTCCTTTTTCCTAGTTGGTTATCACTCACTCACACATCAGCTTTCAACACAAATGGCTTCAGTATCAAACTACGTATATTTTAATAGCATTTGAAGCGGAGATGAACTTGAAGACCTTAATTTCTTTTAAGGTCATCGTTTCGTGTTCATCGTGCATTGCTCATTGTTCATCGTTCGCCTCTTGTCCTTTAGCGTTCTTTGTTCATCGTTCGTCGGTCATCTTTCATCGTTCATCCATTAATTGCATTATTCATAGTACTTTGTTCATCGTTATGACTCTCGTCTATCGTTCATTATTCATTCATTCATTCATCGTTCATTGTTCGTTTATTGTGAGCATTTATGGTTCATTCTTTAATGTTCATCGTTCATCGTTCGTCCTTCATTGCCATCATCGAACCTCAGTTCATCTCTAGTTAATTGTTCATTATTTATAGTTAATCGTTCATTGTATATCTTCCATTGTTCATTGTTTATCGTTCATTGTTCATCGCTTATTGTACAACTTTTCATTCCCTACTTTTTCATCGTTCATTGTTCATCGCAAAGGGCTTCGGGTTCATTATTTATCCATCGTTTTTCGGTTATGCATCCTCCATAATTCATTGTGTGTCGCTTTTTATTCATCGCTCTTTAATATTCAACCTGGCAATTAAATTTTCATACCCTCGCCCTATAAAATTAGCAATAAAATTTGAGGCTTCGTTCTGTGGAGGCTTAACAAATCTCTTTAATAAACATCAAATGACACCAATTATAAATTGCTGTTGTTGTTGTTGTTGTTGATGTTGTATTCGGTTTACTTGTGGTATTTATTTACATAATTTTAAATGAATTCACTCTCATCCAAATACGAACTCAACTCAACACACACACGCACACACACACAGACTGAAATACACATATTTACACACACTCAATCTTTATCAATGCGTTGGTTTTTCATACGTTAAACATTTGCCTTTAATTGTTTTTATTACTTTTTAATGCACGCCAATTAAAGTGACAAATTATTGACATTAATTCAATTCAATGTCAAAATATAATAAATGCAATTTGTTTGTTCAAAGTAAACACGACAGAAACAGCCGACAAAGCAAACGAAAAGCCAGAAACACGGACAATTTTTAAAAAATCATTTATAAAAAAGATTTTTATTAAAAAAACAAGGAAGTAAAACACAATTTCCTTTTTGATTAAAATGTTCAAATATTTGTACAATAAAATTATTAATAATTTTTATAATTTTTTCTATATTTTTTCAATAAACTGCTTTTTATTATATTAAAATTATTATTTTCATTAAAAAAAAAACAATTTCCTTTTTGATTAAAATGTTCAAATATTTGGACAGTAAAAATATTAACAATTTTTATTAATTTTTCTATATTTTTTCAATCTACTGTGTCACTTATTGGAGACCTTTGATTTCAATTACTTCAATATTTTTTCTGTTTTTTCTTTAATGTTATTCAAATGTTATGCCAAAAATTTTCGTGTTAATAAAATTTTCATTTACGTTGAATTTGTCTAGGATTTAAATGTATATGAAATATTTGTCCGTTTTGGATAATAAAGGATTTAATGCGAATGTTAAACAATTTTTTTTTTAATATTTATTAGCATAATTAGTTAATTATATTGGCAAATATTAGTAATATTAGCTTCCTATTGACATTTCAGTTATCCGTGTGCATTTTGTTTCTGCTATTTGATGTTATAAATAATTTAATATTCTTTTGTACTTCGGCAGACTCAAGGCTATTATTGCGCTATTATCCGTAATCCTAATGACTTCATGATGAGCATGTGAATGACGTGAGTAGCTTAAGGATATTTAGTGGCCAAGGAAAATATTTAATGAGAGCGTATTCTAAGAGCGACCAATTCATGGCCGAATTGCTTCTGTATGCTTCTTTGTGCCACTGACATACTTAAGACTGAAGTATTAATTAACCTTCTGTTGTTGGTTATGAGAAGTCTTTTTTTCGCCATTCTCAGTTTTATCATTTTGAATATACTCACAAATTTATTTATAGCTTGGCTTACATTTATTTAAACAGTAATTTTTTGTTGCTTTTTGTTTGTTTTTTTTTATCAAAGCCCATTCAAGTTTTCTTCGAAACAAAAACAAAATAAAAGAGAGATGAAAAGGATAAAATTACACGATGCAGAATTAAGCAGCCTTTGCACTTGACACACTCACTCACACACACACACACACACAACACTTAGGCAAATGTGTATTTTCCAAAAACCAAGGACTACATCACACACACACATCAAATGCGTACAACCACAACGATGAGTTGGATAAAGAGTCTTATGTAAAAGTTTTCGGGAGTGTTGCGGTACTCAAAGAGCAAAAGTTTTAGCCGATTTTGCTTTGGATGCGTGCTCTACCAAGGATTGAACTCGAAAGATTGAAGGATGCGATCCGTAGGTGGAGACGTCGATGTACATAGACGCGAAGAAGGCACGAAAACACGACACAAGCCATAGAAAACACGTCGTCTATCATTTGGTGTGGCATCCCGAGGCGCGAATAAAAGTATACCTCAAGGCAGCAAAATTAAACCTTATTTTATTAATTTACATGTCTGAAGAGTGGTTCGTGTTCGTCTGTGTAAACGTTTTGTGTTCACTTATATCCTGTGGAAGCTGCGACGCTCCGAACAACACAGATGCCTTCGTTTAGTGATGTGTTTGCATGTAAATGTCATGTGACATCCTGCCGGAAGCTAACTGTCAGATGTTGTCAGAAGTTTTCATAATTATTTGTGTGATTTTGTTTAAGTGTTGCCGTGGCTGTCACACATCATACATATACAAGCGTCGTGAATAAACTCAAGAGTCCTTGCCATGTACGCTTCGGTGTGGTGTGCGATTTCGTTAATTATTCAACACGGGCAAAAAATTAAAAAACATTAAAATTATAAACTCAGGAAAGGAAAAACTTGAAGGTGCCATCGAGCGAAAACAATTTGAACTTATAAGTATTTGAATTTATAGCCATGAGAAACTCGGTCATGTGGTTTTTTAATTCAAATTCCTGCTTTGGTATGCAAACGCCTTAAGGTATGCAATACTGTTTCTGACAAGTACGACGTCAAAATCCTTTCAATGCTGAGAGAAAGCCTAAAGTCAACTCCTGATGCAATTCAAGTCAAATCATCAGGAAATGAAAATCAAATCAGGTTTCAACATGTAAAACCAAACCTTAGGATATTCAACAATAACTTGTAGACGGAGAGAAGAAGATTTAAAACCATGACAGGTGACATTTCAAAGCAAGTTGTAAGAAGGTCAAGACAAGTCTCACTTGTTCATCTAATGCAACTATGAAGCTCATTCCTCCGAGCGAATAAATAGCTTCTAGCGAAGAAAATACATCGGTCGCTAAAATGTTATATAATAAAACATTATTGCATATATAATAAATTCGATATAACTTCACCTCCATCATAAATTTTTCCATCAAAAATTAATTTCCGAATTTTTTTTTAATTTAATTTCCGAAATGTTGATCATTTATAGTATAGTATATAGTAGTATATAGTATTTATTTATAGTACAGATTTTTTTTATTTTTGCTTTCAATTGTAGTTCGGAATTATTTATTTGTACTTCAGAATTCTTCTTGTTGTTCAGAAAGAAGTTCTTATAATAATTCTGAGCTACAATTGGAAAATTGTAATATTTAAATGAAAAATTCTTAACTTCAATTGGAATATCTGAATTACAATTGAAAATTTCTGATATGAAAATAAAGTTTTCGGACATTAAAAATGAAATTTTCTTGAGCCATTCTAAACAACAATATATCACAACAATATACATTAAAACTAGTAAAGGTGTTGTCTACAGCCGGGCTGTAGCCGAAATACCCTACACCTTAAAGCTGCATATATACTCGTATATATAAGATATATAAGATAAACTATAATTATAGCTGCTTAACTATTTCTCTGCGTTACAAACACCGGTACCAAGTGCGTTTACTCTCAAAATTTAGGTGTAGGGTATAAAAATATATTGCAATACTGGGTGGATGGGTAAAAAGAAGGCGTGGTCCGCCCATTTTTTCCCAACAAAATATTATTGGTTCACAAACTACAATATTATGTACACCATTATTCAGGAAACTTATATACTTTTCAATACAATCCATGTAAAACCCTCTATGACCTATGTAAACTAAAAGTGGGCGGATCACGGCCATATTTGGCATATAACCTGGAAGCATTAGTCTAAACCTACATATAAAATTTTCTTGTCTTCTATCAAAAAGTGATGCTAATATGGCTTTTTTTAATAGGCAAAACAGAGGTACCTGCACTCTCGATATAAAAAGTAGGCGTGATCCTTGGGCGATTTTGCCCATTTTTACGAAACACCCCAACATAGCAACGAATATTTTTGCCAAATTTCATTTTGAAATCTTAATCCGTTCTCCTGTGATCGTGATTTCAACGGACAGACAGACAGACAGACAGACGGACAGACATCGTTATTTCAATTCTGGTGGTGATGCTGATCAAGAATATATATACTTTTCCATACCTATCTTGTCTAGTTCTATGCGTTACACACTCCGGTAGAAAGTGAATATACCCTCAACCTTAAGGTGTAGGGTATAATTAACCACATATATCTGAAATATCTAAACCACCATTAAAAAATCTAGTATCTAATTGGAAGACTCAAAAAATCAGGCAGCTATCAGGTCTATCGTCAGCGTTTTTTTCAAAGTAGCGTTCAACGCAAAAATTACCTAAAGTTCTAATTAGCGTGTCTTAGATCCTCACTAACTCTGAACCTAAAATTTCCTATGCGCCTTTTTCGATAGACCGCCGAACACTGAATGCACACATACATCGGTACACATCTACATACCAAATACACACAAACTAAATGTATGCTTTCGATATCAAAAGCTGTTTGACTGTTAGTTTTTTTTTTCTATTTTGTATTTATTTAGTTTGGCGTTTTCCACTTTTCTTTGCAACTGCAACTGACGGCGGCGTAGAGCATTTATAAAGCAGTCAAAGAAAATAGTGCGAAAGAAAAAAAAAAGACTTTCAAAGCTCTGTAATGGATTGAGTACGAGCCCAAAGTATGCACCGCTTTTTTCCCCACCACTTCCGTTCGAATCCAAGTTTTTATGGCATACTTTTAAGTGCTTTATTATTCTTAGTTTGTTCCTTTTCATTTATTTATTTATTTATTTATAGAAAATTGCTTTCGTTTATTTAGAGAGACAAATATTTGCGGTAAACTTTCAAAGTTTGCGTTCAAGTAATTTTTTTCTGCATTTCTGTTTTGTATTTTTCTTGTTTTTCTTTTTGGTGCTTTGATATTTTTGTTTTTTTTTTTTGTGAGTTGGGTTTAGTTTTTCAATGGCGCATAAAATCACTGCGTTTGTGGTTGGCGAAGAGGTTGAATAAAGTCGGTTGTTTGAATCGCAATGAAACATGACAACCACCAAAGAAACAAAAAAAAAGGCACGGTTGCGGTGGTTTTGCGGTGGTTTTTCTTTCCATGACATTTTAATGCCGAAAAACGGAGTCGTTTTAATACCACTCGGAATGGACAGACAAGCGACTTTGACAAATTATTAAAGATACTTAAGTGAATTTAACGAATAGTCAATTTGATATTTGAATTCTTTTTCTAAGTCTTTTTGTTTGTGTAGAAATTCCCCACACGTTTACCTTGAATTTGATGAGTAACTCTTTTAAATTAAAAGCATTCATCCGCTTAATTTAGTAATCATTTACCTGTAAAGATACGAAAAAGAAATATGATTAAATACATAGGTTTTTGATGGAAATTTCATAGAATATTAAGAAAAATAACACATTTTTATAATAGATATTTAAGGAAGTATTTAAAGTTTGTTAATATTATTATAATCTGAAATAAGGACTTTGCAGTAATAAAGGCTGACCTGCATTTTCAATTCAATTCTTCCTTTCTTAATAAGTGCAAATAACCACGATAAAGTTCATCAAAAAGAACGCTACATAACCTTCAATTTTACTTTACTTTTACAGGCTTTCCATAGCCATAGACGTACCCAGTCCGATCTTTTAATACACGACATACTTCACTTCCAAAAAGCAAGCAGAAATGTTGCTTATTATACAGCTTTCCATCTTCAAACTCTTACTTTATGTAAGTGATAATTTCGGCTTTAGTAAGCAGAGACCGGAAGACCTAAAGCCTCCATTAGAACGTCAACAGATGTAGTACTTCTGGGAATCCCCTCACAGTCATCGTAATTCTTGCTCAACTAGCAGAGTTTGATGTGAAAGTCGCGTGTTCGTAAAACTTTAACGCTATCAGATGGAATCCCGAGACCGTAAAAACAACACCATGAATTCCGCTCGCAGTAGAAATGCATGCGAATACGACAGCGAAAAATGTAAACGCCCAACACACATACGGAACTTTTGAAGAAATTCCTAAAAGAGCAACTTTAAATTTGCATTTAATTCAATTTAAGTTAACGAACAACAGGTGGTTAGTGTTACATTTTTTTTTCGACTGTCTTTATTCTGTTTTTATTCTCGCCATTAGCACACAGCAGAATTTCAGGCAACTTCAGAAAAGTGTCAACGTGTGCGAATTGGCATTCAATTTGTTTCGAATGTGTGCAGGTGTGCTTTTCAATTCGATTGGCACTCGGTTCGATTATGTAAAATGGCAATTTGCAAATAATTACGGAAATGCAATTCCCACATGAGCGGAAGTTAAATCCACTTCCGTTCGCATATTGACTGACAAATGATTGAGGTGCTCCTTGAGTGAAATGAATACGATTGAACGGTTGGGATAATCAATGAACGACTGAATGAATAACTAAATGAATGATGGACTGAATGAATGAACGAACTAAAAAGGGTACAAAGGCCATTTAAATGTGTGGCTTGAGTTGCTTTCCCTTCATTCACTCATTCACTCGATAATTGATGAATTGTTTATACAACTTCTATCAAATTTCAAGCAATTGATACGCCATGGGGAATGTTCATATCCGTTGTAAGAACAGGATATAAACCAATAAAATACGATCCATGATGAAGGAAACAATTGAAAAGGGGATGAACGAAGGAGAAATGGGGGTTAGGGATGTTTTAAAAGGGTCCATTGGTCCTGGAAAGAGTCCTTCACATCCACTAAAGATTTATTTGCGTCCTAATATTCTTCTACTGACATGAAAAAATCAGTAGAATCCTACCTTTTTTTCTGTTGTAGTTCAGAAAATATTATTTTATAAAATGCCACTAACATCAATAAATTATCATGTCTTCTGAAGTTTAAAGCGTTTTGTACGATAGTTGAAGGCTTAATTGATCCCGAAAAGGGCATGAAGAGATTCACCTGTACAAGCACTTATAGAAAGCTATTTCAACAGGAATTTCTGCTATTAATAATTGAGTAGAACTCACTGAACCACTGTTATGTAGATACATAATTGAAGCTATGTTAACACTTCATTGATTCCCGACAAATGAACCTGTTATCTGTAAATATGTTCGGAAATATCAAGTATATTACACAAATGTATATAGGAATGTAGGGATGTGTATCCGAAGGAATGTGAATGCTTGTGGAATCGAATATTCGAGTTTGGGGCGTAATCGTGCCTGAATAATGCGTTGAGTAGACCGATTAAGACGGTCGTTCAGTGAATTATTCCGACTGTTGCATTAATTAATATTCGTTGGTCAATAATTTGCCTTTGGTTGGAATTCAAAGCATCTCCTTTCCTGATTTCCCGGCCACTTGATGTCTTTCCCTTTACAGTGTAATGTTAAATCTTACGGTTGAATTTAGGTAAGCGAAGTTATGCTGAAACAATTTTCAACACACACTGGGGAAACTCTTCCCATTTCCCCGAAATATTTTAAAGTTTTGAAAATTCAAAATATTCTCGTTTCCGTTTATCGTTCCTGTTGCCTTTGCCACATTTTCGTGGGTTGGGTTTCAGTTGCGCCTAATTTCATTGCGCTTTATTTAATGGACTTGTAATTCCCATTTGGACATTCGAGTACAGCGTGTTTGTTCGCGCGAGCAAAGGCTCTCATCCAGCTCGCTCTCTGTCGCTCCTTTTCAATGGTTTTCCGCCTCTCGCTATGCACCTCGTGCCTTTCCATATCGCACGAATTAATGCACGAGCTCGTTCTAATCAAACGAACGGTGGAGGCAACATTTTGATATTTCGCTTGTTCGGGTGGAGGCGAAAACAGTGGGCATTCGTGTGCGTACGTCGGCCACGAACGGAGATGGCGGCTGAAGGGGCCCGTTTTCGTTATTGCGAATAGAAACGCGTTGTTGGCATTGTTACTGTTGCTCCCGGTGCATTGACGAGGCGCGCTGCATTATTTCAAGCATGTTATCTCAATTCATTTATCTCAATTCTCGCACGACGCTTAAAACGAGGAAAACAAAGCGAGAAAGACCAAGTAACAACGTAGCATTTCTGTTGCGTCCGCAATGAGCGGCCGGACGACGGTTCTTGGCACTCGTGCGGCTTGCGTTTAGTTGGTTTTTTGCAAACGTTTGCTTTCGCTTTAACGTGTTATCTTCTTCCTGAGCTCATATATCTTCGGCGAGGGGGAGGCATTCCTTATCCGCATTTTCCACCATTTTCTCTTCCACAAAAATCCAAACGGAAACTACAACAACAACAACAACAACAACAAAGTCAACTGCTGCAATGATACAGATCCATCGAAGTCCATCTCGCTTCCGGTTGGTGGCTTGGCACCGTTTCTTAGCTTCCGCTTCATTGTGCTGCTCCGTAGAACAAAGAATCATCCATCTACATTTAACTTGCTGTCAAGGATTCATATCGTAGCGCGTCCTTGGAGCGTTACTCGTCTGCGTTGTGGTCCTGCGCTTTTATCCTTTTCCCATTACATCTCTAAGCTTTTTAATTAAACTTTAAATCCAGCGTGTCGTGTGTTGCGTTATTATTTCTTCTACCCTTTTTCTTTTTCCTTTTTTAATGTGCTTTTTTGTCATTGCAATCGGAATTTAATTTCCTACAATTTTCTCTGCTCTGCCTTGGATCTGCTTTTTCACTCTTTCTGGTTTCTATTCTCACTCTTTTTCTCTCCTTTGCTCACTCTTGTTCTCCTGTTTTTCTCTGTGTTTGTCTTTTTTCTCCCACTGCGGGTTCAATAAATTTCATTGCAATTTTCTAGGACTTTTCCCCGTCATCGTATTTCTCCATTTCTTTTTACCATTTATTGTTCTATTATTATTATTATTATTATTATTTTTCCTAGATATTTTCTTTCTTTTTATCTTTCATTCTTGCATCTTCGTAAAAAACATTTCCCAGCTCTGGAAAAATGTTTAAATTATTTTGATTTGTTGTGCATTTGAGTCTCGAGTCCTGAATATTGTGTGAAGTCGTTATGCATTTTCAGCAACGAATTCCGTTGCTGACTTGGTTCTCTTTTAATATTATTTTTCTTTCTTGTTGCTTTTTAGTTTTCAATTTTTTTTTTTTTTTTTGTTTTCTCCTTTTTGTGGTTGATTTTCACAAAATTTGTTTTCCATTATTTTTGCATTGAATGAAAATTGAATTGTTTCATGCAGATGTATATAAAAGCAGAAATGGGTCACGGCGAATGGTGAGAAGAGGAGGCGACAACGACAAAGAACACACAAAGGCGATTGGATCAAGAGTTGGCAGAAGTTTTGCCTCAATTGGTTTAGACGCCTCGAGACGAGGAACGCCATGAATAATTTCGATATTCATGAATTTCAATTCGTTCAACTATTCAAGGTAGCTTCAAGCAACAATAAATAGTTTAATCGAGAATAATGAAAATAAATACAATTGAATTCAAAGTAGCAAAAACAAAATACGATCGATTTCTTTTATAGAATTCTAGTCACAGAATTTTACACTTTCGAATAGCGAAGAGAACGGATCAAGGAACACTTTTGTTATTAAATAATACAATATAACATCCAATTTTCCTTTTCATGCTGAAACAGATTCTGACTCTTCCTTTGTCAAATAAATCGAGCCATAAAATGCGAAAATTCAGTGAATTACAAGCGTAAAAGACGTAGTAATTCAGAAAGCGTTACTTGTAAATCAGAAACGGTCACTTGTAATTCAGAAAGCACCACTTCAAATTCAGAAGGCGTCACTCCTAAATCAGAAAGTGTCACTTGTAATTCAGAAATGCCATTTGTAAATCAGAAATGGTCACTTGTAATTCAGGAATGCCATTTGTAAATCAGAAACGGTCATTTGTAATTCAGAAAGCACTAATTTTAATTCAGAAATGCAAGAAAAAGTTTCTATGCAATTTCCAAATGATAATTTCTGAATTACAAGTGCCGCTTTCTGATTTACAAATGGAATTTCTGAATTAAAATTGACGCTATCTGAATAACAAGTGACCGTTTCTGATTTACAAGTAACGCTTTCTGAATTACTACGTCTTTTACACATGTAATTCAGAAAGCGGTACTTTATATTCAGAAAGCGTCACTTGTAAATAAGAAAATGTCACTTTAAATTCAGAAAGCGTCACTTGTAATTCAGATAGCGTCAATTTTAATTCAGAAATGCAAGAAAAAGTTTCTATGCAATTTTCAAATGATAATTTCTGCATTTAAAGTGGCATTTTCTGATTTAGAAGTGACGCTTTCTGATTTACAAGTGAAAGAGTGTAGTGAAAAAGTTTTAGAATTCGGCCTTTAACTTCAATCTGTAAAATGTTTATATCAAGAGTTCAGTTAATCTGCAACTTGTTGCTATCGATTTCATTTGATTGACTTCAACGAGCGCAGCCAGAATAGAAGCACCACCGACGAAGACAAACTACGTCCGGTTGCCGTGAGATCCTCTGCCATTCATCTTTTCAAATGCAATCCTTCGCAATCGAATATGTGCGCAATCGGTAACAAGACAAGACCTTCCTCTTCCCCATGCAAACGCAGCATGGCATTGTTTCCCTGCCGCTTCTATCGTCTCCCTTAGCCACACCCCGTCATCCTTTTTCCAATTCCCATTGCATCTCATTTAAAGTGGGACGTCGCCTTTGCTGCCCTTTCAACCATCAACAGATGGTTTGTTGCTTCGTAATATTCTCTGAAGTCGTAAAGGGCGTGATGTGAAGGTGGAGCGAGGTAAAGAATAAAAAAGGCAGAGACGAACACATCGCGACGGGAGACTTATAGTAGGTTTAAGTGAAAAACTAAATAAAACATTCAGCGGAATTGCTTGGTGTTGTTCATTGCAATTCGTTTGGAAAATGAATTCACTTTTGCTAAATTATTATTTTTATAGCTTTCTTTCTTTTTTTAATGGCAACTGTTTTCTGTATTTTATAGATTTGATCAAATGGGTCTCTAAAGCTTTTGCAAGCTTTACGTAGCGCTAAGTTTATGCATTTTGATGAGGTTTGCCTTGTTGCTAAAGGAGTCTACCTTGTCTCTGAGAAAGTTGCTAAGAATTATCCAAAAGAATTACTCAAAAAATGGTAATTCAAAAAGGAATTACCATTTGGACGTGGATAGATTCAACCAATTAAACCGAGAGACCCCAAAAATTCCCTGATGAAAATAAAAGAGAGTATGGAAAATAAAATACATTTCCAAAAATTCAGGATAGAGAATATTACCCCATCCGCTAGACAGAGTACCCAATGCCAATTTCCATTCACATTTCTAATGATATTCTTTACATATCACAGTCGTATTCGATTCCAACAAAAGACTCCTGAGACATGGTAACGATATTTATAGTAAAGTTTATATGAAGGCTGTGCGAAAGTCCATTACCCTTTAAATAATGAATTCAAATGAAAAGAAATTCCCCCATGCAAAATAATAAAACCCATAGAAACTTTGCAAATCATTTTAATGCACAGCATTTAATTAATTAATTTAAATTTATACAGCGCAACATCTTCTCCAAGTGAGGCATAAGCAGAATGAATATTAAAGAGGAAGGAAGATACAGAGAGGCAGAAAGAGCGATACTGTCAAGAGCAAAGGGTACATCCGATAAAGGACAACAAAAACTCTGCATCGAGTGACAGTCCCGCCGCAGGAAACTAATGCCAATGCTCAAGTGTCGATTAAACTTTTGAATTGCCACTCGAAGACGACGGAACCCTTAAAACGTACTTCAATTTTATTCCACATCCAAGGGGCTCGGTCAGCAGGGATGCCGATGGGTCATGCCCATGCCGAAGATAAGAGGACGATAGAGAAGAAAGATGATTTGAGAGGAAACACTTTGGGGATTTGAAATTGTTAAGCTGTTGGATATTTTTGAATGTGTGTCTGAGTTTGAGTTTTGACCGTTATACAGAAAAAATGGGAAATGACGAATGAGAAATAATGAATGGAAATTATTCAAAAAGCGAATGAGAAAAAGAATGGAAGGAAAAACGAAAAGTTAATAAATCGCAATAAAATATCATGAAATCATTTTCAAATAGATTACAAACGTCAGTGCTTTAACTCTGTCGAATTTAACCCATTTTCAGTTAGTTTAATCCCAAAAAAAACCAGTTGCAGCTTCTGAGCGAATGTGAAGCAGGATGTGGACAAGGATATAAGGGAAACTAAAAAACACTACGATCAACAAATGTATTGGCTTTTCGTAGCTTATTATTGTTTTTTGCTTTGGGTTGTTTTTCTAGCCTTGGCTAAGCCTTCTCCATACAATTGAATTGGAGCTAATGGATGCTGTTCGTGCTCAGCTCTTGTCCAACTTCGGAAATCTGTTTTATTTTAATTTAATTCGGTATTTTATTTAGTATTGTTTAGCTTTTTAAGAGATTTACTAAGACTAATCTAAATGGGCTCCAGAGCATTATTTACAAATAGAGCGAAAGCAATAGGGAACCATACAGAGGCGGACTTTTATAAGGGAGAAAGAGTAGGGAATTGTCAAGAAATGAAACATACTCAGAAAGGGAAAATGCTTGCTTAATTCGAGAAGAAATCCTGATGCACAAATACTTTGTACTTTGCTTTATTTAACTGAAGGAATTTAATTAAGCAGATAGCAATAAAATCTAATAATTCTTCGATTAGAACCTTATATTTATAGATATATAAAAATAGCATTAAATTAGATCCTCTTATTATCCTTTTCAAGTGTCACATTTGTGCTCTGTTCATATCGATGTCCTTTGTCGTCAAGAGATTGTATTTTGAAATAGTTTAAGTGAAGATATCAAACATACATTTGGGACTCACATGGATTAAAGAGAGATAAGAGGAAATTGTTTTCAAATAGAAGAACGAACAAAAGCGAACTAGAAGAGCGCAGCAACCACAGGCGAAGACCAAACAAGACAAAGACTAACAATGGAGAAGCCCGTGAATGGACATCGAACAATGGCCAAAAAGTATGTGTGCTTTTTTGCTTTTCTTTTTTTTTTTGTATTTGCGTGGCAAGTACAAATATAGACCAAATACCAAAAACGTTTATTCTTCCCTAATGGATTCTTTGGTGTTCGGATACTGATGATGGCCGTAATGTTTCTATTCAGCATGATGGCGAGCGCTCTTTTCGAAAGCGAGGAGGAGCAAAAAATGACTGAAATACGAATAAAAGAAAGAGTGCCAATGTAGACAAAAGAAGTACAGGAGAGAAAAATGGAGAGAATGGTGCCATTATAAATGTAAGGCACTACATTTTCGCGATACCGAAATATTAAAAGAAGGTCGCGAGCCTCCATATCCCTCCCACACAATTCCTTAATCTTCTCCATACTCGGGAGCACATTCAACAGGAAAATACAAAAGGGGAAGAGGGAAGAAAGCAGACAACGAAAAACTAAATGAAAGGGTGATGAAAACGCTGGGAATACAAAGGAGATGAGAATGAAGGAAATATCTTTTAATAGAGATTTGGGTTAGCAAACACACAGCGTCTAATAAATAATAGAAAGAAGAATAAAAGAAAGTGTTGAGAGAGATGGATAGACAAAGAGAGAGAGAGAGAGAGAGAGAGTGATAGAGAATAACAGAGAGATATAAAGAGCTTGAGCGATCTTTTATAATGAAAACAATTAAGTTTAAATTAAATAATCTTTAAGAAAAAAAAAATAAAAAAAAGAAAATAAATTTAAAAAGTCGTCGTCTTTAATAGGAATCTTAATTATTAAAAACTTTATCAACGATATGAATCAACGATATGATTTAATTAACGCAATATTTTCAAGTAATACGCTTCGGCAGGCAGTTTGTTTGCTTATATATTATCTACTTAAGTATCCTTTGATAAATCAGTCAATAATCCTCTTTGGATTACATGCAAAAACGTGACTAACCGCAACCAAATATCGGTTAAATCGAAAAAGTGTTAAGGGACCGCAACAGCAGCAGAAAAAGATTGAAGACTTTTTCCACCGTCAGCGTTATCACCATCAACAAAAAAAAAATATATAACCCGAGCACATCGCGTTTTTCCCCCAAATTTCGTCTCTACTTTTTTCTTTTTTATCTTCCCATATCTCTTTTTCTCTCCCTTGATTTTCTACTTTTTACAAGACTCTCGGTCAGTAAACAGTCGCCTTCGCTTCCTTCGCGCCATGACTGAACCGTTTTTTCCAGGATTTGTTTCTTTTTTTCGAGCATCAGTTTACTTGTCGTGTTACTCAAAACGCCACCGAACTCATTCCTTGTGTGGATTTAGATTTAAGGTCCCGGATACAACCGAATGCACCCCATTCAGAGTCACATAAATTAAGTGAAAATTAAGACAGCTGAGTTTGGTGCGAATTTATTTTATGCAACGCAAGTGCAAATAAAATTTGTTGCCTTAATTTAGATGAACCGGAGCAGATTAACAACAACCATATCTGTATGTGTGGTGAGTTAGAAGAATGAGGTGAAGAAATACAACGGCCAACTAATGAATGTTGGTGGATGGGATTTTATTTAAGCTTTAAAGAACGTAAAAACCGGGGAAAAAGTGCGTTAAAATGTGGTTATTGAAAATTGGAACCTAAATTTTATTAGAATATGTATTATGAATTTTTTTTTTCCCGATTTCTGAAAGTAAAATGGTTTCTTAATTTCAAACAAATTTATTTCCTCGTCATTCCATTTTAATTCCTTCTTTTCTTGACCATTGTAGTCTGTAGCATTTCATAGGAATATCCTTCTATCCTATGCTATCCTTTTCTATTCTATACACTCCATTCCATTTATTTCTTTATACAATATTTGCTTAGCAAAGTCGGACTATGAGTGACATTTTCTCAACTGTATATCATCAAACAATGAAATCCAAAGTGAAGACAGACAGAAACAAACGACAAATATTCAAAATTTACAAACATAACAAGGCGCAAAACTTGAAGCATCACGAAGAAAATAACCTCAGAAATAAAGACTGTGATTTATGAGCATCTTCAGTCAAGTGTGTCATAAGTCTGACACCCAGTATTTTGTGTGCACCGAAACAAACAAGAAAACAGTGGCCAAGGACCGTCCACTGGTGAGTAGAACGCAGACGCGACAATCGAGGAGGTGGATGAGAAAGAAACGGTGAAAGGACGATGAAGGAGAGAGAGAGAGAGAGAGAGAGAGCAATACAACTAGGAGAACACTTCCATTAGCTTTTAAGGTAACAGAAAGAAAAATAAAAATGAAAAAAGGAAGCGAAGGATTTGAGCACGACGACTGAGCTTCTTTTTTTGCTGCTTTTTTGTTATATTCGAAACTGAAAGCGTCCACGTTTGGCACACAAATCTGCGGACAATGAACATTTTTGAATTAAGATCCTTGTAAGTACTGAAACGAGGAGGAGTTTTTAAGGAGTTCTACGTCAAGCACACTTTGAAATTCTCGAGGTGTCGTATAAAGAATCAATTTACAAGAACCATTTCAATAAAATGATTATATAAATGCGATCGAAAGATTTGATTTTCCAATAATAAGTACGAATAACTTCGAAAAACATAAACTAATAATAATTTTTAACGCAGTTTTAAAATGAGTTCGAGTACAGCTCCTCACTTTATTGGAAACTTGAGGACGTAAACTTGATTTTAGCTTAAGATTTGAGCAAATTATAAATCAGGAACATTCTTAATTGATCAAGTAAAATTGTTTTAATACGATTATGGATAAATACAACGTGAATTGGAAATATAAATGGAATTTCCGAATTTAAAACCCCGACAACATTATTGTGAATTAAATTTCTTGATGTATATAGTAACGGAAAGGTCTGAAGAAGTCGTTTTAATTTATTGCGTGCATAACTAATTTTCGTAATTATGTTTTTGTGAGCAAAGGCAATAGAAATTAAATGTGATGGAGTGGGCAGAAAAGAGAGGGGAAAAAAGTGCACAATTTTCTATATTTAAATCCATGTAAAAAGCTTCCATTCAGTAAAAAAATCACCCAGCTCATTTAAGCTCGAAAACTTTCTTCGACATGATGTATGTATTATCTTTTCTCTTGTTTACATTTAAATCCCCTTCTTTCTATGTCGTTTTACTAGGGAATTAATCTGGTTTTTTATTCTACCGCTGTTTATATTTCTCTGCAAAATGTTTCACATTATCGCTGCTTTCTCTCCTCTGTTCCCACCAGCGTCTTTCCATTAATTTATCCTCACTAGTTCCCATTACGCTTCCAACAAGGAGCAAAAGAGCCCGACTAACATTCAAAAGTGGGTCATGCTAAGGAGAAATGCAGCTTTTCTCATGATACGTTCCTGCTATGGTTCGTGTATTTAAATTTTTTATTAATTCTCTTTTATTTTCGATGTATGCAAAAAACATGGATGAAATAATGATAGCGTAAGATTAATTTTAATTTGTAGAAAAGCTTAGTGAAAAGGTTGCTTTGATAAAAGTCGTGAAGGGTTTAAGAAAAAAGTGTTTAGTGAATAAATGTGTGGAATGAATAAAGCATTACTTTGTCTAATGAAACAGATCGGGAACTGATATAAGAACTCCCTTAGAATAGCACTAAACTGTTTAATTATAAATACTAAAGAAAATCAAGAAAATTTTTTGTGATAAAAAATTCGCCCTATGTTAGGGACTTATGCCAGCTGAGGCCCATTATAATGTCCTATGGATCTCTACGCATCTAAACTAATGGAACTACACCTATCTAAGTACCGTCAGAACTTCCCTACCTCAAGTGAACCTATTTCACATAGGTTCTTGAAGAAGTGTGCTTCCATATCGGTCTAACTTTAGATTTCTTCACAGTTCACAGATTTCAAGAACAGTTTTACACTGCAGGGCAAACTATTAATAAGTTTAAAGTTTAAACCAAGCCCAAAGAGTTAAGGTTTACCAGAGGTTTAGCCATAAAATAATTTCCGTGCTTAACTGAAGGTAGGAAAAGGTATTATAGATCATTCCTTAAGAGAAGTACAAGTCGATCAATCAGTAAAGGAATCATGTTGATGAAGTGATATAAAATTCCTGACAGATTCTAAACGGCTTCTTGCTGACGAGTGCTTCTAGAGTCTTTGAAACAATGAAAAGCTTTACCATTGGCCAATATTTTTTACTGAAAGACTCGTCCCGACTTTGAAATTCAATTAACTTTTCAATCATTCAATAAGTATTCAAAGATTTTTGTTTTCGTATGGGCATTTCTTTAAGATTTTCTGACCATAAAGACCCCTTTAAAGCGTTTATATTTTCTGATATTTCTATTTTCCTTTGGCTATTGACAATAACTATACAAGGATCCTCTCATTAGGTCGAAATTTGTTTCGAAGCAGGGAATAAAGGATATGCCAGAGCTTTTTCCAAGAAGAAGCTTCGAAATTATACTTTTCAATTAGGACGACTCTGAAAATGAGAAAAAACTATGATAAAGATGGAGGAATTTTTATAGAGTGTGTGTTTTTTTGCTCTTGTCGACGTTTCTGTCTTCTTCTTCTCGCCTTCTGCTCCACTGATCCTTTGCGTTGTTCATATTTCTCTCGCTTCAATAAATGCACGAAGAAAATGTCAAATTTAAGGATGGCAAATAGACGAAGATGAAGGATTCGAATAGAAATTAAAGGCAAAATTCAATCGATATTTTTTATGGCTTCTTCTCCGTAGTTGCTTTGATCATTTTTATTATTCTCATTCGCAGCACAAAAAACTCATAAAAGAGAACAAGAACAACAACAAAAGTCATCTGTCCGTCTGTTTGACTGTCGTTTAGTTCGAATTTGAATTTCTTCTGCTTCTTCGGGTTCGTTTTTTCTTTTTTTTTTTTTTGGTTTGTCGGCTATTTGTCACCCACCTCGCGAAGCATGAACTTCGGCCTAACTTCGGCTGCTGTCAATTTTCCAATAAGCATCAAAAGAATTCAAACGGCATTCTTTTTATGTCACTTTCAATTGGCCCCAAAGTGGAATTGCATTTTATTTCGCAGCAACGAGATGAAGTGTAGCCATGGGTAAGCGACCGGAGGGTCGAGTGTGCGGCAGAAGCCTCAGTATTGACAGCAGCAATAAAGGAAGAAATCGTTCAGTTTACAACAAAAGAAGAGAAACACAAGAGATTTTTATTCCATCGAATTTTTCGAGTATTTTTTGCTGTGATTTTTTCTACCTGTGCTCATTGACTATTTTCTTATTCTCCTCTTTTCTTTCATTAGCATTTTCACGACGGTTTCGCCTCCTGTCGTCTTGTTACTTTGATTGTGGTTGTTTTATAGTTTCTAATTTTTTTTTTTTTATTTTGTTTAATGAGTTTTTAGGAAGAGGAAAAATTTACGTTAATTTCTGGCCTTTATAATTTCAGTAGAGTTCATAATTTGCATTCTTGATTTTAATTTTCTTCCTTGAATTTTTCAATTTCACTCTCGAAAAGCCAAAGAGTCTTATTTTCACGACAGCTGAATAATAGTAACGAAAATTAATCAATTTGAGACTAAGCGATATTTTTATCCAGAAGAATTTAAATCTCAAACGAAGTAATCATTAAATTCCCCCGACAATTAATTCGAGATGTCATTACTCTCTGCTTTCCTCTGCATTTCACCACTTAGCAACTAACCAAGTTATTTTTCTGCATTTATTATCATGATCTCCTTGCCGCTGTCACGATATTTGCTGCTCTTTTAGTTGGTAATTATAAAGTTTTTGACAGCAGTAACAGCAAAGTTGTGCAACTCTTGAGCTTGCCTCGTCGGCGAATTTCGAAATTTCATAATTTTTCACTTAAATAGTAGCCAAAATTCTGCGTCACTTTTGCAACTGTGACTTTGACTGTGACTTTGTCTCTTTTTCAGTGTCTCCTTGCCCTTTCTGTTGAAGCTTTCTACAGATTTGCTAATTATCATCAAGTTATTTGCCAATTAGTTGATGATTTTACCTTCCTTAAATTAATTAATTAATAGCAAAGAATAATTGCAAGCTCGTTGTCAAGTAGAAAAGGATTTTGATACGAGTCGACGGGAGGATTCCGCATTGATCTCCATCAACCACAAAACTTTGCTATGGGAATCATTTTTAACCATCATTTTATTCAATCAGTACTTTCCTTTGTTAAGCATTAAATGAGGCGTTGTAGGTAGAATAAGGGGTTCGTTGATTCGCGATCACGGTCTTCATTTTTTATGTCGTTGCATATACTTATAGTAATTTATTTATTTTTTCGTAAATTTTGAAAAAGTAATTTTATTTATATAATTTAAATAAATTGAAGAAGTAGCTGAAAAAGTGAATTGTTAAGAAGTAATTTTATTTATATAATTTAAATTTTATTTAATATAATTAAATACAGAACCAATTACTCCGCCTTTTCTCATTCGATTTGACATAGTCATCAGCTGTTCTTTTGTATATCGACTGAAAATAGTATTGCTCATAAGGAAGTGCTTCTCACTCGGGAAATCTGACTCGAAAGAACCATTCGCGGTCATTAGCATTACGGTGTAACAAAGTATCCTGCAGACCCCAAAAAACATGCAAATGTTATTGCTATTAAGATCTCCTTTTTTAAATTGGGGACTGAGATGATTGAGTTTTCGAAGGGTTTGCTTTTCCGAAACTTCATTCATGTACATCTTGCTGGGAATATTATTCTGCTCTTTTGAATAAAAAAATTTCACAGTACCGTAAAAATTTCATAGATACTGTCTGATACATATTTTTTTAAACTTTTTAAAAATCGAAAAACGGAATGATTTGGCAATCAAATTAATTTTAGATATTTTTTCAAGCAAGAAAATTATCAAATTTATTGTAAATCAAGAATTTTTACTTAATTACTATTTTGAATAATATAATATACGATATTAAATAATGGAGAATATTTCGGAAAGGCCCCATAAAATTGAAGGAACTGAAAAAATAAAAGAAGAGCAATGCGCCATTTCCGAGAAAAATGGCAAAGCCATTTCTTCACGGGGCAGAGCGGCCTCTAGAAGAGCTTGGAAAATTTGGACTGAAGCTATACTTAACGGCAAGTCTAAGCCCGAAGGCATTGAAGATGGCTCCACGCGTCTTAAACGGAAGCCACGACGCAGCTGCAGCCAAGGGAGGAGCCGCAGCAGAGATAGGAGCCGCAGCAGAGAGAGGAGCCCCAGCAGGAGCCGCAGTAGAGGAAGGAGCCCTAGCAGGAGCCGCAGTAGAGGAAGGAGCCCCTGCAGGAGCCGCAGTAGAGGAAGGAGCCTCAAGAGGTCCTCCCAAAAGCGAAAAAAGGCGAGCTCCAAACAACAAAATAAGTCCAGCTCAAAAAAGCAGAAGAAGTCGTGCGCGAACGTTTGCAAGAAGCCATAAGTCCTAATACTAACTTCCTTTTAATCTACATTTTATCAAAATTAAGAGAAAAAAAATTGGTTAAAAAGGGTGACATCAAAAATTATTTGTAAAAAAAATCTCAAAATTAAGGTAAAATTGCAAAAATGTAATTGATAACATTTTTCAAACTAAAAAACGTTGGCAAAATATTTGATAAATTTAAAAGCACTTGAAGAGAAAATTTTGTAAATTTAAAAATACTTGTAAAAATTTATAAAATCTAAAAACGCTGGTACAAAAAAGAAAATTTAAATTCAAAAAATTTACTGAGAAAACTTTGAAAAATACAAAAACTGCAAAAAAATATTATAAAATTAAAAACTGGCGAAAAAAATTCATAAAATGAAAAATATATGAGTTTTAATTTGATTATAATCAAGGAAAATAGAATTCGGAGAGGGAACTTGTACTTTGCTCAAGTCTTTAAACAGTATCAACTCTCTTAAATCCAATACTAACAATTCTAAAGCCCCATTTAACACTGATCATTTCTTTCCATATTCAGTCTCTTCTATATATTATTTATATTAAGGTAAATGTAGGTAGCTCCGTGCTACTAAGGAAAATATGATTTTGAAATATTGTTATTAGCGCTATAAAACGAATTAGCTTAAAAGATTTGCATTAAGTTTAATGTTGATGCATTTATAATAGTAAAACATAATGAAAGTAAAACATTTCAAATGATTTAGTAAAAATATATACTTTTTGCAAAAATATATTCATGTTGGTAATTCCGTTCTAATTTTTAAGGTTGCAAACTAATTCCGTGCTAACATGCAGGTATTTACGTTCTAAGCTTTTGATAGGAGTATTAAGGCAAAGAGGCGAGACATTGTGAAGTTCTATACCGTTTTTGTGAGTTCTACTCATCAGTATAACTTAATTTAGTTATTGTCATACTAACAACAATTTTTATTTTTTAGCATATTTTAGTTTTAACATATTTTATTCTTTTAAATTAAATTTATGACATCGGCTTGTTTTCATATTACAGAAAAAGGCTTAAATAAACTACTTTAATTCTTTTACAGAGCAGATGCCTGTTGTTTATCAGAACAGGAGCATCTAATATTTTTATGATGGCTTCAATTATATATTTATATGTTGTGATTGTTAAGCCAACGCCAATTTGAGTCACCCATAGTCGTTGCTTTTATTTGGAATGTGGGTGGGATAGATGACTTTTAAACCTCTCCGGGGAACTTTTCTCCTTCATATGTCAATATGACGAAATCATCTTCGACTTGATTTTGTCCAAAAAAATTTGCTTTGGAATACTACAAATTTTAGATGCTTTATAGCAAGAAAGTTTGTTACTTGTAGTTTCCTAAAGGCCCAAATTAGGAAATTCCTGCGTATATTTGGTTCTTTTTGACATATTTGCTGGCACCTACATACGAGCTATGTAGGTACTCATATATTAAAAGTACTTTATCGTATTCGTTTATTTTATTTTTTGAGTATTTGTGATTGTAAAAGTGGCATATTTGTATAGAACGTAATTACCAGCTCCAAGTTTTTAATTATCGGCTATAGGACGGAATTACCAAAAACTACAAAAATTGTGTTGCTAATTCCGTTCTATACCATTAAGTTAACAAAATATACTGCAAAAAAACATTGGTAGGCAATTATGTTAATTTACGTTTCTTCTTACCATTTAAGCAAAAACATCATTACCACTGAAGAAATTTTAATAAAAAATTAAATTTTCCAATTAATCGCCTTTAACAAATGCGGCTTATTTTAAGCAAGGTTCAAATACTTCAGTAATGGAAAACAAGAATATTACAATAAATACAATTCAATTCAATTAACTTTATGTATTGCTAACAAATTCGAAAATATAATAAACATATATGAAGGAATTATCAAAATAAAATGCACTTAATATTTTGCGATTCCGTCCTACGCACGCAATTGGCTTCATTAAAAGACAGTCATGTCTGCAATTCCGTGTTATCTTTCAAAAGGAATTTTTTTTTTAAAATATTGAAGCTAATTATGTAACCCATAATATATTTAAAACACACAATTATTCCAATAACCAATTCGTTTTTATAAACTTAGCAATTTGTTGGCTGTTTCTTAGCTTACGCACCTATTCGCTCAGAGCAACGATGCTTCACTTTCCAATCCTTGCTTCCAAGTGGCCAATGAGCGCCGTTTTATTGTAAACCGAAATGACATTATGGATTTTTTAGTGCATTTCTAATGTTTACATGAAGAATTCTTTTACAACCGTAATGGGAATTTCTTATTAAATTGATTTAAGAATTATAGCACGGAATAACCTTCTAATTATTTTTATTTAAGAATTTTGGTATGGAAATTATTCTTATTTGGCTTCTCATTCGGGAAATCTGACTCGAAAGACCCATTCGCGGTCATTAGCATTACGGTGTAACAAAGTATCCTGCAGACCCCAAAAAACATGCAAATGTTATTGGTATTAAATTCTCTTTTTTTAAAGTGGTGACTGAGTTGATTGAGTAATCGAAGGGTTTGCTTTTCCGAAACTCCATAAATGTACATCTTGCTGGGAATATTACTCTGCTATTTTGAATAAAAAAATTTCAATGTACGGTAAAAATTTCATAGATACTGTCCGATACATATTTTTTGAAACTTTTTAAAAATCGAAAAACGGAATGATTTGTCAATCAAATTAATTTTAGATATTTTTTCAAGCAAGAAAATTATCAAATTTATTGTAAATCAAGAAGTTTTACTTAATTACTATTTTGAATAATATAATATACGATATTAAATAATGGAGAATATTTCGGAAAGGCCCCATAATATTGAAGGAACTGAAAAAATACAAGAGGAACAATGCGCCATTGCCGAGAAAAATGCCGAAGCCATTCCTTCACGGGGCAGAGCGGCCTCTAGAAGAGCTTGGAAAATTTGGACCGAAGCTATAAGTAACGGCAAGTCTAAGCCCGAGGGCATTGGCGATGGCTCCATGCGTCTTAAACGGAAGCCACGACGCAGCTGCTGCCAAGGGAGGAGCCGCAGCAGAGAGAGGAGCTCCAGCAGGAGCCGCAGTAGAGAGAGGAGCCCCAGCAGGAGCCGCAATAGAGGAAGGAGCCCTAGCAGGAGCCGCAGTAGAGGAAGGAGCCCCAGTAGAGGAAGGAGCCTCAAGAGGTCCTCCCAAAAGCGAAAAAAGGCGAGCTCCAAAAAACGGAATAAGTCCAGCTCAAAAAGCAGAACAAGTTTTGCCCGAACGTTTGTAAGAAGCCATAAGTCCTTATACTAACTTCCTTTTAATCTACATTTTATCAAAATTAAGAGAAAAAAAATTGGTTAAAAAGTGTGACATCAAAAATTATTTGTAAAACAAATCTCAAAATTAAGGTAAAATTGCAAAAATGTAATTGGTAACATTTTTCAAACTAAAAAACGTTGGCAAAATATTTGATAAATTTAAAAGCACTTGAAGAAAAAATTTTGTAAATTTAAAAATACTTGTAAAACTTTATAAAATCTAAAAACGCTGGTACAAAAAAGAAAATTTAAATTCAAAAAATTTACTGAGAAAACTTTGAAAAATACAAAAACTGCAAAAAAATATTATAAAATTAAAAACTGGCGCAAAAAATTCGTAAAATTAAAAATATATGAGTTTTAATTTGATTATAATCAAGGAAAATAGAATTGGGAGAGGTAACTTGTACTTTGCTCAAGTCTTTAAACAGTATCAACTCTCTTAAATTCTTAAATTCAAACAAATTAAATTTTTTGCCGCCATCTCAACATTCTTATGTGTTACTACGACAGGAAAATCATCAAGAGCGTGAAGCTATCACGGACACGAACCATTCAATTTCACCACACCACATTTTCAATTTCACCACAATTCACCACGTAAATAATTAAATCATTTTTATTAAAATTACTGCAAATTCTTTTCGCAACTTTATTTTTCTTAATTTTATATTTTTTAAAATAATAATTAAAATGATAATAATGAAGTCTGAATGTTTATAATGCATTTTTTAATCTGTTTTCGTGGTGTGTTGCTGGTTAGGATGAAGTGGCCATTGACCATGTTGGAGTCGGTGAGCCAGGATGAAATTTTTTTTTGTTGCACAGGGGACAGACGAACCTTTACAAAAAATGCAATTTTGTAGGAAAGTTGATCAACGGAAGGTGCGATTGGAATTTTTGAAAATTGGGAATTTTCGTGGAGTGTTGCTGGTCGGGATGAAGTGGCCATTGATCATGTTAGCAATTATAATAAAACTCCTGAAGTCAGTCATATGTACTTTACATTACTACCTACATATACATAAATATGTACAACAACAATGGAATTAACAACTTCTAATATAATTTTTTTAGCAATCAAAGTATTTCACCTTTGAAGGTAAATGCAACAATTTTAAGACATGGTACATTAACATGAAAGAAGAAGACTTTCTTGTCGCTGTTGAGAAAACTTGCAATGTAATCACCTAATCTCCATTAGCAGAGGCGATAAACACATCAAAACTCATAGGCGAGCCAAACACTACCGATGATGTGCCGTTGGATTTGTCAAATATTTTGCTGCAGAGTGTACATATTTCCGGAAACTCAAATAATTTAGAAGTCGATATACTGGAGTCCTCTGTCCTCAGTATTGAAAATATTTGAGGATAGTCCTATCTGCTCAACGAAACTTCAAAGATCTCTTGAAAGCCAGCAACCTGATTCTACAGAGAAGGAAATTCCTGGGATATCACAGATACATGTCACATCGAAATCTTTTGATATCGACTGCTTCAAAGTTGTCAGGAAGGAAAACACGCATATGAAGGATAAAAATGGAGCAGTTTCATGGTTTAAAGCAGACATAAGATATGATAAAGAGACCAAACCAAAAAAATCTCCAGTTTTTGAATACAAAGATGTTTATTTTACACTAAGCCAGGAAAATCAACGACATCTTACTGATAAGTTTGTAAAGATGAGCTCAAAGACGTGCTCCAAAAGCGTAGATGTAAGCTTCACAAAATATTTTGAAGGCCTTGTTAGGGAGAAGTACAAAAATATTAATAATGTCTGTCCAATTAATTTCAGTAGCTATGGCTTTAACAGCTGTAAGTCAATAATGCGCCTCAATGGCAAATGTATTTATGCTAAACTAGGCTGCAGGCGCTATAAATTTATAATCGACTTTAGCAAAGCAGTTGTTGATATAACGGTATTTGCAAATAAAGAAGAAATTAGTTATCCAAAAAATATGAAATTAAATCACTAAATAAGAGGCGTTCGCCGAATTGTAGCTTAAAAGGAACTCATCAAACAATTCGCAACGAATTGGAGAGACCAAAAATTACGACTTCAGTCTCAAGACATGAGAAGGGTAGGAAACACGCAAGGCGTAACCACAATAGAAGTGGTTCGCAAAATTAAATCAGAAGCGAATAGAGCATACGATAGAGATGGTGACAAATTTATTGATTTATTAAAAATGCGTCGGTATAAAGAATGGAGTTCCTTTATCCTAAAAATTTCAGAACCACTAGAAATTTATTTGTGGTCCTTAGCACAACTGAAAATCATTCAAATGAATGCGAAATTTCTTTTAAAAAACAGCAGGAATACCATTTTTATTGATGCAACGACTGGAATTATCAAAAAAAATCGATAAGAGCTCAAAGATAATTTTCTTATATAGCCTGATACTCCATATTAAGGAAAACAATAAAAAATTCGGAATTTTGTTCCCTATTGCTGAGACTCTTATTTGTAGTCACTATTCAGAGGACATTGAGCGCTTTTTATTAAGTCTTAAGGTTTATTGTATTGCGAACAAAATTCAATAGCCTCTAGCAAGAAGAATTTATACGGATTTGAGTTGGGCCATTATTAATTCTAGCATCCGCGGGTTCAATAAGTCTGTTGGAGTTCATACTCTAAGTCAATATTTATGTTTTTGCTACAAATTTTCTTTTGATTTAAATGCAAATAATTGTAAAAGACTTAATCCGCGATTCGTTGTTTTGCAGATTTGCTGCAGTCACTTTTTAAAAATTATTTTTAAAGATATTTAGGAAATTGTAACAAAATCGGAGATTTTATGGCTGCTTCCATAAATATTAATTATTTTAATGAAATCCTAAGTTGGTTTAAGGCAATATGTACTATTTCGGTGTCATCTGCGACTGATGACAATTTTAGACATTCTTTAAGAATACATAACAGTTTCACTAATTGCAACTTTGATATTATTTCTCCACATTCTTAATAAATATTGCCCTTATGCTTCTTTATGGACAAATATTTTGGGCTACCAAGTGGAAACCACAGCCAAAACAAGAATTTCTAACAGCCCTGTCGAAGGATACTTCTCTAAAGAAAAAAAACATACGATCTTCCGATTATTGCCGAATCTCTCTATCATACATCTAGGCAAAAATGAACGAGTTAGAAGGTCTCTACTTTGATGGTGAAGATTCAAAGAAAAAGAACAATAAGAATAAGCCAAAAAACCTTATCAAGAACGAGAATTTGCTAATAGAGGATCAGTGGAGTAGGGTTCCTCTGAAGGACAGAAATAAATTAAATAAGGCTGAATTAAAATGCAAAAAATTTATAAGAGTGCTGGAACAGACTACATATAACAAAACCGATTATTATAACCTAAAAAAGTTACCAAGAGACCTAGGAAGCCTTAGATAAAACATTGGCAATTATGATTATATATACAAACAATTATATAAGGATGATATTGCGCGATGTGGCGTCTTAGACCTAATAGAATTAGATTCGCTCAATGGCAGGCAAGAGCTGTATAATAATGTTATTGAAATTTATTTACACGTCCTGATTTATGAGTTAAAAATGTATAATGTATTTATCGCTATGTGCATTCACGGAGAAGTCATCTTCCATCGATCATCATTGCAAAACATTAACTACAACGCAATTTTATCGTTAACAGAGAAGACTGCTATAGTAATACCAATTTTACATTGTAGCCATTACACACTAGCGTTTGCTGATATCGAAAAAAAAGAATTTATTTTTATGAATCCTCTAGGAGAGACAAAACAAATTGTAGACGAATATTCTATTAAATTTATGTATATGTTAAAGAAAGTAAATATAGATTGTAGTGACTGGACCTGTAAGCAAGTAGAGCACTATACCCAAAAAGATTCTTTCAATTGTGGTGTCCACATTTGTCAGTTTGCAGAGGCTCTTTTGAAGAAACATAGTCTAATTGACATAGACAAACCCGATGCACATAGATTTGCTAATTATCATCAAGTTATTTGCCAATTAGTTGATGATTTTACCTTCCTTAAATTAATTAATTAATAGCAAAGAATAATTGCAAGCTCGTTGTCAAGTAGAAAAGGATTTTGATACGAGTCGACGGGAGGATTTCGCTTTGATCTCCATCAACCACAAAACTTTGCATTTTTAACCACCATTTTATTCAATCAGTACTTCCCTTTGTAAAGCATTAAATGAGGCGTTGTCGGTAGAATAAGGGGTTCGTTGATTCGTGATCACGGCCTTCTTTTTTTATGTCGCTGCATATACTTATAGTAATTTATTTGTAATTTATTTTTAATTTAATTGTTAAGAAGTACTTTTATTTATATAATTTAAATTTCATTTAATATAATTAAATACAGAACCAATAGTCATCAGCTGTTCTTGTGTATATCGACTGAAAATAGTATTGCTCATAGGGAAATAATTAAATAATTGTACGAACAAGTGTCATATAAAGCTTTAATGATGTTTTTGTGTCGCTTCCATGTTTTTCTTTCCGAATTTTTTCATTCTGTTTGGATTAATTATTAATTAATCCAAAAAATTAATTATTAATTTTGGCTAATTTTGGCACCAAATTTTTATTAACAGCTGGTTGCAATTATTTTCGTTCTATTCTCACTGTTTTGTTTTGAGAATTTTGTAATCCTCGCCATTGACTGATTCAAAATATTTATTCTGTTCCCATTCGCTTCACATTCATAACGAATGAATTCGCGAAATCGTATGGAAATTATTCTTATTTGGCTTCTCATTCGGGAAATCTGACTCGAAAGAACCATTCTCGGTCATTAGCATTACGGTGTAACAAAGTATCCTGCAGACCCCAAAAAACATGCAAATGTTATTGGTATTAAATTCTCTTTTTTTAAATTGGGGACTGAGTTGATTGAGTAATCGAAGGGTTTGCTTTTCCGAAACTCCATAAATGTACATCTTGCTGGGAATATTACTCTGCTATTTTGAATAAAAAAATTTCACTGTACGGTAAAAATTTCATAGATACTGTCTGATACATATTTTTTGAAACTTTTTAAAAATCGAAAAACGGAATGATTTGTCAATCAAATTAATTTTAGATATTTTTTCAAGCAAGAAAATTATCAAATTTATTGTAAATCAAGAAGTTTTACTTAATTACTATTTTGAATAATATAATATACGATATTAAATAATGGAGAATATTTCGGAAAGGCCCCATAAAATTGAAGGAACTGAAAAACTAAAAGAGGAACAATGCGCCATTGCCGAGAAAAATGACGAAGCCATTCCTTCACGGGGCAGAGCGGCCTCTAGAAGAGCTTGGAAAATTTGGACCGAAGCTATACGTAACGGCAAGTCTAAGCCCGAAGGCTCCACGCGTCTTAAACGGAAGCCACGACGCAGCTGCAGCCAAGGGAGGAGCCGCAGCAGAGAGAGGAGCTCCAGCAGGAGCCGCAGTAGAGGAAGGAGCCTCAAGAGGTCCTCCCAAAAGCGAAAAAAGGCGAGCTCCAAACAACGGAATAAGTCCAGCTCAAAAAAGCAGAACAAGTCTTGCCCGAACGTTTGTAAGAAGCCATAAGTCCTTATACTAACTTCCTTTTAATCTACATTTTATCAAAATTATGAGAAAAAAAATTGGTTAAAAAGGGTGACATCAAAAATTATTTGTAAAAAAAATCTCAAAATTAAGGTAAAATTGCAAAAATGTAATTGGTAACATTTTTCAAACTAAAAAACGTTGGCAAAATATTTGATAAATTTAAAAGCACTTGAAGAAAAAATTTTGTAAATTTAAAAATACTTGTAAAACTTTATAAAATCTAAAAACGCTGGTACAAAAAAGAAAATTTAAATTCAAAAAATTTACTGAGAAAACTTTGAAAAATACAAAAACTGCAAAAAAATATTATAAAATTAAAAACTGGCGAAAAAAATTCGTAAAATGAAAAATATATGAGTTTTAATTTGATTATAATCAAGGAAAATAGAATTCGGAGAGGTAACTTGTACTTTGCTCAAGTCTTTAAAAAGTATCAACGCTCTTAAATTCAATAATAACAATCCTAAAGCCTCATTTTAAGCACTGATAATTTCTTTCCATATTCAGTCTCTTCTATGTATTATTTATATTAGTATAGTATTTATTTATTAATGGTATAAGCACGATAAGAGGTAAGGTATTTCACTACTTAAAACATATTTATTAATTGGAGTAATCGAATTAAATGCAAAGGACGCGCTTTAAGGAGATATAAAAACCTTTGGCTTGCTGTCTAAAATACTATAATCAGAAGAAAATACAAAAGAAGCAAATTTCCGGGTTCGTTTAACGCCGGAGGCTGTGAAAGCTCAACTCTACGATTCCCTATATTCCGACATTAAGCGCTATGAAGGAGTTTAGCTGCCTCTATGCCTTGCTTTTCGCTCATATTACAAAGTTTTCAGTGCGGAAAAACTGCGCAGAGAATTTATTTTGGAACACATTTGATTAATACCATATCAATTGCTAAAATTAGTGCGGAAAAACCATAACTAAAACAGATTTTCAGCGGTTTTGCGAGCTTCTTTCTATGGCTTTTTATCCTTTAATGCAATCTTTTATTATTTCATAAGAAAATCAGGTCTCAAAGTTGTCTTCTGTTATCTACGTTTATGTTTAATTCTGTTTTCTTTCGTTTGGTGGTTTTCGTTTCTTGTAACCCGATTCAGTTGGAAATTCAATTCGCTTGCTTTAAAATTTGATATTGTATTCTGTCTTCTATGGGAAAATCTAAAAGGAATGTTGACTTAATTTCAGTTTATTTTATAAAAATGATTTTTAATACGATTTAACATTTTCTTGGTTTCTTTGCTATTGCCTTCTTTTCCTCTGCCTTTTCACCTTTGAGAAATTGGAATTTTCGTTTATATTATTTCTTTTTTCTTCAGCGTCTTCTTTTTCTTGCTTAACCACATTTTCTTGAGTTGGCAGTCACTCTCTCAACCAAAGGATTGTTTAAAAACTATATAAGTAAAGAAAAACAGTTTAAATAAACAGAAAAAATAAGCACTAAAGTTTAGAAATTAAATACTTGATTAAAACAAACTTAAAACGTAAACGAAAGTTTGTTTGTTTTGAAACCAATCGTATATCAATACTTAAGTATGTAGAATAAAACAACTTAATTAATTAATTAGCTTAACTAATGCCATGCTATAGGGAATTGAGAATCGCCAGACTGAGTGTCCTAAAACTCATTTTAAATGTTCCAGTAATTAAGTAATCTGAATCAGAGGAGAAATCCAGAGATATTCCAACAATTCCCATGCAAAAAGGCGCATTTAAAAACTTCTAAACTTTCAAAAGTTATCGATTTTTGGCCGATGAATTTCAGGTTTGGATCACTCTGCGGCAGCATTCTGTAATTTATTGTTTAATCTAATTAAAAATTAGGTTTAAGTTTAAGATGTAAAAAAGCCAGCAAGTTATTTAATTTCCCACAAAGTCGCAAGGTGAATGGGTTTCATATTCAACATATGAAGACAAGCCACAACTTCGCAATAATTCAAAACTATTTTCAGGTTTATTCGCTGTTTTCCACCAAAATTAAAACTTTGAAGACGTTGACCATTGCTCGGACGAGATGCAAAAATGCCGGCCAATTGGCTAAAGTAGAATAATTGATTTTTTGCATGTAATTTTAGGTTGTAAACACCTCCTACAGCTTGAATTACGTTAATGTAAATAATAATAATAATAAAGTACCTTTTTGGAGCTGCTAACAAACCATAAAATTGAACATTCAATCGCTTGAATCCAAGAAAAGTTCGAAAAATTCACATAACCACGGAAAACTCTGGCAACACAAAAAGCAGCAGCAACGATTTTCGTTGAACGGCTTTGACTTGAATCTATTTATAAATGAACGAAGCTGATTTTTATAGTGTTGTTGGAGATTTCATTGCAAGCAGTTGGTTAGTTGACAAGTTGCTCCAGACAGGCTTGAAGCCGCCTACGCACAAAAAGCCGGAAAAATTAGGGCGCGGTTGAAGCGATCTGCCGCTGCTGATGGATGAATAAATGGTAAAGACTTCGTTGGCCTTTCATTGGAATTAACTTAAGAGTTAATTACAATTTAAATTTTAGCATAAAGCGCAATTCAATGCAATTCAGTCTTTTCATAGTTTATAGACGAATCATAAATCCACATTTCGGAGTCTTATAATTTTATTTAGTTATATTAAAATTGAAATTTTATTGTAAATCCAGAAAGGTAATTTAAAATATATACATGTGCTTAGAAAAAATGAAAAAATTGTCCGTAAACGAAATATTTTCATATGGAAAACTCTTTCCACAGCTCTGCTTGAATTTGTTTTGTTAATACGAAACGCGGACGGATATTTATTTCATGCCAATTTTTATATTTATTTATTTTCTCTTCTCGATTTATCTTGCATTTGGCTTTGTTTCGTGTGGTTTTGTAAACAAATCGATTTTTTTCAACCAAACGTCAAGCCTGCAAGGCAAAAAAGCAGTTTACCCACGCACAAACACGAACGTACAGTTTGAGAGTCCAACATAGAAAATCATTTGCCGACTGAGAATTTCTTTTGCCTTTTCTTAATCTAAGCATTAACAGAAATATGAAAATTTAACAACAAATTCACGACAATGTTTTAAATTGAAGTTTTTTACAAACAAAGTACCACATTTTCTGATATTATTGAATTTTCTTTAATTTCGCTTACACACAGAATAACAAAACACCGAATCGACTGCTGTATAAGATATACAAGAAACTGACAGTAGAAGAAGTGTTGCGTTAAGGCGCATTCATACACTCCGATTTACGTTATGTGCTCCGTCTCCGTTTCTGCCGTGCGAGATGTGCAAATAAAAATTAAATATTCAACTTTTAAAAAATAACTCGTATTTTAATGAAATATTTAAAATTTGTTATTTTAAGTGAACAAAACAACATATGCAAAAAATGCAACTAAACATTTCTTAACAAAACCGTCCACATATTGAATTCCTATGTAAGGAATTCATACCTTAAGAAATGTGGCACGAACAAAAAAGAAATTATATTTTTTTTAACTTTTGTTGAAAACCCGCGCAGAATTGAATGACGTACAATAACGGGTATATACATATATTCAAAAATAGTTTTGTTTATAATAAATAAATAAATTTTTTGTTAGTGCAAGCAGAAAAAGTGTTTGTGCACAAAATCAAAAATAGAACACTCTTTCGAACAAGCGTTTCGCTATTTCCATACGAGCGTGCGTAGAAAACTTTTTCTCGATTCCCATAAGAGCCTATGTAGTTTTAACAGCTGATTTTGCAATTTGTCTCTTGCGAGTCCAATTCTGTTTAGGTCATAAAACAAAAATCTTTTGTTGCATACAAAGGCTTTGAATATTTCAAATTAGTTACAATTTCATATAATAAAAAGAGTAATAAAAAAATATATAAATATCTAATATCAATAATTTTTTATAGACAACACAAAAACTCAGGTAAAGGTTACTTCACGAAAAGACTTGTCAAAACTTTTCTAATCGAATTCTGTCATTCGTTACATGTCACTAATATGTCATACAGTGAGTGGGAAAAACTCGGTGAAAATAACGCAAATCCTCTGTAGTTGATTTTCACGAAACGTGCGCAATTTGCGTGATTCCATCAAAACAGAAAAACGAGACGACTAATTCGTATCACACTTTCTTTACTACTTACGTAAATTTCCTTCCAGTGAAAACGGGATAGCTAATTCTAGTTCGTTTCTCACACTGGAATTCCGCACAACGTAAAATCACGCAAATGTCGCATTAACCTAAGGAAGTCACACAACGGGAAAATTGCGTGATTTCTTTCCGCTCTTGGTTGATTTGATGCGCAATTGCAGTGAATATCAAATTGTAGCAGAACAGGCTGACTCAAAATCCCAGAAAATTAATTGACTTTACATATATTCAATTGATAATTTACTTTAATTGATTTATTTACATGTTTAAATGAAAATATTAATAGTTTCAATTATTATGCTTGCTTAGTTTTAATTTTTGAACATATTACATAATTATTTTGTAGCTTCTTAGAAATTTTCGTTCGATATCATTTGTTTGTGCACATTTTCTTTCTTGTTCTTTCTTGTGTATTTGTAAAGTCTTGAAAACAGTTGTTTCAAAATTCTCTAAATACTGAGGACATATTTTATTAAAATGAATTTTGTATTAATTGATTGTAGGAAGTGTCAGTTTGTGGCATGATGAATTGAAAAAGATAATAAACAACAAACTGTCAACTTCCGAAGGTTGGTTTTCGCTTTTTTTTTTGGAAATTCTTGATATGCTTCCAAGAAACTTGGAAAATTACTCTCCCATTACAGCGCACCTCCGATTTCAAAAATTTCTTGGGGTAGTGAGATATATTCAGGACTAAAATCGAGAGAGGAAATTTCCCCATTAATAATGGGAAATATTTTGCAAAGGGAAATATTTGTCTGAGTTTCTTATTTATATTGCCTTTTCTTTAAAGAAAGTAATTAAAATATTTTTTTTTTACCTGATTTTGTTATGAAACTTTTCCCTTTTATGCTTCTTCTCCTCTCTTTAGCCATCTTATTTTTATTGTTATCATTGCTACAATTCTTAAACTTCTTCTATTTTTCTTCGCCAATATTTCTATGGAAATTTATTGTCAGTCTGTGTGTTTGTTGTTCTTTATAATGGTCATTGTTGTTGTTGTTGTTGGATGTTTAAGGGTGACTGACATCCAACTTGGGTTAAAATAAAAGGAAAAAATACTTGGCGACATGGAAATCATGAAACAAAAGAAAATAGAAGTTTTTCCTTAAAAAAAAACACGGTAGCGAAAAAGTTTAAGTTACAACAACAAAAAAACTGTAATCGTCGTCACCGTCGTCTTCTTTGTCCATAGGAAAAAGAAGACAAAAAACAAAAAAAAGATTCGCCATCCTCAGCTGAAGGGAAAAATCAATAAAAAAAAATGTTTATTTGGTTTTTGTTTGTCTGTAGCACGTTGGGATTTTGTTATTTTTATCAGAATTATCGTTATTATTAGAATTGCTGTTATTATTTATGATTCATGGGTTTCGTGATTATTTTTATATTTGGAAACATTTCAAGGATTTAGCTGTATTATTACATTTATTATTCAATTTAAATGGAATTCAAATGATGATTCAAGCATTGATAAAAACTGCCAATAAAAAAATAATTTAAAATTTTAAAAGCAGCCAATATTAAATTAATATTAATTAAAATTTTTAATAATTAAATAATTTAAAATTGTTAATAAATATTAAATTTATATTGAACGCTGGGCATCTACCAACGGTTGAAATATTTTTGGTCTTGGTATTTTTATTAAAGACTTTTATTTTTACTTTTTATTTATTATCATTTTGTGAAACAACTTTTTGCTCGTTTCTTTGTTAACTTCCATTTTTTCATTATGTTTGATTTCCATTATGTGTGATTTTATATCCTTTGAACTTCTTCTTCTTCTTCCACATCGAACACTGAACATAAAAAATTGCGAATCGAAAGGAATTTTCATTGAATATTTTTATTTAGAATTTCAATGCTCATTTGTGTGGTTATCTAACGGATGTTTCGGAAGGACGTAAAGGTGGGAGGGAGGGGAGCAACACGCACACACAGGTGCAACGCTTATCAACCGTTATGTTCAGTGATAAAATTTTTATCACTCAAAGAATAAACACTTCAATACACAAACTACACAGAAGCTTCAGCAGATATGCATGACATACATGCATGCGATGAAATGCATGCACGATGGCTGCGAGTTTTCCATACGTATTTTTTTATCATGCATGCATGAACACAGCACACAAAAGCACACAAACGCCATGCAGAAAAAAATGTATGCTTCATTAATTTGCATATTTTGCATTGGGGAAGTAATGAATGATGATCGACGAAGGAAGAGCGCAAAAAGAAAGAAAAAAACATCTGTGAGCACTTGGCATAAAACGAAAAAGGAAAATGATTTTTTTTTTTAATATATTCAATAGCAACAACAACTGTAAAATCTCAAGAAATTGCAACCCAAAAAAATCATCTCATTTGTTATACTCTGTCTCTCTCTCTCTCTCTCTCTCTCTCTCTCTCTCTCTCTCTCTCTCTCTCTCTCTCTCTCTCTCTCTCTCTCTCTCTCTCTCTCTCTCTCTCTCTCTCTCTCTCTTTTCACTTCCTTTATAGCACACCTCTTCGCAACCATATTTCACCTCCTTCAACGTCAACCAACGTCAACATCGTTTATGTCACTTTCTATGCACTAAAAACCACTTTTTTGCATTTTTTTACGGCGTGATTCAAGTTTTGCTCCTTTTTTTGTTGCTCCTTCTTTTTTTTTGCACAATTTTTTTGAAATATTTTATTATTTCGTGTATGTTGTTTTCTTTTTCTTCTTCTTTTTGGCATTTTAAGTACAATTATTTGTTTTTTAGTGCCGTTAAAAGTTTATATTAACAACGTACTTATTTTTTATTGCAATTTGTTGAGCAGTTGTTTTTTATGATTTTGTTTCATGTCAAGTGATTCTTTCTGCAACGTTATTTTTCTTATTTTTTCCTTTCCCTTACATAATATATACAAATTTAATGACGCGAAATGGAGATTATTTATTAAACAAATTCAAAGTTAGGAATTAAATTGAATGAAGGTGAAGTTTTTTATTGACATACATCAGCGATTTGTTCAGTGTTACAGTTGGAAGTGGAGTGAGAAGAAGAACGAGCTTCCAACCGCCAACACAACTTTGAGTTGCGTTGAGCATTAAAAAAGCCAACAACCGACTTTGAACAAAGTTTTTCAAAGAACATCCGACGAAAGCCTGCAAAGCGCCAAAATTCCGCTTAAGTTAAAAG
Source organism: Thecophora atra (assembly GCA_937620795.1). NCBI lineage: Eukaryota > Metazoa > Arthropoda > Insecta > Diptera > Conopidae > Thecophora > Thecophora atra. The sequence goes on from OW569398.1 coordinate 86,529,591, forward strand.
CAAAGTTCGAAAAAGGCTAGATTAAGAAGGAGATCGTTTGAGAGGGAGGGGTGAAAGCGTAAAAGAGAAGAGAGCGATGAAGCACTGAAGGAAGCAACACAAACGCGTTCTTTTAATCCACTCACTCAAGCAGCTTGAAAAGTACACAAAAGAACATTTATGAGTAGCTGTGTGTGTGTGTGTGCGTATATATGTGTTTTTAATGTGTATGTGTATTTGTGAATATGTCAAGTGGGCGTAAAGGGGCGTGATTGAGTTTCATTTGCCTGCCTTCGGTGTGAATTGATCTCGATGTTCAACCGAGAAAAAGCATCAGGTTTGAATGTGTGTTTGTTGTTAATTCAGGGCTGCATTCTTCTTTTTCTTCTTCTTCTTCTTCCTTCTCCTCTTCTTCATTCATTGCTCAGGAAACTGTGCACAACACGCGACTATTCCAATTGGAACCGATCGAAGAAAGCGAACGTCGCTTGGCGTCTGTTCGACAACAGCAAGAAACGGAGCAGCTGATGAAGAAAGGGATGGAGAAAAGGAATAAGAGAAAGGGTGTTTTAGCATAAGGAGAAGCGGTGAGGTGAAGAAGAAGCTGATTGGGCAAAACGATCATCGAAAATTATTTATTTAACCACGTAAATATTTTCTGGTGTTGTTGTTGTTTTGACTTGTTGCTGGTAGCCTTGAAAGCGGAAGACATCGTCTTCTTCTTCTTCTTCTTCTACTTTTTGGCCTTCCTCCTTTCCTCCTTTTTCTTCTTCTTCATGGTTCTCTTATTCTTCCTCATTTCTTGTTGTAAATTATCTTGTTGCAGTTAAAAGCACAAAGTGGAATTTTATTCATGCGCTTGTTTCCCGTTCAAGCATATTTAGTGTTGTTGTTGTTGTTGTTTTTGTAGTTGTTTTATTCAGTTATCTGCTATCTCTTGCTTTATAAATATTTTAAACTCAAAGAAAAAACACTTTCAAGGATATTCACGGCATCAAAACTTGAGACTGAAAAAAGTAGTTTTCTTTGCTTCTATTTTCGACTTGATAAAGTTGCATAAACACACAAAAAAGACTACAAGGCCACTACTCCGGGTAGGGTAGGCTCTTAATAATCGTCTACCCTCAGCTTCCCGCTTCACGAAGCAACTCAGATGCCTAGATCCCATCCCTGGTCCTAAATAAAGCGCGGCAGCCAAACAAAGGACCCTGCAGACATCAAAAGCCATACTACTAAATTCTTGTAGGTGGCCTCTGAGTTCGTACTTCTCTCTTAGAATCCCGGGCTCTTATAGGTCGGATATTTCATTTGAAAAACCTTCCTTGACTTCTTCTTGTAAAGTGACCCCGACTAACTGTATTCCCCTTCTCGACAGCTCATCAATTTTCTGGTCCAGATAAACAAAAACCTGGAAGACTTCAAAATGGTATAGGTATAGTGGCAGCTGCGAACCACACTAGAGTTTATTAGATCGGTGATTCAGAGTTTCTCCATATTGCTCAACTTACTTTGACAGATCGGCCTGTAACACCGATGCCGATTATCCACTTAGCAGTTTCCATGGTTCTATACAGTTAAAACTGAAAGGTCTTTTTGGAATCATGTAGTCTAATGCCCATTCTATTTTTTACCCTTCTTTATATATAGCGACGTCATCTTCCAGTTCTCCGATCAACGGCCGGAGGTCGAATTCTAATTTATGCCTATCCGTCTTGATTTTTCCCCTGAATCATTCCTAGTCTAAGGTTGCAAGGAACGCAGTCATACTGACGACCTTATATTTTCCCTGCAATTCTAAAGGGCGAATGGACAAAATTGTCTCTAATTATCTCTAATCTCAACCTTTTCAGGTTGCCTATAGGACTATATTGCTATGCTACCAATATTCTCCTTCCAGTCAAATATTCTATATAGAATAACTACTAGATACCTTCACCTTCCTTTTTAAGGTTTCACTTCATTTTGTTGCAATATTCATATACAGAGAGGCTTCTACAGATATTTTGAATATACCAGTAACGAGCATTTCCCATTTACACTATTCGGTACGCATACGTACTACAATCTAACTCCTCTCGTGAAAGAAGTTGCATAGTTGAAATAGACCACCTGAATTGGGTCGTTTTCCTTCCCACTAGAACCTAGCTTCTAGATATTTGGATCTATCCACGTCCGTTGTCAAGAGCTTCGTTATTACAAGCAGATCTCGAAGATTTACACTACCACCAGCGTCGTCACTTAACAGATACGCGACCCAGTATTGCTATTGCTGAACTCGCGCACATTACCTTTCATCCTCTACAAGACACAGTCGGCAGAACTATCTTTTTCATATGGTATCTGAAGTTCTTCTGTAAAGTCACCATCGCTGCTAACCATCTGAACCCATTTTGTGTTCATGTGGTTAAATCCTCACATCTCTTAAGATGAAAGGTTTCTTGTCTGATGGGAAATTATTCCGCATGGCTCTTGACTCTTGCTTGATGAAAGAGTAAGTAAATTTCGGTGTAGCTAAGATCTCTACGTCGTCTTTGAACCGTTCTTCCAGTACCATATACTGAAGCGCTATCTACGAACCATTAATTACAATTATTATTATTATTCTACTGTTACAAAATTATTTTACTGGTCGCAATTAAAGAGTATTTTACAAAGGATAACGGTAAAATTCACAAAAAAAAAAATAGTTTAGTGTAAAATGAGCACTAAAAAACCAAAAATGCAACATATTCGAAGTACCTAACGACCCATTGGAGATCTCTTTTAGTTAAGGAGATGTCTGGTACTCAATTCCGAAACTTCAAAGGGTTGTAACTCTGTAAAGGGGCGCGTCTGAAGGTTTTGTTATTAGAACAAAATTAGAGTTCATTGGTAAAATTTTCCTTAATTTCTATACTTTTTTTAATATCTTTATTAGATATTCAGCTCTTAATTTAATTTGATTACAACGATTACTTCTATAATTGCCACTTGATTATTACTACCATTATTTTTATTTCAATGGAATTCTTCCGTTTCTTTATTTCTTCGTATGTCACCCATGTGTGTCACCGTTGCTTCCCGTCAACTCTTGTCACTTATGTTTGTGTACATTCTTCTTTTGCCCTTTGCAAAATTTCGGTTGGCCCTTTTTTTAAAAAAACTTTAACAACGAACATTCAAACAATAAATTAAAATTGAACAACAACGAAATGCAATAAAAAAACTACAGAAAAAACAATTAAATTTTCACAAACAGCAGACAATGCAGTTGACATCTCAGCGCCGGACAACAACAACAGAAACAAGAACAGCAACTTTGGAATGTATGATACTCTCCATTAGGCGTTGCCAGTTCGGAATTTCTCGACTATTTGACATTTAAAATAAATAAAAACTGAAAAAAAAATACCAAGCATTCAACCAATAAAAAATATAAAAATTTCTTAGTTGCTGTGCCGATGCCGTTAATCAGAAGGAGCAAAGGAAAACATAATTGGAAAACATTATAAAAATTGTCGTTTATTGAATTTATTTTTATATCATTTTTAGAAATCTTAATTTTTCTAATAATATAATTAATTGTGTTTGAAAAAACTTCCCTTTAACAAACACTAATCACAGTCAATAACAATTTATGCCCCATCCTTTGACGCTTATCTATGAGTAAATTCGACCTTCGTCACTCTCCGCAGGCAACACAGGCTTCAAGCTGCGAACGAAAGCAGCCGGAAACGTAACGGAGATTGTTGTTATTGTTAACGCACCCAACTCACACATTAAATAATCACTGCTTAACATGAGCAGATGTGTTAACCGCATCTATCTCTTTCGCTCTACTTCACACGTATAGAAACTTCATCTGGGCCGCCATAAATTCGCTGAAATTGTGACGTTTCAGAGACTCGGATTTCAGCAGACAAAGCGACAGTCGCACTCCACACGCGTCACCTTTATCCAAATGCATTTTCTGCGCTTTTGGCTTCTGTTGTGATTCGAATTTTCTCTGTTGATTGGTTGAATTGCATTTTAATGCGACAGCTCGACATGTGACTGATATTAGAAATATGAAAGCTGTGTCTGTCCGCAAGATTGACACGTTAATGCAATGCCAGCCTTTGTCATTGTTGTTCTGTGCTGATTATTTCTCTGCTTAACACAAAATTTCAATTAAAATCCACATCTGTGAACGCCAGCAAAGATAATGGTTCGAAGCCATGCTAAGAAAGAGACGAGATCGCAATTTAAGGTTGCTGTCTAAGCTAAACGCAATGGACTTGAATTAATTTCAAGAAAATAAATAAAAAAAGATATTATTCAATTCAAACGAATGTATTCCAATGAAACCAATAACTTTTATTTTATTATTTAATGAAATATTTTCCAATTTATTTTGATTATTGCTTAGTTTGGCTTTCAGTTAATTTTTTAGTGTGCTCTTAGTTTTAAATTAAATTAAATATTATAATTGTTTTGTTATTGTTTTCATGTTACTTCGAAGTTTTCCTTTAAGTTTTTCTTTTTGCTTATTATTTAGTTTTTTTTACTAAAAGTTTATTACAATTTTGTGCAAGTCATTAATAAATAATTCACACAGCCACAGTGGATCTGTGTATGTGTGTGGGTGTGTCCATGTGTGAAGCTCGTATATTTTGCGCTTCAGTTCAAATAAATTGCTGAACGAAAAAGATTTATGAACGCGCTTTTTTTATGATTTCTTTTCTGTTTCTTTTTCCATTCTTTTATTGTCGATGGACATCGCCAGGAAATACCGAATTGTGCTGTCGAGATATAGAATTCAGAGGTGGTGCTTAGTTTAAAGTCACTGGAAAATTCCATTAAAACATGGAGATGACAATAAAAACTCCCTCACCAAAACACAGCATCACCCACAACCATAACAAGAGCAAAATCGAAAAATCTTTAAAAATAGTTACACTCAAACAATTGTTTATATAAATATAGGACGTTTTATTAAACACCGCAGAATACTCAAATGGAAAAACTGTTAAAAACAAGAAATAGGCTGTTTCTTGGTCAGATAACAGATAATAGATTTATTCCACGAAAAATTATATTACGGTCTGGGGAAACGTTTCATAGTCTATTTTGGATCGAACATGAACATGAAGCCGAAAAGTCTGCAATTGCAAGAATAAAGAAAAACGTTTGCAACAATAATTAAAAACTGAAATTGAAAATAATGAAAATATTCACCTTCAACTTGAATTTGAAATAATTCTAAACTATTCAACTAAACAAATAATTCAAAAATGATATTCCATATTTATTGCATATGCTGAATTTTGATTAAAATTAATATTGAATTTTTACTGTTGCTAATAAAAAAAAAATTTTATATTTTATTCGTAGATGTTTTAAAAACTGTATTAAATTTGGCACATTATTTTTCTGAGTGTAGACAGTGCAGTTTTAGAGGTTTGTGTTGATGTGTGCGTTGTCGGTGAATGTGTACGTCGCTGGTTGCTTATTTTGATGTGTGTACGCGGGAGATTCGCGTTGATCTTCTTGTTTGTTGTGTAAATGTTTGCTTTTGAAGTGGCTCGTGTTGCTGTTGTTGCTGTTACGCTATTTATTATCATCACCATTACTAATTCTATGTTGTTTAAATGAATGTTGAATTTTAATACTGCGAACTTTTGATTAGAACTTCAACGGCTTTAAAATTTTTCTCTTTAACTGTTTTTCTTTTTTTCTGTGCCCAGAGATAGCGAAGATTTAAACAATTTTGTGTATCGTAACACAACAAAAACATTGGCAACAACAACAACTCGTCAATAAAATGCCCAATTATAAGTTGCGCCTAAAAGCAGCCCGCTGTTTCTCGATCCCAAAGCGATTTCATGCTTAAATTTGTTGCATTCGTGATTTCCAAAGTAAACACGAATTATTTTTCGTTGTTGCTGCATTTTCTGCTGCTGGCGTTGTTTTTGGATTTCTCTTCTAAATGATCCAATCATATCTGCTGTCTCACTCGCTCCTTTTATTGTAATTACTTTCATTTTTACAGTCCAATCAACTGCGGTTACAACGCTTCATGTTCAGCCTTGGTTTTTGCGCATTTCCTCGCCTCCCCTCATCGATCCAACTCTTCCTTGGGTCTTTACACTATTCTGCTTTAATTCTATGTACAGTCGCCCCTCTGCTCTCCTTTCTGACAAACTCTTTCGGCAAATTAACAAACATTTTCATTCCCTTCAAAAATTGCCCAATGCATTTTTCGCTTTGTTGTCAAATGTTTTTTAACGTGTTGTTGTAGTTGTTGTTGTAATTGCACTAATTATTTCGGTGGTGATTAATGTTGTTAGCACCAAGTTTTAATTAAATTTGATTTACAAACAACACTCACCCAGTGCAGGCATGAAATTTGCATAATTTCCAAATAAAATAATGAATTTTTTTTGTTTTGGATAAAAAATTTTAAGCCGAATAAAATTAAAAGGAAAACTTAAATTTTATTGATGTTTATTTTATTTATGGTTTTTAATTAGTAACACGTTTTGTATAATGTTCTTTTAATAAAATTAAATGCATATTTACAAAAATTCCAAATTTTTAATAAAGCATAAAATCTCGATAATTAATTGTTTACACAATAAAAAAAAATAATACCCTTTTTTTCATTGAATATTTTTCTCTACGGAAATCACTGTAAATAAGTGGGTTGAAAGAAAATACGAAAGTCGACGGTAAACAAGGGACGACGGAACGAATGCCAACAACAACAACACGATTCCTGTCGTTTTCACTCACTAAACAAAACTGCAGCCAACATCAAAGCGCTTCGCCTCCCTTCAAACACCGCAACAAAATGAAAAATAATCCACTGCGAGTTTGAATTCATGAAAAAATAACAAATCATGGTAAAAAACAAATCAAATAACGGTTTATTCCAATCGAACTGACACAACAACACTTCGTCCCGTTCCCCTGATCGGAATTGAACCGTTCCCTTGACTCGTGGGGGGGGGGGGAGAGAGGGTAAAGAATAGGGTGACATCGGATGAGTTGAATTGCGATGAGTTGCGGTGGGATGTGAAACCGTTCGATTATGTCCATTGTGGGACAGACTGTGGAAACGATTGAAATTCGAATCCTTCCCTTCACCTTTTCCACCATCCATCGACCACTGTTGCCATTCAACGGGAACTTCTTTCTTTTTCGTTGAAAGAAATGCTTTTAAATTTGAATAATTTAACAGATTTTAGAATTTCACTCGATTTTATTGAAAATAACGGCTTAAAACTGGATCAAGTTGAGACAAATATAGGACAAAAGCGATTGCATACTTTGCTGCGTTGACAATTCAATTGTGAATTTCAGTAGAGTTCAAATAAAGTTTTAAGTATTTAAATATAAAAATTCTACAATAAAAAAAATATTAAATAAATATTTATTTAAATGATTAATTAATTAAAATATTTTATTATTGAAAAAGCTTATTTAATTGTTAATAATTGTTGTTTTTTAACTTTAATTGAAACCTTAAAATACAAGAAAATTCACAGCAGCAACAGAATCTTTTGTTGGGCGTTGTTGTTGTTATTGTTGTTGTTGTATTTGCCGTCAAGCGTTCGGTTGCACTGTAATTTGTGTTGTTAGGTTCTTTGAGCTGCTTCTGTGGCTTTTTGCTTAGTTACCTGAAATTAAATTACGGAGGCGGGTTTTGAAGGCGGCTCCTCGGCTCACGTGTTCAAGCAGCTTGAATTCGCCGAGCGACGAAGTGTGAAGCAGCAGTGCAAACAGCGAAGAGCTTTGCCAACGCCACGAAAAAGACGAACAAAAACACACGAAATCGTAAACACCAAAAACAAACAAAACCGGCCCAAAAAACGACCGAAACAAAGACGTTGATGAGTATTTAGAAACGAATTCGAATGATGATGATGACGCTGAGGTTTCGAATGAAGTGGGAAATGGGCTCCGAAGATGAATCGATGCTGGACAATGATTTCTTAACCCTTGTTTCCCCCTCCGTAAGACGGAAAATGCTGACTAAACTCCCATGTGAGGAGCTCGTGCCTGGAATCATGAATGCAGCCACCAAGAAACGCTTTTGTAACCTTAGAAATGAGCTATTTAACACGTTATTTAACCTGAACAGAAAACTGTATGAATTGAAAAGCGAAAATGGTTGCAGCTCCCAGTGGAATCGCATGGAGCCACCGTTCAACGAGCATTCAACCAGCAACGGCAAATCCAACAGAGTCGCTGCACCAGTTGCGAAGCACTTCGTTAAGACGAAGTGTGCAAAGCAGACGAGCGAAGATAATCGGGATGAGAAGCCAAGCAGCCTACGACGAAGAGTGATTTTTCGGTGTCAAGCCGGGAAACTCGAGCCACTGCATTTACTAGCACAGCAACAACAACAGCCGCAGCATCAGTAACCACAGCAAAAACACCATCACGAACGTCACCTCATTCGTAAAAGTAGCCGAACATTTTGTCACTTTTCGGCACCTCTTTTCGTCAAAACCGAGACTCGTCCATCTGCCGCCCCATGTCACTTGCTGCTGAGCAAAGAGCGCCGCGGAAGAGGAGTGCAAGAAACACTCTTCACTCTACGATCTGATCCGACGTAGGCAATTTTCAAGAAGCCGCTGGTTTTCGTTCATTTGTTTGCCGAGAACGGAGCCGTGATGCTTTTCTGTTACTCGCAAAAAACTGTGTGCAACTACACGAATGAAAAGAAGATGGAAAAACGTAATTCGTACGGCAATCACGTCCGAACTAAACTCAGCTCTTCGCTAGCGCCGTTTGTGTACTTCGGAGTTCGATTTTACGTGGCTTATTTTCCTTGCCACAACCGTAGAAGCGGCTGCCTGTGCGACAGATGTGTCTGCATGTGTGTGCGTGTCTATGTGTTTGTGTGTATGTCGGATGTGTTTGCCATAAGCGTTGACGGAAAGTCTGTGTGCCTGTTTGACAACATCTGCCGAAGCAAGAGAAATGCTCCTTTCCATCTCTTTATTTCTTTTTTTCTTCTTCTTTTATACATGATACTTTCTCTCTTTCTCGTTCTTTTACTGAAGCTCTATCAATCGCTCTCTCTCTCGCGCGCTCTCTCTCTCCCTCTCGTACTTTTTATTATTTCAATAGATTTTCTTTCTATATCTTGTTTTCTTCCTTTTCCGTACTTGTCACACTTTTTTAACGTTTCCAGCGTCACGTTTGCTGATTTCTCTTCTCCAAAATTTTCATGTATGTTTTTTTATGTTTCCTTTTTTTTTTGTTTCTCTTTCTCCATTTCTCCTTCTCCTTCTCCATTTCTCTTTCTCCATTTAAGGCTTGTTTAATTTGAGCTTTGTTAATCATTAGCTCCTTTAACATCCTGGAAATACCTCATCAGGCCCATGTGAAAACCCAAGCTTTCAAACTGAACGACTACAGATCCAATCACCTTCTTAAATCATCAAGGTAGACAGATAAAGGACATGGAATTCCGGACAGCTGACAGTTTTTAAAACCAAAACCATTAAAGAAATATTCAAGGCGGTTTTCTAGACTGACAAATTTCTGTCCCTAAGTAAAACCACAAAAAACTTTTCTTTTCAAGTTTAAACAGAGGTTTTATTGGATACATGTTCTCTGTATTTTGATTACTGCAATATCCTCTGCGTACCCTGTAATACGACGACCGTCATCTATCAACCTCCCTGAAGTAGATCGCGGTCACATCGTCGATATTCTTCTTAGTCACTGCCACGAAAAAAGTTCGTTGTTCATCTCAGTACCGTGGACGGACACCAGAATCACCGAAACTTGGCCTCATGTTTCATAAAAGAGATACAACGGATCACAGAAATTCCTTGGATATTTTTGACATTTTAATTTCCGTCACATCGTTATTACGGAAAACCAAGGATCAAATTTGTGCAAAGAAGGCTTAAGGAATACAATTTTATCAGAAAAAACATAATACTACATATGTCATATTGTTAATATATGTATCACATTACTAATATTACGTATGATATAAAGAATAGAATTGTATCATTGGGTTTTATAACATTTAAGGCATTGATATTTAATTGATATTGATATTCGGGTTTTTAGAGAGACCCTAGCTTTCGTGGGTCGCTATCATCAGCCTCAATAATGCCACTGAATTTAGAATATAGCGTCCAATATAAGTTTTTTGAATTAGTCTAGACAAAGTATAACTGTTGTAAATGAGCTGTATCAGAAATATGATGCAACGCCGATGACAAAGATGAATATTTTCACTGAGAAAGAAAAGTACAGAAATTCGCTGTTAATGTTATCATTTAAGACTACAATTTCGAGCCAAAAATTGGTCATATCGATTTAACAGTATTCCACTCTAATTTGTGAGTAAAAATCTAATTTAATTTGAGATTGGAATGTAAACTCTACACGAATATCCAATGAATTTTAAAGTTTTAGTGTACATTCTATTAAATGTGTAGTCTTGACCAATTTAATAGTAGTTTGAGGTTTTTTTTTCAAGAAATTATGAAATGTAAAATAATCAGTGATTTATCAAATTCGGATTTTTCATTTTTGCCTTTGGTGTGGACCAAACCGGTGCATAATGTTACAAATATAGATCTTAAATGGACTATAAAGATTACGTTCGAATTTATTTTTAGAGAAAATTAAAGTTGAGTAGTGAAGAAGGTCGCTAAGAGGTGATCCCGCTGCTGTCATCCGACAAGTCTACGAGTAATAAAAAGTAAGTAATAGACAGCACTAAGTTCGTTCCACTTTCGTAGTGCTACTGTTATAGACCAGTGTCCATTGTTAATGTTCGGGTTTGGTATCGTTTCGTTTCTCGATCAGTCATATACCTGAGAGTCTGTAATGGCTTGTGGCTTACTTTCATTATGTGGATAGTCTGAGTCGTTTTTTGTAATAAATTTTTCCTCTTCTTCATGTCATGTCTCTCTATTCCGTATGTGCTGGACCTAGTGAAATTTTTTTTATTTACCATATGCCAGACTGTTGTCCTTAATGTCTGCAGTCGTCTTTGAGCAGTTTCAGTCAACAGTGAGGTTCAAATGATCCTTGGAAATACTGCAGTGTTCTGGAGGTCTCTAAAGGACTTCGAAAGTATATCCTGAATTTTTTTACTATTCGATGCGTTTGGGGATATGACGAAACGCGTGAATTCGGGTGCGATACTTTCTCTTTCAACGTCAGAGTTGATTTTCTTTCCATGAGGAAATGGAGAAAATTACGGACCTTGTAAATCAGAATAATCATTTTTAAATCAGAAAGGAGAAAACAGAACATAAAGCTGCTTCCTGATTTAAAAGTGAAAAAAGTGTAGAATTCGTGAAACCATTTTAAAATTTTCATTTCTCCACAAAAATATCCTTGATGAAATTTATTTTCATAGAGGAAATTCTTTTTTTTTTTGCAACTTAATAATTACATCTTAAGTTAAATTTTTAACGCATTTATTTCGTTGGTGCTGTTGTTGGTGCTGTTGGTGAAAGGAGCAACGGAGGAGTTGGTTGTTCCACCCAAACACGAAATAATTTATGCTTCTTTATACAAGCTCGTAGGGAAACTCGTTTAGAAGAATTTATAACCGCATTGAAATTGCTTTAAAGTAGCAACAACAACAACAACAACACCACCAAACATAATAATATTCTTCACGCTCAAAATAATCATCATAAAATGGCTGAATTTATGATGACTTCACAGTTATGAGCAGCAGCAACACCAACAGCAGCAACAACAACAACAAACACATGACTTTTACGATTATAACAACGAACAACAACAAAAATAACAATTGAATGGATGAGAAATCGTTTTTATTGCTGTTGTTGTTGTTGTTTTTTTTGCCGTTATTGTTGTTGTTTTTATTACTACTTCTACTACTATTATTATTACTATTATTATTATTATTACGACTACTTTTTCTTTGTTGTTTATGTTGTTGCTTAAAACCCACAAAATCCGAAACATTGTTGAGTGTGGCTGTGTGCGTGTGCGTGTGTGTGTTTCCATTTATAACCATGTATTAGTGTTTCCATATGCATAACTCTGCGTGTAGAATTTTGCATTTGCATCTGTGTGCGTTTGTGCCTTTGGGTGCGTTTGTAATTTTATGCGTTTCCTTTTGTCGCCGCAGTTTATTGTTCACTTTTGGCCATGTTGCAATCAAAAATTCCCACACAACATGTGGCCGGAAGATTAGAAGCACCCTGTGTCGACAGATTTTACAAAGTATCCCCAGAAAATCCCCATAGACTAAACATGAAAAATGTGAATTTAAAAGCAGGGAAACCTTTAGAAAACCTTCATCGAAAACTTCATCAAAAATACATCATAAAATTGTTAAAAAGAGGATTAATTGATGGAAAAAGATTTATGAAAAACTCCGAAATAATTTAACATAAATTCATATACAAAATTAAATTTTTTATCTAATCGATCTATAAAATTAATAAAAATAAAATAATAGATGCGCTTTTAAATGACAAATGATTCAATTTATTTTCCCATTTATTTTAATTTATTCATTAAATTGTTCATTAACTTATGCATTACTTTTCTGTTTTCATTTATTATATATTTGTTTATTATTTATTTATTTATATTATATTATTATTTAAACACTTTCATGTAATTTGTTCATTAATTTCTGCATTAATTTATTTATCTCATTAATTTATTTATCTCATACTCATTAATGTGTTTATTTATTAATTCATTAACTTATACATTAATTAATGGATTTATTAAAAAATTACGTAATAAATTCATAATTTTTCTTTTCATTAATTTAGGAAAAAATAAACTCTCGAATTTATTTACTACTATATGTATTAATTTAGTGATTAAGTTATTCATTAATTTATTTAATTATTATTATTTTTAACATATTCATTAATTTATAAACTAATTTTTTCAATTATTTTATTAAAGAAAATAATTAACATTATATATTTACTTTAATGAATATTAATGAATATTAACTTTGATATTTTTCTTCAAAACGAATAAATAATAATTTATTCATTTAATAATTTTTCAATAATAATTTCAAAATAATAATATTTGAATAATTTAAATAATATTTAAATAATAATTTCTCAATAATAATTTCAATAATTTTTCAATAATAATATTACCTTTTATTATGAATAATAATTTTTATACTGATTTTTTATAATAATTTCTTTATTAACGTATTTATTAAATTATTCATTAATTTATTTATTTGCTTACCCTTTATTGGAAATTATTGTTTAGTTTCTTTGTTAAATTTTTTTTCTCATAAACCCTGTTCTTGTTTGGCTATAATTCTATAATTTTTTCATTAATTGAAATATTAATTACTGATTATTTTATTACTCTTATTATTATTATTATTTGTTATTTTTTGATATTTCGCTAATTTATGGTTTAATTTATTCATTCAATAATTTTTTCATTAATTTATTTATCAATTTATCATTCACCTCTTCAATTATTGCCGAAATTCCTTATTTCATTTAAATTAAAATTTATATGTATTAAATATTCGAAAATCGATGAAACATTCAAAAAAATAAAAATAAAATACGAACTAACAACGAAAAAAAATACATTTGGAAAACATCCACAACAAATCCAAAAATTTAAAAGCATATTTTATTTAAATTGACTCAATTTTCCAATCATTTCTTCTTTTTTTTTTGGGCCTGCTGAATTTTATTTACTAATTATTATTATTTTATTTATTTTTATTTAGTTTTCCGTAGATAAATTTAGTTTTTCTATAAAACTACAAACAAAATGTGGGTCATCGGATTTGAATTAACTAAAAAATGCCCTAGAAAAGCGCAAATCAAAGCTTCTGCTTGATAAATAATTTATTTTAAAGAGCAAAACTTCGGAATAATTAGAGAATAAAAAAATAGTAATTTTATTTAGTATTCGATTAAATATTTTAATTCAACGTTCTTTACAACTTTTTTATTGTTTTTATTTTAATAATAAATATCAGATTTTCAAATAGTTTATGCAAAATAAATTTATTTCTCTATTTTTTTTTAATTTCTGGTTTTGATTATTAATTTAAAGTTTTCTAAATTATTTTTTAATGAATTTCAACAAAAATAAACACTAAAAATGTTGTAATATTCTTTTATTTTGTTATATATACATCGACTAATGGCAAAAACAGCAACGAGCCTCGTTCATAATCACGTGCAGGCAATAAATAATTTTTTGGAATTTTAGTTTCCGCTTCCGTTTCCGTTGCCGTTGCTCATTTCTGTAGTTGGCAACTTGCAACAAGGTTATTGACAAAATACAGGCTGAAGAACGGTCAACGCTGGTGGCATGATGTGGTCGAAGGGGCGTGGAGAAGGGCGAGGGGGCTTCTACAACAACAGCTTAAATAATGCATTCGTTCGTTGGCTTTTCTGTCCATCGGCAGCAACATACAAACGACATCTCTACGAGACATTTTTGTATTGTTTTAATATTTGTTGTTGTTTTGCTATTTGCAATTTAACGGTCACTAACGGAAAGATATACGATGAAACGGGGAAAAAGGGGGAAATAGGGGAAAACGTCAGTGGTTCGTTTGGAGGAGGAAACTCGATGGCAGCTTCAAATTTTTTCAAGTTGCGAAACGATTGCTGATGTGGATCGATTTCTATCACAATCTTTATGCCTCCTCTCCTTTTTCTTTCCTTTCCTTATCCCCTTCCTCTTTTTCTGGCATTTTATAACCAATTTAAAAACTCGACGATGGTTTGCGGAAACTCAACGAAATATCAAAAATTTAGGTTAGGTTTCAAGGTTTTGAAAATCTGTCAAAGAAATCATGATTATTTAATTTATTATTTTTTATTTTTAATTCAAATTCTTATGCTTTGATTTATACTGTTTCACTTGAAATTTATATTTTTATTATATTGATTTTCGGTTGTTGTTCGAAATGTTAAAAACCTTCTTCTCAATAGCGAACGATTTTTTCGCGAAATTTGTTGGGAGTTCATTTTTCTTCACTTTGTTTTAATCGATTTCTGTGGAGATTAATTAACACTGCTCCTCTTTCTCCCCCTTCCGCTTTTCCTTAATTTATAACTCTTCTTTTGTCTCTCTGTTTCCCGCTCCTTTTTTACCACTAACAATTCTCTGCGGCGAATTTCTTTCAGGCACCAATAAATCCTTAAACAATGTTTTTTACGTTGTTATTTTGTGTGTGTATGTGTGTGGGTGTGCTATATTCTCTATTAGCTTTTTGCCGTTGCATACTTTTTGGCGCCACTGCGTTTTTTGATGACACGACGCGGTTAAGACAACGTAATGAGCTGTAATTACTTTGAAGCTATTAGCGAAAATGAGTGGCCACAAAACCCGATTCCACACTCATCAGGGCAACGAGGCCACACCCACCGCCTCCTTAACGTATCATGATATCAACTTAACAACAACAACAACAACAATAACAACAACAATAAAAACAAACAAATAAAAGCGAATCTCATCAACAACTCAACTTAATTTTGCTTACGACGGACTTTTTTTGTTGCTTGTTTTTTACTGTCGCTTTTTGGTTGCTTTCCAAATGTCTTCTTCTCCTTCTCTCTGGCTCTACTCTTCCTCATTCACTTTCCCATCGCCTTCATGCTGCCTTTTTACAATATTTCCAGAGAATCAGGTGTTCAACGAGCGCGTTGTCGACTCTCTGTTGCTGTTCTAATTTTATCTGTTTTTAAATTTTTCCTTCCCGACCGACCCACCAGAGACCGCTTCTTTCTCCACTTCGCTCCTCCCCGAAGCCTCTCTTCCTACGCTTTTACACCGTTAAATCCACATTCAGGCAAACAACGAGTTTCGGGCCGATCATCGGGTGGGTTTCGCGGGGTTCCCCTATTTTTAGGTGATCGGGAGGTTGCTGGTGATGACGGCTACGTCGCTGGTCGCCTGCTCAAAGTTTACCACAAAATAAACGAGTTGAATTTTTCTCGAAAAAGATTGCTCGATAATTTATTTGGGTGAATCTTTTTCTACGTTTTCTATAGAGGCAGTGAAAGGATGGACTTCTATGGATGGTAGCATCAGGTGCTGCCGACGAAAGGTATCGAAGATGAGAGGGGGAGGGGAGTGAGGAGGTGGTGTGAAAAGGAGAAGTGAAAAGTAGAGAAGATTTCGTGGTCAACATGCGGTTAGATTCATTTTACTTTGCAATTCTTTGATGTACAACGTTTGACTGACCTCTCCCTGAACCTATACTTCCCCTTCCCTTCACTTCTCCTCCCTCACATTCCATTCTTCCATTCTATCTCCAGTGGCTGCTCTATGGAATTAAACCTTAGAAGTGTTTTATTCTTGGTATTTAATAGAGTTCCTTTTGGTACCTCAACTCGCCAGGAATTTTTTAGTAATTTGTTAAGAGTAAAGCGAAAATTGGATTGAGTTCTTGGGGAAAATAGGTCGGAAAAGAAAGAGAGAGAGAGTGAGAGAGAGAGAGAGAGAGAGAGAGAGAGAGAGAGAGAGAGAGAGAGAATAAGAGGGAGGAAGACATAGTAAAGCGCAGAGATGAGTTGAAAACCAAAACCTTGAAACAGGAATTTCCTTTGTTGTGTTAAAACTTCGGAAACCTTATCCATAATCCTTCACTGTTCACTCCCTCACCGTCTCTTTATTTCTCGAATATTTAAAGAATTTGAGATTTTCGAATATCCACGAAATATTGAAGGAAGAGAGGAAAACTCAGATTGAAGAAGGCTTCTAGGGCCCGCTCGGGGCAAAATACTATCATACAAATGCAATGGAAAATAAGATACGAACTAAGAAGAACAAGAAGAGACTCACCAGCAACAACAACAACAACAGCCATCAGCATAAGCCTTGTAAAATTCCCAACAACGAAAACTTTTCATGTTGTACAAAATGAAGATGAAGAAATTCTGATTTTTCACGCTGTCAAGCGTTTGCGAATATACGACGCCAGGGGCAAAAAACTTTAAACTGTACGAACCACAGACCGGGAAACTCTATCGATTACCCAGTGAAATGTCTTGGTACGAAAATAGTCAGCTCCCTAAAAGAAATATCAATATGTTAAAGGGAAACATGTTCCAGTTCCCTCTGTAATCCATGTTTTTTACTCACACATCTAATAGAACTTCTTTGAGGTATTATTCCCGTATTCCTTACATTACATACGTTTTAGTTTTAGTTTACATTAAAATTGAATGAACTCCATTCATTTATGAAGTCTTTTAGATTCATTTTCAGAGGTTCGCCTTCGGATATTTTTCCTACTGGGGCATCAATTCGCGCATCTATGACATTTGTAGATATCACAGCACCCACACAAAAATACACACACACAAAAACACACACTCGCTCATGGAATAAACCTCAGCAGCTGATTAGAAACCCAAAAGTCGAAATGCATAACAAATCTACATTCAAATAAAAGGAAATCCAAACAAAAATTTAACCGTAACCAAAAACGAGACTTGACAAAAAAGCAAAGGTCTAAAAAACGGTCTGAAGGGGGACAAGAGGGAGGAAGATACCTAGACAAGGATAACAACAGCTTCTGTCCTTCAAAACAACGAAAGTTTGCTCTTTTTTGGGTCAATTTCTTCGTGAAACTTTTCAACTAGTTTCAATGAAACATTGAAATGAATTCAAATGAAAAAAATTAATTTAATAAAATGCAGTGAATGAAATAAACGAACTTAAATCTTTACAATGGAACATTAAAATAAGCAAGGATGAGTTTGAAGAAAGTGAGCAACAATAGAAGGCGCTAGAATGAATTCAACAAATTGAAATGAACAGAAATGAATTCCGCGAAACAATTAAATAGAAAAATAAATTAAGAATAATGTGAACTGAAGCTCAATAAATGAATAAAATGAATTCAATTAGTAAATCGAAATCGATTGAAATTAAATTAATTCAATCGCAAATTGAAGATAAGAAAAAACCGAAATAAAAGGAAAGTAAAGAAAGAGAATCATGAGAGGCGAAGCAAGTTAATAAATTAAATTAAGCAATTAATAAATTAAATTCGTTATAAAAATTAGTTGTAAAAATAAATGGGATAATAAATAAAATCAATTCTAAGAATGAATTCAAGGGAAGGAACAAATATATATGTAATAGTTGAAGGTTATTAAACAAATGAATACAATTAATGACAATGAACAGAAATGAATCGATGAATTAAATAGTGAAATAAAATAAATGTTGGATAATATTAAATAAGTAATCAATTATGCAAAAGATTATTAAAAATCAATTATCTAAAAATCTCAATAAATTAAAGACTATAAATGAATGAATTTTATTAAAAGAATGAATTCAATTATAAGAATGAACAATCGAATGGAGAAAGTATTGATGGTTATTGAATACATGAATAAAATGTTAAAATAAATAATAAATAAATTAAAATTAATTAAATGCTTTTAATTGAAAAAATATAAATAGCACTATTTACAAATTTTTACGAAATATTTATGAATGAAATAAAAATAAAGTAGACACCAAAAAAATTGAAAATTTGATTTGAGAAACCCTGAATCCAATAAATGAACAAGATCAGATATAAAATTAAATTTGAAATTAAATTTTTGTTAATTCAATAAATTGATAAATTGAATATAAATAAAAATTGCTATACAGCATTTATTGCTATAAACATAATTATAATATGAATAAATAGTAAATACACAGTGAATAAATAAATAAATTTAGTTGAATAAAAAATGAAATTAATTAAAATACTAGTAAAATATATGAAATGAATAAAAATATTTAAAATATGAATGAAATAAATTTAATCAAATGCATTAATTAATTGAATTCGCATGTATATTTATTAATTCGAATGAACGAAAATGAATCGAAATGAATTTATTAAACGTATTAATGAATAAAAATAAATGCATTATTTTGATACATGAGAAAATAAAAGAAAAGCAAATAGTAAAGTTTATTAAATGAATGAATAAGAAAATTCAATTTATTTAACTCACGAATTATTAAAGCAGATTTTCCGTTTAACGCGAAATTACAGAAAAATAATGGAGCAATATTCTTAATAATGTGGAATATTTTTTCTTCATTCTCCTTCGATCGATTTACGGCTTCAATGAAACCCCAAAAAAGAATGAAGACACGCAAACTTAATTTTCCATGGCCCATAATCATGCTTCCTTCCTTCCCTCTATTCAACATTTCAGGCCTCCCTCCCTTGCTCCCTCTGCCCGTTAGAACCTCTCCCTCGCGGCTTCCAGTGACTTCATCGAGTTGAATGCATGACTTTTGCTTGGAAAGGAGCGTTGTATTGTTAACTTTTACAAACGACTGCAAAACTTTCAACGCAGCCACAAGAGGAAGGGAGAGAGCGATAGAGAGAGAGGGAAAGAAAGATAGAGTTTATGAGAGAGACCAAAAGCGACGATGATAGAAATCAACGAAACTCTCTGCTCGTGTTTGCTTCAGTTCAATAATAATAATTATTATTATGAGGATGAAGTCACGCAAAATGAAATGAAATGAGGAGTAGACAACAACCACACCAACAACAACAACAAAAACCGTTCTGAGGCAAATGGTAACTTCGTCTTTCTCTGTCTGTCTGAATGACAATCGCCAACAACAACAACAACAACAACAACAACAACGATCAATGATGTCAACGAAAAACCGTCATCAACTCTGTTTGAAAGACGCCATCGATTTCATTGAAACGATGATGATGATGATGATGATGATGGTGATGATGATGATGATGATGATGATAATTATGATCTCTATCTTCTCCTCTCTAGGATGACTAGAAAATTATGATGACGATGGGCGTGGCGTTCGATTATTTCATGTTTCCAACATCCTCTTTCATTGAGCATTGTTTTAAATAAAAACAAAAGAAATTATTGTCGACAGCGGTTTCAGTGCCTTTGTTTTCTCCCTCTCTTCCTCTCTCTCCTGCCTTCTCCTTCCTTCTCGCAGTCACTCTCTGTTTGACTTTGATTTAAGTTGATTTCAGATTCATTGAATTTCAGTTGAATTGAAGTTAAGCCAAGCGAATTGAAGCGCAGCGAGAATTCAGTTAGTCTCTGCTCTCTGAGTAAATGTCATTGTCAGCATCTTAAATAAAGTAAATAAAATCTTGAGTCTTCATTCAATCGCGGCTCCTTTCAATCGTCAGTGAAAAGTTTGAGGTGAGAAAATTAGAAACTTTTGCAATTATTTTCGTTGTCCACTGTTAAGAAAACAACAAAACAAGCAACGGAAGGAGGAGAAAGGAAGAGTCAACGTAATGGCGACATCGTCGTTAACGAAAGAAAAGAGTTGACAAGATGCTTAAACTTTCAAATTTTGACGATTTGAGGGAAGTGATGAAGGTTTGGCGGACTGATAAACAAGAAGCTACGGAGGAAAATTGACCTTTCGAGCTACTTTGTTTCAGTTAAGAAAAAAAAAAGAAATTGCACAATGAAATTTACGCTTTAAAGTCCACGCTTCGAATTTCACGCTTCAAAATGCACGCGTTAAAGTCCACGCTTCAAAGTCCACGCTTCAAAGTCCACGCTTCAAAGTCACGCTTCAAAGTCCACGCTTCAAAGTCCACGCTTCAAAGTCACGCTTCAAAGTCCACGCTTCAAAGTCACGCTTTAAAGTCCACGCTTCAAAGTCCACGCTTCAAGCTTCAGCTTCCACGCACTACGCTGCTGCTGCTTATGACAGACAATTGATGTCGTTAGCATTCGGCTTATTCAACGATTTCAACGTCAACGCATCGCACAATGGAAACTTTGCGTTTATGATAACTTTTTCAATGGTAGAAAATGAAACCTAGTTTTGCCAAAAATTGGGTGTTTTTCTGTTATCATCAGGATCTCAGGTACAGCAGCAAAGGTTAGAGGGAGAAGGGAGATTCAACAAAGGTGATAAAATGTTTACTTTGCCCATTAAGTGACTTGAAAAGGCTTTTTTATGGCATCACAAGGACAAATGAACTCCTTTTTATTATAGCTAGTTACTTTTTCTATATTTTCTCTCTCACTCTCCCTTTATCTCTCTCTCTCGACATCCCTGTAACCGTCCTTCTCCTTCCCACAAACATTTTTCCGATTAAATTGTTGTGAAATCGCAATCTAAAATTGAATGAACATTTCATGATGCTGATAAGAATTGCAATTTGCTTATTCTCTTTCAGCGTAAGGAAAAAAGCCCCCGAAGAAGAAGAAGAAGAATAACTACATAGAAGCCGAACAATAGAGCAAGTGGAACATCAACAACAAAAAACCAACAGAAAAAGCCAAAGAAAATGAATCAAATGACACACAAAATGATAATAAATGAAAGTTTTTAAACCTTTTAATGACATTCAAAGTAACAAAATTTTACGATGCCGTTATTCTGTCGTTACAGTGATGGAGTGGGAGGGAGAGGGAGGAGAAAAAGAGAGAGAGAACGATGTCTGAAAGCTAAAAGCAACAATGAGTGACGAGCGAGAGACATGAGTTTAGCGACGACATCAACCATTTAATGTTGACAACATTCTCAGCTGCTTGGCATTGGACAGGGTTGCCAACTCTACTATGCAACACCAAAGATCAAGAAGGCAGCCAATAAAAGTATATATATATATATTCGGGAAGTGAAAGGAAGGCAAATATCGAAAAGAATAAAAATAAATAAACTGCGAATGGTAAAAAAAACTAAAGCAGACGTCCGTTTATGCAACGTTTGAAGCAGCAGCAGCAGCAAATTGCGAACTCATTGCTGATGTCGTTGTTGCTGTTGTTGTTGCTGGCAACATTAGCAACAAAGTCAGCAACTGTCGAAGTCGTTGACATCACGTTGAAGAGGTTTTCGTCCGAGCAGCTACTTAAAAGCAAAGATGTTGGCAGCGAGAAAGAAGATGAGTGAGTGAAATCGTGGAGGAAGTAGGAGAAACAGATGGAAAGAAGAACGGAGGAAGAACGGAGGCAAGACAAAGCCGAAATGGAGCGAAAAGCTAAAATGGCAGACATCAGCCATAACCTATAACCATAAAAAGCAACAACAACACAAACACCAGCAGCCACCTACGAAAGTGCCATCGAAAAGATGAGAGCAAGGAAATCCTCGCAACAGCAACAACAACAAGAACAAGAGCAAAAAAAACTCCGCATTGCAACGCCTTCGACTGAAGGAATTTGTTTCTGTTGTCGAATGACTTGAAATACATTAAAAAAGGAGTTAAAATGGACTTAAATAGACAAAAAAGAAAAGGATAAGGAATTAAATGGAATGCACAAGATTTTTACATTAGAGAGAAAAACAAAAACATCTAAAAAAACATATTAAAAGAGAAATACTCGTAAATTTTGTTTTTAAAAAAAAGGTAAAACTTTGAGGAAAAAATTGGCTGTTTCCATCTTTTTTTGCATTTCTTTACAGCTTAATTTTGCTGTGTTTTTGAGTGGACAAGTTTCTTTTTTGTTGTTTTGGTTGTTGTAGTTTTTACACCCGAACTTCCTCTTCGTTCGCCTCCCCCCGGCGACAGGAGCACCACGACTTATTTTGACTTTGATTTGTTTTGTGTTTTTTAGCTGTCGTTTGGATAATTGTAGTTGTTCCCCTTCCTCTTCACTTTTATATTTCTTCTACTTTTTGCACTTCTTCTTCTTCTTCTTCTTTTTATACTCCTTCTTCTTGAAATGTGGTAATTGTTGTTGTTGTTGTTGTGTTTATTGTTGCTTTTCTTGTTACTTGAAGGTGTTTTGTCGCTTTTTACAGCTTTGTTTGAAATGTCAATGACTTTTTCTACACTTCGTTGTTGTTGTTGCTTTTACTTTGATTATTATAATTGTTGTTGTTGTTGTTGTTTTAGGTATATTATTAGTACTTGCAACGGACGATATCAATGAACTTTGCCTGTTCTTTCCTGCTTTTCCCTTCCTTTTTTTATTCTTCCCTTCTCGTTCATTTGTTTTTCTACCTCTTTTCGCACACTCAAGGATCACAGACTCTATTCACAGGCTTTACTGCAATATATCTAAAAAACGGCCTTTTCCAAACGTCCTTAACTTTAGTCACACTTGTGGCTAGTTTTTTTTGCAGTGTATCTGCTCTTTTTTCTTATACACAAAAGGCGTGTATAGTTATTTTCGCAGTTTCATGATCCTTTCAGAATCCACCTCGGCTTCAAAGAACAGAGGATCGCCTTGTTTTGTGCACGAAGGCTCCCAACCAACAACAAAAATCTTAGCCTGTAGATTCTTCTTTTGACCCTAGCAACATATGTTTATACACAAGGTGGCTGCATATGCAATATAGAAACATCAAATATTTTACAATAACCCTGAGTGAAACAGCCGAAAAAGAGGGATAAATGCCTGTCTTACCCCGAGGTGATCATTCATTTCTTTCGTTATTTAGGAACCGATTGCCACAGACAGGTACAGCAACACATTAACAGAAAGTGAGTGGGGTCTGCCACACTCAGGTTGTTGAGAGATTATATACTATAGCGCATGCTTCCCACTCATGACAACCTCCAAAGAAATACAATGTAGTGTTGTACCGACTTTAGCGCGTTGTCATTGTTTCAGAGTCTTTCATGGAGCATCCAAGAAGGGTCGTACAATCCTTGTATGAATGAATGACTCCTAAAGCAAAACTATTATTTAAAAGCTCGTAAAGTATAGCTGCAGCACTTGCCACGATGAATGGTATTGTTCTTACTTCCTTAAGCCTCCAATGTCTTTTTATGGAGTCGACGAATATCGGCGAATCTTTCTTGTAGAGCTTCCGTGTCTGGCACAGCTCTAAACCGCGTAAACTACTTCACTTGCTTATTGCCAAATTAGAGTCTTTCAGGCCAGTTGTGTTCAACGCTTTTCCTGTCCCAGTATAAACGAAACCTATTTTCCTCAAGGCCGCCTAATGGCTTCTCTGCAGGTTTTTAGATTTTTTTTTCATGCAATCTCTTGATGTTCATTGATGTAATTTCAGTTATGGGCTGTATATTTTCTACGGCATTCTGTATATCGGCAAGAGTCAACCAGAACTTTGTGTCACCAAGTACTATTTTTAAATAATTCGTCGTGGATGTACTTCAGTTTGCGGTAACTCAGATTTATGTACTCAGATGTATTTTAGTTTCCGGGAGTACCTTACTGCAGTCACCTAGTAGTTCGACTCCTTTGTGTTGACATTGGTCTGACTTATGGCTTTCTGTTGCCGTCATTAACAGAGAATCCTTGTCCTATTGAATTCAAGCCGGTTAAAACGGATTTTTGTTTTTACCAATAAGAAATAGTCAATAATAGCGCACTGCGATGTTCGGAATTTATTGTACACGCATTTATTTAACCCAGGTTTAAGCCTTTTATGAATACGTTTCCTTAAATCCTTAAACTAGGTATTCCTTCATTTATAAATACCGTTATAAACCTTAACTTTTGAACAAAACTATCGGTCCTATTAACTATCTTGGTAAAGTTAACTTACCGAAGAAATAGCTCAATGAGTAAAGCTATTATTGCTTCTGTCCAGAGTGTTAAGAGGCAAATGGGATAAAGAAAGGGAAATGGATTAAAGATGCAGCGAGCGACGATACAAATTAATTCCCCCAAAAGCATAGTTTATACTGTGTAAATTTTTTTTTGGTAGTATTACTGACCAAACAACACTGACAAAGTAGTATTACTGACTTTTGATGTAGACGCACTATCGGCTTTATTATACTTTTTGTACAGTAAACGATAATAAAAGATAGGCAAATGTATAAATTCTTTTAAACGTATGTACAAAAAATCTTGAAAATGGGTGACAAGTTTCTAGAGTCCAAGATCCTAGCTCCATAGATCATGAAGCTACATGAGGGCTTTCGAAATACTTTAAAGACTCCGTTGATTCCTCTGAATATGTTATATATAATTCTGAGAATATGTTATAAATCTAAATAACCTTACCTTTTTCTAGAATTCTAAGATCCTGAAAGAGTCCTTTAGAGAAAACTCCTGAATTTACACTTCGTGGATGTATTACTTGGTTTCCGGGAAAGTCAAAAGCAGTTTATTTCGATGAATCGTTCAACTCAATTGAGATTAACACAATTAATATTTAACTTTATGTATATTGAAACTCTCCTTCATATATATTTATACATATATATATAGAATGTCTGTAATTAATTTTCCGGTATTTTGCTTTAATATTATAAATCTTTCTGATTTCTTACAGTTTATGTTTTTCTTTGCAATGAAACTTTTCTTTTTTGTTATTAGACGTTTCCTTTTTTCTATTCTTTCATATACGATAGATGATTATTAAATATTTATTTTTATTTATAATTTTTGGATGGCTGAATGTGAACTTTTTTGCGGTTGTATTTTGAACTTTTTTATTACTTCATGTAAATAATTGTTAAATACTTTTAAAGACTTTTATGCATAAATTTTTATCGTATTTTTGATTTTTATCGGACATGTAACAATAAATTTTATAATAATAACAATATTTGTTTGAGTAAAATCTTTGGCTAAACTTTAAATTGATTTTTATTGTAATTTTGAATAATTAAAAATTGTTTGCGTTTGTTGAAAATTTCATATTTAGTTGAATTGAACTCTTCTCTAATAGTTGTTGGAATATTTTATTTATTATATAATTTGATAGTTTTGATAATTCTTAATTTTGAAATGTGAAGTGAGTATTTAAATGCAATAAATTTTCAGTGTTGATTTTGTATCCAGGTTCTGTTTTATTCTTCTTGATATTGTCTAGTTTTTAGACACTTTCTTTTAAATTTTTAAAGAATTTTGTTTAATTTTATTTTACTTAATTTTTCGTAGGTTTGTTACTTATTTTACTTTGGTTCCGTTTCCATTTTTTTAATATTTAATAATTTTATATTTAAACGTAAGAATTTGGGTTTGTTCATCTTTAAAATTGGTTTTATTATGGTTTTTATTGCTTTCATAAGTTTTGGGTTGTAGAATTTTGATTTTTCGTTTGATTTATTTTCTGCTGAAATTTTGATTTGATTAAAATATTGAATAAGTATTTTCGTAGCTTTTGTATTAGCTTTTTGTCCGATATTTAATTAAATTCAATTCTTAACATTTTTTTTTGTTGGATATTCTTGGTTCGAAATTAATTTCGTTTCTGTTTTGTGCTTCAGCATAATCAACAATTGCTTTATTATAACGACAAGAACAACAAACGCAGCGAGTGGCAATTATAGCCTCAACAACAACAACAACACCGTTCTAAGCAACAACGGCAGCAATTTCAGTCAACACGAAGGACGAGTCTCCAAACGACAATTAAAAAGTATCGAAAATACTTTCAGCTGCTTTAACAAATGCTGCTCTTGCAAAAAGTCCATTAAGATCTTTAAAAGAATAGAAATTTTAGAGAAATACAGTTTTTTATTCTTGCACGAGTTTACATTTTATTTTCCATTGTTTATTATTATTTTTTTATTGCTTCTCACTGTTGATATTGATATTAATTCTTTTATTTTTACTTTTCTTTTATGTTTATGACTTTTGTTTGATAACTTTTGTAATATTTTAGAATTTATTTAATTTTAATAATTTTTCTTTTGATATTTTGCTGCTTAAATATTCCTAATTTACTTTTGCTTTGTTGGTTTTATTAACAGCGCATCGTTCCGCTTCACTTTCGCTGGCAAACACAAGAGAGGAGACTTTCAATGAAACTAACACAGCACGCAGCATGTCCTTTGCAACGACTGGACGAAAGCATCGCCAATGTTTGAGAAATAATGGGAATTTCTGCTGTCAGAGGAATTTCCTGCTCTCTCTGCGAAGTCGCTCGCTGGCAGAATAAGTGAATGAAATAGTAAAAATGTCCCGAAAGGAAGTTCCCTGTTGTGCTCTTCCTTTCTCTGTGTTGAATGTGACCTGTGCTACTTGAATACCTGCTGAATATAGGTTAAACATGTGTTTGCTTCGGTTTCCTTTTCTGTGATGGTTCTTTCAGTCGTCCGTCTGTCGTTGTGTTTATTTATTTTATGCGAATTCGGTTTTCGATTGCATACTTTTTGGGGGTTGTAAATTGCCAGTTTTGCTGATGAGTTGAGCTGAGAGCGTGTTTTGTCCTCGCTCTCTGTGGGCCTTCATTCCTCATTCCTTTCTTTTACAACTTATTTCTTTTCTTACTTCTCACTCGTCTCGTGTCCTTTCTCTTTGTACTTTTCTCTCTTTCCTTTCGCTCTTTTCTTCCAGTTCTTTCATTCCGTTTTAGCTTTCTTTAAGCGGTTGTCGTATTTATTTCATGATTTCGTTGTATATTTATTAATATCGCTGCTTGTGTTGGTTCTTTATTGTTATTGTTGTTGCCCTTGTTGATGTAGTTTTTGTTGTTTTTGTTTTTGTTCATCTTTTATTATTGTTTGTTGATTCATTTGTGTGTTGCTGTTGTTGCGCTCAGCTGTAGTCGAAGACTCCATCGCATGAAGTTGCCGCTGATGTTTTTTTATCAGTTTGAGATGAGTGTTGTCATGTGTGTGTGTGTGTGCGAGTGTACGACTGTATTGGAATATGTTTCTGAATTAGTGCAGAAGTGAATTTATGTTGGCGACACATTCAAAAGTTGCTGCTGTTGGTGGTATACGTTTAGCTCAATGTTTCTGTATTTATTTGAATCACTTCTGCTTTAGATACATACATACATACATATATACATATATACGTTTATCTGTCTGTCTGCCTGTGTATTAATCTCCCTGTCTCTTTATATGCAGACATTTTTCTGCTGCTGTTTATTCGCTGTTACTGCGGCTGAAGGATTTTCTGATGGATGTGAAAAGTTCTGCCGAGTTTCGTCGTTGCTACAGACACGGCGATGTGTGTGTGTTTGCGTGTGTGTTTGCGAGTGTCTTCTGTCCGTCTGTCGGCTCAGTTCAAGTGTCGAGAAATTGATTAGGTTTAATGTCAATTTATTTGACACATCGTTTTGTTTAGATTTAAGTGCGTTCGACGAGTGTGAAGAAGGCAAAAAGAAAAACCGAAATTGAAACAAAACAAAACACTAACCAACAATTTAAATAAATAAAATTGCAATTAAGAGAAATACAATAAAAAACCCGAAATAAATAAAAAATTCTTTATTATATTACAAATTATTTTTTTAGATTTTCCATGAAGAAAAAGCAAATAAATTCAAGCGCATTTAATTTATTTTATTGCCTCATTTGTTGGGTAACTTCTGGTACATAAAGAAACCGAAATAAAGAAAAATATAAAACGCCAAATCATAAAAATTTCAACTCATAGTCAAAATAAAATTGGAAAACATAAAAAATAAAAGTTATGCGAGTGTAGAAACAGTGAACTCGAGATGCTGTGGTTTTTTGTTAGTTTGTTGTTGTTGTTGCAAAATACACTCAAGCAAATTTCTTCTTTTTCACCTGTTTTTACTTACAATGGTCAAGATCTATACAAAAAAACACAAAATTTTAATAACAATAAAGAGAAAACATATAAAGAAAAACTTAAAAAACATGAAAATATAAAATAAAGTATATTTCAATTAATTCGATATTAAATTTGAACATTTGAATAAAATTTGATTCAATTAAACGTAGCGTAAAAAGTAATTCAATAAAAGTTTAAACAACTTCCTTGTAAAAACACAATCCAAATTTTGGTTCAGCCCACTGTGAATTTCCATGGACCCAATAAATGAAGTCGAAAAGTTGGGAAGTGTAAAAGTAAAGAACAAAGCAAG
Source organism: Thecophora atra (assembly GCA_937620795.1). Classification (NCBI taxonomy): domain Eukaryota; kingdom Metazoa; phylum Arthropoda; class Insecta; order Diptera; family Conopidae; genus Thecophora; species Thecophora atra. The sequence continues at coordinate 86,558,271 of OW569398.1, forward strand.
AATTGAACGAAAGTCTTTGAACGAAATTCGTTTGTGGCATTTTTAGCGCATGATTTAATGGAAAAATAAAAACTACCCAAGAAATAGAAGAAAATATAAACAAAAGAGGAAAAAATCAACTCGAAAAATTATATATATTTAAATTTTTATTATAGAATTTAATTGTGATTTAGTGATCGATCAGCACTAAATATAAAAAAATACGAGAAGCAAACGAAAAAAATCTGATGTTAACGCGATTCTCAACTCATGTTAATTATGGTTAAAAACTTCCAGAAAGTCAAAAGGATCTGTTAATTGTTTGATGTTGAACACCGACTCCGAAGAAGTGACAACATATTTAAATCAAAACTAGCGAAAAAATATCGTGACAAAGAGTCGTTACTGTCCTGGCTTAGCATGAGTTATTTTTGGATATTCTTTGCGCTTCCGTCGAGTGCCTTTTTCATTGGGGCAACAGAGTTCGGCTGGAAGTCGGCTCCTTCTTCCTGTGGAAATGCTTCTTCGTCGACGTGTCCAAACAAATGTAAGTGCGTGATTTTTATTGAAGACAGCGATAATGATAATAATAAACATAACAAAAAAACAACAACAAAGGGAGACAAATTGAGCTTTTTTAGTAGACGCAAACAAAACACGTGGGAAAGAAAATCAGGAAAATAAAACGTGAAAATGAATAAAAGCAAATTGAATAGATGTCATAAAACTTAAGGAATTACACTATAAATACAAGTAAATATGAACAAAAAGGAAAATGTAACAAAAATATAATATATAAAAACAACAAACGATGTTTTACTGAAAAATTGATTATTTTCCAATTCCTTGCGCTTTTTTCAGTAATAAGAAAAAACAATGTAGAAAAGCTCATGGCTTTTGTCGTTTTAAAAATTCCAAAATAGAAGAATAAAGCAAGGAGCCACCGAAATCCACTCAGCCGCAATCTGTCAACGCCTTTCAACAGTCAGTTTTCGGTTTCCGCGTCTAGAGTTTACGTCTCTCGGTGTTCGGGGCAGGGATGGACAGGATAAAACGCTTTTGTTTTATGTAAATGTGCAGAAAGGATATGCATATAATATATGAGCCTGTGTACATGATAGAAAACCTTATACATATGCATATTTCTCATGTGCTTGTGTGAAAATCATTTCTATTCACATCATCATTTGTAGTCAGTATCTTCACCGTCAAACAAATGAATATAAATGATGGCTTATGTACAGCTCCTTCAGCGTCCCTTCTCCTATGCCACCTCTTTTTCGGCACATCTTTCCCCATCCAGCAATAAATCGACCGCTTCTTGAATTTCCATGCATGACACTCACTCATCGTCAACTATGTATTTATGAGGCTATTGTTCTACTTTTGAACATGGTTTACGAAATTTGTGACATCTTTTTGCTGTTTATCAATGCAGTGATATTTTATGGAATTATACAAAAGTTTTATTAATTTTATTCGATTAGTAGGAAAATAAAATCTGAATTCATGTCACTCATACGACACGAGGTCCACGCATCCATTCATAAAGAGTTGTTTGTCTGTTGGTAACTGTAAAAGCTTTAGCGGTTTGTGTAAACGTATTTTGAAGGATTTTTAATAAAGATGAATAAGTGAAATGATTATTATCCTTAGGCAAACATTGAAGCCATCGGTATTTACGTTAAAATCGATTTCGAGGTATTTAAATAAATTCGACGTCGTAGTTTTTTTTGATTCCAAAAAATAAATAAAGGCAATCACAATCACAATCATCATGATCATCATGAGCATCAGATCGGTCATCATCTCCACAGCCATCATCATCTTCAAGCGCAGTTGATTGAAATATTTGACACGTGTGTGTTTATAAGGAAACTAATCAAATTCGTAGTGAAATTGCGCACACACGTGCAAATATTCATGCAGACACACACAGATATGCATGTAGGTATGTACAGCAACATGTTTTGTCTTTAGAAAAGTCGTCGAACATGGAAAAAATATTTGTATGCATAAAAGTTCTTACAATGTTCTGTGACTTTCTGGCTCTGTCGAAATTGTTGTAATTATTGTTGATTTCATTCTGCTCTGTCGTACACCCCTACGATGCATATCTATCGTACACAACTCTCACACATGCGTACGTACATGTATTTCTGTTAACTAATCATGTTTGATTTTGTATTTTTCGATTCTATTCGATTTGCAGAGTGCCGCCGGCGCGTCTGTCACGTTCGATGAAAATCGAACTTTTTTCCAACGGAAAGAGCAAAACCCAAAAATAAATAAATAAACTACAGCAACAACAATGCCAGTGGCAACACTGTAAAGTCTGTTCATTGAGTGGGTTCCGAACGAGGGAAAGTCGCTTTTTTAAATCCCTTTTTTCCCTGCCTTATTTTTCCGTAAAAACTTTTATATGTTTATTTATGTGTTTATTTGTGGTATTATTTTTGGTTGGTTGTGATTTTTTAATTTAACTTTTCCTTTATTTAACTTCATTTTGATGCTTGTGTGATTTTTGTTTCAATTAATTTTTTTTCTTTTTGTTGATTTTGAATCTGCTTTTGTTTTGTTTTTGATTTTATTTCTTCCCTTTGGGTATTTTGTTTCGTTTTCTTATTGGTAGTTTTTGTTTATTTGCTTTTCGGTTTTTTGTTGACCAGAGGATGTATTTTTCATTTCCTTCACATGATTCGATGATGTCCCGTAGCGGATGTTATCTGAGTTTTGATTTTTTGAGTTTGTCATTTAATGTTCATTCTGGAGGACGTGCTTTTTGAACTGATTTTCGTTTTTGCTCCTTCCTTTGTCGTAGTTTTTCAGCAATCGATTTCTACTGAAAGAATATATTGCTACAACTATGCACGGAGTTAGATGAGGGGCGAGCAGCGGTTGAAGCTGAGAAAAGCGAGGACATCGATAAACGTATGCTTCGGGTATCTGTGTGTGTGTGTTTCTTATATAAGCCTTGACATGATTTACTTTACTTCCGGACATTTCTGCGAAGTGTTGCTTCTGCACCTACTGCAACAACAACATTAACAACCACGACAACAACAAAAATTGCTTTGGAGCTCCGAGGACGAATGGCTTCCTTAAATCACAAAAATTTCTATACTATCGGAATTTTTTATATATTTTGTAGAGAAATACATTCTCCTGTGTGTGTTTGTGTGCATTTATTTTGGACGTGCAACAGCAGCGACATTGGTTTTGACTCCCTCTTTTTTTGGGTTTTTTTCAAATTTTTCTCTATTTTGATTTACGTTCCTCTAGGAGATTCCCTCTCCTTCATTCTTCTACGCTTCCTTGTGTCTTCGGTGTAAGTGTGTCTGACACACTTAGATGGTTGTGGTTGTGTGTGTGTGTGTTTGTGTGATGATGTCCTTTGCATTGTGTGTTGATTAAATTGTTTGCTGCGCGCATCTTTAAACCATTTCCGTGAGTTATGTTCGAAAAGAAGAACGCGCAAATACACATTTAAAACCATCGCACACACACACACACACACACACACACAAATAACGTCTATACTCATAAAATCTTCCTTCTTATTATCAAACACATTCATTTCATTAATAATTTCAATCTAAATCGTGGATATGTGACGAAGAAAAAAGTTTATATTACTAACCAGAGCCTGAAAATAACTGTTATCCAAATCCTTCAGCAAAAAAGTAAACTTTTAACTTTTAATTTATAAGTTAAAAGTTTAAAGTAAATAATAATTAAATAATAAATAATAAGGTAACTTTAAACTTTTAACTTTTATTTTAAAAGTAAAAGTTAACTTTTATTTTCGAAGGTCATTTTCGAAGGAAAAAAAGTTGTTAGGCGACTCCTTCCTAGTCTTCAGAAAACTTTTTTAAAGACTTTTAAATTTAAAAGTCATCGTAATAGTTTTTCAAAAACTTTTAAAAATAAAAGTCTTCAAAAAACTTTTTTCAAGGACTTTTAAATTTAAGTCTCAAGAAAACTTTTTTCAAATACTTTTAGAAATAAAAGTTTTTCATAACAGTTATTTTGTGACTTTTATTTTAGAAGTCTTTGATAACTTCTATTCTAAAGACCTTTTTGATAAAAGCCATAAAAGTTTCAAGCTATGTTACTAACTATAAAATCAAATAAAAAACTAGTAAAGGTGTTGTCTACAGCCGGGCTGTAGCCGAAATACCCTACACCTTAAAGCTGCATATATACTCGAATATATATTTAGAAGTGGTGCGATATAATATACTCGTATATATATACAATATATATATTATATATCTAATAATAACTAGTAAGGGTACCTTCGGTCAGACCGAAGCTTATATACCCTACATCCCAGCAACCTTTATTATACATATTTATACATATTTCCGATTTATTTAAATAGTCCGATTTTCTTAAATTTCCGTATCAAGAATTTGTTATAAAAAGTAGGCGTGTCACTTCGCCGATTTTCCCCATTTTCAATACAGAGTTATCTATGATGGCAGAGAATATTCGTACCGAATTTCAAGTCCATTCTTCCAACCGTTATTCTGGAATTGCGGTTTATATCAATGTCATATGTTCGTGGGCGGACACGCCCATTTTTTTAAAAAATTTAATCTACCTGTACCGATGTATTCGGAAACAAAATTGAAGCTCAAAACTAAGTCTACAAGTTGAAATATTGTTAAAAGAATTAGTATTTGTTAAAAAAGTAGGCGTGGCGCTGCACCGATTTATCCCATTTTCAATCCCACAGAGTTTCGGATGACAAAGAATATACGTGCAAAATTTCATCGCGATAGCTTCATTCGTTCTCCTGTAATCGTGATTTCCACAGACAGACAGACAGACAGACAGACAGACAGACAGACACACAGACAGACAGACAGACAGACAGACAGACAGACAGACAGACTACGGACATGGCTAAATCGCCTCAGGAGGTGACACTGATCAAGAATATATATACTTTTCCATACCTGCCACGTCTCCTTTAATGCGTTACACACGGAAGCACAAAGTGAATATACCCTCATTCTTTCGGATGTAGGGTATAAATATACAATATATATATAATAATAATAACTAGTAAGGGTACCTTCGGTCAGACCGAAGCTTATATACCCTACATCCCGCCGATTTTCACCATTTTCAATACAGAGTTATCTATGATGGCAGAGAATATTCGTACCGAATTTCAAGTCAATTCTTCCAACCGTTATTCTGGAATTGCGGTTTATATCAATGTCATATGTTCGTGGGCGGACACGCCCATTTTTTTTAAAAATTTAATCTACCTGTACCGATGTATTCGGAAACAAAATTGAAGCTCAAAACTAAGTCTACAAGTTGAAATATTGTTAAAAGAATTAGTATTTGTTAAAAAAGTAGGCGTGGCGCTGCACCGATTTATCCCATTTTCAATCCCACAGAGTTTCGGATGACAAAGAATATACGTGCAAAATTTCATCGCGATAGCTTCATTCGTTCTCCTGTAATCGTGATTTCCACAGACAGACAGACAGACAGACAGACAGACAGACAGACAGACAGACAGACACACAGACAGACAGACAGACAGACAGACAGACAGACAGACAGACTACGGACATGGCTAAATCGCCTCAGGAGGTGACACTGATCAAGAATATATATACTTTTCCATACCTGCCACGTCTCCTTTAATGCGTTACACACGGAAGCACAAAGTGAATATACCCTCATTCCTTCGGATGTAGGGTATAATAATAAGAGACAATAAATTGTAATAACATTATCATTAAATAATTGTATTGTGAATTAGTTATTAGGAAAACTGTTGTAAAATTTTTAATAGCCAATTATCCTTATTTATTATTATACCCTACATCCGAAGGAATGAGGGTATATTCACTTTGTGCTTCCGTGTGTAACGCATTAAAGGAGGCGTGGCAGGTATGGAAAAGTATATATATTCTTGATCAGTGTCACCTCCTGAGTCGATTTAGCCATGTCCGTAGTCTGTCTGTCTGTCTGTCTGTCTGTCTGTCTGTCTGTCTGTCTGTCTGTCTGTCTGTCTGTCTGTCTGTCTGTCTGTCTGTCTGTCTGTCTGTCTGTGGAAATCACGATTACAGGAGAACGAATGAAGCTATCGCGATGAAATTTTGCACGTATATTCTTTGTCATCCGAAACTCTGTGGGATTGAAAATGGGATAAATCGGTGCAGCGCCACGCCTACTTTTTTAACAAATACTAATTCTTTTAACAATATTTCAACTTGTAGACTTAGTTTTGAGCTTCAATTTTGTTTCCGAATACATCGGTACAGGTAGATTAAATTTTTAAAAAAAATGGGCGTGTCCGCCCACAAACATATGACATTGATATAAACCGCAATTCCAGAATAACGGTTGGAAGAATTGACTTGAAATTCGGTACGAATATTCTCTGCCATCATAGATAACTCTGTATTGAAAATGGTGAAAATCGGCGGGATGTAGGGTATATAAGCTTCGGTCTGACCGAAGGTACCCTTACTAGTTTTTTTTGTTATCTTTTCTTGGGTTTTTATTTTGCTTTTTGCTTTGCTTCACTTCCTCTTTTTCCACCCATTGCTTTTCTTTTTTCCTTTACCTTTCCTTTATCTTTTCGGTTTTTCTCTTTTTATTTCTTTCATTGGGTTTAATTTCCATTTATTCACTCCTATTTTTATTTCATTAATTTTCCTTTTTTCAGTATGTTTTTTTCGTTCTTTTATGGAGGATTTAAGAGTGTAAAATGTTTGGAATTGACTCTAAACTCTCGCTGTCTTTCCCCTCTATTTTGCCTTCCCCAACCGACTGCCCTTTGTCATCGTTGTTTCTCATTCTTCACCTCTTTCCCTCGTACTCTTATTTACTAGCTCAACTCTTATTTAACTGCTTTTGCTTGCATACGGCACACTTTTGCAGCTTCTTCTTTTTCTTTAACGCTTGCCTTGGATTTGCTTTTATGCTTGCTCGTCTTCTTCTGCTTATTCGGGATGTTGTTGTTATTATTATTACTTGGGTTGCTGTTGTTGCAGCTTTATTTGCTGGCTTAACTAACTGCAGTCACATCCTCAGCCACGCTTTAAACTATGAACACCAAACGAATCGGTTGATTGTTGTTGTTGTTGTTGCTGTTGTTGTTACTGTTGTTTTTGTAATGGTTGATGATGTCCTTGTTGTTCTCGTACGTAAAGTTTTTCATCTCTGAGCTGAATGCATTTCTGAATGCATTCCATCGTCGTACACAAGAACCCATACACAACATTCAAACACAGCCACACATCCACATACACACACGCATACATAAATCATCACACATTCATCTACAGCCGTATACAGTGAAGCGCATCCATTGGTGTTTGTGTTACTCACATGTGGATCATACCAACTCATGTTTTGGATTGTACAAGATCTCTGCTAAACGGATTAAAGTCCTTGTTGAGTGGATTATTAAGGACACGTCCAGTGAAAGCAGCAGAGGACATAGGGCTTGGCATGAATGTATAAACAAGCGTGTGTTCGTATGTTAATATAAACTCTCATCTCGGTGAAAAAGCATTTTACAGTCTAGAAATTTTTGATTAGTGATAAAATTTGCTGCCAGTCCTCTGTACACTGAGTGTCCTGTGACTATCCTTCGGTGGATCTTTACGTGTATGATATAAACGTGTGTGAATGTGTGTGTGTTTATGTCATGGAACGACTTTAGAGCTGCCTCCAGCAAATATCTATACCCAGGCATACCTTCGGTCTTTAGAGGCTTTCATGCAACGTCGTGAAAAGAGTTTCCTCTACGAATACTTTTCAAAACCTTTAAATGGGTTAAAAGTCAGATGCCCGAGAAAGTTCGGCTATGTACCGTTTAAACTTTGACGGGAAAATATACAATTATATATATAAAAAAAAAATTATTCTAATCGAAGCCAACAATCAATAAAAAAATAACCTAAAAAAACTTTTTACAATATACTTTATCAACTCATTGGACTAACACTATCCTAAAGTGATATTATATTGAAAATTAGAAACATTGATGAATAGTTCCACCGATTTTTTATAGTCCATAGAGAGAAGTATCATATTTACTGTTTTGTAAAGATGTGTAAATAAACCGGGGTTAAAGAGGCGTTCTCAATAAGGGAATTCCAAGAGGTAAACTTTGTTAAGTTCTCCTAAATTGTAATTTGCTTCGAAAATTTTTAACTTACCATAAAAAGACATTCATCAAAGGAGATGAATCTGATTGTCTGCGCACATGGGTAAGTCTTTGAGTGTGTGTGCGGGTGTGGAAAGGAGGCAGTGTGAATGGTTCCATTGTGTCTTAAAGTGAACCAAAAAAACTCGCTTTTCACATTGAAATCGGTCACATTTTTTAAGCTTCTCCTCGTCGATTTGTCTATGGAACAGACTTTCACTTGAAAGAGGAGGAAACCTCAGACATGCAAGCAAGCAAACAGACACTTTCACGCACTCATCGTATTGTATTTCGGATCTATGTCCATTTTATGACCAAAATATAAATTCTATGTTAATCAGAAACGAGTTTGAAATTGTTTCAAATTATGGACAAAACAGCAAGCAGAGCAACAGGAATAATAACAAGAGCAGAAGCGTCAACAAACCAAAAATAAACTTCGGAAATGCAAAACCAACAGCGACAACAACAAAAATAAAAGTTCCGAATGATTTTTGTTTCTCCCGCAACAATCAAAAGTTTTATTCAATATTTGCATAAATATTCATAAATATTCAGCGTTTATGATAATTTTAAATGTTTGATAAGCAAATTTATGCATTTAAAAAGAGTTCAAATTTTAATTTTAATTTAAATTCTAAAATTTTAATTTAAGTTCTTGATTTTCAGATATGAACATAGAATTTGCAGGATACGAAAGGAAACTTCTGAAAGAATCACTTTGATCCGTAAAGTAGTTCAACATTAAAAAGTAGTAGTTCCCCATCGGCGCATAAGTTGCCCACTAATGGGCGAATGGGTACCCTCAACAACACATTGTACGCCTCTCATTCATTGCCTCTGCAGTTTTGCCTTTTTATTCCCAGACACACCGCGACTCATGAGGCTGAATCGCGCGCCTTGCATTGCTTCAAGCAGTCACTGCGTGGGCGACCTCATGAATTGAAGTGCGGCGTGGGCCTTGCTGTTATTTTTGCTGCGCAACTGCTGATGGAGCGAGAGGTGTTGATCGTGGTTGCTGCTTGCCAAATGAAGGCGCGAACGAATCCCGATGAAGTTTGCGATTGCCGCGTGTGATGGGAGGGAATCACGCCATTTTATTATGTTTCCTCCTTTTGCATAAATATTATCTGTAAATTGATTGATGTCAGTTTGTAGTAATTACGAAAAATGTCCTTCTTTTACTATATTCAACATTGAAGCTATTTAAAAGTTGCTTTAATATAAAATTTTTTATTTGTGTATTTTTAACATTTTCTCGAATATTTTTGATTGTTGCGAAAAGGTAATAAAGAAGGGGAAGCCAAAATCAAGGGAAATGAAAATGAAAGGAAAAGAAAATGGAGAAGAAGATGCATTCAAGTGGTTCGTGTGCATTTCCGACGTGGAGCGATGCAGATACAATTCAACACGAAACACACAAAGAATTCACTTCCCTCAACGATCGTATTGAACATAATTTATTTTGCGTTTTTGTGGTCGAGGCCGACTTCATTTTAATAACAGCAACAACGACGTTGACTCGACGAAAGTTTAAATTCGCGTTCGCAACGAAATGGCGACAACAACTACAACAACAACAACAACGTTGAAGAAGCAATGGAAACAACAATACCAAAAAATAAAACCTCCATAAACCGTTGAATGAATGAAAATATTTACAAAAGAAATAAATAAAAAGCGTAATTTCCCTCAACAAGTTTTTCCAGCAACTTAAACAAAATTTATTCATATAACAAACATTTAAGCAATCGCATGTGTGTGTGTGTGTGTGTGACTCGTAATTTTAATAAAGCTTTCAGTTTCCTCCAGCCGAATGAATAAATTAAGGAATAACGGAATCGTTGAAAGGATGAACGTTGGATTACGACTGACAGAAATCATCAACATCCTCGGCGTCGACGGGGGAAATCATCGCAATTACTATAGAAACGAGGATGTTTTTATTGTTTTTCATATAATATATAAACTTAACTTTCGATTAAGAAAATATTAAAATTCGTAGAAAATCAGCGATGATTCGATTCAAACCAAATTCGGAAGGAAGCACGATTTTCATTTTATCAATTTTCGATGTTTGTGACACTTTCTCCCAACCGCATGCAGCGTCTTGTTACTTTCTCAATAATTCCACAATTTTTGTGAGAGAAAAACTCGCATGCAATAAATTCGTGTAGCGATTTTGTCGTGAATTATTCACTCTCATCTGCGAGCTGTGAGCTGCTTGTCTAACGCAGGGTAATAAATGTAACACTTACACATTTGCAATGCCACAATAGCGCAGCGAGACACACACGCACACATGCACAGTGAGCAGCATCATTCGCTGTCAGCTTAAAGCGCTTGTTTAAGTAGTTGATTTTCTATCAACAGGATCCGTGGAGGGTGCAGAGCACGGCCCAGGCGCAACCACGTACGCACAAGTGGCCATTTCGCATCACACACAGCCACACACATCACGCACACCATGACTCAATTTGCTCGCATTTGAAATCAGTTCAACAGTTTCGCCATCATTTGCATGCGTGAATGATGAGCATGAATGTCGCCGTCGGCGAATCTCGGTTTTCATGCGGCGACTGAACCGTCAATCGCGACACTGCCAGAAAACAGGGACGAAACTTTTATAACGGATTCAAATATTCAAAGGATTCTTTGTTAAGGAAGTATTTAGTGTTCGGAGACTTACGAAGATTGGAAGGTTCGCGGAGACTTGAAGAATTCAAAGAAGACACTTTAAAAGACTTCCTAACAACTTCTTAAACATTTCTCTATTAGAACTTCATAGTAAATGATTTTTTTAGTGTATGTAAAGATATAATCAATTCATGATATCGATGTGTGTTTAACTTGTAGCGAATTTCCTCAAACATCCCATTCTATTCCATTCCATCTCATAAAGCACACTCACGTTTCTCCCTCTGCTTCGCGAAACACTCCTTATTTCATCCTTGATACTTTTATCCCTTTAAGTCCTGGCATAACCCTTTGCTGGATGAAGGATGACGAAGAAAGGCTCCGTATGGGAAGCTGCACAAAGGATATCTCCAAGAAGTCTCCAAGAATCGCATCCTTTTTGCATGTAATTCGATGTCAAAGCGTTGTGGGACTTTGAAGTTAGATAGAAATATATGATTACCATGTTTTGTCGACTTCAAAAATGGTGAGGAAAATATATGAAAGAATTAAATACTTATTAATATCTGTTTTAGTGGTCATTATTTCGCAAAATGGTTTTCTAATTTTAATTTTATACTCAGTTTCTTAAGAGTAATTTTAAATAACAATACAAAAGAGAACAAATATTAAAGAAGAGTTCATTTAAAATATATTTTATTTATTTATTTTTTAATATCCAGGCGAAAAAAGTTTTTCTCAAATTTGTTATTGAATATTGTAAATATATATTTTATATTGTTTTTTTCTATGATTTACTTAAACATCATTATAATAAAAATTTTTATAATTGGTCTTTTGCCATAATACACTTTTTTATAGTGTATAAGTTTTCGCTTTAAGCTTGGCAGAAAGGTAAAGCTTTTTATACTCCTTTTTACTTTTCTATTTGAAAAATTCGAACTACGGAAAATATTGAAATTTCTTTTATCTTTAAAAGGCGAAAGTTGAGCTTTATTATGGCGATTATTTTAAGCACAAAATTAACGAAAGCAAAGTTTTTAATTTTACAACGAAACGTTTTCGTTGAGAAGATTTTTTGCGAAATTGAGGTGAAAAGTTTTTAGTACAAACCTTAAATTTTTTTATTTAATAGCAAGCAATTTGATTTGGTATAATAAAGCGTGGTTCTTGACATCACTAGAAACTAAATTGTCTTCGATAAATGACAAAAAGTGTTATAATACTTCAAGAAAACTCCAATCTTTTAATAACACCGCAAAATTACCACAAAAAACAGTGAAATCGCTGTTAAAGTTCACCAATGAAATTCAATTTTCCGATTCTGTTAGAAAAAATTTCTATAAAGCGTAACTTGGTTGAGTTGAAATGAGCTCTTTACAAAAGAGAATTTGTATAAAAGGCAGTTCGATTAAAATTAACAGCAGTTAAGTAATTTTGGATAAAATTCTTTGCATTAAAATCAAGTTTCTTGCTGTTCCTGTTAAAATCCTGTTAAAAGCAGGTTGAGGTCGAACTGCGCTGAAATAAATTCTGTTAAAATGATATTACCTTAAATAAGTTAATAAGTTAAAGCAATTTTGCGAACTGACTTTAAGTGATTTTTTTTAATATTTAATATAATAAAATTTGATTTATTTATTTTGTTACAAAAATTAATTGTGATAGACAAAAGACTCATGTTAAAAGAGTAAATTAAAGAGTTAAAGCAGTGAATAATATTAAAAGAATTAATTTTGTTAAAAGAATGAATTGTGTTAAAAAATAAATCATGTTTTAGGCGAATATCCGATTACGAATTAATTCTTTTAAAAGAATTTTTGATAAAACTAATTACGTTAAAAAGACGAGTCCTCTAAACAATTGGCTTTGGTGAGATCGTCTTTTAAACAAATGATTTGCAATTAATTCCCTTAACGTGAAGTATGTTAAAAGTAAAATAAATTGAACAGAATTTCATTCTCTGAAAATGAAGTATATTAAATTAATAAATCATTAAATGTTTATAATGGGAACTGTCTTCAAATAAAGTAAATAGAAAGAATATTATTATGAAAATAGAAAATTCATGAAAAGAAATCAATTCTTTTACAATTAAATTTGCATATCCACAAAATAATATCCGATTTTCCCCAAATAAAACGCTTAGATTTTTAGATATTCTTTATAAATTTATTTCTTTATTTATTATGTATGTTTATAATAAATTTTATACATTTTTGTAATAAAAGTTTTAGCGTGTTTCGTTTACAAAGCAAATATTTGATATTCTTTTTGTTTTCTATCATTGTTGAAAATGCAAAACTTAAAATAATAATACATAATAAAAATATTTTTTTTAAAAATATTGATTAATTTTGAGTATTTACTTTCAATAATTTCTGTGTTATTACATAATTTTCTTTTAATTTTATTCATATTTTTTCTTTTATTTTATATTCGTATATTGTTTGGTCAATTGTTATTTTGTAATTGCTGTTGTATTTTCATTTATCGTTTTTCTTTTTCTGGAAGTTCAAAGTTCAAGTTTCACTTAAATATGTTTTCTAAACAGATTTTTCAACATCTGATTGAATTTTTTTTTAAATTTTACATCTTATTTTCTGCGTATTTTTTAAGTTCTTTAATTCTTCAGCTTCGGAAAATTTTCATTATCCCTTTAAATGAAAATAACACAAGGATTCATCCTAAGTTACTTTCATTCAATATTTTCTAAAGCTTTTTAAGGCTTTTTTAGAATATTTTCTTTCCTTTTTGGTTGGATTTTTGTGGAACTTTTAAGTTGTTCTGAAATCTGTTGTTAGCAACAATTTTTAATGAAACAGTTTTTAATAAAGACTTTTTTTTTGTTGACGGATTCATGCAAATGTTTTCTTAAAACATAGTTAAAAATTGCAGAACTTTTTGAAGGTTCCTCATAATTTTCTTTTGCATTTTTTTGTCTTAATTTAACCAATTTTTGTTTGTTTGCGTTTACCAACAGCGTTTAATTTTTTATTATTTGCTTCTTTATTATTTCTATATTCAATTAGTTATTGCGATTATATTTATTTGTCTTGATCTACAATAACTTTTTATTGTTTCTTCGGTTTTCATAAGCATAGAAATTTTTTTTTTTAATTCTTTCTTTACCATAGCAAAGTTTTGTGTTTAGTTTTGTGTTGGCTTTTGATATGTTAGAAATTCAAAATTATATTTTATGTAAAATATTATTGTTGTTTTGGTGCTTTTTATTTTTGTATTTTTTTTTTTCTCTATTTGTTTTTTCAATACTAAAATAATCCACAACCAAAGTACAGAAACTTTTACTTGTGATGTATAAAAAGGATTGCGCGATTTTATTAAATTAGATTGGCACAAGAATTTTTATTAGAAAAAATGTAAAGTTTTTGTTTTTCTCCCATTTCATGGGAATCGATAACATCACTGAAGGAGATGATGCAAAAATCAGGAGAGTTGCAAAGGAGAAAGAGGAGAATTGTGCGCAAATGTACACTCACAAAGTTCTACATGTATTGTCCAAAGTTTGTGCTGATTAACGCTAAAAAGTACAATATAAAACTATATTGAAAATTCACTGACATCACCACAAATTTCAATTTAACTTAAATCTTAACCTAAGCCACAAATAATTCACTAAATATAACCTTTCGTCCCGAAACCCTTTTTGCATTAACTAATGAGGAAATTAATATTTAAATTAGCATCAACTATAAGAAATTATCTAAAATTATTATTAAATAATTCAACGACGATGTAAACAACGAGAAATGACGATAAAGATAACAATTAAAATGTATGAAAAGAAGAACAGTAGGAAAAGTGATATTCAAAATGCAGGCGCTAGGGAATTCCAACTCCGAGCAGTGCTGCCAGTGTTTGGTTTCGGCTGCAGCGATTTCCTGCCGACGTCTGCCCTCGCTGAGTGTTCGTCGGTCTCTCAGGAGTCGTCGGATTGCACCCTCACCAAGGTTCGGCCGTCGGAATCATTTTCAAAAATCACAATGCGATTCGGTTCGTCGTAGTCGGAGTCCATCGACTTGGCAGCACTGTCGTCGGTGCTCCAACTGCTCGGATTTGAGGCTGTTGTCGTCGTCGTGTTCGTTGCTTTCTCGTTGATCGAAAATTTTTTTTGGGTTTCTTTCAGTTGCTTTTTAAAATCGTTGACTATTTTTGTGATGCTTGGTTTTTTAGTGGACAGAAGTTTATGTTGTTGTTTCTCTTGCAGCTCTGGTTGCTTGTGGGGCGATTTCATTTCAGTGTATGGCGGTGATTGTGGCAGCATTGGCAACTCAGGCAACGCACACGGCTTCTTCAAATAGTTATAAACGGCGTTGACGCGCTGCACCAACCGATTGACGTACTTCGTCGCCGTTCGATCGATTGTCGACGGTGCTTTAATGCAGTCGTTGCCGCCGAATTCACAGACCTGTTTAAAAAACCGACAAAAGAGTGCTTCAATTCAGGCGAATGTCGGTGGATAGCTTTCAATCAGCGCTCCATGCGATACTCACCCTGTAATGATGAAGAATCGCGTCGGTCGGTGGGACGTTGAGCGATCCTTTACCAGGCAAGAACTCCCAAACAAAATGGTTGCCCGCCTCGATGACGGCTTCGGGTTTGCAAATGTATTTCGAGCGCTGTTTTTGCGGGTGCAGCTTAAAGCGTCTGTATGATTGGTGAAGGTGGGAAATATAGGAAGAAGAAGGCGGGAAGGAATTCCAAAAGGACATTGAACAGACGGTTGATGGAATAACAATAATACATATATTCATTCTAAGATTCTTAGGAAAGTTTAAAAGAAGTATCGTTTATTAGGCCCCGCCACCCTGCTTACCTCCCCCATACCCCCCTCTACTCATCACTCACCTTCGCGTCTTTCGTTGCGTTACGAGGGCCGAACGCAGTCGCGCATTTAAGCTCTTCTCTGGCTCCTGGAAGACGAAAGGATCATCAGCGAATTGCAAATAAAAAAAAGCGTTCTGGAAGGAGTAGGCGCCTGTGTTGCGATTGCGAAACCGTTGATTGAGCGAACTGCAAATAGAGAAAATGTAGCAGCAAGGAAAAGTGTTAGGGAAACTCATGACGAGAAAGGGAAAAGATAACGCAATTAGTAACGAATTAGTAATGTTGCGAAATCTTGCAACATGTGACAGGAAGCAGTCGGGGAGGGGAGGGCGGGGGAGAGGCACGGCAGGCGTGTGGCGAATTACAGCTGCGGCTTCTGAATACACATGAATAAATCCTCTGCTGACAACGAGCAAAGAAACGTCGAAAGAGGATTGAGGAATTAAAGGTCCATCTCCCTCTCTCGTCGCCCACTTTCCCTCGTCTGTATCGCAGCATTCCCCGCCCTACTGCCTTCTGCCTTCCTTCCTTTCGTCCTTCCTCTCCCTTCGCTCCACGTACTCACTTAATTAATTCGTTCAACGTGTCGTTGTGGCGAGGAATAATAAACTCATCCAAGTCGACGAGTGCCAAGTATTTATAACGGTACATCGTTCGGTAGAGGCAATCGTTGAGTGCGGCAAAAAGTCCTTCCGTACGAATTTCCTTCTGTGAACGCATTCGCAAATTCCATGGGAAAATATTAATTGTGGGTTTAACGTAATTTGTACGTCGCTCTCGATGCTGCTTCGTTGATTTGTCTTGTTGCTGATGCTTCGTTGGTTGCTGCGAACTGGTAGCAGCTGTACAGCACAAATTCAACGGAAATTTAAATCCAACCAATCATTAATAAGCCAACAATTAATAATAAATGCCATTAAAAGCAGGGGACAAAAAAATCAAGAGGAAATCCAAGCGAAGGCAAAGAAGCAAAAGCAAGCAAAGAAAAGGACAGCAAAGCAAGAAGAGCAAAGAAAGGAAAAGGAAGAAAAAATAAATAAACAACAAATAGAAAAAGAAAACTGAAAAAATAACACGAGAAAAAGGAAATAGAAGAAAGCAGAAAGAAAGAGAGAACAAAACCAAAAGAGGTAAAATAGAAGAAAGAAAAAATAAAAATAAAACAAAATAGAAACAGCAAAAAGAACAAAGAAAAATTAAAAAAAAAAATAGGAAAAAAAAGAAAACAGGAAAAAGAAAGAAGAAAAACGAAGAAAAATGGAAAACAGAAAAAATGAGAAGAGAAAAAACGAAGGAGTACCAAAAAGAGAGGAGAAAAGAAAATAATTCAAGAAAAGAAAAAAAAATAAAGAAGAAAGGAAGGAAAAGGGAAAGTTTTTCGCCTCTTACCACTTGAATTCGTCGTTGGTCTGTACTCGGGGTCCCAGGCAGTCGACAGATCGGGCACATCGCCGGCCATGTAGTGCCGCAGCACGCAAGTGGCATGCGGCCCCGTGGTGTGGTTGTAGAAGGTGAAGTGCGACACGCCCATCAGCGCGTAGAACTCCAGGTACTCCATGAGGTACAGCGCCTGGTCGTAGTTGAAGTGGAAGGGCTTGACGCAGACGGCGATCTTGTCCGCGATCTGGTCGCCAGCCGGCAACGTCGTGAAGGCACTCGGCGCCGACGAGTTCGCCGTCCGACGTTGATGCACCGAGCGATTCCCGGCAAAGTCCGGGTCCCAGTCGGTGTTGCGTAGGTCGAGAATGTTTCCGGGCGGAGCTCGCAGACGCGACACGATGCTGACATATTGCGGCACGTCGAGGTCAGTGGAGCGAATGGGACAGAGCACGAAGCAGGCGCTGTACTTGAGATTCCAATTCTCGCGAATGATCTGAAAAATGCCGAAATGAACTACCGCTGTACGTTGCTCTCTGCTCTCTGGTCTCACCTTGACCCGCGCCATCACCGTTGCGGACGTGTATTGCGACGTCCGCGCGTCCGAGCCGTTGCCCGGACTCACGTACCAGAAGCGGCACCAGACACGCTCCGGACCACGGGTCTTCGTCGCCCCCACGACGCGCACCAACTTCGCCCCGTCGCGCCTGTCGTAGTACGCCGAGAAGACGAAGAACTTGAACCGCGTTCCGTTGACAACCTGCCAGGAGCCGTCGGTTGGCGAGGTGCCAATCGGATAGCGCGGCAGCGTCTCCTCGATTTTGCTTGGCAGCACTTTGCCCCACGGAATGATGGGGACGCTGGCGGAGTTGCCAACGCCGCCTCCGTTCCCAGCCGAGTTGAGCAGAACGCCCGCCTGACCGCCGCGACCAGCATCACCCAGAGATGCATCTGCAAGCGGAAAAGTTGGCAGAAGAGGAAGCGAAATAAATTGAAATGGAAGAAGAGCAACAGCAAAAATCACAAACGAAATCAAAAAGCGAAGCTCAGCCTCAAGCGCTAAAATGAACCGTTATCCATCGCCCATCACCAACCGCAGAATGTGATGTAGAAAAATGATGGCGATGATGGCGACAACAATTAAAAATGTGACCGAAATGTGAAATTCGATTTTGTGTTTTCGTAGCTTCACTTAACTTATTTTCTTTGCTTTTCTTGGTTATTCGTCATGTGAATTGGATTTCACATTCATTCAGCGGTAAATTCAATTTTCTACTCACCTTGAATTGTTAATTTGCTATCACGAAACTGTACAAAACCTAACTTATTATCAGTCAAAAGGCTGTCGTCCAACAGATCGTAATCGTCCTGATGATGGCCACAGAGCAAACGATCCGGTGCAAGAGAGAGAAAAAGCAGTGGGGGAAAAAGAGGTAGAAAGTAAAGTGGAATTATAAAGGGACTAAAAATCATTTATAAATTTTTAAAGTAATGTTAAAGGAAGGCGGTTTATTCATCGTTATTAAAAACTGCAAGATGATCGTGGGTCTGTGATATTTTCATTATAAATGCAAATTAATTATAACATTCTTCATAGAGCAACAGGTTATAGTTTAGCAAGCTATTCCTTAAGATCTTCAGGTACATTTGCCAGAAAAAAGAAAAAAGAGACACTGATATTTATACGTAATTTTTCTTTTATAAATCGCTATCTACTTTATTAAAAATATTTTATTATGGGTATTTTAAAAGTTTTTTCATTTCTATGTTTGTTCTTAGATCCAAAAGACAGATCAACGCTTCGCAAACAAGGAAAGAAAAATTAATTTTCCTCTAATGAATGCCATATTTTGTCTTCCTTCCACGTTCCCCTTCCCGCCTTTCACTCTTAAATATTTCATATTTCATTTGAAGTGAATTTAATAAAAAGGATTAAGTACGAATGCACAACTCGGCGTCGAATAGCGCCCGAGCTTTTTCAGGCCAACCTCTGCTCTCCATGATGCTCTTTATGATTTAATGTATGCAAATCTTACAAAGGTTAAAAAAGAGGAGGAACAGAAACAAAACTTGGGAAATATTCGTCGGTCCAACTTTTGTTTTCCACACAAAATATGCTTTGCTGATTTTTCGCAGACCCGACGACGACGTTCTTGTCGCCTCCGTCATCGTTGCAGTATTTAATTTTCATACAAATATCAGCAGCGATTTATGCATGGAACTTTTAAAGATTTTCTCTTTTTCGCGTTTCTGTTTTTCGACTCTATATACATACATTCACAGAGGACTCTATAGAACTGTTACCTTAACATTATCATAATCCGGCATTGAATCACCCAACCGGTTACCCTGATTTCCATGGCGCAGGACCAACAACCCGCCGTGAGTCTTCTCGTCGATCATAAAAAGCTGCAAGATGAAGAAGAGGTGAAAAGTTAAGTGAGAAGTAGATTTTAAGCTGCTCTGGTAAAGATGAAAAGTTGAATTTTGCGCCAAAACAGAGTTCAGTCGGGAAGGACTCGCTTAGGTTGAGTTTAATGCTAGAGCTAGGGCTTAATTTACTTCACGTAAAGCGGTTTTTTCGAAGGATTTTTTCAAAATCATTATAAGTAACTCCATCATAAGTAGAAATGAAAATCTCTGAGAAAATTTCCAACTCGTAAGTTTGCAAAATAGGAAAAAATTAAGAACATTTCGTCACTTCATCACAATTCTACTCAATTTTTGTACTATAAAGTATTAAAGAAAGGTGCCAAAAGGGTTTCCTCGAAGGTACTGTAAAAATATTCCCCGAAGGGACTGTAAAGTTCTTAAGAAGTCCACAAAGGAGTCTCAAGGGGACTGTACAGTTCTTTTAAAAGCCCTAAAAGTGCTGTAAGGCGACAACAAAGTTTTGTATATGGTCTAGAGATGCTTCAGGACGACTGAAAATTTTTTTGGGAGGTCCCAAAGTTCCTTTTAGCGAATATAAAGTTCTGTAGAAGCTTCCAAAGGTTTTTCAAGGGTTCTAATACCTTCTTTAAAAGGTCCAAACGATGTCAGAGTGATATTGTCAAGTTCCGTGAGTTATTTAAAATCGTTACTTGTTCTTAACCAATTTTTTGGAAGACTTCGTAAGCTTTAGGTGTTTTTTTAGCAGTGTAATGACTTTCAAATGAAATCCCTGAGATTCTGTAACTTTCTAATTGATCACTACTGCATTCGATCGGACGAAGCAGCAGAAGTTCTCCGGACTCCATCACTCACCTCAGTTATTATGATGAGTCCGAAGACAGCAAAGAAAGCGATCACAATGAGAAAACTCATCCCGGCGCGCTCCCGAGAGCCCCAGTTACTTTTCTTGCTGCGCTTGGATGCAGTTGCAGACGATGAACTGGAACTAGTCTTGCGACTGGTGCCTCTATTGACACCGCCATCACCAGCTCCATAGACGCTGTGATGGCTGTGGTGTTGCTGATGATAGTGCTGCTGTTGATGATGATGTTGTTGTTGGTAGTGGTGATAATTTGATGATTTCATGGAACCAGAACCAGCGTAGTTGCGGCGGCTCTCCTCCGGGATTAAGGCAGTCATTGAGGCGTTCGAGTTCAACGACAGAGTGGACCCGGAGCGACATGTAGAGTTGCCGCTGAGTAGTGGGGACAGCGAGAGGGGGCGGGTCGAGCTCGTTGTTGATGACTGGTTCGACAAGAGACCGAATCCTCCCTGGAGCCCTGCTTGTGGCTGTTTCTGGGCTGAAGACGGACTGCGACCAAGAAGCATTCTGATGTGATTTCAGAGATTCTGCAGAAAAAGTGCTGCTCCAAGATCTTTTACCAGATATAATCTATATCTGGTCCCTTCCTTGCAATTCTATTGTGAAGATTTTTCTTCTGTCCGTTTTTAGCGCGTTTTCCTTTTATTATTTGTCAGCCTTCTCTTTTAACATCTTTCTTTTTATTTGATATACAATTTTATCTAATTTTTATATTTAGGAATTTCTTCATTTTACTTCGTTTCTTTTCATTCTTGATAATTTATTAAATTATGTAATTTTTCTAAAGAGGATTTCAAGTAATTTTCGATGATATTTTTCTGTGATAATGAAATATAATGAAGAAATTAAATTAACTACGTGGGTGAAACTGTAACATTTTTATACAAAATTTTCGATGTATTTGAGTCAATATATTTTCAAAATTCCACTCAATTCAGGGACTATTTTAAGTGTCGTTCTGTGACTTTGGTGGGGACATAGCAAAACCTTCATTAATTACTTGAAATAAAAATAAAGACTATCAAAAGAAAAGGAGAGACAGGAGCGCATGACTGCAACCCTGTTGCTCGTCCTCTACCAAAACAAAGCCAGAAAACAACACACAACAACAACAAACCGTTCGAACTGTCAAATTATCTGTGTTTTTATGTCAGAGGAAACGGAAGAAACTAAAAGAAATGCCAAATCAAAATAAACCTTAAGAAAGCAGTAAAATATGATTATCGAAAAGGAAAAAAGTGATAAAAGATATCATTTTCGAAAAACGAAAAACTTGGAAAACCAAAAGCGAAAGGACGAAGAGGGAGGCAACACAACACATAAAATCAGGAAAAATCAATAGAAACCTTGATTTCGACGACTCTTGAATCGAGTCCTGATGCAGCAGAAAATTGCAAATAATAATAACAAAACCTTAAACAAATACTACGAAAAAATCACACAAACTGTTGATATATTTAGCAAAAGTCTGAAGCAATATTCTTAAGCTTTATTGGAAGCCTTTTTATTTTATTCTACAGTCTACTGAACATATCACATTTTCCTCCTGTCGACACTCGCTGTTTTTGCTCTTTCACTAAGCGCACTACAAAGCTTTTAACGGAATTTTAATGTTCTTCAATGTTTTGTGACTTTTATTAATTTAAAACTAAGTTTAATTCACTTTTAGTTGCCGTTTTCTTTGTTTTATTATTTTCAGTCCTTCAGAACAATTCACGCAGACGGAAAAATTCGCTCATGTTGCTGACAAAACTGTCTGGAAGTTCAGCTGTGTACGGCTGCTCGGCCAACAGAAGAAGAAGAACCACAGTCGGCATTTGCGCAGTGACGGCCGAAGAAGAGAATGTGAAGCACACGGAGAGATTGAGAGAAAGAGAGTTAAGCAGAGAGCATAAGACAGTTACCTAGCTGTAAAAAAAAGTGTTACCATCTTCAAACATGAGTTGGATTCTGTAATGTTGCCAGGTATTCATTTTAAAAAATGGAATAATATTATTTTTGCTTACGTCAAGTTATTAATAATTAATACCCGTTTTTCTTTAGTAAAACCCCAAAATTAAACATTATTTTTTTTTATTTATTAATTTTTTGTTTTGCATTTTTCCATCTGCTTTCAATGTCGTCACAATTTTGACTTAATTAATATAAATTCATCTGCGCAATGAACAAACGCGATTGCATATTTTTAGGCTGCGCTGATTATTCATAGGCAGCATTTTGTAAAAAAATGAACGGTTAATTTAATTCTGGCATTTCTTAAGGAACATAAATTTTTTTAAAACTTTTTTAATTCCTGAAAATATTTAAAAAAATAGTTATTTAAATTTTAACTATTCGAAAATCTTTGAAAAGTCTCACATTAAATTTAATTCTTATTAAAATTTTTTGATTGTTAATTTCTTAAATCGATTTTCTTTATTTTATGTAAAAAACTAATTTCTCTTTATTTGGAGTTTTAAATTTTTTTAAAACATTTCTTAAAATTTTTTAGCGAAAATGTTTTTAAAAGCAATGCAAATTTCAGAAATTGATTGATGGCTTAACTACTGAATTCGCCAGCGGATTTCAGTGTCAATTTCATCTTCGACTCCGACCCCGACCCCTCACTCTAAGAGACGCGATTTTCAGTGACCGGACATCCAAAGGCGCGTCACGCAAAAGATTCTCGACAAGCGACCATAGAACCATCTCTAAGCCTTTCCCTCTACCCTATGCTCTTCCTGCTCGGTTTCTTCCTGTCACTCACATCTTTTCGCATCTGGCTGACTGATTGATGACGTTGATTGGAGGCGCCGTCGATGCATCTGCACCCAAATCGCCTTCTGATCACTCTCATCGGCTGGCACCATCATCGGCTAATTAATTAGTTTGGCCAAAAGCCACGAGCTAACGGCCACCCGAGGTTTGTTGTATGCGAAGGTGACAAATTTTCATCTGCTATTCTAAGGTTGAGATTTTAAAGAGGACGATTTTTACCCTATTACCTTAGTTATTATAAATATTATTTGCTGAGTATATATCAATATTATCTTGTTGAGCATTCAGTCAAATATTGTTGACGGAATTCATAGAAATCTTTTAACAAGAAGTCGTAAAAGAGAAAGTATGTATAGTCAGATGTAAAAGGTGTGTATAGTCAAAGAAAAAGATACACAGTGAGACTAAGGAAACCCAAGGAAAGCTGACAGACAACCAGGGAAATTAAAAAGTAGGGAATAGATAAAGAACGAGCCCATGAATGGAGTATATAAAGCCTGGGACTGGGCAAAATGTACAATATATAAAAAATCTTTTCAATTTCGACTGGAGCGAGAAAGAGATTAACAGAGAAAGAGAGGTAAGAAAACGAGAAAATGAAAGACTCTTCAAATGATGACTTGATGCTTCAAAGATAGACAAGGATCCCAGTCAGGGACAGATAAGGGGCAGCCAAGCTAAAGATCAGTGGATATCTCACAAAATCACAGACAGATTCTCGCCTAAACAAGTCCAGGAATCTATTTGAAGTCGAGACTAGACATGATGTTGGCCTGGATCATAGAAGTATCACCATTTTTATCTCGCTACTTGATTTTGTCCCAGGCGCTAAATGAACTCCTCAAAAACAGTGAAATGGTTATTTAATTGCTGTTTAAAGAGAAGAATTAAAAACTCCGAACACTTTGCTGTGGTTCCCATCTCAATCAGCATCGGAATTCACATCACCGACCGGCAACTGTCACCGGTGCAGACTAATTGCCATCTGCTGCTGTGCACCATCGATGGCCATCGTTGTGTGGAGACCACAAAATCTTTTAAGCAAATTTATTACCCACTAAACTAAGGCCGGGATGTGTAACGGCGGCTACGTCGTCATTCTCTTGGCACGCGCTTCGAATCGCATCCTTGCGGCTTCGGGTTGTCCAACGATCGCAGCCCCGACTGCCGCCTGCTCCATTGCACAGAGTCACTTTCCACTTGAGCCACGTTCGCGCTGCATCGAAGGGGCTCCGCAAGGTGAGGGGCGAGGGGTGTGGAGCGGTGACGGAAGTCTCTTCAGCTGCCCGTTCGGTCGTATTTTAAAACTGCGACAGGACACGAGGTGGTTCAGCAGTCGTTAAGACGAAATTTGCAAACCCGGAGTTTTTCCGGCCATCTGTCTGCTCGGAGGTGACCTTCGAACCGACCCCGGTGACCTCCGCAGCCATAGTAGCGATGCACTGATTTTCTGTGTGTTTGTGTGTCGATTCGAAAAATTGGCCAACATCCGACAGTGGCACAGAGAAGGCGGAAATTGTCGCTTCCTCCACGGATCTCTCCGAGCGCCCTTGCTCCTCCCCCTTCCCCTTCGACGACTCTATTAATCTTCTATCTTGCAGCCCGCATGACTTCCGGGAAAATCCCGAAGCGAGTTCATTTCGCAAGCACGACGACGTCGCTGCTTCTCTGCCTATCAGCAGTCTCCTAGCTTAAACGCCTGAAAGCATGCAACCAAAACATTGCATTTTCACATCTTCACTTCGTCGTTTCTCGCATTTTTTGTTGTTGTCAAAGCAGTTTTACACGTTTTTCTTTTGTTCAGTCCCCGTCTCCATTGGCATTTTTTATGTTTGCTTTCGGCGCTTGCTTGGAATATTCTTTATTCATATCAACAACAACAACAACAAGGGCAAATAAGAGGCATTTCATGATCTCACCTTCATAAATACCGCAAGAAACGCCGCGTCGCTGCTGCTTAATCGACACTCGAAGAAGCGGCAGAGAAAATGCATAGAGAAGGAAGTGCGTCGCCAACTGCACAGCCAACAACAACAACAACCATTTTTGGAATTGGAAAATCAAATAAAAACTGAAGTGAAATGTTGTTGTTTTTCCTTATTTGAAAGCAAAAGAATTCGAATAAGAAATACCTTCAGTGATTTTTTGTTATTTCTACTTTCTTTTTATTTCTTCTATATTTGCCTCTTCTTCAGTAGGAAATTCAACAGATCGCATCACGTGTTTATGAATAAAGAAATAATGAAGCTAAGAGCTAAAAATCAGCGTTCTTTTGTGTTGAAACCCTCTGACTTTTTCCTGAATTATTCAATATTTCACGAAAACGAGAAACCTTTTAAAGTACGTACTACTTTTAGAAGTGGAAGTTGAGTTTTATTATCTACTAAATGCGATTTATAATTGAAGGCTGAATCATAATAATTTAAGGTTTCAAAGCATGGCAACAAATCGCACTTTAATTTTGCAGTATTTTGCCAAAAATTCTAAGAGTAAAGCTGACGTCCAGCTTCACTCTTCACTCTCCAACGCGATCTTTGTCCAGTTCCCCTTCCATTCACTCTCTGCATCGTGGGCTCGTGTATCCACGAAGCGTTTCAGATGCCAAAAGCAGTAAAAATTGAAAGTTCGCTTGATGCAATTTAGCATTTCTACGTTATTAGTTGCTGCTCGCCAATACAACTCCACGTTCGACGTCGCTGTCGTTACGGAAATCGCTGTCGTCGTGAAATGTGTTCATTTCGCATCCGGCTCTCGAAGCCGCAGCGCTGCCTCATCGCCATTGATGCACATGTACATCTTCGTTATCGCTGTCGTGTCGACTCGTCGAGTGCAGTTTGATGGCCACTGCAAAGAAGCTGCACAGCTGTAATTGTTAAAGACGGGGGAGTGGCAGCTGCGGAGAAGATGACACCGAGTTCGAATTTTATGACCGAAAGTGAAAAAATTTATAACCGTTCAACGCCGAAAGAGAGGAAATTCAAATGCTTGCTTCAGACAATGATTATGTATGGGTCGAAGGGATGTGTGTGTGTGTGTGTGTGTGTGTCTTTGTGTTCAAGTGTCGATGTCGATTGCACATGAATTATTTTCAAAGCACTTTTGCCAGCTTCGCAGCTTCAAAGAGTTCATATTTTGTACTTCTTCGTTCACATTTCTACTTCGGCTTCTACTGATTTTTTTAACGATTCCCTTCTGCTTCCATTTCCTCTTCCGTCTTATGAACAGAATGTCTTCTTCTTCTTCATCTTTTTCTTCTTTTTTTGCTTCGTCTTTTTCTCCTTTTTCTTCTTTTCTTCTTCTACTTCTTCTTCTTCGTCCTCCCCTCTTCCTCATTCCCAACATAAAAGTTCTTCATTTTTTGCTCAACTGTCATTCTAATATCACATTCGTCGTTGTTATTATAAAGTGTGGGTTATTTTTCAGTTGTTGTTGCTTTTGTTGTTGTTGTTCCCTTGTTTCAAAGTTGTTGTTGTTGTTGTTGTTTAATTTCTCCTAAAATGTGTTCCTTTGTTGTTTGAACTCAGCAACAATCATGTTGAACTCTTTCAGATTGAAATCAAGTCGTTGAAAACTCTTCTCAATACCATTTCTAAAAGCTACGAAATTCTATAATAAACAATCTTAAA
This sequence comes from Thecophora atra, assembly GCA_937620795.1. NCBI lineage: Eukaryota > Metazoa > Arthropoda > Insecta > Diptera > Conopidae > Thecophora > Thecophora atra. Next base: position 86,584,939 of record OW569398.1, read on the forward strand.
AACAGCAGCCAAAACTAAAGCAGAAATCTTAGATACAACAAGAACAACAACAACAACAACAACAATTATCGATATAAATATTTAAGCATTTCGTTGTAAACACGGAATCCTTTTCATATCCTTCGTCCGATACAAAATATAAACGTGAAGCAGATGATTGTGACTTAATTAGTATGTGTGTGTGTGTGTGTGTGTGTGTGTGTGTGTGTGTGTGTGTGTGTGTGTGTGTGTGTGCGTGTGTGTGTGTGTGTGTGTGTGTGTGTGTGTTTATCTCTCTTTATGTATGTGTTGAAGCATTTATTTGCTTATTTCCAAGATTATTTAGGTTTTTTTTCATTGGTTTTTCTCTTGGTTTTGAATAGGTTCTCGTTGATGTTGATTTTCTTTTTCCCTTTGTTTTTATTGTTGTTGTTATTATTGCGTTTCTTGCATACATAAATAAATTAAATATATTAAATATGTCTCTGCTTGATGATGATAATAATGATCATCAACTTCATCGCTTCATTTCATTTTCGATTTTCTTCAAAGTAAATCATTTGGAACGAGATCAAATTGTCTCCAACTCTCTCCGTCTCTTTCACACTCTCTCTTTCACCCTCCTCCGCACTCATTACTTCTTCCTTTTTTTGCCCTCCTTCCTGTTCTCTGGTTACTTCTCTGCTTACTTAGGAAACATCGATTCAATCAGCCGAATCATCAACCAAATTTTCTTTTTTCCCTTCAAAAACTGGCGAATCACTGCAATCGTCATTATTATCGTTGTTACCGTCATCATCCCCATCACAGTCTGAATTTTTAATTTATGCTTATTTTCTGGTTTCAATCTAAGTTTAATTTTATTGAAAACGTTTTAATTATAAAGGAAATTGAAGATATTGGCATTAATAAGAATCACAAATATATTTAGCAATAATAAATATCGATTCTACGACTAATTAATAGTATATATAGAATATTAATAATAATCCGCTTAACAATAATAATTGTAATTAATATGATTTTTAATTTTTCACATAAATTTCTTTATATTTTTCGAAATAAACAATTCCAATAGACAAAATTTAAATCAAACAATTAAATTAAATATTGTTAACATTTCAGATAATAATAATAGTAATAATAATAGCATTTATCATCATAGCAAAAGAGGGGCGATGAAAATATGAAGTTTTAAAGAGAAACCAAAAAGAAGTCAAGGACCCACAGAAACAAATAAATCGTTTATTCAAACAAAGAATCTTCTAAGATCTTCACAGATCTTCTTCATATTATTCTTCCTTTTCATTACCTCCTCCTTCTTCTTCCTCTTGTTGCATTCTCCTTCTTCATTTTAACTTCGTTTTGCTAAAGTGATCCTTGACGCTGTTTTTATTCTATTTTTCTCAATTAAATTGTTGACACTGAAAATCAAATTTTGCGGTTTGTTTTTTGGCCAAATCGTAGCAAGTGTAATACCAGTGTAGGGCGAGGGGGTACGAGGTAGCGAGGGAGGAAGGAGAGAGACAATCACAGACAAAGACTTCTTTCTACTTCTTTGGCTCTGCAAACCACTTCTAAATCTGATGTCACATAATTTTACGGGCCAAAAATACAATAAAATTCATTCGGGGCCTCGGTTTTGGCGGTCCAGATTTCCCCGCACAGTCCACGCCGCACTCTTTCTCTATGAAAGGAGAAATCAAACAATTTTCCCATCAGAAGAGTCTGTTTTTTTGCTGTTTTTTTTCTACACTGTCACTTGAACTCTTACCTTCTGTTCCCCCTCCACACTTTCACCCTTTACAAAGCACTTTCGTGGTATAAAGTCGCTTTCTTGAAGTTGAAATTATTGAAAGACTTCCTTGTTGTGCCTGTTGTTCTTCGATAACTGTTCGTGGGAAAACAATACGCGATAACATAAATTATGACAAATAATAATAGTATTCGCCTTGGTACCGTCATCAGGCCTTCACTGTTCAGCCCCGCAATTCCTCAGTAAGCTCCAAAAGTGAGCAGAAGGAAGGAGAACGAAGACGAGAAACCCGACGATACTCAATCCGAGGAAGGACCCACGGTTCGTGGGCCACTCCTCTGTATACCATTGCGCCGCGCTTTCATCCTTAATCCAAAAACAATGACATCGAAATACGATCTGAAAAGTTTTTGGCTGAATTTTCCTTTTCCTTTAATTCCATTGCAACAATATTTCGTAAGTCAGATGTGGAAAAGAGAAAGAAAGTGTGACTAGAGAGGGTGATGTAGCGAAGAGGAAGAACGCGAAAGAAAAACTCCGCAGTCAGCAAAGTCTTAGGCGAATTTTTGGCCGATTAACATGCATATTCGTGAGCTTTGCAATTTCATGGTTGGTTTTAACCCTTATGGGACTGAAGCAACAACAACAACAACAACAATGCCACCTACAAACAAGGACAAACTATCAAATAATACTACAAAAGAAACACAAAAACAGTCCTCGAAGAATTCGTTACGAAGAAACAAGCAACGAAGTTGTTGAATCAAAAAGTTTCAATTGCTAAGGAATCAATTGCAAAATTAAACCGAAGGTAAGGAGTAATGGAAGTGGGCGAGGGGGAAAGGATGAAAGAGAAGAAGACAAGAAGTTTTCGGTGTTGGCGACTTTCTCATAAAAACAAGCAAAAGTTTTTACAACGGACCAATAAATAAGCAATTTATTAAAAGTTAGAAAACAAGAGAAAATTATTGCAAAAATTAGTCATATGTTGAATGAGGGAAAACAGAGAATGGAGGAAGGCTAAGTGCAGAAATACTAAAATTAATAATGAATGAACGGGTGAAGAACAAAATGAGTGACGAACATGAGCCAAATTTGGTGAATCTGATTGACTTATAATGGATGAATTGGGGCAAAATTTGTAAGGAAAGCAGCTGAGTCTGAGGTTTGCCAGATGACAGTTGAGATGATGGAGGAATGAGAAGAGAAAAAGTGACGAAAAAGAAGTAATATTCGAAATACGTCTAATGAAACTTTAAGACGAGTTCAGGATGCGAACACAAACGAAAGCCAACAGATCAAATGGAATGAGAAGAAGCAGCGCCAATGACCGAAAATGCAAGGAAAGAAAAAGTTTGAAAAAAGGAATACAGAAAAAAAGAAGGACGTATATACAAATGACCAGGATGTCAAGTAAAAAAAGCAATTGATTCCCTGAAAGGATTTTGCGGGGGCCGAAGTGAAACTGAGCGAAGAACGAAGAGCGAAATTCGGAAATCGGAGGAATCACGAAGTTTGCCAAAGCTTCACAGCGACTTTTGTTCACTGGAATCTTCAAAATCCAATTCAATCGGATTAAATTTTTGTTTGATGTAGGAATCGTTCGAAGAGCAAAAACAAACTCAACTCAACAACAACAACAACAAATCAGAGAAATCATAATACTAACAAGAAGCAGAGAAAGGAGAGGAAACGCAATAATAAAAGGCAAATAAACAAATAAGAAACAAATTGAACGTCGTTTGTATTTTATTATTATTAATATTCATTTTTACAGCGAAGCAATTTTTACTATGAACACTCGTTGGCCACAAAACAGAGCTACCATACCAGCTTCCCTCCCCTCCCCTGCCCAGCACCCCCTCCCCCTTTCCATACCATCTATTTTCAATATCCATAGCTGCTGCATCTCGAGCTGTTGGCTTCTTTCACATCTCATTTCGCTGGCCAACGATTTATTCTATGAATTCGCCTATTTTGCTATATGAACCTTTAAGAGGTCGGTTCTCGGTTCTTGGTTCTCGATTCTCGGATCAGTTCGGTGCTTCATCGACAAACAACGGCTGCAAGCAGGAAGCACAAGAATTGGACTACGATGGTAGAATTTATTGCGAACGGCGTCGTATTCACGTGCAATTGTCTCACTCTCGTTGAATACGCTGCGAATGCCAAGCAAACCCTAAACGTCGGCCCTCCCCTTCGGTTCCTCCTTCAAGATCTGCACTTAAATTGCAAGCTCTTAAAAAATCCATTCCACGCATTGAAACGGAATTCGGCTCCATTCTTCGCTTTAGCTTCAGCAGCAGCTTCAAGTTTGGTTCCATGACCACGACCAATATCAGGTTCTATCCGGTGGTGCCCCTTTCCCGATCTCCCACTCCGTCCACAAACCACGTCGATTTTTTTGTCTACTTTGGCAATATTATATTTCTAAGTCTCATCCTTGCATCTTAAGCTACTGCGTGTATTTTGTGTGTGTATGTGTGCGTTGATGTGCCTGTGTGTTTGTATCTCTGTTTGTGTGTTCCGAGGTACTCGTATGTCTTTCGTCCTTGCGCTTGGATAAATAGTTGAAAGAGCATTTGTCCGCTTGTGTGCGTTACGCGGAGTGAGAGGCGTAGCAAAAACTCTGTCTGTCCTTCCGTCTGTCTGAATGGATGCAAGACTCAGAGTTCAGTTTGAAGAAAATTCCACTTGCTGCAGAGCAACAGCAGCAGCAGCAGCAACTCCAACAACATATATAAAGGATATGCATTGCTTCAGGATACTTTGTAGTACAGCGTGTTTTAATGATTTATCCTTGAGTAGAGCGAAGATGAGTTTATTAAATTTTTCTTTAGGTTTTCTTGCTTCCTTTTAATACATTTTTTATTTTCTTCTTTTTTATTAGGTTTTTTCTGTTTTTCCTTTGAGTTTATCTCTTGTCAATACAAAGCAATGGAAGCATTCTTTTAAGCTGTCCAATTGAAAAATTTCCAGTTCATTCACGAGTTTATTTTTAAGAGGTATCGAATGATTGTCGATTCTCTGTTCAGTTTTGATGAGCAAAGGAATTTCTGCTCGGTTTCGTGGTTCCCGAACTTAATTTGCTTGAAGAAAACTCGTGTTTTTCTATTAAAGCTGCAGAGCACCGAATTGAAAATAATTCTGCCTTTGAAGAGAAATTCAATCGATGTTGATAGTTTTGCAGTCAGTCAATCGGTCAGTCTTTCAGTCACATTTCTTTTTATATTCACACACTGCAATCATTCGGAATTACGGTCTGTCCAATTAGTCAACGGATCGATCACTAAATCGTCCAATCACTCGACCAGCGAAAGCCTTAGTTAACTTTTCTTTATTTAACTAAATCATTCCCATCAACCAATCGTGAATTACATTTCAAGCTTATTGAAGGAAATTTCAAATTAACGTCAGTCTAAAAGTATGCAATAAATATTTTTGTAGAATGAAATAAGTCGAGTCCAAACGCGTTACTCTGCTCAGGCTCAGTTGAATTGGTATGTGTGTGCTTGTGTGAGTGTTTAATGGTGTCAGTGTGTCCGTGCGTTTGAAAGTGCGGTCAATAAATGAAAAAATCTGCAAAATGCTTTCGTTTAGTAAGTTAAAGGTTTCATTGCTAGCATGTGAATAGTGTCACTATCTTGCTCCTTATCGTCTCTCCCCTCGCTGTCCAATCCACTCTCGCCATCTCAATTAAATTACCTCAATTAAACCTTCGCAAGCTAATAAAGGATCGGGGACTCGGACTCTCAAACATCCATTCATGTACTCGTTGTCGCTCGTGTGTGATTCGTTGCGAGCACATTCAATTGCGACCCACAAGGTCAAGTGACAAGCGTGCACAAATTACAGATCCGAACTCGGGCAGCAACGAAGGTTGCTCGTTACAGTTGTTGGCGCTTATTTTTAAGTGTGCATTTAAATACCGTTAATTTTATGTTGGGAAAAAATTTCATTGGTTAGAAAAAAACCGCCAATTATTCATTTTTAATAATTAACACATAAAAAAATAAACAGAAGGTGAAGTTTATTGGGGCTCTTTTAAAACACTTTATAATAATAAACAATCATTGATTAGATTCATTGAGTCATTGAATTATTCATCCTTGTTCTGCATTCCGGACGGAATTGGGTTTGATTCGGATTTGACTTCCGGAAGGAATTAAAAAAGTTGTTCTGCAATCCGATCCATTTCAAATATTCCAAGCGAATTTTTATGGAAGAGTATAATTTGTTAAAATTAAATTATTGTCAGACGATTCAATTTTCTAACAATTTGAAAGCAAACGAAAAAAATTGTTGAAAAGAAGAAATCCACCGTCAAAAACTTGTCCGGATTACTTCCAGTAGAAATTTCCGAAAAAACGGAATACAGAACAGCTAAAATACGGAAAATACACACAAACCATTTCGAACATTTGAAACGGAATACAGAACACCTACGAAAAGAAGTGTTCGGAATCAAATCCGTATCCGTTTGAAACGGAATGTAGAATAAGGCTGATTATTTACTTTTAATTGTTAAAAATTATTGTATTATTATTGTTGAATAAATTATATTGTAAATTAAAATTACTCTATATTTTTTTTAATTTATAAACGATAACTGCTAAACACTTTTCAGAAAGAAGAAGTTATTTTGTTAGTGTTTATTATTCTTTTCCATATTATTTAAGGGCTGATTTAAGATTTATTCCACAAAAAATTATATTACAGAGTGTTTTTTGTAAACATTCACTTAAAATAGTTATTCTTAACATACGAAAACATATTGAACAAAGATTATTAACATTGAAATTATGTACACAACAACACTTAATATTTTAAATTCGATTACATTTAATTTCCTTAATTTAAGGCTGAAACACAATAATATATATAATAACTTTGAAGTACAATACAATCCAATATATTAATACCAACAATGGAAAGCATAAATTATTTATTTTTCAAATAAAATAATAATTATAATTTCAAATTTAACAAATATAAAATTAGTTTTAAATTTATGAAATATTTAAATTGTATTTCTTTTTATTGAAAACTAAATTTAAATAATTATTAATATTTCAATTATAAATGTTATTTAAATAATGTAAATATTTAACTTAATCTTTTTTGATATAATATAATAATATAATAATAATAATATAATATATAATATTTTTTTAGATATATTGCTTATCACGCAATTTCTAAATAAAAAAAATTAAATCGTGAAATAAAAATAGAATTAAAAATTCATTATAAATAAGTAACTAAATAAATAGTAATTAAAATTATACAATATTTTACATGTATGTAGTATGAAAATAAAATTTATTAGTTTTTGTTATTAAATTTTTATTTTTCTTATGTATTCTATATTATAGCATATATGTAAAGCCAATATTATTAAAAATCGTATTTTAAATATTTTCAATGTTGTTGCTTTTTGTCATTATGTCTGTTCACCACGTTGCTTTACTTATTCTCAATGTTATCCTTCAGCCGCTCTCACCATCTCTCTTTCTCTTTCTCCCTCTTCCATATAGACAACCGGTCGCATTGACTTAAAATCCTCTCGTCATAAAAACTCTCGCTGTTGTTTACAGTCTCCGTTTCTCACCATTTGCGGAATTTGCAGAATAATCTTAAGAGAAGAGAACTTTCTGTATGGTGAAGTTCTTCACTTCTCTTTAAAGTAAATCACCAAGCTATGAGAATGGGTGGGGAGTATAGAACTCACCACAGACACGTAACTTTTCTACGTTGAAGCAAATTCAACAAATTTAATTGCATTCAAATCTGCAAAATTTTAAATACAAAAATAGAAATAAATTAAAATTAAAAAAGAAAATAATATTATTTGAAAAATAGTATGCTTTAAATATTAAACTATATATGTATTTAAATATTAAAAAAATATTGCTGCTTTTATTCAATTCTTGATAAACGCTAAGAAAGGATAAATATTTTAAATGAATTTGAATTGGGGCGTAGATGTGGTTCTTGGGAGAGAGGGATGTGAGGCTAGCTCAGATTCTGCTATTTTTGATGTCCAAATTATAAGCCGCAAACTATGCAAAACACATGCACACAGAAACAAACGAAAGTGCGCCAAAAACACGACCAAATCACAACTGCTGCGAAGAGAAACTCAAGAAGAAGAAGAAGAAGAATAAGCACAAGACGAAGCCGAATACGAAGAATGAAAACAAAGCAAACTCCTGGCAGCGTCTCAGTGCGCTGTTCCATCCACAAACACATCCGCAACGAAACTTTTCCATGGGAAATCAGTAAAAAGCACAACAATTTATTTCAACCACGTTTCAAGCATTTAACACACAATACAAATAACACACAGACAGACACAGAGCGACCCATCCGAATACATCCTGTGAAAGGCGGTCCATGTCCAAATCCGTACCCAGAGGGAAACAAGGAGCTTCCCGAACCCATTGCAGGAAACCGGGGCATCAGTGATTGAATCATTTGAATGAAGGAAAGCGTAGAAGTGAAGCCAGTGTTGAATAGTCGGCTCGGATTGGAACTCCTTGCATTGGAAAGCATCACATCGAATCTTCCGCTGATGCATCACTCAATGAAGAACTCCTTACGTTTGCATTGCTTTTGTAAGCAACTGTCGATAGCCTCCACGGGACTTCTCGTGGCCTTGATTGTGTGTAAGATTGGGAGTGTGTGTGTGGGTGCGACCTTTACTTGTGTTTCGGTATGCGTCCTCAACGGACCAGGAGCACAGAAGACGCGACTAGAAATTGATTCCTTTGCTACTTCGCACTGATAATAAACAACGCCTGCACTAAAACTCTCTTTTCCCTCCACTTTTCCCCTTTTAACCTCAGATAACCAACAAAAAAGTACTTATAAAAAGAATACTTCTTTCTACTTCCGCTCCTCAAACTTTAAACTTCACAAACAATCATCTACAGAAAATATCAATGAATATAATAATAACTTGCGGTGAAACTTTTATAAAGAAACTTTTATCCATGTGTTTAGGTTCAACTGAAGCCGAGAATTTTGTTGTGAATAAAAACCCATAGGGAAAAACATAGAGTAATATATCGACCACATACCACAAATTTAGAAGAATTAATACGTTTTTGGTATTAACAAACCCAATTTAAGCATTTGCTGTGCCAGATATGCGGCTAATATCGCTCTGAAAGCGTAATTTTTGATCAAGAACTATTTCTAGACCATCAACTGTTTCAACTGTATCGAATTTCAAAAGGACTTGATTTCCTGCACACTATATTTATTTCTACTAAACCATAAAATGTAGGATTCCATATCAAATGCCTCTGTAAAACCTTTCGGTCACAAGCAAAGCTTTAACAGGTGATATACTGGGACTCACTCACTCTAGTTGGACTGCATTGCATGTAATTTATAAATTACCAGGTGACCCGTCGAACTTCCTCTCGCCCAAAAATAGTTTTTGGACAAAAATGGCAGTTATCATGTATTCTGTCGGCAGAAATATGCTTCCTCTCTCGTTCTCGTTACGCCCCTCTACCATTCAGGCACTCTCTAGCGCACTCTATCCCACCCACTGCCACTCCCATTCACCCCTCGCCTTCCATCAACCCACTAATCCCCACCCAAACCTTGTCCAAATGAATAGTTAGTCTAAAGGGAGACTTAGAAAACGAACCTGGCGTTGTTAATTAAAATCGTTATTAACTAATGTTAGGGTGCGGGCAGGAGGGTGGAATATACTTTACGACCTATTCTCACACCTCTCTAACATACATGAAAATTTTCATAAAAATCTGTTAAGTCGTTTGCGGGGAGTTCAAACAGAAACCTCAAACACGACATTTTTCTATATGTACATGTGTATGGATTCCATGCATTTTCCAGCAGAATATAATCGGAAAAAGCCTTAGCGGACAATCCAGAAAAGATTGTTTCATCTAGATCTGGAAAGAGGACATCTTTCTGTAAATTTCAGTTCTACAATTATTGCTTTAGACAGTTTGATTTTGGAGCCCGATCGGTCAACAACGGTACGGGAAGCCAAATTCATAGCCTTAAAAGTAGCTGAGAATATCGAAAATTAAAAAGATTTGTCATTTGTTTACATTCTAGCAATAATTTTTCGGTAAATCGGTTGCACCAAAGATTATAAAATACACTATACTATAATGCTTATATTATTAGAATTCTATGCTATATTATTACTATAATACTTATTCTATAAACTTTGATTATACGTAGCTTAAAAATGGACTCTAAACATCAGAGACAGTAAGATGACCTTTCGTTTCTTATAAGTTTTACCGTTTGAACTCTTACATACATTTGTATGTTATAATTGAAAAGAGTTTTTGAGCAGTCACAGATGTAGTTACAGAAATAACCGCATTTTATTTGGGCTACCTACTTCCTGATCTTTTTAACTCATTTCTGAGCCAAATCTTACAGCGATTTGTCAGGATTTGCAATACAACCTTCCCTAACATTTTGTAGATGGACAATAATACCGATATTTCGGGATGTTAATTGACATTCCTAATCTATTCCGAGACCCCCATTTCCCGAATGCAACAGTACAGAATCATACAAAACTACAAAGAAAATTGTTAAATTAGAAAGTGTGTTTTTATTTAAAGAAAAGTAATTAAGTTTTGAGTTTGTTTTGGAAGCATGTTTGACTTGATTTCGTTCTGCCAAATAATTTCGATTCCGATTTACAATAAAAGTGTAATTTCAAACGGCTTTTTAAGGTTAGTTGGAGACAGATTTGTTCAGCTAACTAAATGTTTATATGCATGCATATGTATTTGTAATTAATCTTGCTTTTGGGCAGTGAACCCGTGGACACGAAGATTTAGTGCAGTTTTCACAAACGCATCGAGGCGATCCTGATTGACATAAACCTGACCGCGATACATAAATTCGAGCACCATCTGCATGTCTTCGTTCAGCACATTAGGAAGAAAGACGACAGGATGATTATCCGGATTGTCAGTGAAGAGCTCCATGAAATATGTACTGCACGCTGCCAGCACTAATTGATGTGCCTTTAAACAATTGCCGTCTACAGCCAGCGTGACATCCGCGAGGTTCCCCGATTGCAAAAGATGCTCAAAGGCCGGCGGTACGTTCCGTTCCATGTCCCATTGGATGAGGTATCGATCAGATGACATATTAATTGGGTGCGGAATGAGCGTTGAGTTTTACTGAAAGAAAAGAAAAAATTAGAATCCATTTTTTATGTTTTTTTATTGCTACAAACGAACCGTAGAAAAGAAAAACGTTTTCCTGCATTCACAGCGTAACAAAGAATGTAGGCGGAGAGAAAAGACCTGCGCCGACAGGGTTGCTGCCGGCTTTGCGATTAATAAAATGAATGAAACTGATTTTAACTATTGAGCGACAGACGACGAGGACTAGTTCTATAGCTTTCGTCGGAACAAACAAACGAAGTATAAAAAGTACAATATACCGAAAAATAAGAAGTTTTTTGTCTACGAGCAGAATGTTTTTTAAAATTCAAGGTTTAAAAAAAAAAATTCGGAAAATATTCTAAAAAGAAGAAGAAAAATTAAGAACATTTAATAATAATATTTTCAATGTTTGCATTTATAAAAATATTGACTTTTTATTGAGTTAAAAAAAGGGTTAAAACCCTTGAAACACTGATACAATCGACTATGAAAGTTTGACATTTGTACCGTGTCAAACTTTCTGATTTAATGTCAGACTGTGCTCAGGTATTGTGACGTCACCTGCGCAGAACAGACCACTTTTTTATCTGCGCATTCTTTTTTCTATCCTTCGTGGGTTGAGCGTTCGACCATCGATCAGCTGATCGAGCATTTACATCAATCAATCAATCAAGGATGATGGAATAAAAGAATGCGCATCTCTGTCATTTGATCTTAGCAATTTTGACAAAATTTATGCAATTAAGTAGTTCTCAAAGTATGTACTTTGTAAGTGTTTTAGCGCATTTCCATAACAGTAATTAATCCGGTTAATGTTGTAAACAGAACAACATTTGGAGAACGACAAATACACGCACGAACTTTCAAATATTTACTGACTCTCAAGTAAAGTCTTGTACTTATTTCGCCAAAAATTCACATCCAATTAGAAATGTCTTTGTATGTACATATATGACGCATGAAGAGCACAAAAAATTACAGTCGGTAGCGCTAAATACAAGAGAAATAGGCAATATTTGAATTTTGTCGTAGCGACATACGAGAGCAGTTGATTTTTTTCTCAGTTCCCATAAGAGCCTGTGTAATTTTGACAGTTCGTGCGAGTAGTTGTCTTTCCCCAATTGGTGTTCTGTTTACCAAATAAGGTGTTCGAAAACTGATCAGCTGTCCAAGGGTTTCCAAAGCTAATGCGGTCCAAACTGTCAAACCGAAGAAATAACTAAACAGCTGTTGTTTCGTATTTGTTTGTGTTACTGTGTGTATCAAGAGATATTTGACATTTGGCAGAAGAGTTTGGTGACTAAATTTATCTCTCTCCAACTTAGACAAGCACAAAGATCGGTTTTCTGCAATTCCGAACTTCGAAACAGACTTGCAAACTGAAAAAGATAGCTAAAACCCGAAAACATTTTGATTTAGCGCTGGGATTACAACTACCACTTCAATGAAATTTAAAAATTTAATGAGAGGTTTTGGGTCTTAGAAACCTTTGCCCTAAAACCTGGAAAAACCTATGTATGGAAACGCGGTATAAGGTTGTGTATAAGGTGAAGTCTGTGAATAAATTGAAAGCAATTTTTAAAAATGAAAAACAAAGTGGAAAACTGTAGAAATTAGCATCAGAACACGACTCATTATTGAGGTCTTTTTAAGTATTCTGCCGTCCCAATGATTTTATATTTAGGTTAAGGGATTTCACTCTCATGTTATATAGTTAATTACAACTGTACTAAATATAAGACTGCAAGATAATTTTGGAAATAATAAGCAGTTCGAAATGGGTAATATGCGTGGTTTTTCCACTATTACTATGCTTTAATAAATACTTTAATTAGTAGGTAGATAGTAGTAGGTAGGTAGTAGTAGGTAGGTAGTAGATGTGCCAAGAATAGAATGCTAAATCGGAGCGCCGTTCCCACCATACATACATTGCGACTATGAAATTGTTTCCATTTTTGCTTATACACCGTTCACACCGACCTCAAATGGGAATAACGAATGAGCCATTCAGAAACCGTTTACATCGCTGTTCTCAAAAATCTATTGAAAATAAATTTCTGATTCAATCTGCTGATCGCTTCTACTGCGCGTTTTTGCCTCCTGCTTCTGAGCTAATTTTACTGCAATTCAGTTTGACAGCTGCAAAACAGATCTTGTTCTTCTTCTTTGTTTTTGCATATATTGCTTTGTGCTTGCAACTGCTGCTCTGCCTTCGTGTTTACCTATTTTGTACTGCTGTTTCTTGCTGCTTTGACTGTGTTCAAGTGTGAGACCGTTAGCTGGCGGATAAATCGTTTAGTTTTAATGTTCAGTTGATACAATAAAAATCCCTCGAATTAACAAATTCCCTTTGACTCCTTTGGAGAACCTCTCATCGTTGAATGAGCGCTCTACTGAGGGTGTGTTTTTAGCGTACGATTTCTGGCCCTCAGGTACTGCAAAAAGACATCGCACTTCAACACACAAAATTCATTCTTCGCTTTCATGTTCCATATTTTGGATGAAAAACCAAATGCTGCTAAAGAGAGAGTTTTCTTGCCTCCTTTAGGTAATGTTTGCGATGGGTTCATCTTTCATGTTTCACATCTTGTACCTAGAGCGAAACAGAACGCAGAATGGCAGGGAATGTTGCACGCCAATAAAAACAACGAAAATTCTGGGTGCTTTCCAGGTAGATTTGCCTAGTAGAATGGCCGGTACAGACTTCCGCCTTCTTGATTACCACATTTCAGATTGTACATTGTACAGTAGATAATTATTATATATTTTTGTACAAATGCCAATAACTGGAAACATTTATGCTAACATGCATCGTAATCGGTTCCCCCGTGTAAAAGTTCTTTAACGTTGTATTAACATTCGTCTAATCAGATTTTAATAGGGACAGAAATTCCTTTATCTATACCACTTACAACAGTTGCTTGAAGTGATGCTTTGGATGGAGTGTTGCTGACTATTGGCTTCTTTTTGAAGTATTACCCGTTCTATTTGTTCCAATAAACGTGTGAAACGAGCAATCAACGAACGAATTATGGCTATTGCTGTAATGAAGATCAATTCTACTGCAGTGGGTGAAGATAATATTCAAACTAGACTCTTAAAACTTAGTGTCCCATATATGCTTAGTCCGTTGACCCACTTATTTACCAAAGGAATTCAGAATATAAGCCTATTATCATGTCTGTCGAAGGTTTTTGAGACGCTCGTGGCCACTCAGATCATTCCATATATCCCCTATAGTCAATTGCTAGCACCATCCCAATCTGGTTTTCGTCCTTTTGATAGCTGTTCAATTGCAACTTTGAAAATACTAGATGTTAGACCTGAGTATGATAGGGGATGTTTCACACTGCTTCGTGTATTGTTAACCTTTGTTTGGAAAATAAATTCTATTTTGACATGCATCGACTATCTGAACAGTATTCTGGTAATGGTCTTCTGCTTACTTCGGAACCTGAGAACAAGATCAGACTTTGTGCCCGTTGAAGGTAAGCGACAACTGGGATTACAATTAACTTTACCGCTGAATACATACTCCTTTCTTGTTTATAGTAAATTGGGATCATGCACTCAGTTGAAATTGCAACTAGCATTTCATTGTGCAACGAGAAACGTGTTTGGTCTTCGGATATACGATCATATCTCCCGTTTTAAGAAAGCCATTATTGGTTGTGATAACGTTGACTGCCGCAAAGCAAATAACTGTATTTTTCTACGTAAACTTCCATTAACTAAACAACCTGGTTACTTGTATGGAGAAGTACACAGCAAGGAACACCTTCCTAATAATTCCGATTTTTCGAACCTTAAACTTCTCAAGATTCTTTTCTCTTTATGCTATGTGCTCTTGAAAATATTACCGGATTGATCAAATTTGTGTTCTTATAGTACTACTGTTATGAATAAACTAAATTACAAGTCGCTCGTACATATTAATTCGGCCAAATTGAAATTAGAAGAACCACTTCAGAACACTTGTAAAGCTGATTGTGCAATTGTGAGCTTTCGCCATATTAACGCAACACCATGTTGATGAAACGCGATTCTTTTCATAGGTTTGTGTGTATGTGTTTACCTTGATGAGACAACAGACAAAATTGTTGCAATGTTATTGTTGTTCTGCAAAGAGAACGCGCGGATGAGTCTCTGGTACGGAAATTAGTATGTAATCTTGATCTTTAAAATCAATTTTCTCGTCAACTATGGGACCAATTCTAATAAATAAAAATACCAGGATACGAGTAATTGGGTCAGTTTATATAAAAACTACATAATTATGCCATGTTCCTATGTATTTTTTTTAGTAAAAAAATAATTTGTGGTAAAAGAAAAGAAAAGAAAATAATTTGTGGTACTAAAAACATTAAAAGCGAATTTCACACAAAAATATAGGTTATACGGCAAGAAAATCTTAACAGAACTGAAAGATATTGCAAATATCTAATCAAAAATCTATCTAACAGTATTTATTTTGATCGGATATCAAAACCTTATAGTTTAGGAGATATTCAGCGTCTAATTTGTAAATTTTAACGGCCTATATCTCAGTAACTAGAAGCCGGCGGCAAAAAATTTTTGGGTCTTTTGGGTCTACAACAACACCAAAAGCAGATGCAGAAACAACCATAAAATTGGAGCATTTGTGCAACGGTAAAGATGTGGCGATTGTGCATTACGCAGATTTTTTAGCAATCCTTCAAATTTGAATGATATATTTTGTGAATATGGAAAAATTACGTGGCATATTAAAAACAAAGAATACTTAAGAATATGTATTCATAAAAACAAATAAAATGGTATGGTATAAAATGGGTGATAGTATATTGGGTGTCCAGGTAGAAATTAAGCCATTCTAAACAACAATATAAGTACAATTTATTCCATTAACTAATTGGAAAATTTAAAATTCATATTTTTTTCGATTACTGGCTTCAATATTCTTACAAGTTTTTTTAACTACTTGTAGTTATATCGTTGTTTAAAATGGCTCAATAAAATTCAAATTTGAAAAAAGTTCATTTTGAAAAAACACTGTAATATAATTTTTTGTGGAATAAATCTTAAATCTTAATTTGAAAAAAGTGGAAAACTAGTTTCTTAAATGAAGTTGGTACGCTTTTAGGCGCATTCAAAAATTAGTTTTTTACAAGCAAATCGTTTGCGCCACACAATCGACATGAATTCATCGATGTCATGTTCTTTGCGACTGGACTTCTACTTTATCGCCGTGCGATTTCTATAGACTTAAGACATAAAAGTTTGCCTATCGATTCTACTAATGAGAAGATTAGAAAAAGACACTGGAAGAATTGTCTTCTTTCCCAGTTTTTCCCTGATCTTAGTCAACTTATTCAATCACTCATTCACCAAGCTCAGCATCAATTTTTGTGAATGCGCGGAACTGTTTCGCATTGAACTTTGTATAGTGAACACACGCACATACCACACATATACATACACATACAACAACAACAACAAAAACAAATGTGTTCTCATTGTTTGTCTCCAAACGGTTAAATTATGTCATAACAAAAACTGAGTTGATGTTAATCTGGAAAAATGATTTCAGATTCTCAGAATGTTTGCATTTCGCTTCCCAAAAATTCTTCAAGTATGCAACGGGCGAATTTCCAGATAATTGTAGTTTGAAAATACTTCGAGGAATTTCTGTTCTTCGGAAACTGTAGACGCGCCAAGCCTCTCGCCAAGTGAAACACTTCTCTGACTACTTCGTTCTTTGTTCAAATACTAATAATTATTTATTTATAAATCAATGCAGACACAAACATTACATGGCTTCATTAGAGAAAGAACAAATTAAATCATTGTAGGCTATATATACAACGGGTTTTTATTCGTGGACGAATGAATAAAATTATGCAAAATGTACTATGTTTTGAACACTGAAGAAACTTGTTTTTGTTTTGTTAACTAATTCCGATTCCACAATCAAAATCACAGCAAGATCGTTAAAAATGTAATTTCTAAAGGCGTGTTAAGGTTAGTTGGAGACAGATTTGATCAGCCAACCAAATGTTTATACATATATTCGTAATTACCCTTTTGCTGGTGGTGCGATGTCAACTCTCTCTGCAGTGAATCCCACCATACTAAGAAATTCTGCAAGTTTTAGAAACGCACGGAGGCGATCCTGCTTGACAGAAACTTTACCGTGATACATGAATTCGAGCACCGACAGCATGTCGGGATAGAGCACATTATGTAGAACGACTATAGAATTCTTTTCCGGATGATTGACGAAGACCTCCATGAAGTATGGGCTGCAAGAGGAAAGCACCACCCGATGGACCTTCAAATAATGGCCATCTACGGAAAGCGTGACATCCGACGGTTTCCCCGATCGCAAGACGTGGTCAAACACCGGCATTAAATTCTGTCGGGTGTCCCATCGGATGTTGAATTGTGGAGATGCCATAATAATTGCATGCGACGTGTGCGTTGAGTTTTACTGAAAAAGAAATGAGCACTAGAACTTATAATGGGTTTTTTTTTTTATTATTGCTGCAAACGAACCGTAGAAAACAAAACCGTGTTCCTCTATTCACAACGTATCAAAGAATGAAGGCGAATAGGAACGACCCGCGCCGACAGGGATGCAGTCGGCCGCCGAAATATTTTTCTTTGTGGTAGTCTTATATATAAAAATTAAATGCCACTTAAAATTGGATTTGATTGATTGTTATATTTGAAATTGGCAGGACAACGTTTGTATGAAAGAAAATATTGAGAAAATCGATCGGAAAATAAAAAACAAGAAGTGTATTTTTAATTTTTTTTTTTTATATATATGCAACTCTACCTTCAGTAAAAAATTTTAGTATAAAAACAGTTTACATTAGGTGATTGCTGTCACATAAATATTTAGAAAAATTGAAATAAAAAGATGTGAGATTAAAAATAGAAAATAAATTATGACAATTTTGGAAAATATGATATATATTTGCATATGTACGTCTGTACGTGCATATGTAAATAGCAAAACTGATAGTTGGTTTGGGTTCTGAAATTCTTCCCATAAATGGCCATGATTTCGAAGCAGAACGCAGCATGTTCACGACAACGTAATCATTCCCATAAAGTTTTATATCTTAAACACTAGTGGAGATACGGGCGGCTTTATACTATACAATAAATGATAAACATTTTTGTGTTTTCCAGCAACAGACGTAGCAATTATGATTGGGACTGCCAAAGACTATAAATTACCTATAAATTCGTTGCAATAAAAACATTTGAAAAAATAATAAATAAATATTTTATTAATTTTCTCGTTCAAACCGTTGCACATTTGTAACAATAGCTATCGGAAAGGTGAACACAATTCGATTATGTTTAGAAACCTTTGACAAGCTAATCAATGTTCGAACATACGATATTAATCGGATTAAATATTTTTATGGAAACGAGGTTTTATTATAGTTTTTCCAACATTTTTTCCATTAATTATTAGAAAGCAGCAAGCTTTGGGTAGAGTTTTGACGGTTCTCAGTTTGAAAGAGGTTTATAATGGTAGGATTTGGAATTGTTAATTATTAAAATAAATTAAACTAATTTTAAGTCGCCGGGATCATATGAACAAACGAATAGTCTACAAACATTAATATTTTTTGATCGAGCATTTACATAACATCGCCCAAATCTATTTTGTCATTCTGTTAGCGATTGCGCAGCTGTTAAAGCAATTGCGCATATTTTTTGCAACCCTGGGTTTGTGGAGCTCTCAAATTATTTTATCGTAAGTTGTCACAGATTCTGTAACGTAATCAATGCTTGCAATGCTGTCGAAAGGCTTTATTTCGTCTTTTTTAAACGTCGTCATGGCAATTTTTAGCCTTAATTCTCCGAATAAGAATACGTCAAACAAAGTCATTCACTTTGTTGTAAACAGAACACCATTTGGAGAACGACAACTACTCGCACGAACTGTCAACATTACACAGGCTCTTATGGGTATGTAGCTACGACAAAATTCAAATATTTTCTATTTCTGTTGTATTTAGCGCTACCGACTGTCATTTTTTGTGCTGTGCGTTCCGCAAGTAAAAAAACCGTGTTGGTCGGTTTCTCTACTAAAATCTACAAAATATACTTTAGAAAACCGTATAAAAAAAAGTAGAAAACCGAAATTTATTCATAATTATTTGTTTACACATTTTTCAAATACTAGATACAAATCCAAATAAAGAATATGCTTAACACCACAAAAAAATACCTAAAAAATTGTTTTTCTGTATTAAAGATATTGAAAATTTTTAAAAATTACGGCCTACAAAAAAGCAATAGAGATTACATCAAAAATCAATTAAAAGTTTTTATCAAAGGCACATCGCGTCTTGTCTTGTCAGACTGCACACTGCTTTTTATTTTTAACAGTGTTAGTGAAATAATGCTTAGCTGTAGTAGATTCCAAAACAAATTGCATGC
This sequence comes from Thecophora atra, assembly GCA_937620795.1. NCBI lineage: Eukaryota > Metazoa > Arthropoda > Insecta > Diptera > Conopidae > Thecophora > Thecophora atra. The sequence continues at coordinate 86,604,301 of OW569398.1, forward strand.
AATTTTGACAACTTGAAGTAAAATTTTAACTTTAGGTAAAATTTTGACCACTTGAAGTTTGGTTTACAAAACTTTTTAAGAGAGCAATGAAAATCTTGTGTTTATCCCAAGCACTTGGGCGAAACCTTCGTTCTTCAAATGCGCGAATAAAGCCAGTGGAATTGCTCTATGGAAGGCATTTAATGCTTGTGTGAATTCATAAGGAACCTATTTCAAGCCTTGCAGTTGTGTAATATTTGATATTTTCCGAAACGGAGTTGATTTTCATAAAAATTCATCTACATATTATACATAATACATTTCCTATATTGAGAGGTATTATAAAGCAAGTTGTGGTTAACATTGTACGTATTTTACTTTCTATGATAAAATACTAATTTGTTGCCACTGTACATGAAGCTACTATTATAAAAGTATTTTATAAAGGTAACTGAAGGGAACCTAACATTACGCATTCTGATAACATTTAAACCTTTGTTGTACAAGTTTTTAGTTAATTCATTTTCGTTACATTCAAAGTTGTCTACGAATTTCAAAGCTAGATTATTTGCCATTTTTGCTTAATTACATATATATTTGTTCGATATAGCTTTAGAATATCCATACACGTTTTGTTACTCAAATACTTATGAACATTTAGACAGTTTCAATTCAATTCCATTTAATTTTTATTGAGACAAAGACGATTTGCTTAACAGAGTATTGCATATAACTTAACCTAACTCTAAGAGTTTGACAAATCCAGGGCTGTAAAGTTTTACCCGAGGAAAACAGTTTCGTAAATTAGTAGTAGATAACCAAAGTAAGGAATTGTGTATGCGTTAAATTATCATGTGAGATGTGAATTATCATGTGAATTCATTTAAATTCATGTTATATCAAAGCTCTTGCTCCCGGAGCTGAATTATGAAGTTAGACAGTTTCGCAGTATAGATCTTTCAAAGACTCTAAGCACAGACAAGTAATATACAGATGAAGAATGCAGAACAAAAAGTTTATCGACAAAATGTTGCGTCAGCCAGCCAATATCAGCCAGCCAAAAGCTCTTACATGAAGTTAAAGCTACATTTATCAGTTTTAGCAATATTGAATACAATCCACTATTGAATTCATACCGTTGCAAATGAAGCTTCTGTATTTATGGTTAAGAATATTCTATGATAAAATTCAGCTAAATTTTGTATTGGTAAACACAAAAAGTCGAATGTAATTGAGACGATAACAACAAATAATCACCTCTTCAAAGATACTATTATGTGTCAACTAAAGAAATATTGTTAAGATGTTTATTGTGAACAGTCTGGAACAATAACTCCGAAGACTGTCGTTGGGCCGTTTTCGTTTTCCGATTTGAGATCCACATCTTCTTAACTGCATCAGATATAGGGCTGTGAGGCCTCATTTATACGAGATGCTTTAATATTTAAGATTGGTAACACATTTAAGTTGAAGCCGCATAATTCACGAATATAAATCGTACTCTTATTATTTATTTATCACAACTAATAAAAATAAATTAAAATTAGGTACCAAGTGTGAGTACTTTTTGGATAAACGTTTAAAAAATACCAAAATTGTTTGTAGGTTTTATGAAAACCTATTGGATTTCGGGGATTTTTCAAAAAGTGTTTTCAGAAACTCTTTGCCGTTTTGTGATTCTGCGTTGCTTCGACGTAGAAATACTATATAAAATAGTATAATGAGAAATTCTGTGCAAGCCTTTTGTTTAGTCTGCGGTCCGCTTCAAGCTAATCATTGAAACAAACCTTAAAAACGTTGTTGTAGCGGCTTCTGGTTGGGCAGGTTCTTATAATAACGCTAGTTTTCTTCATCTTTTCGTTGCTGAGTTAAAACCTCTGTAATGTCAACTAAAATAAGAGCCCTATCTTCTTAATTGCGAAAGATATTGGTGTGGTTAATTCTTGTTTGCAAAATATATCTTGTGGCTATGTATGTACCGTTAGATCGCAATATATCTTTAACATTACTTTTGGACAAAAACAGCTCTTTTACTGATATTACTATCTCTGTATATATGTATATATTCCTTGACTTATGATAATCTATCCAAAAGAATTTCAATTCACCCCGCGTGCAATAATCGTAACTAGGATTTTGTGTATTTTGTTGTGCAATTCTTTGTATTGCTCATTGCTTATTGTGCGAATTAAGTCATATTTCAGCTGATGTTTGCTTCGATCATATAAGCTTTTGTATGCATTCCTACTTTGCGTTGGAATACGTAAAGTTACTTCGCAGTGACCTGTCAGTTATAAATATTCGAAATTTTTTTTCAAACGAAAATAAGACTCGGAATCGTTGAAACATGTCTCAGGTAAGTAACTTATACTACAAATTATTCGAATTTGTTTGGTAAATCAGTTCTAAAACAGAGACGGGCATTCTTATAGAGTTTCCCAGCAGTTCCCTATTGCATCCTCAATTTCTGATGTCCTGAAAGAGTGCTGCCGGGTCACCAAAAAAATGCAATTGCTTTTCACCACAGCTTGTTGCTGAATATTTGCTTCTTTAGGAAGTTACGAAGGTGCAATAGCGTACAGCAACCGAAATATATTGCATCCTCCTTCGCTGCGAAGCTAGAATTCAGCAATGTTCAATGATCAAAATTTTTTTCACCCACCTAAACTGCAACATTCAGCAGTGAGATAAAACAGTCATTTGCTGAAACCATGCCTTTTTTCAGCATTTCTTCAGCACGAGTGCTCTCCGTCCTAGGACATGCAATGGCAAAAAAGATATAAAGTGGCAATGGGCGATTCAGAACCTCTTGCCTCCATGAGTGCACTGAATCAGCGCTGAATCACTGCTCCAGGGAGCTTCTGGGATTGTTTCCAGCACTAAAAGAAACAAAAAAAAAAGCTTGTTTCGTTCTTTTCCGCAATTTACAATGTAAAGTGGCGTTTTAAGCATTAACTATTATATATTAATTATTATTAATTATTAGTAATTATTATTAAACTCATATATAATTAATATGTAATATAATAATAATATTAATAATTATATAACATAATAATGGTAATAATAAAAAGATGATTAGTTTTCGGGTGTAGTCAAAATAAACGAACGCAGCGTACAGTCCGCGCTCGTGGTGGCTTGCCAGCGACTGACGTAATTTTGTTGGAAACACTAATTGTATACAAAAATGATAGACAGTTAGATTCTATCATTCTTGCATTGTATACATACATATTAAGAAACTCAAAATTGAGTGCACAAATGTGCTGGAATGCCCGACAATGTTCTAAAACGATAATTCAGAATAATGTTTTTTGACCAAAATTCTGAAAAATAACGGAATACTAATGTGACTCAAAAAACATCTGTATTAATTTCAGCTTTTTTAGTGATTTTACCACAGGAAGATGACGCTGATTTGTTACAGTTTGTAGAAAATTAGATGATGAAAGCGCCATCTTCACGTGGAATAAAAATAAAGATTCTTGCGGCAACCGTTTTTTTATCTACGCACAATCGCCACAGTTTTTTCTTGATTGCCATAAGAGCCTGCGTAAATTTAACAGTTGACTGTTTACTTAGTGATTGATTTTGTTTCAGCATTATCAATTACTTAAAATTTAATTTAACATGACTGACAATGTGAAATGACCGAAAATTTTAACAAACGATTTAGTATTTTAAACAAACGGTATATAAGCTTTATCTCTGTATTAAAATCGAAGCTAATATTGTCATTTTATATCTTAGACTCCTAAAGCTGATATCAAAAGATTACCAATGTGGGGCAAGTCTCAAAAGGTATGTAAGAATTTAAAATTGAAAGCAAATATTTATAAAGCAAACATTTTCGCTTCTGGTTTATATTATAATCTCTGTACGAATAGTCATTTCGGTCCAGGGAAACCAATACAAACTTATACAAAAAAATTACTCGTTTTCTGAAAGGATGATTCTAAAGGTGTTTCAAAAATTATTCAAAAATACCATAATAATATGCAATTCTCATTATTAAGCGTCAATTAAAAAAGAAATAACAATTTAATTTGGAAAAACGGACACTGGGCCGCAATGAGTTATGAAACACAACCAGGAAGACAAGAGACTAAATACGAAACTATCTCACAAAACTATACAACCTATTATCCTGAGAATAGGGGGAAAATCAGCTAACTATGAACGTTTGTATTTAGATACGAAGACACATGAATATGAGTTAGATCTCTACTTGATTTGATACAGCTTGTGTTTGAACTTGATTTTCTGGGTTTTATTCATTATATGGTTACAAATAAGCATTGACAATTTGAAGATAAGAATATCTATTTTTCGGATTATTTTACTGCATGGTTATTTATTTATTACACCGCACTATTAAATAAAATTAACTACAAATGCAATTATAACTCATTTTACGAAGTGCAAAACACACAAAAAAAGAAAATTTAGTCTTAAAAAGTAGTATTTTGAGTTTTGTCTGCTCGGTTGTGTTTTAGGCATTTAGGTATTGCCATTTTTATTTTATTTCTTTATATTATTCATTTTTCAAATTAATTTTACTCATTTTTCAGGACAAAGAAAAAGCAAGGAAGTCCGGTATTTCAGCAGATATATTTGCTAAAAATTTGGCTATGTGTCTGCTGGAATGCAATATGGATGTATCGTATATTGATACGCCGTTTTTAAACAAAGCTATGTTAAAAAGTATATGCTCAAAATATGCTTTTTTTTCATTTTCAAATTTTCGCGATTTGACATATATTAGAAACTATTATAAGCGGAATTTTTCTGATATACGAGTTTTAACTTTAAAATATTTAGAAAGCACCCAAACAAACTCGTTTAGTCATATTTGTTCCAACATAAATACTACATTGCCACTGGCAACTTCCGCCAGCGAAATACTCGTGTCGAAATATGAATATAAGGAGACTATGTCTGTACATGGAGAAACAGTGTTATTAGATGAAGAAAAAATGTCATTGGATGAAAAAAAAATTATTACAAATGAAGACATTACGTCATCTAAAGTACTAATTGCTAGTTATTTTGCACTTAAAGGGAAAATTACAAAGTATCCTAATGGTATTATAAAAAATGTAGAACGTTACAAAACAATCAAAAATAATACTTTGGCTGGCAATTACTTAGTATGTTTAAGAACCGGAACGTCCTTTAATGGTAGACCTTATAAGCACATAATAAAACAAAGCGAATACGAAAATCTAATTAACACTACCTGTTTAGATGAAAGCTGGTGGCTGGAAGATTCTCATATAAATTATTTCATAGATATATTTTTAAAAAACGGCTCTTTGGAAAGGGCAGTGTACATGAACCCTGGTGTAAATGACAAATTTGTTTTGGATTTGAACAATGCATCGAAAAGGGAAAAATCATTATTAATTGACAATTTTCCATCGTATATGGAGTTAAGTAATGATACCGATTTCTTGATTATGCCCATTACTATCAATCAACATTGGTGCGTAGGCGTAGTTAAAGTGGAAAAAGAAGAAGTACTATTTTACGATCCACAACAAAAATATGCACAGCAATATCGTGAAGATAATTTCTTTGAAGGCTTCAAAGAGTTCGTCAAGTTATATACTGACGTAGCAAAAAAAAATAATTGGGAAAATCCGCTACTAAATCGAAAATGGAAAAAGATCTCAACTCATTGTAATTATTCACAAAGAGATGGCTGGAGTTGTGGACATCATGTCTTAAAATTTTCGGAGGCTTTCCTATCGAAGAAAGACTTACCAAAGACATTTAACAGCGAGAAATATAGAAGAAAATTAGCAAAAATATGCTTAGAGAATTCAAATGGCGAAGATTATTGTCTATATTGCTGCAGTCAAAGTGACTGCTCAGGAAGTAAACAGAATTGGCTACTCTGCAATGTATGTAATTATCAAGTACATCAAAGCTGTGCAATATTTCGCCACCAGACACCAGGTTATAACTTTTCGAACGAAGAATTTGTGTGCCTTGTCTGTGAAAATATGAAGTAAGAGAGATAATAAATGATGAAAATCAGTCTGTCTGTACGAGAAATGGTACGGTACTCATTAAAACAAAAACCGAAACCCAAGCCAGCAAACTTATTAAGCTAACTGCTTTATCCAACGCAATATCAGTCGAAATGACAGAGCACACAACATTAAACTTTCCAAAGGTGTAATCTACTCCAATGATCTAAGGGGAATATCACAGCTAATGGTAAGTTTAAACGCGAACTAAAATTTGCAAAAAAACACTCAATCAATGACTTTACATCAACTATTAACCCTTCTACTCCATCCTCAAAAATATGGTCCAATATTCGTACCTTTTGCGGCCTACATCTTCGACAATATATTCACTGCATACATCCAATTAACAATACTCAGCAATCTATTACCCAAGCCTAGAAATTGCCTCTGAATTTTGCAAATTTTGGTCTAAAGAAGCTTCGGAACAAATTTCTCCGGACAGTTTAATCAAAATAAATTATCGATTACGAGCTCCTACTCCTGCCGAAATTCTAGCGATAAAGCTCTTGAAATAGAGGATAATATCAAATACATAGAACTGGCAATAGCTTTGCAAAAACTCAAAGGCCAAACCCCGGGCATAGACCGAATATCGTATCCGATGAATAAATACCTTCCATATCCTGTAAAACAACGCCTTATACTAAATTACAACAAAATTTTCAATAACTTTATCCCTCAAGCCTGTAAAATAAGTTCAGTCATTCCCATCATTAAACCAAAAACAGATAAAAGCAATATAAATTCCCACCGCAATATTTCCCTTAATCCGTGCTGCGCTAAAGTTTTAGACAAAATCGTTGCCAATAGGTTATGGTGATTTCTTACCACTAACAAACTGATCAATAGCAATCAGTTTGGTTTTAGAAGGGGTAAATCGGTATATGACTCTCTAATATATCTAGACTATCACATTACTAAGTCCCTGTTACATTACAATTAAAATGCAATGTACCAAAATTGAATTTCAACATTTCCCGCTGAAGTTGGGATTAACATCAATTTTCAACCTTACATATATAAACATAAGTTGGCACAAATAAATTAAAATGACATGATTCACATTAAATTTCTTATCATATACATAACAGTATTAATCCAAAAAAAAGTATATATATATATATATATGTATCCATTTGAACTTTTGGTCTGTAAATTCCTCATAACAATAGAAAAGTTAAATTTTAACATAAACTTCTTTCGGGATTTAAATATTGCTGGTACTCCTTCTTCTCTCGATTCTGCTGATTTGTCTGTACGACATATATATATATAAGGATCGTCGAAAAGCTAATTTCGAACCACGCCTTCTGGTCAATGCTTTTCTTGCATATTGACGAGCAGTTCTATGCTCCCAAATAATATTAAAAATTCGTGCACTTATCCTTCTGATCGATAATCAATTGCATTCATGCAAATTGCAATAAAACTTTCATTTTTTAATTGTTTGCAATACAGATTGCAATAAAACTTTTACTTTTAATCGTTTGCAAGTATTTAAGCTTTTAATTGATACATATATATATATATAAAGTTTACTGAACAACTATGACGATCTTGCGCAACCGTCTTCTGTAACGAATCATTCTCATCTCCCCTTTGCTCAGCTTAAACTTTAATTCAATACCGCAGTTCTTTCCTATCTTTTTTCCAATCTTTATACCGCTTCCATAAATCACTTTAAGCCCATCCTCTTTTGCTACACTAAAATTAATTTAATTCCGCTACATTCGTTTCTAGAATTTTCTACCACGAATTTTATTTCTGTTTTCCTAAATAATTGCATATACTTTTTTTTGTACCAAAGTGAATTTGGTCCGAAGTCATTAGTGCCGAGTATTTGTCCATGAGTACATGCCCATTTTTATTTCAAACACCAGGCGCTCACGCTTCAGCAGAAGGTACGACGTTCACACTTTTCTTTTTCTACTTTTGATCCTTTCTTTCAATTTCTTCCCTAACATACATTCATAGATTTCTACGTTTGCTTTTGGATTTCTCTACATTCTTCGCTCTTCTCTCGCTCTAAAACTCATGAGTGTGCGCAGCAGGTTCAATAATGAGAGAAAAATTCGCATACCCGATGGTAAAATGATCATAACCTTACCACTGATCTTACCCACACAACATCAACCAACTGTAGGTAATTCTAGTTATTGTTTAATTTATATTAACATTATATTCATTTCTCATACCTTCCTAGTCTTACACCGAAGAGGACGACACGCAACAAAACTCTGCGTTTGCACTGATACACACGTGGCAAAAGCAGTGTGCTGACGACTCTTGGCTATTGTTTCTATGCCGGTATTTTCTTCCTTGGTTTCGCGGTGGCCAACGTAGGGTCACTCCCATGCCCTACGGCTTGAGCTAGCCGGCTTAAATCGATAATTTAAATTTACTTTGTTTGCCTTACAGATAACTACAAAACTCACGCTGGGGATAATTACACCATGAAATTCACGCCTACGAGCACTAGATAGACGCACTGGACAACAGGTACGCAAGACACGCAAATACATATATCAACCGCGAATCACTAGTCATGTAACTATTGCATCTCAAGACTTATTGCACCTTTGTCAAAATTAACGCACAGGACGTTGTTCGTTCGCCAGTTTATTGCACGCAGTTTCCGTATAATGCTCTTCAGTGGTGATTCTTTCTGTTATTTCATTGTTTTATGTCTTTACAGTGGAATGTTCCCAAACTCCTTCCATTGAGATCTTTGCTTGAAATTGCTCTGCACGAAATTTTGTCGGTAGACCTCTTGGACCAGTACAAATCTTACCATCCTCATAAAGTAAACATATTACAGCCGAACAAAGCGAAAAATGGGGTTACTCCTGTAGCTGCGTGCACCGAGCTACGTAAAGCGCATTCAATTTCGGGTAAGTAAAGGTCCCAATCCCGCTGATCTTCCGGTAGGTACGCTCTGATTGTAGCTAGGATTGGTTAACTCTTTCCGCTGCGTTAGACTGCGGTGAACAAAATGCTGTTCTTCGATGTTTTATTTTGAATGCTTCAACAATCTTCTGAAATTCCTTGGACACAAATTGCACGCCATTATCACTATGAATTATTTCCGGAACGCCAAATTTGTAAAATACTTCCTCGACAAAAAACTTGACAAAGTTCTTCGTTGTCGCTTCTTCATTGCTTTTAAAAATGGAAATTTGGAGAAATGATATACCACTACTAAAACATAGACAAAAAGAGGGAACTTTTTGACCGTGGGTATTTCCCAAGAAAATCTATGTATATTTGATGAAATAGTCGGACGGTTACTATTTCGTTTCCTATACCTGGCCGCAGATCAATATTCGCTTATTTCACTTCTTTACAGAATACACATGAAATGAAATGAACTCTCTCACTTGCTTCACCATGCCAGGCCAATAATAAAAGTGACGTAAACGATGCAGTGTTTTGGCCATTCCTCCATGCGCCGCTATTTCTGGCTCGTGTGCCTTTGCAATTAGAGTTGACGTTAATACCTCAGGAAGCCATAGTTTCCACAAAAACTCTTCGGTCGGTAAGCTGTTCGGAAAAGCTGTTTTTTTAAAAACTAAACCACCCTCTACCTTTAGATCTGGCAAGTTTGCTGCGTTCTGCTGGATCGTCTCTTTACTCCCAAAAAAACTTCGGACTTGGCGAATTGACCTAGGCGTTAAGATTCGGATTATCGCCTCCACCTTTTCGGGATCAGTTCTCAACGAGCCTCCTCCTAGTATAAACCCCAGGTATCGCAACTCTTTGGAGCAAAACTTGGACTTCTTGAATCCCACTGTTGGATTCGCCTCATTTAAACATTCTGCTACCTCACTCAAAATCTTCAGGTGCATATCGAAATCTGGAGCTATTATCAAAAGGTCATCTAAGTAGACAAATACGTTGGACTTCGGAATTTGAGGAATTATTCTGTCTGCGTTCTGCTGGATCGTCTCTTTACTCCCAAAAAACTTCGGACTTGGCGAATTGACCTAGGCGTTAAGATTCGGATTATCGCCTCCACCTTTTCGGGATCAGTTCTCAACGAGCCTCCTCCTAGTATAAACCCCAGGTATCGCAACTCTTTGGAGCAAAACTTGGACTTCTTGAATCCCACTGTTGGATTCGCCTCATTTAAACATTCTGCTACCTCACTCAAAATCTTCAGGTGCATATCGAAATCTGGAGCTATTATCAAAAGGTCATCTAAGTAGACAAATACGTTGGACTTCGGAATTTGAGGAATTACTCCGTCTGCGTTCTTCTGGATCGTCTCTTTACTCCCAAAAAACTTCGGACTTGGCGAATTGACCTAGGCGTTAAGATTCGGATTATCGCCTCCACCTTTTCGGGATCAGTTCTCAACGAGCCTCCTCCTAGTATAAACCCCAGGTATCGCAACTCTTTGGAGCAAAACTTGGACTTCTTGAATCCCACTGTTGGATTCGCCTCATTTAAACATTCTGCTACCTCACTCAAAATCTTCAGGTGCATATCGAAATCTGGAGCTATTATCAAAAGGTCATCTAAGTAGACAAATACGTTGGACTTCGGAATTTGAGGAATTATTCTGTCTGCGTTCTGCTGGATCGTCTCTTTACTCCCAAAAAACTTCGGACTTGGCGAATTGACCTAGGCGTTAAGATTCGGATTATCGCCTCCACCTTTTCGGGATCAGTTCTCAACGAGCCTCCTCCTAGTATAAACCCCAGGTATCGCAACTCTTTGGAGCAAAACTTGGACTTCTTGAATCCCACTGTTGGATTCGCCTCATTTAAACATTCTGCTACCTCACTCAAAATCTTCAGGTGCATATCGAAATCTGGAGCTATTATCAAAAGGTCATCTAAGTAGACAAATACGTTGGACTTCGGAATTTGAGGAATTACTCCGTCTGCGTTCTTCTGGATCGTCTCTTTACTCCCAAAAAACTTCGGACTTGGCGAATTGACCTAGGCGTTAAGATTCGGATTATCGCCTCCACCTTTTCGGGATCAGTTCTCAACGAGCCTCCTCCTAGTATAAACCCCAGGTATCGCAACTCTTTGGAGCAAAACTTGGACTTCTTGAATCCCACTGTTGGATTCGCCTCATTTAAACATTCTGCTACCTCACTCAAAATCTTCAGGTGCATATCGAAATCTGGAGCTATTATCAAAAGGTCATCTAAGTAGACAAATACGTTGGACTTCGGAATTTGAGGAATTACTCTGTCCATTAACCTACACAAGCGTTGAGCAGCATTGCACAACCCAAATGGCATGACTGCAAATTGGTATAGCGGTCGTCCTACTTTCTTCGTCTAGTTCAATTTGCCAGCACGCATGTTTCAAATCGATGCTACTTATAAATTGAGTGTAGTCAATGCGGCTGAGAATGCCTTCTATATTTTGTAATGGATAGGCATCCTTCACCGTAAGATCGTTTTCAACTAATTGGTTTTCAAACTAATGTTGTTCTACTGCTCCACGGACTATCGCAATGCTCAATAACGCCTAATTCCAACATGTTGTCTATCTCTTCGAATATTAGTTTTTGCGCCGCTGGTGATACTGGATAGTGTCTATCTTTAAAAGGTTCCGCTCCTTCTTTTAATTTTATTACATGTCTTTCTAACTTGGTTCTGTCTAGTCCCTGATCTTCAAAGAAACTAAATTTTTTATTTACAGCGTCTTACCGATTTTGCTCTTCTGCCGTCAATTCGTGGGCTTCTGGATCCGAGTTTGCAGCGTTTCTATTATCCAAACTCAAACAGTCTACTCCGAAAATCTTTGGAGCGGTTCCGAAAGCTTTCCAAAAATCTACTCCTAGCTACAGTTCTTGGTCTAAGTAAGGATACATATAAAACATTATTTTCTTCACTTTATTTTCATATTGAATGTCTAGCTCAACACGACCTATTACTAAATGTCTACTTCCGCTAGCTGTTTTCAAATTTGCAGAAAGTGGTATCACTTGTAAATTGCAGGTTTCAACTAACTCTCTGCATCCTTTCCCTAGGATACTCACTGAAGCTCCAGAATCTAAAAGTCCCTTTATCGCTCGACCAACGATCACAATGTCCACATATGTTCTACGATCTCCTTTTTCTATGGATTTGAGATCTGCTAGCACCGCCTTCCGTGTTGATACTCGCTGCTTATACCTTTCGCGCGCTTTCATAATTCTCTTAGGCTTTCTTGACAATCTATTCGTTATATCTTCTACAAATATACGCTTCCTTGCTTCTACATATTTGCGCAATTTTTCCTCTCCGGTTGCTGACGTTCTAACTTTGTTATCCTTATTATTAATATTTCTAATGTTTCTCAAAACACTAATTCTATTTATATTTCTAGGTTCCCTAACTCTCGGCTTGACTGTTCTTTTGTTATTCTGCCTGATTAGCCTAAGCATCAATCTCTGCTTCTTTGGACGGGACTTGCTGTGGAGGAAGGCCGACCCGTCAACGGCATTCTCCTGCCTGCGTTCCCGGATTACATCTGCGGAAATTTGGAGTCACTACATCGCTGAGACCGCATTTAAAATAAAACAGACTCCTTTTTCGTGACCTGCAGTCCCTGAATGTATGACCGGGCTGCTTGCATTTCCAACAAATCCAATTGTCTGCCGGGTCTGGCCGGCTGACCACCGCATCTTTCCGTTGTTGCGACACTCGCGTTTTTTCATCAGCCAGTTCAACTTCATTAATTTGTCTTGGAAAACGAGACTGCTGGGAATTACGCGTCGACCGACGCAAAAAGTATTTTTCAGCCTCGTGGCATTCTTGGCGGAGTTGCTGAACAGAATAAACTTGTAGCGGGTAAACTAAACGCGTCATATCCTCATTTAAATTCCTTTTTATTATTTTAACCATCTCATATTAAGGAATCGGATCGCCAATTTGCCTCGGAACTTCAGCATGGTTTGGAAGTAATCAGCGATAGCTTCATTGGCCAGTTGTTTGCGCTCTACCAGATCCTGCATTATTTCAAATTCAGACCGGCTTGTTCTGTATTGGCACTTTAACTCCCTACGCAGGCTATCCCAATCCATGGCTTGATTCTCGCGTACGTGTAGCCAGTACCATTCTTTGGCTTCATTTGCCAACAGCAGGTGGAACTCATGCATCACCTGTGACCATGCGCAACCACATTTAGCCTGTAAGTGTTCTATTCTGAAAATAAAATCGTCCACGCCCAGACCTTTTGGATTCCCATTGAAGATTATTCCCTATTTGTCTAACTTGACGTGGGAGCTATTACTTTCCGGACGCTGGGCGAAGTGGTCGCCGCTATAAATCGCGTTCGGTGAAGTTGCTCTATCTTGAGTTGATTGTTGTGCTCGAGGATTTGGCGGCACTGACACTCGCGAAAGGTGACTATGGGACCCATACCTCAATTCGTACATACTTTCCGGTCTAAGTGGTACCAACAAGCTTTGTTGCTTTAACTGACTGTATCTATTTTCCCTAGAAGATTCCTAGATTCCGGTATTTCTTGCTGCGCGGAATCGTGTTCATCGGTCATGCGCGCCCTGCGGTCTTGTGAACTTGGCTCGCTAGCCATTTGCTGCATCATCCCGGTGATTTCACCCATCATGCTGTGCAGTCCATCGTGCAATCCTTCCTGGATCTGCGTAGTGATGGCCTTATCAACAGCTGCTCGCCATCTTGCCAATGCCTCATCAACCACCGGTGCAATTTCCTGTGAACTTGGTTCATTTCGCGAATCGCAGCAAAAAGCTGCGTTAGCGTTTATTGGACGCCCTAGGGCGGCGGCTATGTCACCAGAAGGCACACCTTTTGCTGCGGTCATTTGGCTTGAAATTTTGGTCTTCGCCCCACTTCCTGCTTGTGCTTCCATCTCTGCCGCCCCTAGTTGTTTATTGACGGGTGGAGCACCTAGTTGGTTATTGGTATTTATACTTCCAGACAGGTCAGTGAAGATTCCATCCCGAAATGCTCCTTCTTTACCTGATTGCGACATGCTTCGACGACAACCATTACGATGCTGATAGGGCGTATTGAATTTAACTTCTTTCACTTGCGGTGAAGAGCTATTTAGATCGAATCGCGTACTTCTTCTTTAGTATCGAGCGCGCCTTAGCCGCTTCTGAAATTCCTTACCCTGAATAAATTTCGTTCTTGCTTTTCAGTGCAATCTACCGCGACTAATTTACCTTTCATAAATTTATTCTTCCTAACTGCTAGATAACCGGCAATTATTAATTCTTAATACTGACTCCTAAAACACTTTCTCTGTAACAAAACCTTATACGCTGCCCAAAAATATTTTCCTGACCCAGCTGCAGCGATTCAGTGTTTAATTAAATTAAGAAAAATTTAATCCAATTAAATACTGAACGCTAATAACATTAATGAACCATTCCACTAAATCAGAAAATTACCAATTAACAACTAACGTATATGTATATCCACTTCCTGTAAATGTAAATGTTGGACTATTAAGTATAATAAGTATATAATATATAAGACTAATAAGTATATAATAATATATGAAAACAAAAAATAAATATGTAAACGCACATAGATTCAAAACTCACTGCTATTACTAATCTTTATTTAAATTCTTTTTCTATTTAATATAGACAAACGGGGATCAGGTCAACTTTGCTTCCAGAGAGAGAACGTGAGAGAGTTTCGACCATCAACTGACTCAATAAAAACCGAATCTAATCACCCATATGCTCTTACTGGGAATTCTCTAACAATCCTGCAGCCACTTCCTTTTTCTTTTCTTATATATCACACTTCTTCTAGGGAAGGAATTCCTCGCCTTTTGATTTCTCTATACGGTACAGTGATAATTATGTCTTCCTTATGACTATTCTTCTATTCATTGCACAAAGTCACTGTGCCGCTTTGTATTGTGAGGTGTTCCTACATGGTGAGTTCCTACATTTAGCTTTCGTCCGTGTTATCCATTCTTAAGGAATTTACACTCTTTTCATAGATGATCTCACACTTCTTATTACTCAACCAAAAGCGATTTGAGGACTTGTCTTTTCACACTTCTGCTGCACTTCTGGGCCACTTTACATCTGCGTTGCTACCCAAGACCTCACGTTCTGAAAACCACGCGTAGGACAACACTTGATCTACTACTTTTCGATGAGATTTAACAGCTTAATACAATTATAATGTCATTGGCCGTGGTTCGCCTGCGCGCATGCTTGCCCTGATGCAATTGTCTTCGGCTGCGTTGCCAATTCCAAGCCAGCAGTGTTCGGGCTATCTGCGCTTATAACTGATAGGTTATGCTTCCGCTTTTGGGCAATATAGTTAATGCACCTTCCTTTAAGTATTCCCTAAAAACATTTTTCTCTAGACTGGACTGGGGTTGTTCGTCCACTATGTATCCTTCGCCTGATACAATTGACTTTGACTCAATTCAAGACATCAGGTTCAGGACACAAAGTTGAGGAAAAACCGCAAAGCTCCATCTTTTTCTATTTGTTGCTGCCATCTGCTTATGACGCCTTTTCTCACAAAAAAACAAATAGTTTCTATTATTTTGTTCCGTGGTTGTTCCGCCGCGCATCCCTCCGTCGTGCAATTGCGCTACGCCATCATCCGTCTGCACAAGCCATCGCGTCTGGGGTACTCAGTTAAGGAACAACCACAGCCTGTTTATGTTGGGCGCCATTATTGTTACATTACCTCAGTTAATCCGGCCTGTTTTTGCTCCGGCTAGCTCTTGCTAACATAGGTTGTGGTTCTTAACCCTTTCAGGCTCGGGCTGAGGGTAACAATAAAAAAAAAATGCCCTCATTATCTCATTCTCCTTCTCCCTCACCATCACTCTCAATCGCGTTGACCCCTCATCCCCTAATAAAATTCTAGTAGTTCATCTTAACAAATTCCTTTTTCTTGATTTATACATTTACAATCCACATACTTTTCATGAATAAAATTAAATAAATAAATAACACAATCTCAAAGCAATTATTTCGGTTTATGATTATTTAACATACATACATTATTTCGCACATTCAATCTTGGACAAAACTTCTTTTCAAAATGACTTAATTTTTCTCTTTTACGGGAAAAGGAATTTTCTTTAGCAGCGAATATTTCTGCTAAATTTTCCTTCGATAAAAACGATGTTTGCTAATTTTACCACCACGGAAGAGCTCTTCAGAAGGGACTTTTTAAACCGCTAATGGTTCGAAACTCGACTTTATACCGATCACTGCTCTCACCTCTTCCTCACCTAACAATTGAATCAACTAAAGACAGTTATCGATTCTGGCAATTAAACTGGAATGTACCAAAATTGAGTTTCAACATTTCCCGCTCAAGTTGGGATTAACATCAATTTTCAACCTTACATATATAAACATAAATTTGCACAAATAAATTAAAATGACATGATTCACACTAATTTTCTTATCATATACATAACAGTATTAATCCAAAAAAAAAGTATATATATATCCTCATAACAATAAAAAAGTTAAATTTTAACATAAACTTCTTTTGGGATTTTAATATTGCTGGTACTCCTTCTTCTCTTGATTCTGCTGATTTGTCTGTACGACATATATATATATATATAAGGATCGTCGAAAAGCTCATTTCGAACCACGCCTTCTGGGCAATGTTTTTCTTGCATATTGACAAGCAGTTCTCTGCTCCCAAATAATATAAAAAATTCGAGCACTTATCTGTTTATCCTTCTGATCAATTCACAGGAATTGACTACGTGGCCGTAAATTAGACTGGGACACTCCCCTTAGTGGCGACAGTTAAGTCCAAATCCTGGTCTCATACAATCCTGATCATCCAATTCTGATTCTTCTTGTGCATCGGAATCAGCAAATAAATTGCAGCCAAGGAGTTTTATAAGCAATTAGGTTTATGTATGTGGGAATTTATTCGGAGTGGTTGTGTGCGTACGAGGATTTGGCCTTACTTGCAGCAATCGTTTTACATATGATATGCGTGATCGATTTTATATCATGATTGATATTATCGAGACAAAACAATGCTGTTTTAATTTTGCTTAGTTATACTTTTAATCTATAAAATTACAAATAAATAAATGAATTAAGGAAGATCGTAGGTATTGTTTAACGTTAGGTATTGATGAGAAATTTTAATTTGTTAACCAATGAGTTTGTAAGTAACAAGAAAATTTTTAAATTATTTTACTTAATTTTGTACATATTACGTTTAATATGCTAAGCAATATCCAGCAAATAAAAAGTTTTACAAATAAAATGTCATAATTTATAAGCGAAGACTACTAGATTCACAACCCAACATCCACAGCATATGCAAAATCACAAAAATGCAAATTTCATTCAAATACCAAAATTGAAAACAAAAAAAATGACTACTGCTCATAATTTGTAAAAAAACAAGAAGAGGCCGAATTGCTCCGTTGCCTCTCAACCTCCGAAATCTACAAATCAATCATTGGGACGATGATTCTGTTGTTCACGACAACAACACCGCGTTAGGGATCATAAAACTTCAGAAAAAAAAGCAAAAAACACTTCGGGTGCAAATTTCGGGTCTCTGCTTTGCTGGTTTCTCTGTTCCGCTTTGCTCAGCTTGCTGGTGACAGCGCAGTAGGCCTAATCTTTCCGCACAGAAACATCGTGTTGCTGGAAAAAAATGTTTCATGCAATCTCTTTATGAATATATACTCCTTGCAATAACTCCGAAGACTGTCGTTGGCCCGTTTTCGTTTTCCGATTTGAGATCCACATCTTCTTAACTGCATCAGATATAGGGCTATGAGGCCTCATTTATACGAGATGCTTTAATATTTAAGATTGGTAACACATTTAAGTCGAAGCCGCATAATTCACGAATATATGTAAATCGTACTCTTATTATTTATTTATCACAACTAATAAAAATAAATTAACAATTAGGTACCAAGTGTGAGTACTTTTTGGATAAACGTTTAAAAATACCAAAAATGTTTGTAGGTTTTATGAAAACCTATTGGATTTCGGGGATTTTTCAAAAAGTGTTTTCAGAAACTCTTTGCCGTTTTGTGATTCTGCGTTGCTTCGACGTAGAAATACTATATAAAATAGTATAATGAGAAATTCTGTGCAAGGCTTTTATTTAGTCTGCGGTCCGCTTCAAGCTAATCATTGAAACAAACCTTAAAAACGTTGTTGTAGCCGCTTCTGTTCGGGCAGGTTCTTATAATATCGCTAATTTTCCTCATCTTTTCGTTGCTGAGTTAAAACCTCTGTAATGTCAACTAAAATAAGAGCCCTATCTTCTTAATTGCGAAAGATATTGGTGTGGTTAATTCTTGTTTGCAAAATATATCTTGTGGCTATGTATGTACCGTTAGATCGCAATATATCTTTAACATTACTTTTGGACAAAAACAGCTCTTTTACTGATATTACTATCTCTGTATATATGTATATATTCCTTGACTTATGATAATCTATCCAAAAGAATTTCAATTCACCCCGCGTGCAATAAACGTAACTAGGATTTTGTGTATTTTGTTGTGCAATTCTTTGTATTGCTCATTGCTTATTGTGCGAATTAAGTCATATTTCAGCTGATGTTTGCTTCGATCATATAAGCTTTTGTATGCATTCCTACTTTGCGTTGGAATACGTAAAGTTACTTCGCAGTGACCTGTCAGTTATAAATATTCGAAATTTTTTTTCAAACGAAAATAAGACTCGGAATCGTTGAAACATGTCTCAGGTAAGTAACTTATACTACAAATTATTCGAATTTGTTTGGTAAATCAGTTCTAAAACAGAGACGGGCATTCTTATAGAGTTTCCCAGCAGTTCCCTATTGCATCCTCAATTTCTGATGTCCTGAAAGAGTGCTGCCGGGTCACCAAAAAAATGCAATTGCTTTTCACCACAGCTTGTTGCTGAATATTTGCTTCTTTAGGAAGTTACGAAGGTGCAATAGCGTACAGCAACCGAAATATATTGCATCCTCCTTCGCTGCGAAGCTAGAATTCAGCAATGTTCAATGATCAAAATTTTTTTCACCCACCTAAACTGCAACATTCAGCAGTGAGATAAAACAGTCATTTGCTGAAACCATGCCTTTTTTCAGCATTTCTTCAGCACGAGTGCTCTCCGTCCTAGGACATGCAATGGCAAAAAAGATATAAAGTGGCAATGGGCGATTCAGAACCTCTTGCCTCCATGAGTGCACTGAATCAGCGCTGAATCACTGCTCCAGGGAGCTTCTGGGATTGTTTCCAGCACTAAAAGAAACAAAAAAAAAAGCTTGTTTCGTTCTTTTCCGCAATTTACAATGTAAAGTGGCGTTTTAAGCATTAACTATTATATATTAATTATTATTAATTATTAGTAATTATTATTAAACTCATATATAATTAATATGTAATATAATAATAATATTAATAATTATATAACATAATAATGGTAATAATAAAAAGATGATTAGTTTTCGGGTGTAGTCAAAATAAACGAACGCAGCGTACAGTCCGCGCTCGTGGTGGCTTGCCAGCGACTGACGTAATTTTGTTGGAAACACTAATTGTATACAAAAATGATAGACAGTTAGATTCTATCATTCTTGCATTGTATACATACATATTAAGAAACTCAAAATTGAGTGCACAAATGTGCTGGAATGCCCGACAATGTTCTAAAACGATAATTCAGAATAATGTTTTTTGACCAAAATTCTGAAAAATAACGGAATACTAATGTGACTCAAAAAACATCTGTATTAATTTCAGCTTTTTTAGTGATTTTACCACAGGAAGATGACGCTGATTTGTTACAGTTTGTAGAAAATTAGATGATGAAAGCGCCATCTTCACGTGGAATAAAAATAAAGATTCTTGCGGCAACCGTTTTTTTATCTACGCACAATCGCCACAGTTTTTTCTTGATTGCCATAAGAGCCTGCGTAAATTTAACAGTTGACTGTTTACTTAGTGATTGATTTTGTTTCAGCATTATCAATTACTTAAAATTTAATTTAACATGACTGACAATGTGAAATGACCGAAAATTTTAACAAACGATTTAGTATTTTAAACAAACGGTATATAAGCTTTATCTCTGTATTAAAATCGAAGCTAATATTGTCATTTTATATCTTAGACTCCTAAAGCTGATATCAAAAGATTACCAATGTGGGGCAAGTCTCAAAAGGTATGTAAGAATTTAAAATTGAAAGCAAATATTTATAAAGCAAACATTTTCGCTTCTGGTTTATATTATAATCTCTGTACGAATAGTCATTTCGGTCCAGGGAAACCAATACAAACTTATACAAAAAAATTACTCGTTTTCTGAAAGGATGATTCTAAAGGTGTTTCAAAAATTATTCAAAAATACCATAATAATATGCAATTCTCATTATTAAGCGTCAATTAAAAAAGAAATAACAATTTAATTTGGAAAAACGGACACTGGGCCGCAATGAGTTATGAAACACAACCAGGAAGACAAGAGACTAAATACGAAACTATCTCACAAAACTATACAACCTATTATCCTGAGAATAGGGGGAAAATCAGCTAACTATGAACGTTTGTATTTAGATACGAAGACACATGAATATGAGTTAGATCTCTACTTGATTTGATACAGCTTGTGTTTGAACTTGATTTTCTGGGTTTTATTCATTATATGGTTACAAATAAGCATTGACAATTTGAAGATAAGAATATCTATTTTTCGGATTATTTTACTGCATGGTTATTTATTTATTACACCGCACTATTAAATAAAATTAACTACAAATGCAATTATAACTCATTTTACGAAGTGCAAAACACACAAAAAAAGAAAATTTAGTCTTAAAAAGTAGTATTTTGAGTTTTGTCTGCTCGGTTGTGTTTTAGGCATTTAGGTATTGCCATTTTTATTTTATTTCTTTATATTATTCATTTTTCAAATTAATTTTACTCATTTTTCAGGACAAAGAAAAAGCAAGGAAGTCCGGTATTTCAGCAGATATATTTGCTAAAAATTTGGCTATGTGTCTGCTGGAATGCAATATGGATGTATCGTATATTGATACGCCGTTTTTAAACAAAGCTATGTTAAAAAGTATATGCTCAAAATATGCTTTTTTTTCATTTTCAAATTTTCGCGATTTGACATATATTAGAAACTATTATAAGCGGAATTTTTCTGATATACGAGTTTTAACTTTAAAATATTTAGAAAGCACCCAAACAAACTCGTTTAGTCATATTTGTTCCAACATAAATACTACATTGCCACTGGCAACTTCCGCCAGCGAAATACTCGTGTCGAAATATGAATATAAGGAGACTATGTCTGTACATGGAGAAACAGTGTTATTAGATGAAGAAAAAATGTCATTGGATGAAAAAAAAATTATTACAAATGAAGACATTACGTCATCTAAAGTACTAATTGCTAGTTATTTTGCACTTAAAGGGAAAATTACAAAGTATCCTAATGGTATTATAAAAAATGTAGAACGTTACAAAACAATCAAAAATAATACTTTGGCTGGCAATTACTTAGTATGTTTAAGAACCGGAACGTCCTTTAATGGTAGACCTTATAAGCACATAATAAAACAAAGCGAATACGAAAATCTAATTAACACTACCTGTTTAGATGAATGCTGGTGGCTGGAAGATTCTCATATAAATTATTTCATAGATATATTTTTAAAAAACGGCTCTTTGGAAAGGGCAGTGTACATGAACCCTGGTGTAAATGACAAATTTGTTTTGGATTTGCACAATGCATCGAAAAGGGAAAAATCATTATTAATTGACAATTTTCCATCGTATATGGAGTTAAGTAATGATACCGATTTCTTGATTATGCCCATTACTATCAATCAACATTGGTGCGTAGGCATAGTTAAAGTGGAAAAAGAAGAAGTACTATTTTACGATCCACAACAAAAATATGCACAGCAATATCGTGAAGATAATTTCTTTGAAGGCTTCAAAGAGTTCGTCAAGTTATATACTGACGTAGCAAAAAAAAATAATTGGGAAAATCCGCTACTAAATCGAAAATGGAAAAAGATCTCAACTCATTGTAATTATTCACAAAGAGATGGCTGGAGTTGTGGACATCATGTCTTAAAATTTTCGGAGGCTTTCCTATCGAAGAAAGACTTACCAAAGACATTTAACAGCGAGAAATATAGAAGAAAATTAGCAAAAATATGCTTAGAGAATTCAAATGGCGAAGATTATTGTCTATATTGCTGCAGTCAAAGTGACTGCTCAGGAAGTAAACAGAATTGGCTACTCTGCAATGTATGTAATTATCAAGTACATCAAAGCTGTGCAATATTTCGCCACCAGACACCAGGTTATAACTTTTCGAACGAAGAATTTGTGTGCCTTGTCTGTGAAAATATGAAGTAAGAGAGATAATAAATGATGAAAATCAGTCTGTCTGTACGAGAAATGGTACGGTACTCATTAAAACAAAAACCGAAACCCAAGCCAGCAAACTTATTAAGCTAACTGCTTTATCCAACGCAATATCAGTCGAAATGACAGAGCACACAACATTAAACTTTCCAAAGGTGTAATCTACTCCAATGATCTAAGGGGAATATCACAGCTAATGGTAAGTTTAAACGCGAACTAAAATTTGCAAAAAAACACTCAATCAATGACTTTACATCAACTATTAACCCTTCTACTCCATCCTCAAAAATATGGTCCAATATTCGTACCTTTTGCGGCCTACATCTTCGACAATATATTCACTGCATACATCCAATTAACAATACTCAGCAATCTATTACCCAAGCCTAGAAATTGCCTCTGAATTTTGCAAATTTTGGTCTAAAGAAGCTTCGGAACAAATTTCTCCGGACAGTTTAATCAAAATAAATTATCGATTACGAGCTCCTACTCCTGCCGAAATTCTAGCGATAAAGCTCTTGAAATAGAGGATAATATCAAATACATAGAACTGGCAATAGCTTTGCAAAAACTCAAAGGCCAAACCCCGGGCATAGACCGAATATCGTATCCGATGAATAAATACCTTCCATATCCTGTAAAACAACGCCTTATACTAAATTACAACAAAATTTTCAATAACTTTATCCCTCAAGCCTGTAAAATAAGTTCAGTCATTCCCATCATTAAACCAAAAACAGATAAAAGCAATATAAATTCCCACCGCAATATTTCCCTTAATCCGTGCTGCGCTAAAGTTTTAGACAAAATCGTTGCCAATAGGTTATGGTGATTTCTTACCACTAACAAACTGATCAATAGCAATCAGTTTGGTTTTAGAAGGGGTAAATCGGTATATGACTCTCTAATATATCTAGACTATCACATTACTAAGTCCCTGTTACATTACAATTAAAATGCAATGTACCAAAATTGAATTTCAACATTTCCCGCTGAAGTTGGGATTAACATCAATTTTCAACCTTACATATATAAACATAAGTTGGCACAAATAAATTAAAATGACATGATTCACATTAAATTTCTTATCATATACATAACAGTATTAATCCAAAAAAAAGTATATATATATATATATATGTATCCATTTGAACTTTTGGTCTGTAAATTCCTCATAACAATAGAAAAGTTAAATTTTAACATAAACTTCTTTCGGGATTTAAATATTGCTGGTACTCCTTCTTCTCTCGATTCTGCTGATTTGTCTGTACGACATATATATATATAAGGATCGTCGAAAAGCTAATTTCGAACCACGCCTTCTGGTCAATGCTTCTCTTGCATATTGACGAGCAGTTCTATGCTCCCAAATAATATTAAAAATTCGTGCACTTATCCTTCTGATCGATAATCAATTGCATTCATGCAAATTGCAATAAAACTTTCATTTTTTAATTGTTTGCAATACAGATTGCAATAAAACTTTTACTTTTAATCGTTTGCAAGTATTTAAGCTTTTAATTGATACATATATATATATATAAAGTTTACTGAACAACTATGACGATCTTGCGCAACCGTCTTCTGTAACGAATCATTCTCATCTCCCCTTTGCTCAGCTTAAACTTTAATTCAATACCGCAGTTCTTTCCTATCTTTTTTCCAATCTTTATACCGCTTCCATAAATCACTTTAAGCCCATCCTCTTTTGCTACACTAAAATTAATTTAATTCCGCTACATTCGTTTCTAGAATTTTCTACCACGAATTTTATTTCTGTTTTCCTAAATAATTGCATATACTTTTTTTTGTACCAAAGTGAATTTGGTCCGAAGTCATTAGTGCCGAGTATTTGTCCATTAGTACATGCCCATTTTTATTTCAAACACCAGGCGCTCACGCTTCAGCAGAAGGTACGACGTTCACACTTTTCTTTTTCTACTTTTGATCCTTTCTTTCAATTTCTTCCCTAACATACATTCATAGATTTCTACGTTTGCTTTTGGATTTCTCTACATTCTTCGCTCTTCTCTCGCTCTAAAACTCATGAGTGTGCGCAGCAGGTTCAATAATGAGAGAAAAATTCGCATACCCGATGGTAAAATGATCATAACCTTACCACTGATCTTACCCACACAACATCAACCAACTGTAGGTAATTCTAGTTATTGTTTAATTTATATTAACATTATATTCATTTCTCATACCTTCCTAGTCTTACACCGAAGAGGACGACACGCAACAAAACTCTGCGTTTGCACTGATACACACGTGGCAAAAGCAGTGTGCTGACGACTCTTGGCTATTGTTTCTATGCCGGTATTTTCTTCCTTGGTTTCGCGGTGGCCAACGTAGGGTCACTCCCATGCCCTACGGCTTGAGCTAGCCGGCTTAAATCGATAATTTAAATTTACTTTGTTTGCCTTACAGATAACTACAAAACTCACGCTGGGGATAATTACACCATGAAATTCACGCCTACGAGCACTAGATAGACGCACTGGACAACAGGTACGCAAGACACGCAAATACATATATCAACCGCGAATCACTAGTCATGTAACTATTGCATCTCAAGACTTATTGCACCTTTGTCAAAATTAACGCACAGGACGTTGTTCGTTCGCCAGTTTATTGCACGCAGTTTCCGTATAATGCTTTTCAGTGGTGATTCTTTCTGTTATTTCATTGTTTTATGTCTTTACAGTGGAATGTTCCCAAACTCCTTCCATTGAGATCTTTGCTTGAAACTGCTCTGCACGAAATTTTGTCGGTAGACCTCTTGGCCCAGTACAAATCTTACCATCCTCATAAAGTAAACATATTACAGCCGAACAAAGCGAAAAATGGGGTTACTCCTGTAGCTGCGTGCACCGAGCTACGTAAAGCGCATTCAATTTCGGGTAAGTAAAGGTCCCAATCCCGCTGATCTTCCGGTAGGTACGCTCTGATTGTAGCTAGGATTGGTTAACTCTTTCCGCTGCGTTAGACTGCGGTGAACAAAATGCTGTTCTTCGATGTTTTATTTTGAATGCTTCAACAATCTTCTGAAATTCCTTGGACACAAATTGCACGCCATTATCACTATGAATTATTTCCGGAACGCCAAATTTGTAAAATACTTCCTCGACAAAAAACTTGACAACGTTCTTCGTTGTCGCTTCTTCATTGCTTTTAAAAATGGAAATTTGGAGAAATGATATACCACTACTAAAACATAGACAAAAAGAGGGAACTTTTTGACCGTGGGTATTTCCCAAGAAAATCTATGTATATTTGATGAAATAGTCGGACGGTTACTATTTCGTTTCCTATACCTGGCCGCAGATCAATATTCGCTTATTTCACTTCTTTACAGAATACACATGAAATGAAATGAACTCTCTCACTTGCTTCACCATGCCAGGCCAATAATAAAAGTGACGTAAACGATGCAGTGTTTTGGCCATTCCTCCATGCGCCGCTATTTCTGGCTCGTGTGCCTTTGCAATTAGAGTTGACGTTAATACCTCAGGAAGCCATAGTTTCCACAAAAACTCTTCGGTCGGTAAGCTGTTCGGAAAAGCTGTTTTTTTAAAAACTAAACCACCCTCTACCTTTAGATCTGGCAAGTTTGCTGCGTTCTGCTGGATCGTCTCTTTACTCCCAAAAAAACTTCGGACTTGGCGAATTGACCTAGGCGTTAAGATTCGGATTATCGCCTCCACCTTTTCGGGATCAGTTCTCAACGAGCCTCCTCCTAGTATAAACCCCAGGTATCGCAACTCTTTGGAGCAAAACTTGGACTTCTTGAATCCCACTGTTGGATTCGCCTCATTTAAACATTCTGCTACCTCACTCAAAATCTTCAGGTGCATATCGAAATCTGGAGCTATTATCAAAAGGTCATCTAAGTAGACAAATACGTTGGACTTCGGAATTTGAGGAATTATTCTGTCTGCGTTCTGCTGGATCGTCTCTTTACTCCCAAAAAACTTCGGACTTGGCGAATTGACCTAGGCGTTAAGATTCGGATTATCGCCTCCACCTTTTCGGGATCAGTTCTCAACGAGCCTCCTCCTAGTATAAACCCCAGGTATCGCAACTCTTTGGAGCAAAACTTGGACTTCTTGAATCCCACTGTTGGATTCGCCTCATTTAAACATTCTGCTACCTCACTCAAAATCTTCAGGTGCATATCGAAATCTGGAGCTATTATCAAAAGGTCATCTAAGTAGACAAATACGTTGGACTTCGGAATTTGAGGAATTACTCCGTCTGCGTTCTTCTGGATCGTCTCTTTACTCCCAAAAAACTTCGGACTTGGCGAATTGACCTAGGCGTTAAGATTCGGATTATCGCCTCCACCTTTTCGGGATCAGTTCTCAACGAGCCTCCTCCTAGTATAAACCCCAGGTATCGCAACTCTTTGGAGCAAAACTTGGACTTCTTGAATCCCACTGTTGGATTCGCCTCATTTAAACATTCTGCTACCTCACTCAAAATCTTCAGGTGCATATCGAAATCTGGAGCTATTATCAAAAGGTCATCTAAGTAGACAAATACGTTGGACTTCGGAATTTGAGGAATTACTCTGTCCATTAACCTACACAAGCGTTGAGCAGCATTGCACAACCCAAATGGCATGACTGCAAATTGGTATAGCGGTCGTCCTACTTTCTTCGTCTAGTTCAATTTGCCAGCACGCATGTTTCAAATCGATGCTACTTATAAATTGAGTGTAGTCAATGCGGCTGAGAATGCCTTCTATATTTTGTAATGGATAGGCATCCTTCACCGTAAGATCGTTTTCAACTAATTGGTTTTCAAACTAATGTTGTTCTACTGCTCCACGGACTATCGCAATGCTCAATAACGCCTAATTCCAACATGTTGTCTATCTCTTCGAATATTAGTTTTTGCGCCGCTGGTGATACTGGATAGTGTCTATCTTTAAAAGGTTCCGCTCCTTCTTTTAATTTTATTACATGTCTTTCTAACTTGGTTCTGTCTAGTCCCTGATCTTCAAAGAAACTAAATTTTTTATTTACAGCGTCTTACCGATTTTGCTTTTCTGCCGTCAATTCGTGGGCTTCTGGATCCGAGTTTGCAGCGTTTCTATTATCCAAACTCAAACAGTCTACTCCGAAAATCTTTGGAGCGGTTCCGAAAGCTTTCCAAAAATCTACTCCTAGCTACAGTTCTTGGTCTAAGTAAGGATACATATAAAACATTATTTTCTTCACTTTATTTTCATATTGAATGTCTAGCTCAACACGACCTATTACTAAATGTCTACTTCCGCTAGCTGTTTTCAAATTTGCAGAAAGTGGTATCACTTGTAAATTGCAGGTTTCAACTAACTCTCTGCATCCTTTCCCTAGGATACTCACTGAAGCTCCAGAATCTAAAAGTCCCTTTATCGCTCGACCAACGATCACAATGTCCACATATGTTCTACGATCTCCTTTTTCTATGGATTTGAGATCTGCTAGCACCGCCTTCCGTGTTGATACTCGCTGCTTATACCTTTCGCGCGCTTTCATAATTCTCTTAGGCTTTCTTGACAATCTATTCGTTATATCTTCTACAAATATACGCTTCCTTGCTTCTACATATTTGCGCAATTTTTCCTCTCCGGTTGCTGACGTTCTAACTTTGTTATCCTTATTATTAATATTTCTAATGTTTCTCAAAACACTAATTCTATTTATATTTCTAGGTTCCCTAACTCTCGGCTTGACTGTTCTTTTGTTATTCTGCCTGATTAGCCTAAGCATCAATCTCTGCTTCTTTGGACGGGACTTGCTGTGGAGGAAGGCCGACCCGTCAACGGCATTCTCCTGCCTGCGTTCCCGGATTACATCTGCGGAAATTTGGAGTCACTACATCGCTGAGACCGCATTTAAAATAAAACAGACTCCTTTTTCGTGACCTGCAGTCCCTGAATGTATGACCGGGCTGCTTGCATTTCCAACAAATCCAATTGTCTGCCGGGTCTGGCCGGCTGACCACCGCATCTTTCCGTTGTTGCGACACTCGCGTTTTTTCATCAGCCAGTTCAACTTCATTAATTTGTCTTGGAAAACGAGACTGCTGGGAATTACGCGTCGACCGACGCAAAAAGTATTTTTCAGCCTCGTGGCATTCTTCGCGGAGTTGCTGAACAGAATAAACTTGTAGCGGGTAAACTAAACGCGTCATATCCTCATTTAAATTCCTTTTTATTATTTTAACCATCTCATATTAAGGAATCGGATCGCCAATTTGCCTCGGAACTTCAGCATGGTTTGGAAGTAATCAGCGATAGCTTCATTGGCCAGTTGTTTGCGCTCTACCAGATCCTGCATTATTTCAAATTCAGACCGGCTTGTTCTGTATTGGCACTTTAACTCCCTACGCAGGCTATCCCAATCCATGGCTTGATTCTCGCGTACGTGTAGCCAGTACCATTCTTTGGCTTCATTTGCCAACAGCAGGTGGAACTCATGCATCACCTGTGACCATGCGCAACCACATTTAGCCTGTAAGTGTTCTATTCTGAAAATGAAATCGTCCACGCCCAGACCTTTTGGATTCCCATTGAAGATTATTCCCTATTTGTCTAACTTGACGTGGGAGCTATTACTTTCCGGACGCTGGGCGAAGTGGTCGCCGCTATAAATCGCGTTCGGTGAAGTTGCTCTATCTTGAGTTGATTGTTGTGCTCGAGGATTTGGCGGCACTGACACTCGCGAAAGGTGACTATGGGACCCATACCTCAATTCGTACATACTTTCCGGTCTAAGTGGTACCAACAAGCTTTGTTGCTTTAACTGACTGTATCTATTTTCCCTAGAAGATTCCTAGATTCCGGTATTTCTTGCTGCGCGGAATCGTGTTCATCGGTCATGCGCGCCCTGCGGTCTTGTGAACTTGGCTCGCTAGCCATTTGCTGCATCATCCCGGTGATTTCACCCATCATGCTGTGCAGTCCATCGTGCAATCCTTCCTGGATCTGCGTAGTGATGGCCTTATCAACAGCTGCTCGCCATCTTGCCAATGCCTCATCAACCACCGGTGCAATTTCCTGTGAACTTGGTTCATTTCGCGAATCGCAGCAAAAAGCTGCGTTAGCGTTTATTGGACGCCCTAGGGCGGCGGCTATGTCACCAGAAGGCACACCTTTTGCTGCGGTCATTTGGCTTGAAATTTTGGTCTTCGCCCCACTTCCTGCTTGTGCTTCCATCTCTGCCGCCCCTAGATGTTTATTGACGGGTGGAGCACCTAGTTGGTTATTGGTATTTATACTTCCAGACAGGTCAGTGAAGATTCCATCCCGAAATGCTCCTTCTTTACCTGATTGCGACATGCTTCGACGACAACCATTACGATGCTGATAGGGCGTATTGAATTTAACTTCTTTCACTTGCGGTGAAGAGCTATTTAGATCGAATCGCGTACTTCTTCTTTAGTATCGAGCGCGCCTTAGCCGCTTCTGAAATTCCTTACCCTGAATAAATTTCGTTCTTGCTTTTCAGTGCAATCTACCGCGACTAATTTACCTTTCATAAATTTATTCTTCCTAACTGCTAGATAACCGGCAATTATTAATTCTTAATACTGACTCCTAAAACACTTTCTCTGTAACAAAACCTTATACGCTGCCCAAAAATATTTTCCTGACCCAGCTGCAGCGATTCAGTGTTTAATTAAATTAAGAAAAATTTAATCCAATTAAATACTGAACGCTAATAACATTAATGAACCATTCCACTAAATCAGAAAATTACCAATTAACAACTAACGTATATGTATATCCACTTCCTGTAAATGTAAATGTTGGACTATTAAGTATAATAAGTATATAATATATAAGACTAATAAGTATATAATAATATATGAAAACAAAAAATAAATATGTAAACGCACATAGATTCAAAACTCACTGCTATTACTAATCTTTATTTAAATTCTTTTTCTATTTAATATAGACAAACGGGGATCAGGTCAACTTTGCTTCCAGAGAGAGAACGTGAGAGAGTTTCGACCATCAACTGACTCAATAAAAACCGAATCTAATCACCCATATGCTCTTACTGGGAATTCTCTAACAATCCTGCAGCCACTTCCTTTTTCTTTTCTTATATATCACACTTCTTCTAGGGAAGGAATTCCTCGCCTTTTGATTTCTCTATACGGTACAGTGATAATTATGTCTTCCTTATGACTATTCTTCTATTCATTGCACAAAGTCACTGTGCCGCTTTGTATTGTGAGGTGTTCCTACATGGTGAGTTCCTACATTTAGCTTTCGTCCGTGTTATCCATTCTTAAGGAATTTACACTCTTTTCATAGATGATCTCACACTTCTTATTACTCAACCAAAAGCGATTTGAGGACTTGTCTTTTCACACTTCTGCTGCACTTCTGGGCCACTTTACATCTGCGTTGCTACCCAAGACCTCACGTTCTGAAAACCACGCGTAGGACAACACTTGATTTACTACTTTTCGATGAGATTTAACAGCTTAATACAATTATAATGTCATTGGCCGTGGTTCGCCTGCGCGCATGCTTGCCCTGATGCAATTGTCTTCGGCTGCGTTGCCAATTCCAAGCCAGCAGTGTTCGGGCTATCTGCGCTTATAACTGATAGGTTATGCTTCCGCTTTTGGGCAATATAGTTAATGCACCTTCCTTTAAGTATTCCCTAAAAACATTTTTCTCTAGACTGGACTGGGGTTGTTCGTCCACTATGTATCCTTCGCCTGATACAATTGACTTTGACTCAATTCAAGACATCAGGTTCAGGACACAAAGTTGAGGAAAAACCGCAAAGCTCCATCTTTTTCTATTTGTTGCTGCCATCTGCTTATGACGCCTTTTCTCACAAACAAACAAATAGTTTCTATTATTTTGTTCCGTGGTTGTTCCGCCGCGCATCCCTCCGTCGTGCAATTGCGCTACG
Source organism: Thecophora atra (assembly GCA_937620795.1). Taxonomy (NCBI): domain Eukaryota; kingdom Metazoa; phylum Arthropoda; class Insecta; order Diptera; family Conopidae; genus Thecophora; species Thecophora atra. Next base: position 86,635,603 of record OW569398.1, read on the forward strand.
CCATCATCCGTCTGCACAAGCCATCGCGTCTGGGGTACTCAGTTAAGGAACAACCACAGCCTGTTTATGTTGGGCGCCATTATTGTTACATTACCTCAGTTAATTCGGCCTGTTTTTGCTCCGGCTAGCTCTTGCTAACATAGGTTGTGGTTCTTAACCCTTTCAGGCTCGGGCTGAGGGTAACAATAAAAAAAAAATTCCCTCATCATCTCATTCTCCTTCTCCCTCACCATCACTCTCAATCGCGTTGACCCCTCATCCCCTAATAAAATTCTAGTAGTTCATCTTAACAAATTCCTTTTTCTTGATTTATACATTTACAATCCACATACTTTTCATGAATAAAATTAAATAAATAAATAACACAATCTCAAAGCAATTATTTCGGTTTATGATTATTTAACATACATACATTATTTCGCACATTCAATCTTGGACAAAACTTCTTTTCAAAATGACTTAATTTTTCTCTTTTACGGGAAAAGGAATTTTCTTTAGCAGCGAATATTTCTCCTAAATTTTCCTTCGATAAAAACGATGTTTGCTAATTTTACCACCACGGAAGAGCTCTTCAGAAGGGACTTTTTAAACCGCTAATGGTTCGAAACTCGACTTTATACCGATCACTGCTCTCACCTCTTCCTCACCTAACAATTGAATCAACTAAAGACAGTTATCGATTCTGGCAATTAAACTGGAATGTACCAAAATTGAGTTTCAACATTTCCCGCTCAAGTTGGGATTAACATCAATTTTCAACCTTACATATATAAACATAAATTTGCACAAATAAATTAAAATGACATGATTCACACTAATTTTCTTATCATATACATAACAGTATTAATCCAAAAAAAAAGTATATATATATCCTCATAACAATAAAAAAGTTAAATTTTAACATAAACTTCTTTTGGGATTTTAATATTGCTGGTACTCCTTCTTCTCTTGATTCTGCTGATTTGTCTGTACGACATATATATATATATATAAGGATCGTCGAAAAGCTCATTTCGAACCACGCCTTCTGGGCAATGTTTTTCTTGCATATTGACAAGCAGTTCTCTGCTCCCAAATAATATAAAAAATTCGAGCACTTATCTGTTTATCCTTCTGATCAATTCACAGGAATTGACTACGTGGCCGTAAATTAGACTGGGACACTCCCCTTAGTGGCGACAGTTAAGTCCAAATCCTGGTCTCATACAATCCTGATCATCCAATTCTGATTCTTCTTGTGCATCGGAATCAGCAAATAAATTGCAGCCAAGGAGTTTTATAAGCAATTAGGTTTATGTATGTGGGAATTTATTCGGAGTGGTTGTGTGCGTACGAGGATTTGGCCTTACTTGCAGCAATCGTTTTACATATGATATGCGTGATCGATTTTATATCATGATTGATATTATCGAGACAAAACAATGCTGTTTTAATTTTGCTTAGTTATACTTTTAATCTATAAAATTACAAATAAATAAATGAATTAATGAAGATCGCAGGTATTGTTTAACGTTAGGTATTGATGAGAAATTTTAATTTGTTAACCAATGAGATTGTAAGTATAAAGAAAATTTTTTAATTATTTTACTCAATTTTGTATTACGTTTAATATGCTAAGCAATATCCAGCAAATAAAAAGTTTTACAAATAAAATGTCATAATTTATAAGCGAAGACTACTAGATTCACAACCCAACATCCACAGCATATGCAAAATCACAAAAATGCAAATTTCATTCAAATACCAAAATTGAAAACAAAAAAAATGACTACTGCTCATAATTTGTAAAAAAACAAGAAGAGGCCGAATTGCTCCGTTGCCTCTCAACCTCCGAAATCTACAAATCAATCATTGGGACGATGATTCTGTTGTTCACGACAACAACACCGCGTTAGGGATCATAAAACTTCAGAAAAAAAAGCAAAAAACACTTCGGGTGCAAATTTCGGGTCTCTGCTTTGCTGGTTTCTCTGTTCCGCTTTGCTCAGCTTGCTGGTGACAGCGCAGTAGGCCTAATCTTTCCGCACAGAAACATCGTGTTGCTGGAAAAAAATGTTTCATGCAATCTCTTTATGAATATATACTCCTTGCAATAACTCCGAAGACTGTCGTTGGCCCGTTTTCGTTTTCCGATTTGAGATCCACATCTTCTTAACTGCATCAGATATAGGGCTATGAGGCCTCATTTATACGAGATGCTTTAATATTTAAGATTGGTAACACATTTAAGTCGAAGCCGCATAATTCACGAATATATGTAAATCGTACTCTTATTATTTATTTATCACAACTAATAAAAATAAATTAACAATTAGGTACCAAGTGTGAGTACTTTTTGGATAAACGTTTAAAAATACCAAAAATGTTTGTAGGTTTTATGAAAACCTATTGGATTTCGGGGATTTTTCAAAAAGTGTTTTCAGAAACTCTTTGCCGTTTTGTGATTCTGCGTTGCTTCGACGTAGAAATACTATATAAAATAGTATAATGAGAAATTCTGTGCAAGGCTTTTATTTAGTCTGCGGTCCGCTTCAAGCTAATCATTGAAACAAACCTTAAAAACGTTGTTGTAGCCGCTTCTGTTCGGGCAGGTTCTTATAATATCGCTAATTTTCCTCATCTTTTCGTTGCTGAGTTAAAACCTCTGTAATGTCAACTAAAATAAGAGCCCTATCTTCTTAATTGCGAAAGATATTGGTGTGGTTAATTCTTGTTTGCAAAATATATCTTGTGGCTATGTATGTACCGTTAGATCGCAATATATCTTTAACATTACTTTTGGACAAAAACAGCTCTTTTACTGATATTACTATCTCTGTATATATGTATATATTCCTTGACTTATGATAATCTATCCAAAAGAATTTCAATTCACCCCGCGTGCAATAAACGTAACTAGGATTTTGTGTATTTTGTTGTGCAATTCTTTGTATTGCTCATTGCTTATTGTGCGAATTAAGTCATATTTCAGCTGATGTTTGCTTCGATCATATAAGCTTTTGTATGCATTCCTACTTTGCGTTGGAATACGTAAAGTTACTTCGCAGTGACCTGTCAGTTATAAATATTCGAAATTTTTTTTCAAACGAAAATAAGACTCGGAATCGTTGAAACATGTCTCAGGTAAGTAACTTATACTACAAATTATTCGAATTTGTTTGGTAAATCAGTTCTAAAACAGAGACGGGCATTCTTATAGAGTTTCCCAGCAGTTCCCTATTGCATCCTCAATTTCTGATGTCCTGAAAGAGTGCTGCCGGGTCACCAAAAAAATGCAATTGCTTTTCACCACAGCTTGTTGCTGAATATTTGCTTCTTTAGGAAGTTACGAAGGTGCAATAGCGTACAGCAACCGAAATATATTGCATCCTCCTTCGCTGCGAAGCTAGAATTCAGCAATGTTCAATGATCAAAATTTTTTTCACCCACCTAAACTGCAACATTCAGCAGTGAGATAAAACAGTCATTTGCTGAAACCATGCCTTTTTTCAGCATTTCTTCAGCACGAGTGCTCTCCGTCCTAGGACATGCAATGGCAAAAAAGATATAAAGTGGCAATGGGCGATTCAGAACCTCTTGCCTCCATGAGTGCACTGAATCAGCGCTGAATCACTGCTCCAGGGAGCTTCTGGGATTGTTTCCAGCACTAAAAGAAACAAAAAAAAAAGCTTGTTTCGTTCTTTTCCGCAATTTACAATGTAAAGTGGCGTTTTAAGCATTAACTATTATATATTAATTATTATTAATTATTAGTAATTATTATTAAACTCATATATAATTAATATGTAATATAATAATAATATTAATAATTATATAACATAATAATGGTAATAATAAAAAGATGATTAGTTTTCGGGTGTAGTCAAAATAAACGAACGCAGCGTACAGTCCGCGCTCGTGGTGGCTTGCCAGCGACTGACGTAATTTTGTTGGAAACACTAATTGTATACAAAAATGATAGACAGTTAGATTCTATCATTCTTGCATTGTATACATACATATTAAGAAACTCAAAATTGAGTGCACAGATGTGCTGGAATGCCCGACAATGTTCTAAAACGATAATTCAGAATAATGTTTTTTGACCAAAATTCTGAAAAATAACGGAATACTAATGTGACTCAAAAAACATCTGTATTAATTTCAGCTTTTTTAGTGATTTTACCACAGGAAGATGACGCTGATTTGTTACAGTTTGTAGAAAATTAGATGATGAAAGCGCCATCTTCACGTGGAATAAAAATAAAGATTCTTGCGGCAACCGTTTTTTTATCTACGCACAATCGCCACAGTTTTTTCTTGATTGCCATAAGAGCCTGCGTAAATTTAACAGTTGACTGTTTACTTAGTGATTGATTTTGTTTCAGCATTATCAATTACTTAAAATTTAATTTAACATGACTGACAATGTGAAATGACCGAAAATTTTAACAAACGATTTAGTATTTTAAACAAACGGTATATAAGCTTTATCTCTGTATTAAAATCGAAGCTAATATTGTCATTTTATATCTTAGACTCCTAAAGCTAATATCAAAAGATTACCAATGTGGGGCAAGTCTCAAAAGGTATGTAAGAATTTAAAATTGAAAGCAAATATTTATAAAGCAAACATTTTCGGTCATTTCGGTCCAGGGAAACCAATACAAACTTATACAAAAAAATTACTCGTTTTCTGAAAGGATGATTCTAAAGGTGTTTCAAAAATTATTCAAAAATACCATAATAATATGCAATTCTCATTATTAAGCGTCAATTAAAAAAGAAATAATAATTTAATTTGGAAAAACGGACACTGGGCCGAAATGAGTTATGAAACACAACCAGGAAGACAAGAGACTAAATACGAAACTATCTCACAAAACTATACAACCTATTATCCTGAGAATAGGGGGAAAATCAGCTAACTATGAACGTTTGTATTTAGATACGAAGACACATGAATATGAGTTAGATCTCTACTTGATTTGATACAGCTTGTGTTTGAACTTGATTTTCTGGGTTTTATTCATTATATGGTTACAAATAAGCATTGACAATTTGAAGATAAGAATATCTATTTTTCGGATTATTTTACTGCATGGTTATTTATTTATTACACCGCACTATTAAATAAAATTAACTACAAATGCAATTATAACTCATTTTACGAAGTGCAAAACACACAAAAAAAGAAAAATTTTTAAGAAAAAAAGTCTTAAAAAGTAGTATTTTGAGTTTTGTCTGCTCGGTTGTGTTTTAGGCATTTAGGTATTGCCATTTTTATTTTATTTCTTTATATTATTCATTTTTCAAATTAATTTTACTCATTTTTCAGGACAAAGAAAAAGCAAGGAAGTCCGGTATTTCAGCAGATATATTTGCTAAAAATTTGGCTATGTGTCTGCTGGAATGCAATATGGATGTATCGTATATTGATACGCCGTTTTTAAACAAAGCTATGTTAAAAAGTATATGCTCAAAATATGCTTTTTTTTCATTTTCAAATTTTCGCGATTTGACATATATTAGAAACTATTATAAGCGGAATTTTTCTGATATACGAGTTTTAACTTTAAAATATTTAGAAAGCACCCAAACAAACTCGTTTAGTCATATTTGTTCCAACATAAATACTACATTGCCACTGGCAACTTCCGCCAGCGAAATACTCGTGTCGAAATATGAATATAAGGAGACTATGTCTGTACATGGAGAAACAGTGTTATTAGATGAAGAAAAAATGTCATTGGATGAAAAAAAAATTATTACAAATGAAGACATTACGTCATCTAAAGTACTAATTGCTAGTTATTTTGCACTTAAAGGGAAAATTACAAAGTATCCTAATGGTATTATAAAAAATGTAGAACGTTACAAAACAATCAAAAATAATACTTTGGCTGGCAATTACTTAGTATGTTTAAGAACCGGAACGTCCTTTAATGGTAGACCTTATAAGCACATAATAAAACAAAGCGAATACGAAAATCTAATTAACACTACCTGTTTAGATGAAAGCTGGTGGCTGGAAGATTCTCATATAAATTATTTCATAGATATATTTTTAAAAAACGGCTCTTTGGAAAGGGCAGTGTACATGAACCCTGGTGTAAATGACAAATTTGTTTTGGATTTGCACAATGCATCGAAAAGGGAAAAATCATTATTAATTGACAATTTTCCATCGTATATGGAGTTAAGTAATGATACCGATTTCTTGATTATGCCCATTACTATCAATCAACATTGGTGCGTAGGCGTAGTTAAAGTGGAAAAAGAAGAAGTACTATTTTACGATCCACAACAAAAATATGCACAGCAATATCGTGAAGATAATTTCTTTGAAGGCTTCAAAGAGTTCGTCAAGTTATATACTGACGTAGCAAAAAAAAATAATTGGGAAAATCCGCTACTAAAGCGAAAATGGAAAAAGATCTCAACTCATTGTAATTATTCACAAAGAGATGGCTGGAGTTGTGGACATCATGTCTTAAAATTTTCGGAGGCTTTCCTATCGAAGAAAGACTTACCAAAGACATTTAACAGCGAGAAATATAGAAGAAAATTAGCAAAAATATGCTTAGAGAATTCAAATGGCGAAGATTATTGTCTATATTGCTGCAGTCAAAGTGACTGCTCAGGAAGTAAACAGAATTGGGTACTCTGCGATGTATGTAATTATCAAGTACATCAAAGCTGTGCAATATTTCGCCACCAGACACCAGGTTATAACTTTTCGAACGAAGAATTTGTGTGCCTTGTCTGTGAAAATATGAAGTAAGAGAGATAATAAATGATGAAAATCAGTCTGTCTGTAAACCTCTCTGCATTCGGTTATATGTAAAAAAACGAGAAATGGTACGGTACTCATTAAAACAAAAACCGAAACCCAAGCCAGCAAACTTATTAAGCTAACTGCTTTATCCAACGCAATATCAGTCGAAATGACAGAGCACACAACATTAAACTTTCCAAAGGTGTAATCTACTCCAATGATCTAAGGGGAATATCACAGCTAATGGTAAGTTTAAACGCGAACTAAAATTTGCAAAAAAACACTCAATCAATGACTTTACATCAACTATTAACCCTTCTACTCCATCCTCAAAAATATGGTCCAATATTCGTACCTTTTGCGGCCTACATCTTCGACAATATATTCACTGCATACATCCAATTAACAATACTCAGCAATCTATTACCCAAGCCTAGAAATTGCCTCTGAATTTTGCAAATTTTGGTCTAAAGAAGCTTCGGAACAAATTTCTCCGGACAGTTTAATCAAAATAAATTATCGATTACGAGCTCCTACTCCTGCCGAAATTCTAGCGATAAAGCTCTTGAAATAGAGGATAATATCAAATACATAGAACTGGCAATAGCTTTGCAAAAACTCAAAGGCCAAACCCCGGGCATAGACCGAATATCGTATCCGATGAATAAATACCTTCCATATCCTGTAAAACAACGCCTTATACTAAATTACAACAAAATTTTCAATAACTTTATCCCTCAAGCCTGTAAAATAAGTTCAGTCATTCCCATCATTAAACCAAAAACAGATAAAAGCAATATAAATTCCCACCGCAATATTTCCCATAATCCGTGCTGCGCTAAAGTTTTAGACAAAATCGTTGCCAATAGGTTATGGTGATTTCTTACCACTAACAAACTGATCAATAGCAATCAGTTTGGTTTTAGAAGGGGTAAATCGGTATATGACTCTCTAATATATCTAGACTATCACATTACTAAGTCCCTGTTACATTACAATTAAAATGCAATGTACCAAAATTGAATTTCAACATTTCCCGCTGAAGTTGGGATTAACACCAATTTTCAACCTTACATATATAAACATAAGTTGGCACAAATAAATTAAAATGACATGATTCACATTAAATTTCTTATCATATACATAACAGTATTAATCCAAAAAAAAGTATATATATATATATATATGTATCCATTTGAACTTTTGGTCTGTAAATTCCTCATAACAATAGAAAAGTTAAATTTTAACATAAACTTCTTTCGGGATTTAAATATTGCTGGTACTCCTTCTTCTCTCGATTCTGCTGATTTGTCTGTACGACATATATATATATAAGGATCGTCGAAAAGCTAATTTCGAACCACGCCTTCTGGTCAATGCTTTTCTTGCATATTGACGAGCAGTTCTATGCTCCCAAATAATATTAAAAATTCGTGCACTTATCCTTCTGATCGATAATCAATTGCATTCATGCAAATTGCAATAAAACTTTCATTTTTTAATTGTTTGCAATACAGATTGCAATAAAACTTTTACTTTTAATCGTTTGCAAGTATTTAAGCTTTTAATTGATACATATATATATATATAAAGTTTACTGAACAACTATGACGATCTTGCGCAACCGTCTTCTGTAACGAATCATTCTCATCTCCCCTTTGCTCAGCTTAAACTTTAATTCAATACCGCAGTTCTTTCCTATCTTTTTTCCAATCTTTATACCGCTTCCATAAATCACTTTAAGCCCATCCTCTTTTGCTACACTAAAATTAATTTAATTCCGCTACATTCGTTTCTAGAATTTTCTACCACGAATTTTATTTCTGTTTTCCTAAATAATTGCATATACTTTTTTTTGTACCAAAGTGAATTTGGTCCGAAGTCATTAGTGCCGAGTATTTGTCCATGAGTACATGCCCATTTTTATTTCAAACACCAGGCGCTCACGCTTCAGCAGAAGGTACGACGTTCACACTTTTCTTTTTCTACTTTTGATCCTTTCTTTCAATTTCTTCCCTAACATACATTCATAGATTTCTACGTTTGCTTTTGGATTTCTCTACATTCTTCGCTCTTCTCTCGCTCTAAAACTCATGAGTGTGCGCAGCAGGTTCAATAATGAGAGAAAAATTCGCATACCCGATGGTAAAATGATCATAACCTTACCACTGATCTTACCCACACAACATCAACCAACTGTAGGTAATTCTAGTTATTGTTTAATTTATATTAACATTATATTCATTTCTCATACCTTCCTAGTCTTACACCGAAGAGGACGACACGCAACAAAACTCTGCGTTTGCACTGATACACACGTGGCAAAAGCAGTGTGCTGACGACTCTTGGCTATTGTTTCTATGCCGGTATTTTCTTCCTTGGTTTCGCGGTGGCCAACGTAGGGTCACTCCCATGCCCTACGGCTTGAGCTAGCCGGCTTAAATCGATAATTTAAATTTACTTTGTTTGCCTTACAGATAACTACAAAACTCACGCTGGGGATAATTACACCATGAAATTCACGCCTACGAGCACTAGATAGACGCACTGGACAACAGGTACGCAAGACACGCAAATACATATATCAACCGCGAATCACTAGTCATGTAACTATTGCATCTCAAGACTTATTGCACCTTTGTCAAAATTAACGCACAGGACGTTGTTCGTTCGCCAGTTTATTGCACGCAGTTTCCGTATAATGCTCTTCAGTGGTGATTCTTTCTGTTATTTCATTGTTTTATGTCTTTACAGTGGAATGTTCCCAAACTCCTTCCATTGAGATCTTTGCTTGAAATTGCTCTGCACGAAATTTTGTCGGTAGACCTCTTGGCCCAGTACAAATCTTACCATCCTCATAAAGTAAACATATTACAGCCGAACAAAGCGAAAAATGGGGTTACTCCTGTAGCTGCGTGCACCGAGCTACGTAAAGCGCATTCAATTTCGGGTAAGTAAAGGTCCCAATCCCGCTGATCTTCCGGTAGGTACGCTCTGATTGTAGCTAGGATTGGTTAACTCTTTCCGCTGCGTTAGACTGCGGTGAACAAAATGCTGTTCTTCGATGTTTTATTTTGAATGCTTCAACAATCTTCTGAAATTCCTTGGACACAAATTGCACGCCATTATCACTATGAATTATTTCCGGAACGCCAAATTTGTAAAATACTTCCTCGACAAAAAACTTGACAACGTTCTTCGTTGTCGCTTCTTCATTGCTTTTAAAAATGGAAATTTGGAGAAATGATATACCACTACTTTTTTGACCGTGGGTATTTCCCAAGAAAATCTATGTATATTTGCTGAAATAGTCGGACGGTTACTATTTCGTTTCCTATACCTGGCCGCAGATCAATATTCGCTTATTTCACTTCTTTACAGATTACACATGAAATGAAATGAACTCTCTCACTTGCTTCACCATGCCAGGCCAATAATAAAAGTGACGTAAACGATGCAGTGTTTTGGCCATTCCTCCATGCGCCGCTATTTCTGGCTCGTGTGCCTTTGCAATTAGAGTTGACGTTAATACCTCAGGAAGCCATAGTTTCCACAAAAACTCTTCGGTCGGTAAGCTGTTCGGAAAAGCTGTTTTTTTAAAAACTAAACCACCAAGTTTGTTGCGTTCTGCTGGATCGTCTCTTTACTCCCAAAAAAACTTCGGACTTGGCGAATTGACCTAGGCGTTAAGATTCGGATTATCGCCTCCACCTTTTCGGGATCAGTTCTCAACGAGCCTCCTCCTAGTATAAACCCCAGGTATCGCAACTCTTTGGAGCAAAACTTGGACTTCTTGAATCCCACTGTTGGATTCGCCTCATTTAAACATTCTGCTACCTCACTCAAAATCTTCAGGTGCATATCGAAATCTGGAGCTATTATCAAAAGGTCATCTAAGTAGACAAATACGTTGGACTTCGGAATTTGAGGAATTATTCTGTCTGCGTTCTGCTGGATCGTCTCTTTACTCCCAAAAAACTTCGGACTTGGCGAATTGACCTAGGCGTTAAGATTCGGATTATCGCCTCCACCTTTTCGGGATCAGTTCTCAACGAGCCTCCTCCTAGTATAAACCCCAGGTATCGCAACTCTTTGGAGCAAAACTTGGACTTCTTGAATCCCACTGTTGGATTCGCCTCATTTAAACATTCTGCTACCTCACTCAAAATCTTCAGGTGCATATCGAAATCTGGAGCTATTATCAAAAGGTCATCTAAGTAGACAAATACGTTGGACTTCGGAATTTGAGGAATTACTCCGTCTGCGTTCTTCTGGATCGTCTCTTTACTCCCAAAAAACTTCGGACTTGGCGAATTGACCTAGGCGTTAAGATTCGGATTATCGCCTCCACCTTTTCGGGATCAGTTCTCAACGAGCCTCCTCCTAGTATAAACCCCAGGTATCGCAACTCTTTGGAGCAAAACTTGGACTTCTTGAATCCCACTGTTGGATTCGCCTCATTTAAACATTCTGCTACCTCACTCAAAATCTTCAGGTGCATATCGAAATCTGGAGCTATTATCAAAAGGTCATCTAAGTAGACAAATACGTTGGACTTCGGAATTTGAGGAATTACTCTGTCCATTAACCTACACAAGCGTTGAGCAGCATTGCACAACCCAAATGGCATGACTGCAAATTGGTATAGCGGTCGTCCTACTTTCTTCGTCTAGTTCAATTTGCCAGCACGCATGTTTCAAATCGATGCTACTTATAAATTGAGTGTAGTCAATGCGGCTGAGAATGCCTTCTATATTTTGTAATGGATAGGCATCCTTCACCGTAAGATCGTTCAGCTTTCTATCGTCTAAAAAAAGCCTATCTTTCCCTGGTTTTCAAACTAATGTTGTTCTACTGCTCCACGGACTATCGCAATGCTCAATAACGCCTAATTCCAACATGTTGTCTATCTCTTCGAATATTAGTTTTTGCGCCGCTGGTGATACTGGATAGTGTCTATCTTTAAAAGGTTCCGCTCCTTCTTTTAATTTTATTACATGTCTTTCTAACTTGGTTCTGTCTAGTCCCTGATCTTCAAAGAAACTAAATTTTTTATTTACAGCGTCTTACCGATTTTGCTCTTCTGCCGTCAATTCGTGGGCTTCTGGATCCGAGTTTGCAGCGTTTCTATTATCCAAACTCAAACAGTCTACTCCGAAAATCTTTGGAGCGGTTCCGAAAGCTTTCCAAAAATCTACTCCTAGCTACAGTTCTTGGTCTAAGCACTTTATTTTCATATTGAATGTCTAGCTCAACACGACCTATTACTAAATGTCTACTTCCGCTAGCTGTTTTCAAATTTGCAGAAAGTGGTATCACTTGTAAATTGCAGGTTTCAACTAACTCTCTGCATCCTTTCCCTAGGATACTCACTGAAGCTCCAGAATCTAAAAGTCCCTTTATCGCTCGACCAACGATCACAATGTCCACATATGTTCTACGATCTCCTTTTTCTATGGATTTGAGATCTGCTAGCACCGCCTTCCGTGTTGATACTCGCTGCTTATACCTTTCGCGCGCTTTCATAATTCTCTTAGGCTTTCTTGACAATCTATTCGTTATATCTTCTACAAATATACGCTTCCTTGTTTCTACATATTTGCGCAATTTTTCCTCTCCGGTTGCTGACGTTCTAACTTTGTTATCCTTATTATTAATATTTCTAATGTTTCTCAATACACTAATTCTATTTATATTTCTAGGTTCCCTAACTCTCGGCTTGACTGTTCTTTTGTTATTCTGCCTGATTAGCCTAAGCGTCAATCTCTGCTTCTTTGGACGGGACTTGCTGTGGAGGAAGGCCGACCCGTCAACGGCATTCTCCTGCCTGCGTTCCCGGATTACATCTGCGGAAATTTGGAGTCACTACATCGCTGAGACCGCATTTAAAACAAAACAGACTCCTTTTTCGTGACCTGCAGTCCCTGAATGTATGACCGGGCTGCTTGCATTTCCAACAAATCCAATTGTCTGCCGGGTCTGGCCGGCTGACCACCGCATCTTTCCGTTGTTGCGACACTCGCGTTTCTTCATCAGCCAGTTCCACTTCATTAATTTGCCTTGGAAAACGAGACTGCTGGAAATTACGCGTCGACCGACGCAAAAAGTATTTTTCAGCCTCGTGGCATTCTTCGCGGAGTTGCTGAACAGAATAAACTTGTAGCGGGTAAACTAAACGCGTCATATCCTCATTTAAATTCCTTTTTATTATTTTAACCATCTCATATTAAGGAATCGGATCGCCAATTTGCCTCGGAACTTCAGCATGGTTTGGAAGTAATCAGCGATAGCTTCATTGGCCAGTTGTTTGCGCTCTACCAGATCCTGCATTATTTCAAATTCAGACCGGCTTGTTCTGTATTGGCACTTTAACTCCCTACGCAGGCTATCCCAATCCATGGCTTGATTTTCACGTACGTGTAGCCAGTACCATTCTTTGGCTTCATTTGCCAACAGCAGGTGGAACTCATGCATCACCTGTGACCATGCGCAACCATATTTAGCCTGTAAAGTGTTCTATTCTGAAAATGAAATCGTCCACGCCCAGACCTTTTGGATTCCCATTGAAGATTATTCCCTATTTGTCTAACTTGACGTGGGAGCTATTACTTTCCGGACGCTGGGCGAAATGGTCGCCGCTATAAATCGCGTTCGGTGAAGTTGCTCTATCTTGAGTTGATTGTTGTGCTCGAGGATTTGGCGGCAATGACACTCGCGGAAGGTGACCATGGGACCCATACCTCAATTCGTACATACTTTCCGGTCTAAGTGGTACCAACAATATTTGTTGCTTTAACTAACTGTATCTATTTTCCCTAGGTTGATTCATAGATTCCGGTATTGCTTGCTGCGCGGAATCGTGTTCATCGGTCATGTGCGCCCTGCGGTCTTGTGAACTTGGCTCGTTAGCCAGTCGCTGCATCATCCCGGTGATTTCACCCATCATGCTGCGCAGTCCATCGTGCAATCCTTCCTGGATCTACGTAGTGATGGCCTTATCAACGGCTGCTTGCCATCTTGCCAATGCCTCATCAACCACCGGTGCAATTTCCTGTGAACTTGGTTCATTTCGCGAATCGCAGCAAAAAGCTGCGTTAGCGTTTATTGGACGCCCTAGCGCGGCGGCTATGTCACCAGAAGGCACACCTTTTGCTGCGGTCATTTGGCTTGAAATTTTGGTCTTCGCCCCACTTCCTGCTTGTGCTTCCATCTCTGCCGCCCCTAGTTGTTTATTGACGGGTGGAGCACCTAGTTGGTTATTGGTATTTATACTTCCAGACAGGTCAGTGAAGATTCCATCCCGAAATGCTCCTTCTTTACCTGATTGCGACATGCTTCGACGACAACCATTACGATGCTGATAGGGCGTATTGAATTTAACTTCTTTCACTTGCGGTGAAGAGCTATTTAGATCGAATCGCGTACTTCTTCTTTAGTATCGAGCGCGCCTTAGCCGCTTCTGAAATTCCTTACCCTGAATAAATTTCGTTCTTTTTTTTCAGTGCAATCTACCGCGACTAATTTACCTTTCATAAATTTATTCTTCCTGACTGCTAGATAACCGGCAATTATTAATTCTTAATACTGACTCCTAAAACACTTTCTCTGTAACAAAACCTTATACGCTGCCCAAAAATATTTTCCTGACCCAGCTGCAGCGATTCAGTGTTTAATTAAATTAAGAAAAATTTAATCCAATTAAATACTGAACGCCAATAACATTAATGAACCGTTCCACTAAATCAGAAAATTACCAATTAACAACTAACGTATATGTATGTATATCCACTTCCTGTAAATGTAAATGTTGGACTATTAAGTATAATAAGTATATAATATATAAGACTAATAAGTATATAATAATATATGAAAACAAAAAATAAATATGTAAACGCACATAGATTCAAAACTCACTGTTATTACTAATCTTTATTTAAATTCTTTTTATACCCTACATCCGAAGGAATGAGGGTATATTCACTTTGTGCTTCCGTGTGTAACGCATTAAAGGAGGCGTGGCAGGTATGGAAAAGTATATATATTCTTGATCAGTGTCACCTCCTGAGTCGATTTAGCCATGTCCGTAGTCTGTCTGTCTGTCTGTCTGTCTGTCTGTCTGTCTGTCTGTCTGTCTGTGGAAATCACGATTACAGGAGAACGAATGAAGCTATCGCGATGAAATTTTGCACGTATATTCTTTGTCATCCGAAACTCTGTGGGATTGAAAATGGGATAAATCGGTGCAGCGCCACGCCTACTTTTTTAACAAATACTAATTCTTTTAACAATATTTCAACTTGTAGACTTAGTTTTGAGCTTCAATTTTGTTTCCGAATACATCGGTACAGGTAGATTAAATTTTTAAAAAAAATGGGCGTGTCCGCCCACGAACATATGACATTGATATAAACCGCAATTCCAGAATAACGGTTGGAAGAATTGACTTGAAATTCGGTACGAATATTCTCTGCCATCATAGATAACTCTGTATTGAAAATGGTGAAAATCGGCGGGATGTAGGGTATATAAGCTTCGGTCTGACCGAAGGTACCCTTACTAGTTCTATTTAATATAGGCAAACGGGGATCAGGTCAACTTTGCTTCCAGAGAGAGAACGTGAGAGAGTTTCGACCATCAACTGACTCAATAAAAACCGAATCTAATCACCCATATGCTCTTACTGGGAATTCTCTAACAATCCTGCAGCCACTTCCCTTTTCTTTTCTTAGATATCACACTTCTTCTAGGGAAGGAATTCCTCGCCTTTTGATTTCTCTATACGGTACAGTGATAATTATGTCTTCCTTATGACTATTCTTCTATTCATTGCACAAAGTCACTGTGCCGCTTTATATTGTGAGGTGTTCCTACATGGTGAGTTCCTACATTTAGCTTTCGTCCGTGTTATCCATTCTTAAGGAATTTACACTCTTTTCATAGATGATCTCACACTTCTTATTACTCAACCAAAAGCGATTTGAGGACTTGTCTTTTCACACTTCTGCTGCACTAGATGTACTTCATTACGACGGTTGTTCATCCGTGAAGCCTTCTTTGCATGTGCTATTGGGCCACTTTACATCTGCGTTGCTACCCAAGACCTCACGTTCTGAAAACCACGCGTAGGACAACACTTGATCTACTACTTTTCGATGAGATTTAACAGCTTAATACAATTATAATGTCATTGGCCGTGGTTCGCCTGCGCGCATGCTTGCCCTGATGCAATTGTCTTCGGCTGCGTTGCCAATTCCAAGCCACCAGTGTTCGGGCTATCTGCGCTTATAACTGATAGGTTATGCTTCCGCTTTTGGGCAATATAGTTAATGCACCTTCCTTTAAGTATTCCCTAAAAACATTTTTCTCTAGACTGGACTGCGGTTGTTCGTCCACTATGTATCCTTCGCCTGATACAATTGACTTTGACTCAATTCAAGACATCAGGTTCAGGACACAAAGTTGAGGAAAAACCGCAAAGCTCCATCTTTTTCTATTTGTTGCTGCCATCTGCTTATGACGCCTTTTCTCACAAACAAACAAATAGTTTCTATTATTTTGTTCCGTGGTTGTTCCGCCGCGCATCCCTCCGTCGTGCAATTGCGCTACGCCATCATCCGTCTGCACAAGCCATCGCGTCGGGGGTACTCAGTTAAGGAACAACCACAGCCTGTTTATGTTGGGCGCCATTATTGTTACATTACCTCAGTTAATCCGGCCTGTTTTTGCTCCGGCTAGCTCTTGCTGACATAGGTTGTGGTTCTTAACCCTTTCAGGCTCGGGCTGAGTGTAACAATACAAAAAAAAAATTCCCTCATCATCTCGTTCTCCTTCTCTCTCACCTTCACTCTCAATCGCGTTGACCCCTAATAAAATTCTAGTAGTTCATCTGAACAAATTCCTTTTTCTTGATTTGTACATTTACAATCCACATTCATTTCATGAATAAAATTAAATAAATAAATAACACAATCTCAAAGCAATTATTTCGGTTTATGATTATTTAACATACATACATTATTTCGCACATTCAATCTTGGACAAAACTTCTTTTCAAAATGACTTAATTTTTCTCTTTTACGGGAAAAGGAATTATCTTTAGCAGCGAATATTTCTGCTAAATTTTCCTTCGATAAAAACGATGTTTGCTAATTTTACCACCACGGAAGAGCTCTTCAGAAGGGACTTTTTAAACCGCTAATGGTTCGAAACTCGACTTTATACCGATCGCTGCTCTCACCTCTTCCTCACCTAACAATTGAATCAACTAAAGACAGTTATCGATTCTGGCAATTAAAATGCAATGTACCAAAATTGAATTTCAACATTTCCCGCTGAAGTTGGGATTAACATCAATTTTCAACCTTACATATATAAACATAAATTTGCACAAATAAATTAAAATGACATGATTCACATTAAATTTCTTATCATATACATAACAGTATTAATCCAAAAAAAAGTATATATATATATATATATATGTATCCATTTGAACTTTTGGTCTGTAAATTCCTCATAACAATAGAAAAGTTAAATTTTAACATAAACTTCTTTCGGGATTTAAATATTGCTGGTACTCCTTCTTCTCTCGATTCTGCTGATTTGTCTGTACGACATATATATATATAAGGATCGTCGAAAAGCTAATTTCGAACCACGCCTTCTGGTCAATGCTTTTCTTGCATATTGACGAGCAGTTCTATGCTCCCAAATAATATTAAAAATTCGTGCACTTATCCTTCTGATCGATAATCAATTGCATTCATGCAAATTGCAATAAAACTTTCATTTTTTAATTGTTTGCAATACAGATTGCAATAAAACTTTTACTTTTAATCGTTTGCAAGTATTTAAGCTTTTAATTGATACATATATATATATATAAAGTTTACTGAACAACTATGACGATCTTGCGCAACCGTCTTCTGTAACGAATCATTCTCATCTCCCCTTTGCTCAGCTTAAATTTCAATTCAATAGCGCAGTTCTTTCCTACTAGACTTCCCACGGCCTTCAAGTTTTTCCAATCTTTGGTTTACAAAACTTTTTAAGAGAGCAATGAAAATCTTGTGTTTATCCCAAGCACTTGGGCGAAACCTTCGTTCTTCAAATGCGCGAATAAAGCCAGTGGAATTGCTCTATGGAAGGCATTTAATGCTTGTGTGAATTCATAAGGAACCTATTTCAAGCCTTGCAGTTGTGTAATATTTGATATTTTCCGAAACGGAGTTGATTTTCATAAAAATTCATCTACATATTATACATAATACATTTCCTATATTGAGAGGTATTATAAAGCAAGTTGTGGTTAACATTGTACGTATTTTACTTTCTATGATAAAATACTAATTTGTTGCCACTGTACATGAAGCTACTATTATAAAAGTATTTTATAAAGGTAACTGAAGGGAACCTAACATTACGCATTCTGATAACATTTAAACCTTTGTTGTACAAGTTTTTAGTTAATTCATTTTCGTTACATTCAAAGTTGTCTACAAATTTCAAAGCTAGATTATTTGCAATTTTTGCTTAATTATATGTATTTGTTCGATATAGCTTTAGAATATCCATACACGTTTTGTTACTCAAATACTTATGAACATTTAGACAGTTTCGCAGTATAGATCTTTCAAAGACAAGGGGTATACAAGCAAGGAGTATACTATATATGTATATATATATATTCATAAAGAGATTGCATGAAACAGTTGTTGCCGGCAACATTGTAAAAGTTGTGCGCAACGATTAGGCCTACTGCGCTGTCAGCAGCAAGCTGAGCAAAGCAGAGCAAATTTTAGACCGGAATATTACAACCGAAGTGTTTTTTTCTGTAGTTTTATGATCCCTAACGCGTTGTTGTTGTCTTGAACAACTGACGAAATCAGCATGGCATTGAAAGATTTGTTGGTTTCAGCGGGTACAAGAGGCAATGAGGGAACTTTTCTTCTTTCTGTCCCTTTACAATAACAAATCATTAGTAGTCGTCTGTCTGCTCAGATTCCTTTTCAATTTATATTTTTGTAGAAATTTTAGATTTCTGATTTTGTGCATGCTACCTTTGAGAGGTTGGAAAGAGTGTGCCTCATTGGCTTTTGAGATGAATGGGTTTCTTTTATATATTAGATGCTGTAGATTTATAACTATTGTAGCATGTAGAAATAAATGATATGCGGACGAAAATTGGTCTGTTACGTTTTATAAGCAATTAGGTTTTTGTATGTGAGAATTTATTCCGAGTGGTTGTGTGCTTGCGATGATTTGGCTTTACTTGCAGCAATCGTTTTGCATATGATATGCGTGATCGAAATTATCCTGACAAAAGAATGCTGTTTAAATTTTGCTTAGTTATACTTTTAATCTATAAAATTACAAATAAATAAATGAATTAATGAAGATCGCAGGTATTACTTAACGTTAGGTATTGATGAGAAATTTTAATTTGTTAACCAATGAGATTGTAAGTATAAAGACAATTTTTTAATTATTTTACTTAATTTTGCAATACGTTTAATATGCTGAGCAATATACAGCAAATAAGAAGTTTTACAAATAAAATGTCATAATTTACAAGGGAAGACAACTCTTATTCAGAACCCAACATCCACAGCATATGCAAAATTACAAAAATGCAAATTTCATTCAAATACCAAAATTGAAAACAAAAAAAATGACTACTGCTCATAATTTGTTATTGTAAAAAAAACAACAAGAGGTCGAAATGCTCCGTTGCCTCTCAACCCCCGAAATCAACAAATCCATCATTGCGACGATGATTCTGTTGTTCACGACAAAACACCGCGTTAGGGATCATAAAACTTCAGAAAAAAAAGCAAAAAACACTTCTGGTGCAATTTTCGGGTCTCTGCTTTGCTGGTTTCTCTACTCTGCTTTGCTCAGTTTGCTGCTGACAGTCCAGTAGGCCTAATCTTTCCGCACAGCAACATCGTGTTGCTGGAAAAAATGTTTAATGCAATCTCTTTATGAATATATACTCTTTGCTCTAAGCACAGACAAGTAATATACAGATGAAGAATGCAGAACAAAAAGTTTGTCGACAAAATGTTGCGTCAGCCAGCCAAAAGCTCTTACATGAAGTTAAAGCTACATTTATCAGTTTTAGCAATATTGAATACAATCCACTATTGGATTCATACCGTTGCAGTATTTATGGTTAACAATATTCTATGACAAAATTTAGCTAAATTTTGTATTGGTAAACACAAATGTCGAATGTAATTGAGACGATAACAACAAATAATCACCTCTGCAAAGATACTATTATGTCAACTAAAGAAATATTGTTAAGATGTTTATTGTGAACAGTCTGGAACAATAACTCCGAAGACTGTCGTTGGGCCGTTTTCGTTTTCCGATTTGAGATCCACATCTTCTTAACTGCATCAGATATAGGGCTGTGAGGCCTCATTTATACGAGATGCTTTAATATTTAAGATTGGTAACACATTTAAGTTGAAGCCGCATAATTCACGAATATAAATCGTACTCTTATTATTTATTTATCACAACTAATAAAAATAAATTAAAATTAGGTACCAAGTGTGAGTACTTTTTGGATAAACGTTTAAAAATACCAAAAATGTTTGTAGGTTTTATGAAAACCTATTGGATTTCGGGGATTTTTCAAAAAGTGTTTTCAGAAACTCTTTGCCGTTTTGTGATTCTGCGTTGCTTCGACGTAGAAATACTATATAAAATAGTATAATGAGAAATTCTGTGCAAGCCTTTTATTTAGTCTGCGGTCCGCTTCAAGCTAATCATTGAAACAAACCTTAAAAACGTTGTTGTAGCGGCTTCTGGTTGGGCAGGTTCTTATAATAACGCTAGTTTTCTTCATCTTTTCGTTGCTGAGTTAAAACCTCTGTAATGTCAACTAAAATAAGAGCCCTATCTTCTTAATTCCGAAATATATTGGTGTGGTTAATTCTTGTTTGCAAAATATATCTTGTGGCTATGTACCGTTAGATCGCAATATATCTTTAACATTACTTTTGGACAAAAACAGCTCTTTTACTGATATTACTATCTCTGTATATATGTATACATATATATTCCTTGAGTTATGATAATCTATCCAAAAGAATTTCAATTCACCCCGCGTGCAATAATCGTAACTAGGATTTTGTGTATTTTGTTGTGCAATTCTTTGTATTGCTCATTGCTTATTGTGCGAATTAAGTCATATTTCAGCTGATGTTTGCTTCGATCATATAAGCTTTTGTATGCATTCCTACTTTGCGTTGGAATACGTAAAGTTACTTCGCAGTGACCTGTCAGTTATAAATATTCGAAATTTTTTTTCAAACGAAAATAAGACTCGGAATCGTTGAAACATGTCTCAGGTAAGTAACTTATACTACAAATTATTCGAATTTGTTTGGTAAATCAGTTCTAAAACAGAGACGGGCATTCTTATAGAGTTTCCCAGCAGTTCCCTATTGCATCCTCAATTTCTGATGTCCTGAAAGAGTGCTGCCGGGTCACCAAAAAAATGCAATTGCTTTTCACCACAGCTTGTTGCTGAATATTTGCTTCTTTAGGAAGTTACGAAGGTGCAATAGCGTACAGCAACCGAAATATATTGCATCCTCCTTCGCTGCGAAGCTAGAATTCAGCAATGTTCAATGATCAAAATTTTTTTCACCCACCTAAACTGCAACATTCAGCAGTGAGATAAAACAGTCATTTGCTGAAACCATGCCTTTTTTCAGCATTTCTTCAGCACGAGTGCTCTCCGTCCTAGGACATGCAATGGCAAAAAAGATATAAAGTGGCAATGGGCGATTCAGAACCTCTTGCCTCCATGAGTGCACTGAATCAGCGCTGAATCACTGCTCCAGGGAGCTTCTGGGATTGTTTCCAGCACTAAAAGAAACAAAAAAAAAAGCTTGTTTCGTTCTTTTCCGCAATTTACAATGTAAAGTGGCGTTTTAAGCATTAACTATTATATATTAATTATTATTAATTATTAGTAATTATTATTAAACTCATATATAATTAATATGTAATATAATAATAATATTAATAATTATATAACATAATAATGGTAATAATAAAAAGATGATTAGTTTTCGGGTGTAGTCAAAATAAACGAACGCAGCGTACAGTCCGCGCTCGTGGTGGCTTGCCAGCGACTGACGTAATTTTGTTGGAAACACTAATTGTATACAAAAATGATAGACAGTTAGATTCTATCATTCTTGCATTGTATACATACATATTAAGAAACTCAAAATTGAGTGCACAAATGTGCTGGAATGCCCGACAATGTTCTAAAACGATAATTCAGAATAATGTTTTTTGACCAAAATTCTGAAAAATAACGGAATACTAATGTGACTCAAAAAACATCTGTATTAATTTCAGCTTTTTTAGTGATTTTACCACAGGAAGATGACGCTGATTTGTTACAGTTTGTAGAAAATTAGATGATGAAAGCGCCATCTTCACGTGGAATAAAAATAAAGATTCTTGCGGCAACCGTTTTTTTATCTACGCACAATCGCCACAGTTTTTTCTTGATTGCCATAAGAGCCTGCGTAAATTTAACAGTTGACTGTTTACTTAGTGATTGATTTTGTTTCAGCATTATCAATTACTTAAAATTTAATTTAACATGACTGACAATGTGAAATGACCGAAAATTTTAACAAACGATTTAGTATTTTAAACAAACGGTATATAAGCTTTATCTCTGTATTAAAATCGAAGCTAATATTGTCATTTTATATCTTAGACTCCTAAAGCTGATATCAAAAGATTACCAATGTGGGGCAAGTCTCAAAAGGTATGTAAGAATTTAAAATTGAAAGCAAATATTTATAAAGCAAACATTTTCGCTTCTGGTTTATATTATAATCTCTGTACGAATAGTCATTTCGGTCCAGGGAAACCAATACAAACTTATACAAAAAAATTACTCGTTTTCTGAAAGGATGATTCTAAAGGTGTTTCAAAAATTATTCAAAAATACCATAATAATATGCAATTCTCATTATTAAGCGTCAATTAGCTTAAAAGAAATAACAATTTAATTTGGAAAAACGGACACTGGGCCGAAATGAGTTATGAAACACAACCAGGAAGACAAGAGACTAAATACGAAACTATCTCACAAAACTATACAACCTATTATCCTGAGAATAGGGGGAAAATCAGCTAACTATGAACGTTTGTATTTAGATACGAAGACACATGAATATGAGTTAGATCTCTACTTGATTTGATACAGCTTGTGTTTGAACTTGATTTTCTGGGTTTTATTCATTATATGGTTACAAATAAGCATTGACAATTTGAAGATAAGAATATCTATTTTTCGGATTATTTTACTGCATGGTTATTTATTTATTACACCGCACTATTAAATAAAATTAACTACAAATGCAATTATAACTCATTTTACGAAGTGCAAAACACACAAAAAAAGAAAAATTTTTAAGAAAAAAAGTCTTAAAAAGTAGTATTTTGAGTTTTGTCTGCTCGGTTGTGTTTTAGGCATTTAGGTATTGCCATTTTTATTTTATTTCTTTATATTATTCATTTTTCAAATTAATTTTACTCATTTTTCAGGACAAAGAAAAAGCAAGGAAGTCCGGTATTTCAGCAGATATATTTGCTAAAAATTTGGCTATGTGTCTGCTGGAATGCAATATGGATGTATCGTATATTGATACGCCGTTTTTAAACAAAGCTATGTTAAAAAGTATATGCTCAAAATATGCTTTTTTTTCATTTTCAAATTTTCGCGATTTGACATATATTAGAAACTATTATAAGCGGAATTTTTCTGATATACGAGTTTTAACTTTAAAATATTTAGAAAGCACCCAAACAAACTCGTTTAGTCATATTTGTTCCAACATAAATACTACATTGCCACTGGCAACTTCCGCCAGCGAAATACTCGTGTCGAAATATGAATATAAGGAGACTATGTCTGTACATGGAGAAACAGTGTTATTAGATGAAGAAAAAATGTCATTGGATGAAAAAAAAATTATTACAAATGTAGACATTACGTCATCTAAAGTACTAATTGCTAGTTATTTTGCACTTAAAGGGAAAATTACAAAGTATCCTAATGGTATTATAAAAAATGTAGAACGTTACAAAACAATCAAAAATAATACTTTGGCTGGCAATTACTTAGTATGTTTAAGAACCGGAACGTCCTTTAATGGTAGACCTTATAAGCACATAATAAAACAAAGCGAATACGAAAATCTAATTAACACTACCTGTTTAGATGAATGCTGGTGGCTGGAAGATTCTCATATAAATTATTTCATAGATATATTTTTAAAAAACGGCTCTTTGGAAAGGGCAGTGTACATGAACCCTGGTGTAAATGACAAATTTGTTTTGGATTTGCACAATGCATCGAAAAGGGAAAAATCATTATTAATTGACAATTTTCCATCGTATATGGAGTTAAGTAATGATACCGATTTCTTGATTATGCCCATTACTATCAATCAACATTGGTGCGTAGGCATAGTTAAAGTGGAAAAAGAAGAAGTACTATTTTACGATCCACAACAAAAATATGCACAGCAATATCGTGAAGATAATTTCTTTGAAGGCTTCAAAGAGTTCGTCAAGTTATATACTGACGTAGCAAAAAAAAATAATTGGGAAAATCCGCTACTAAAGCGAAAATGGAAAAAGATCTCAACTCATTGTAATTATTCACAAAGAGATGGCTGGAGTTGTGGACATCATGTCTTAATATTTTCGGAGGCTTTCCTATCGAAGAAAGACTTACCAAAGACATTTAACAGCGAGAAATATAGAAGAAAATTAGCAAAAATATGCTTAGAGAATTCAAATGGCGAAGATTATTGTCTATATTGCTGCAGTCAAAGTGACTGCTCAGGAAGTAAACAGAATTGGCTACTCTGCAATGTATGTAATTATCAAGTACATCAAAGCTGTGCAATATTTCGCCACCAGACACCAGGTTATAACTTTTCGAACGAAGAATTTGTGTGCCTTGTCTGTGAAAATATGAAGTAAGAGAGATAATAAATGATGAAAATCAGTCTGTCTGTAAACCTCTCTGCATTCGGTTATATGTAAAAAAACGAGAAATGGTACGGTACTCATTAAAACAAAAACCGAAACCCAAGCCAGCAAACTTATTAAGCTAACTGCTTTATCCAACGCAATATCAGTCGAAATGACAGAGCACACAACATTAAACTTTCCAAAGGTGTAATCTACTCCAATGATCTAAGGGGAATATCACAGCTAATGGTAAGTTTAAACGCGAACTAAAATTTGCAAAAAAACACTCAATCAATGACTTTACATCAACTATTAACCCTTCTACTCCATCCTCAAAAATATGGTCCAATATTCGTACCTTTTGCGGCCTACATCTTCGACAATATATTCACTGCATACATCCAATTAACAATACTCAGCAATCTATTACCCAAGCCTAGAAATTGCCTCTGAATTTTGCAAATTTTGGTCTAAAGAAGCTTCGGAACAAATTTCTCCGGACAGTTTAATCAAAATAAATTATCGATTACGAGCTCCTACTCCTGCCGAAATTCTAGCGATAAAGCTCTTGAAATAGAGGATAATATCAAATACATAGAACTGGCAATAGCTTTGCAAAAACTCAAAGGCCAAACCCCGGGCATAGACCGAATATCGTATCCGATGAATAAATACCTTCCATATCCTGTAAAACAACGCCTTATACTAAATTACAACAAAATTTTCAATAACTTTATCCCTCAAGCCTGTAAAATAAGTTCAGTCATTCCCATCATTAAACCAAAAACAGATAAAAGCAATATAAATTCCCACCGCAATATTTCCCTTAATCCGTGCTGCGCTAAAGTTTTAGACAAAATCGTTGCCAATAGGTTATGGTGATTTCTTACCACTAACAAACTGATCAATAGCAATCAGTTTGGTTTTAGAAGGGGTAAATCGGTATATGACTCTCTAATATATCTAGACTATCACATTACTAAGTCCCTGTTACATTACAATTAAAATGCAATGTACCAAAATTGAATTTCAACATTTCCCGCTGAAGTTGGGATTAACATCAATTTTCAACCTTACATATATAAACATAAGTTGGCACAAATAAATTAAAATGACATGATTCACATTAAATTTCTTATCATATACATAACAGTATTAATCCAAAAAAAAGTATATATATATATATATATGTATCCATTTGAACTTTTGGTCTGTAAATTCCTCATAACAATAGAAAAGTTAAATTTTAACATAAACTTCTTTCGGGATTTAAATATTGCTGGTACTCCTTCTTCTCTCGATTCTGCTGATTTGTCTGTACGACATATATATATATAAGGATCGTCGAAAAGCTAATTTCGAACCACGCCTGGTCAATGCTTTTCTTGCATATTGACGAGCAGTTCTATGCTCCCAAATAATATTAAAAATTCGTGCACTTATCCTTCTGATCGATAATCAATTGCATTCATGCAAATTGCAATAAAACTTTCATTTTTTAATTGTTTGCAATACAGATTGCAATAAAACTTTTACTTTTAATCGTTTGCAAGTATTTAAGCTTTTAATTGATACATATATATATATATAAAGTTTACTGAACAACTATGACGATCTTGCGCAACCGTCTTCTGTAACGAATCATTCTCATCTCCCCTTTGCTCAGCTCAAACTTTAATTCAATACCGCAGTTCTTTCCTATCTTTTTTCCAATCTTTATACCGCTTCCATAAATCACTTTAAGCCCATCCTCTTTTGCTACACTAAAATTAATTTAATTCCGCTACATTCGTTTCTAGAATTTTCTACCACGAATTTTATTTCTGTTTTCCTAAATAATTGCATATACTTTTTTTTGTACCAAAGTGAATTTGGTCCGAAGTCATTAGTGCCGAGTATTTGTCCATGAGTACATGCCCATTTTTATTTCAAACACCAGGCGCTCACGCTTCAGCAGAAGGTACGACGTTCACACTTTTCTTTTTCTACTTTTGATCCTTTCTTTCAATTTCTTCCCTAACATACATTCATAGATTTCTACGTTTGCTTTTGGATTTCTCTACATTCTTCGCTCTTCTCTCGCTCTAAAACTCATGAGTGTGCGCAGCAGGTTCAATAATGAGAGAAAAATTCGCATACCCGATGGTAAAATGATCATAACCTTACCACTGATCTTACCCACACAACATCAACCAACTGTAGGTAATTCTAGTTATTGTTTAATTTATATTAACATTATATTCATTTCTCATACCTTCCTAGTCTTACACCGAAGAGGACGACACGCAACAAAACTCTGCGTTTGCACTGATACACACGTGGCAAAAGCAGTGTGCTGACGACTCTTGGCTATTGTTTCTATGCCGGTATTTTCTTCCTTGGTTTCGCGGTGGCCAACGTAGGGTCACTCCCATGCCCTACGGCTTGAGCTAGCCGGCTTAAATCGATAATTTAAATTTACTTTGTTTGCCTTACAGATAACTACAAAACTCACGCTGGGGATAATTACACCATGAAATTCACGCCTACGAGCACTAGATAGACGCACTGGACAACAGGTACGCAAGACACGCAAATACATATATCAACCGCGAATCACTAGTCATGTAACTATTGCATCTCAAGACTTATTGCACCTTTGTCAAAATTAACGCACAGGACGTTGTTCGTTCGCCAGTTTATTGCACGCAGTTTCCGTATAATGCTCTTCAGTGGTGATTCTTTCTGTTATTTCATTGTTTTATGTCTTTACAGTGGAATGTTCCCAAACTCCTTCCATTGAGATCTTTGCTTGAAATTGCTCTGCACGAAATTTTGTCGGTAGACCTCTTGGCCCAGTACAAATCTTACCATCCTCATAAAGTAAACATATTACAGCCGAACAAAGCGAAAAATGGGGTTACTCCTGTAGCTGCGTGCACCGAGCTACGTAAAGCGCATTCAATTTCGGGTAAGTAAAGGTCCCAATCCCGCTGATCTTCCGGTAGGTACGCTCTGATTGTAGCTAGGATTGGTTAACTCTTTCCGCTGCGTTAGACTGCGGTGAACAAAATGCTGTTCTTCGATGTTTTATTTTGAATGCTTCAACAATCTTCTGAAATTCCTTGGACACAAATTGCACGCCATTATCACTATGAATTATTTCCGGAACGCCAAATTTGTAAAATACTTCCTCGACAAAAAACTTGACAACGTTCTTCGTTGTCGCTTCTTCATTGCTTTTAAAAATGGAAATTTGGAGAAATGATATACCACTACTAAAACATAGACAAAAAGAGGGAACTTTTTGACCGTGGGTATTTCCCAAGAAAATCTATGTATATTTGCTGAAATAGTCGGACGGTTACTATTTCGTTTCCTATACCTGGCCGCAGATCAATATTCGCTTATTTCACTTCTTTACAGATTACACATGAAATGAAATGAACTCTCTCACTTGCTTCACCATGCCAGGCCAATAATAAAAGTGACGTAAACGATGCAGTGTTTTGGCCATTCCTCCATGCGCCGCTATTTCTGGCTCGTGTGCCTTTGCAATTAGAGTTGACGTTAATACCTCAGGAAGCCATAGTTTCCACAAAAACTCTTCGGTCGGTAAGCTGTTCGGAAAAGCTGTTTTTTTAAAAACTAAACCACCCTCTACCTTTAGATCTGGCAAGTTTACTGCGTTCTGCTGGATCGTCTCTTTACTCCCAAAAAACTTCGGACTTGGCGAATTGACCTAGGCGTTAAGATTCGGATTATCGCCTCCACCTTTTCGGGATCAGTTCTCAACGAGCCTCCTCCTAGTATAAACCCCAGGTATCGCAACTCTTTGGAGCAAAACTTGGACTTCTTGAATCCCACTGTTGGATTCGCCTCATTTAAACATTCTGCTACCTCACTCAAAATCTTCAGGTGCATATCGAAATCTGGAGCTATTATCAAAAGGTCATCTAAGTAGACAAATACGTTGGACTTCGGAATTTGAGGAATTACTCTGTCCATTAACCTACACAAGCGTTGAGCAGCATTGCACAACCCAAATGGCATGACTGCAAATTGGTATAGCGGTCGTCCTACTTTCTTCGTCTAGTTCAATTTGCCAGCACGCATGTTTCAAATCGATGCTACTTATAAATTGAGTGTAGTCAATGCGGCTGAGAATGCCTTCTATATTTTGTAATGGATAGGCATCCTTCACCGTAAGATCATTCAGCTTTCTATTGCCAAAAAAAAGCCTATCTTTCCCTGGTTTTCAAACTAATGTTGTTCTACTGCTCCACGGACTATCGCAATGCTCAATAACGCCTAATTCCAACATGTTGTCTATCTCTTCGAATATTAGTTTTTGCGCCGCTGGTGATACTGGATAGTGTCTATCTTTAAAAGGTTCCGCTCCTTCTTTTAATTTTATTACATGTCTTTCTAACTTGGTTCTGTCTAGTCCCTGATCTTCAAAGAAACTAAATTTTTTATTTACAGCGTCTTACCGCTTTTGCTCTTCTGCCGTCAATTCGTGGGCTTCTGAATCCGAGTTTGCAGCGTTTCTATTATCCAAACTCTAACAGTCTACTCCGAAAATCTTTGGAGCGGTTCCGAAAGCTTTCCAAAAATCTACTCCTAGCTACAGTTCTTGGTCTAAGTAAGGATACATATAAAACATTATTTTCTTCACTTTATTTTCATATTGAATGTCTAGCTCAACACGACCTATTACTAAATGTCTACTTCCGCTAGCTGTTTTCAAATTTGCAGAAAGTGGTATCACTTGTAAATTGCAGGTTTCAACTAACTCTCTGCATCCTTTCCCTAGGATACTCACTGAAGCTCCAGAATCTAAAAGTCCCTTTATCGCTCGACCAACGATCACAATGTCCACATATGTTCTACGATCTCCTTTTTCTATGGATTTGAGATCTGCTAGCACCGCCTTCCGTGTTGATACTCGCTGCTTATACCTTTCGCGCGCTTTCATAATTCTCTTAGGCTTTCTTGACAATCTATTCGTTATATCTTCTACAAATATACGCTTCCTTGCTTCTACATATTTGCGCAATTTTTCCTCTCCGGTTGCTGACGTTCTAACTTTGTTATCCTTATTATTAATATTTCTAATGTTTCTCAATACACTAATTCTATTTATATTTCTAGGTTCCCTAACTCTCGGCTTGACTGTTCTTTTGTTATTCTGCCTGATTAGCCTAAGCGTCAATCTCTGCTTCTTTGGACGGGACTTGCTGTGGAGGAAGGCCGACCCGTCAACGGCATTCTCCTGCCTGCGTTCCCGGATTACATCTGCGGAAATTTGGAGTCACTACATCGCTGAGACCGCATTTAAAACAAAACAGACTCCTTTTTCGTGACCTGCAGTCCCTGAATGTATGACCGGGCTGCTTGCATTTCCAACAAATCCAATTGTCTGCCGGGTCTGGCCGGCTGACCACCGCATCTTTCCGTTGTTGCGACACTCGCGTTTCTTCATCAGCCAGTTCCACTTCATTAATTTGCCTTGGAAAACGAGACTGCTGGAAATTACGCGTCGACCGACGCAAAAAGTATTTTTCAGCCTCGTGGCATTCTTCGCGGAGTTGCTGAACAGAATAAACTTGTAGCGGGTAAACTAAACGCGTCATATCCTCATTTAAATTCCTTTTTATTATTTTAACCATCTCATATTAAGGAATCGGATCGCCAATTTGCCTCGGAACTTCAGCATGGTTTGGAAGTAATCAGCGATAGCTTCATTGGCCAGTTGTTTGCGCTCTACCAGATCCTGCATTATTTCAAATTCAGACCGGCTTGTTCTGTATTGGCACTTTAACTCCCTACGCAGGCTATCCCAATCCATGGCTTGATTCTCACGTACGTGTAGCCAGTACCATTCTTTGGCTTCATTTGCCAACAGCAGGTGGAACTCATGCATCACCTGTGACCATGCGCAACCATATTTAGCCTGTAAAGTGTTCTATTCTGAAAATGAAATCGTCCACGCCCAGACCTTTTGGATTCCCATTGAAGATTATTCCCTATTTGTCTAACTTGACGTGGGAGCTATTACTTTCCGGACGCTGGGCGAAGTGGTCGCCGCTATAAATCGCGTTCGGTGAAGTTGCTCTATCTTGAGTTGATTGTTGTGCTCGAGGATTTGGCGGCACTGACACTCGCGAAAGGTGACCATGGGACCCATACCTCAATTCGTACATACTTTCCGGTCTAAGTGGTACCAACAATATTTGTTGCTTTAACTAACTGTATCTATTTTCCCTAGGTTGATTCATAGATTCCGGTATTGCTTGCTGCGCGGAATCGTGTTCATCGGTCATGCGCGCCCTGCGGTCTTGTGAACTTGGCTCGTTAGCCAGTCGCTGCATCATCCCGGTGATTTCACCCATCATGCTGCGCAGTCCATCGTGCAATCCTTCCTGGATCTACGTAGTGATGGCCTTATCAACGGCTGCTTGCCATCTTGCCAATGCCTCATCAACCACCGGTGCAATTTCCTGTGAACTTGGTTCATTTCGCGAATCGCAGCAAAAAGCTGCGTTAGCGTTTATTGGACGCCCTAGCGCGGCGGCTATGTCACCAGAAGGCACACCTTTTGCTGCGGTCATTTGGCTTGAAATTTTGGTCTTCGCCCCACTTCCTGCTTGTGCTTCCATCTCTGCCGCCCCTAGTTGTTTATTGACGGGTGGAGCACCTAGTTGGTTATTGGTATTTATACTTCCAGACAGGTCAGTGAAGATTCCATCCCGAAATGCTCCTTCTTTACCTGATTGCGACATGCTTCGACGACAACCATTACGATGCTGATAGGGCGTATTGAATTTAACTTCTTTCACTTGCGGTGAAGAGCTATTTAGATCGAATCGCGTACTTCTTCTTTTCTTCTTTAGTATCGAGCGCGCCTTAGCCGCTTCTGAAATTCCTTACCCTGAATAAATTTCGTTCTTGCTTTTCAGTGCAATCTACCGCGACTAATTTACCTTTCATAAATTTATTCTTCCTAACTGCTAGATAACCGGCAATTATTAATTCTTAATACTGACTCCTAAAACACTTTCTCTGTAACAAAACCTTATACGCTGCCCAAAAATATTTTCCTGACCCAGCTGCAGCGATTCAGTGTTTAATTAAATTAAGAAAAATTTAATCCAATTAAATACTGAACGCTAATAACATTAACCATTCCATGAACCATTCCACTAAATCAGAAAATTACCAATTAACAACTAACGTATATGTATATCCACTTCCTGTAAATGTAAATGTTGGACTATTAAGTATAATAAGTATATAATATATAAGACTAATAAGTATATAATAATATATGAAAACAAAAAATAAATATGTAAACGCACATAGATTCAAAACTCACTGCTATTACTAATCTTTATTTAAATTCTTTTTCTATTTAATATAGACAAACGGGGATCAGGTCAACTTTGCTTCCAGAGAGAGAACGTGAGAGAGTTTCGACCATCAACTGACTCAATAAAAACCGAATCTAATCACCCATATGCCCTTACTGGGAATTCTCTAACAATCCTGCAGCCACTTCCTTTTTCTTTTCTTAGATATCACACTTCTTCTAGGGAAGGAATTCCTCGCCTTTTGATTTCTCTATACGGTACAGTGATAATTATGTCTTCCTTATGACTATTCTTCTATTCATTGCACAAAGTCACTGTGCCGCTTTGTATTGTGAGGTGTTCCTACATGGTGAGTTCCTACATTTAGCTTTCGTCCGTGTTATCCATTCTTAAGGAATTTACACTCTTTTCATAGATGATCTCACACTTCTTATTACTCAACCAAAAGCGATTTGAGGACTTGTCTTTTCACACTTCTGCTGCACTAGATGTACTTCATTACGACGGTTGTTCATCCGTGAAGCCTTCTTTGCAAGTGCTATTGGGCCACTTTACATCTGCGTTGCTACCCAAGACCTCACGTTCTGAAAACCACGCGTAGGACAACACTTGATCTACTACTTTTCGATGAGATTTAACAGCTTAATACAATTATAATGTCATTGGCCGTGGTTCGCCTGCGCGCATGCTTGCCCTGATGCAATTGTCTTCGGCTGCGTTGCCAATTCCAAGCCAGCAGTGTTCGGGCTATCTGCGCTTATAACTGATAGGTTATGCTTCCGCTTTTGGGCAATATAGTTAATGCACCTTCCTTTAAGTATTCCCTACAAACATTTTTCTCTAGACTGGACTGCGGTTGTTCGTCCACTATGTATCCTTCGCCTGATACAATTGACTTTGACTCAATTCAAGACATCAGGTTCAGGACACAAAGTTGAGGAAAAACCGCAAAGCTCCATCTTTTTCTATTTGTTGCTGCCATCTGCTTATGACGCCTTTTCTCACAAACAAACAAATAGTTTCTATTATTTTGTTCCGTGGTTGTTCCGCCGCGCATCCCTCCGTCGTGCAATTGCGCTACGCCATCATCCGTCTGCACAAGCCATCGCGTCTGGGGTACTCAGTTAAGGAACAACCACAGCCTGTTTATGTTGGGCGCCATTATTGTTACATTACCTCAGTTAATCCGGCCTGTTTTTGCTCCGGCTAGCTCTTGCTAACATAGGTTGTGGTTCTTAACCCTTTCAGGCTCGGGCTGAGGGTAACAATAAAAAAAAAAAACTTCCCTCATCATCTTGTTCTCCTTCGCTCTCACCATCACTCTCAATCGCGTTGACCCCTTATCCCCTAATAAAATTCTAGTAGTTCATCTGAACAAATTCCTTTTTCTTGATTTGTACATTTACAATCCACATTCATTTCATGAATAAAATTAAATAAATAAATAACACAATCTCAAAGCAATTATTTCGGTTTATGATTATTTAACATACATACATTATTTCGCACATTCAATCTTGGACAAAACTTCTTTTCAAAATGACTTAATTTTTCTCTTTTACGGGAAAAGGAATTTTCTTTAGCAGCGAATATTTCTGCTAAATTTTCCTTCGATAAAAACGATGTTTGCTAATTTTACCACCACGGAAGATCTCTTCAGAAGGGACTTTTTAAACCGCTAATGGTTCGAAACTCGACTTTATACCGATCACTGCTCTCACCTCTTCCTCACCTAACAATTGAATCAACTAAAGACAGTTATCGATTCTGGCAATTAAAATGCAATGTACCAAAATTGAATTTCAACATTTCCCGCTCAAGTTGGGATTAACATCAATTTTCAACCTTACATATATAAACATAAATTTGCACAAATAAATTAAAATGACATGATTCACACTAATTTTCTTATCATATACATAACAGTATTAATCCAAAAAAAAAGTATATATATATATCCTCATAACAATAGAAAAGTTAAATTTTAACATAAACTTCTTTTGGGATTTTAATATTGCTGGTACTCCTTCTTCTCTTGATTCTGCTGATTTGTCTGTACGACATATATATATATATATAAGGATCGTCGAAAAGCTCATTTCGAACCACGCCTTCTGGGCAATGTTTTTCTTGCATATTGACAAGCAGTTCTCTGCTTCCAAATATGTAATATAAAAAATTCGAGCACTTATCTGTTTATCCTTCTGATCGATTCACAGGAATTGACTACGTGGCCGTAAATTAGACTGGGACACTCCCCTTAGTGGCGACAGTTAAGTCCAAATCCTGGTCTCATACAATCCTGATCATCCAATTCTGATTCTTCTTGTGCATCGGAATCAGCAAATAAATTGCAGCCAAGGAGTATATATTCATAAAGAGATTGCATGAAACATTTGTTGCCGGCAACATTGTAAAAGTTGTGCGCAACGATTAGGCCTACTGCGCTGTCAGCAGCAAGCTGAGCAAAGCAGAGCAAATTTCAGACCCGAATATTACAACCGAAGTGTTTTTTTCTGCAGTTTTATGATC
The DNA here is from genome assembly GCA_937620795.1 of Thecophora atra. Taxonomy (NCBI): domain Eukaryota; kingdom Metazoa; phylum Arthropoda; class Insecta; order Diptera; family Conopidae; genus Thecophora; species Thecophora atra. Next base: position 86,670,274 of record OW569398.1, read on the forward strand.
CCTAACGCGTTGTTGTTGTCTTGAAAAACTGACGAAATCAGCGCAAGGAGTATATATATATATATAGCGTGGCAATGATCGATTTGTAGATTTCAGCGGGGTATAAGAGGCAATGAGGGAACTTCTCTTCTTTCTGTCCCTTTACAATAACAAATCATCAGTAGTCGTCTGTCTGCTCAGATTCCTTTTCAATTTATATTTTTGTAGAAATTTTAGATTTCTGATTTTGTGCATGCTACCTTTGAGAGGTTGGAAAGAGTATGTGTCATTGGCTTTTGAGATGAATGGGTTTCTTTTATATATTAGATGCTGTAGATTTATAACTATTGTAGCACGTAGAAACAAGTGATATGCGGACGAAAATTAATCTGTTACGTTTTATAAGCAATTAGGTTTATGCATGTGGGAATTTATTCGGAGTGGTTGTGTGCGTACGAGGATTTGGCCTTACTTGCAGCAATCGTTTTACATATGATATGCGTGATCGATTTTATATCATGATTGATATTATCGAGACAAAACAATGCTGTTTTAATTTTGCTTAGTTATACTTTTAATCTATAAAATTACAAATCAATGAATGAATTAATGAAGATCGCAGGTATTGTTTAACGTTAGGTATTGATGAGAAATTTTAATTTGTTAACCAATGAGATTGTAAGTATAAAGAAAATTTTTTAATTATTTTACTCAATTTTGTATTACGTTTAATATGCTAAGCAATATCCAGCAAATAAAAAGTTTTACAAATAAAATGTCATAATTTATAAGCGAAGACTACTCTTATTCACAACCCAACATCCACAGCATATGCAAAATCACAAAAATGCAAATTTCATTCAAATACCAAAATTGAAAACAAAAAAAATGACTACTGCTCATAATTTGTAAAAAAACAAGAAGAGGCCGAATTGCTCCGTTGCCTCTCAACCTCCGAAATGTACAAATCAATCATTGGGACGATGATTCTGTTGTTCACGACAACAACACCGCGTTAGGGACCATAAAACTTTAGAAAAAAACACAAAAAACACTTCGGGTGCAATTTTCGGGTCTCTGCTTTGCTGGTTTCTCTGCTCTGCTTTGCTCAGTTTGCTGCTGACAGCGCAGTAGGCCTAATCTTTCCGCACAGCAACATCGTGTTGCTGGAAAAAAATGTTTCATGCAATCTCTTTATGAATATATACTCCTTGCAGCAACATCGTGTTGCTGGAAAAAATGTTTAATGCAATCTCTTTATGAATATATACTCTTTGCTCTAAGCACAGACAAGTATAGTAATATACAGATGAAGAATGCAGAACAAAAAGTTTGTCGACAAAATGTTGCGTCAGCCAGCCAATATCAGCCAGCCAAAAGCTCTTACATGAAGTTAAAGCTACATTTATCAGTTTTAGCAATTTTGAAAACAATCTACTATTGGATTCATACCGTTGCAAATGAAGCTTCTGTTTTTATACCCTACATCCGAAGGAATGTGGGCATATTCACTTTGTGCTTCCGTGTGTAACGCATTAAAGGAGGCGTGGCAGGTATGGAAAAGTATATATATTCTTGATCAGTGTCACCTCCTGAGTCGATTTAGCCATGTCCGTAGTCTGTCTGTCTGTCTGTCTGTCTGTCTGTGGAAATCACGATTACAGGAGAACGAATGAAGCTATCGCGATGAAATTTTGCACGTATATTCTTTGTCATCCGAAACTCTGTGGGATTGAAAATGGGATAAATCGGTGCAGCGCCACGCCTACTTTTTTAACAAATACTAATTCTTTTAACAATATTTCAACTTGTAGACTTAGTTTTGAGCTTCAATTTTGTTTCCGAATACATCGGTACAGGTAGATTAAATTTTAAAAAAAAATGGGCGTGTCCGCCCACGAACATATGACATTGATATAAACTGCAATTCCAGAATAAAATTGGAAGAATTGACTTGAAATTCGGACTATTTAAATAAATCGGAAATATGTATAAATATGTATAATAAAGGTTGCTGGGATGTAGGGTATATAAGCTTCGGTCTGACCGAAGGTACCCTTACTAGTTATGGTTAAGAATATTCTATGATAAAATTCAGCTAAATTTTGTATTGGTAAACACAAAAAGTCGAATGTAATTGAGACGATAACAACAAATAATCACCTCTGCAAAGATACTATTATGTGTCAACTAAAGAAATATTGTTAAGATTTCTTTCTCACTATATTGTGAACAGTCTGGAACAATAACTCCGAAGACTGTCGTTGGCCCGTTTTCGTTTTCCGATTTGAGATCCACATCTTCTTAACTGCATCAGATATAGGGCTGTGAGGCCTCATTTATACAAGATGCTTTAATATTCAAGATTGGTAACACATTTAAGTCGAAGCCGCATAATTCACGAATATAAATCGTACTCTTATTATTTATTTATCACAACTAATAAAAATAAATTAACAATTAGGTACCAAGTGTGAGTACTTTTTGGATAAACGTTTAAAAATACCAAAAATGTTTGTAGGTTTTATGAAAACCTATTGGATTTCGGGGATTTTCAAAAAGTGTTTTCAGAAACTCTTTGCCGTTTTTTTGATTCTGCTTTGTTCGACGTAGAAATACTATATAAAATAGTATAATGAGAAATTCTGTGCAAGCCTTTTATTTAGTCTGCGGTCTGCTTCAAGCTAATCATTGAAACAAACCTTAAAAACGTTGTTGTAGCCGCTTCTGTTCGGGCAGGTTCTTATAATAACGCCAATTTTCCTCATCTTTTCGTTGCTGAGTTAAAACCTCTGTAATGTCAACTAAAATAAGAGCCCTATCTTCTTAATTGCGAAAGATATTGGTGTGGTTAATTCTTGTTTGCAAAATATATCTTGTGGCTATGTACCGTTAGATCGCAATATATCTTTAACATTACTTTTGGACAAAAGCAGCTCTTTTACTGATATTACTATCTCTGTATATATGTATATATTCCTTGAGTTATGATAATCTATCCAAAAGAATTTCAATTCACCCCGCGTGCAATAATCGTTACTAGGATTTTGTGTATTTTGTTGTGCAATTCTTTGTATTGCTCATTGCTTATTGTGCGAATTAAGTCATATTTCAGCTGATGTTTGCTTCGATCATATAAGCTTTTGTATGCATTCCTACTTTGCGTTGGAATACGTAAAGTTACTTCGCAGTGACCTGTCAGTTATAAATATTCGAAATTTTTTTTCAAACGAAAATAAGACTCGGAATCGTTGAAACATGTCTCAGGTAAGTAACTTATACTAAAAATTATTCGAATTTGTTCGGTAAATCAGTTCTAAAACAGTGACGGGCATTCTTATAGAGTTTCCCAGCAGTTCCCTATTGCATCCTCAATTTCTGATGTCCTGAAAGAGTGCTGCCGGGTCACCAAAAAAATGCAATTCCTTTTCACCACAGCTTGTTGCTGAATATTTGCTTCTTTAGGAAGTTACGAAGGTGCAATAGCGTACAGCAACCGAAATATATTGCATCCTCCTTCGCTGCGAAGCTAGAATTCAGCAATGTTCAATGATCAAAATTTTTTTCACCCACCTAAACTGCAACATTCAGCAGTGAGATAAAACAGTCATTTGCTGAAACCATGCCTTTTTTCAGCATTTCTTCAGCACGAGTGCTCTCCGTCCTAGGACATGCAATGGCAAAAAAGATATAAAGTGGCAATGGGCGATTCAGAACCTCTTGCCTCCATGAGTGCACTGAATCAGCGCTGAATCACTGCTCCAGGGAGCTTCTGGGATTGTTTCCAGCACTAAAAGAAACAAAAAAAAAAGCTTGTTTCGTTCTTTTCCGCAATTTACAATGTAAAGTGGCGTTTTAAGCATTAACTATTATATATTAATTATTATTGATTATTAGTAATTATTATTAAACTCATATATAATTAATATGTAATATAATAATAATATTAATAATTATATAACATAATAATGGTAATAATAAAAAGATGATTAGTTTTCGGGTGTAGTCAAAATAAACGAACGCAGCGTACAGTCCGCGCTCGTGGTGGCTTGCCAGCGACTGACGTAATTTTGTTGGAAACACTAATTGTATACAAAAATGATAGACAGTTAGATTCTATCATTCTTGCATTGTATACATACATATTAAGAAACTCAAAATTGAGTGCACAAATGTGCTGGAATGCCCGACAATGTTCTAAAACGATCATTCAGAATAATGTTTTTTGACCAAAATTCTGAAAAATAACGCAATACCAATGTGACTCAAAAAACATCTGTATTAATTTCAGCTTTTTTAGTGATTTTACCACAGGAAGATGACGCTGATTTGTTACAGTTTGTAGAAAATTAGATGATGAAAGCGCCATCTTCACGTGGAATAAAAATAAAGATTCTTGCGGCAACCGTTTTTTTATCTACGCACAATCGCCACAGTTTTTTCTTGATTGCCATAAGAGCCTGCGTAAATTTAACAGTTGACTGTTTACTTAGTGATTGATTTTGTTTCAGCATTATCAATTACTTAAAATTTAATTTAACATGACTGACAATGTGAAATGACCGAAAATTTTAACAAACGATTTAGTATTTTAAACAAACGGTATATAAGCTTTATCTCTGTATTAAAATCTAAGCTAATATTGTCATTTTATATCTTAGACTCCTAAAGCTGATATCAAAAGATTTCCAATGTGGGGCATGTCTAAAAAGGTATGTAAGAATTTAAAATTGAAAGTAAATATTTATAAAGCAAACATTTTCGCTTCTGGTTTATATTATAATCTCTGTACGAATAGTCATTTCGGTCCAGGGAAACCAATACAAACTTATACAAAAAAATTACTCGTTTTCTGAAAGGATGATTCTAAAGGTGTTTCAAAAATTATTCAAAAATACCATAATAATATGCAATTCTCATTATTAAGCGTCAATTAGCTTAAAAGAAATAACAATTTAATTTGGAAAAACGGACACTGGGCCGAAATGAGTTATGAAACACAACCAGGAAGACAAGAGACTAAATACGAAACTATCTCACAAAACTATACAACCTATTATCCTGAGAATAGGGGGAAAATCAGCTAACTATGAACGTTTGTATTTAGATACGAAGACACATGAATATGAGTTAGATCTCTACTTGATTTGATACAGCTTGTGTTTGAACTTGATTTTCTGGGTTTTATTCATTATATGGTTACAAATAAGCATTGACAATTTGAAGATAAGAATATCTATTTTTCGGATTATTTTACTGCATGGTTATTTATTTATTACACCGCACTATTAAATAAAATTAACTACAAATGCAATTATAACTCATTTTACGAAGTGCAAAACACACAAAAAAAAAGAAAATTTAGTCTTAAAAAGTAGTATTTTGAGTTTTGTCTGCTCGGTTGTGTTTTAGGCATTTAGGTATTGCCATTTTTATTTTATTTCTTTATATTATTCATTTTTCAAATTAATTTTACTCATTTTTCAGGAGAAAGAACAAGCAAGGAAGTCCGGTATTTCAGCAGACATATTTGCTAAAAATTTGGCTATGTGTCTGCGGGAATGCAATATGGATGCATCAGATCAGACGCCGTATTTAAACAAAACTATTTTGAAAAGTATATGCTCAAAATATGATTTCTTTTCATTTTCAAATTTTCGCGATTTGACATATATTAGAAACTATTATAAGCGGAATTTTTCTGAAATACGAGTTTTAACTTTAAAATATTCAGAAGGCACCCAAACAAACTCGTCTAGTCATATTCGTCATTGGATGAAAAAAAACATGATTACAATATTATTATTAATGATGCTTATAATGTTATTATTATTATTATTTTATATTATTAGAAATATAGAAGAAAATTAGCGAATTCAAATGGCGAAGATTATTGTCTATATTGCTGCAGTCAAAGTGACTGCTCAGGAAGTAAACAGAATTGGGTACTCTGCGATGTATGTAATTATCAAGTACATCAAAGCTGTGCAATATTTCGCCACCACACACCAGGTTATAACTTTAACCTGGCAATATAACGCCACCACACACCAGCTAGCGAGAAAGGTGTCAGCTATGGTCATAGGGTGCGGTTTGAACTATAACAATGTACACTGTCAAAACTAAACACATATTGCCATTTAGGATTTGTTGATTATAATAAAACGATAATTACTTAAGCTTATCAAAAAATGTTATCATATAGCAAATTTATAAAAATTTATTGTGTTTCTTTTAGATAATTAAAAAATATAATTTTACTAAAAATTACATTAATTACAGTATATATTTAAAAAGAAATGAAATAAACCTATATTATGCTTAAAAGCATTGTTAGAACCAATGTAAAATAGTATAAAACTAGAAGAAACTCGAAGACATTTACAGTCCAAACACAGAAACAAAGCTTTATATATGAAATTTTTCCAGTGCCGTTGATTTCAACGGCAGTGCATTTTAAATAAAGCAAATATGTTTGGTTTTACGTCTCTTCGGCGCCAGAAAATTCTTTGTTTACTTGACGGATCCGTGAATAAAGGAAGATTGATCCGGAGGACTGTAGCGCTAACCGAAATCACATGGATGGGTTTTATTTTGGAGAAGAAAGTTTTAGAGAATCATTGCCAGCAACACCACCATCCGAGCTTGAGGCTTTGAGGTAAATTATTACTATTTTTATTAATATTATAATTTTATTTAATGATTAATAGAGTAGAATATTATATTATTTGTAAACTTACATTTAAAATGTCTCTATATACTGTGTTTTTACTTAGGTATTTAAATGATGGAAGGCAAAACCTTAGTATGCTGCAGGAATACCCAACAATAAAAGCCATATTTCTCCGATACAACACACCGCTGCCATCATCTGCGCCCGTGGAACGTCTTTTTTCATATGCTACTATGTTCAATATAGCGCGATTTGGCTGTTTGTCAGACGACCACTTCGAAGAGCGTGTGATCCTCATCGTCAATAAAGTTTCTTCCAATTTTCAGCAACGGTAACCTAATTTATAACTTTATCACATGCCTTAATAGTAATAAATTAATTAAGGAGACAAAAGCCGTATTAGTTAAATATTAGTTACGTTTTGTTCCTAATAATAATGTTAACTTACCTAATATTATATAAGGATATGTTAATGAAAAGACTGCAATATTAAATATGTTTATTAATTAAAAAAAGAACCGAATGATAATAATAATTAATAAATGTAACTTTAACGCATACAATTGAATTCTTTTCTTTTAATTTCATTTAAATATTAACGGAAGATTAATGCCAATAGCAATTGATAAAATTCCAATCAGAGCTGCTCTCAATTCAGAAGCAAACAAAATGCATCATTTGATGGAGTAACAGAGGATTTGCAGGAAAAAGCTATTCCTTTACGGTATGCATTTTTCTGCAGATATGAATGAGATTTTTGAGGACATTTCGAGCAAAATGGTGAAAACCGCATCGAAATCGGTGCAGCCGTTTGCGAGTTAACTAAGCTTGTACTAGCATCCGAGCAATTAAATTTCAATGAAAATAATAACTTTTTCATCTAAATGTATCGAAATAGTTTCACTTCTCCAAATCTTTTATTGTCGACTATTGTAAAAAATCAACAATAACAACAGAAGCATCTACGCATAAGCGGACTCTGCTTGCAGATCAATACGTTGTTATTGTTAATGTCGTCGCTCTACCTGCTGCCGATCAGGGCTACGGGAAAACACACACCACATGAAACAAGCATTTTTAGGAATAATTATGAGGCTACTTTTCAGTTCGTCATCTCAAAATTATTTCAAAATTATCGCATCGGCGTGGATATTATCGCAAAAGCGAAGTTATTGCATTTTGAAATAACCAGAATATTTGCGTTAACGCGTTATCGCATTTTGCGATAACCGAATTTTTGCGTTAACGCGTTATTTCAGTTCGTTATCGCAAAAGTAACTTAAGATAATTAACGCAACTGCATGGTTATCGCAAATAACGAAGTTATCGCATTTTGAAATAACATATTATCGCAGATAACGCGTTATCGAATTATGCGATAACCGGAAAAATTGCGTTAACGCGTTATCTCATTTTGAAATAACAAATTATATCAGATGATCCGTTATTTCACTTTTTTATCGCTTATCTTATTTGAAATAAAAATGGACAGGCCTGATCACGGGATATTTTGTGAATCATGTGAATCTTTTCCCGTCTGAAGTTGTGATTCTGTCTGTGATTCACGTTTTGTGAATGTGAATCAAGCAGGCATTCATAGGCTGTGAATGTTAATCAAGCAGGCATTCATAGGCTGTGAATGTGAATCAAGCAGGCATTCATAGGCTGTGAATGTGAATCAAGCAGGCATTCATACGCTGTGAATGTTAATTATGCAGGCATTCATAAATTTCTTAATTGATTCAGAGATTCATAAAAGGGTATTCATGCAGTTCTCTGGTGTGCGCAGCATGTTCAATAATGAGAGAAAAATTCCCATACCCAGTGGTTAAAATGCAGTGTCAACATAACCTTACCACTGATCTTACCCAGACAACATCAACCAACTGTAGGTAATTCTTGTTATTGTTTAATTTATATTAACATTATATTCATTTCTCATACCTTCCTAGTCTTACACCGAAGAGGAGTATATCTTGTGGCTATGTACCGTTAGATCGCAATATATCTTTAACATTACTTTTGGACAAAAGCAGCTCTTTTACTGATATTACTATCTCTGTATATATGTATATATTCCTTGAGTTATGATAATCTATCCAAAAGAATTTCAATTCACCCCGCGTGCAATAATCGTTACTAGGATTTTGTGTATTTTGTTGTGCAATTCTTTGTATTGCTCATTGCTTATTGTGCGAATTAAGTCATATTTCAGCTGATGTTTGCTTCGATCATATAAGCTTTTGTATGCATTCCTACTTTGCGTTGGAATACGTAAAGTTACTTCGCAGTGACCTGTCAGTTATAAATATTCGAAATTTTTTTTCAAACGAAAATAAGACTCGGAATCGTTGAAACATGTCTCAGGTAAGTAACTTATACTACAAATTATTCGAATTTGTTTGGTAAATCAGTTCTAAAACAGAGACGGGCATTCTTATAGAGTTTCCCAGCAGTTCCCTATTGCATCCTCAATTTCTGATGTCCTGAAAGAGTGCTGCCGGGTCACCAAAAAAATGCAATTGCTTTTCACCACAGCTTGTTGCTGAATATTTGCTTCTTTAGGAAGTTACGAAGGTGCAATAGCGTACAGCAACCGAAATATATTGCATCCTCCTTCGCTGCGAAGCTAGAATTCAGCAATGTTCAATGATCAAAATTTTTTTCACCCACCTAAACTGCAACATTCAGCAGTGAGATAAAACAGTCATTTGCTGAAACCATGCCTTTTTTCAGCATTTCTTCAGCACGAGTGCTCTCCGTCCTAGGACATGCAATGGCAAAAAAGATATAAAGTGGCAATGGGCGATTCAGAACCTCTTGCCTCCATGAGTGCACTGAATCAGCGCTGAATCACTGCTCCAGGGAGCTTCTGGGATTGTTTCCAGCACTAAAAGAAACAAAAAAAAAAGCTTGTTTCGTTCTTTTCCGCAATTTACAATGTAAAGTGGCGTTTTAAGCATTAACTATTATATATTAATTATTATTAATTATTAGTAATTATTATTAAACTCATATATAATTAATATGTAATATAATAATAATATTAATAATTATATAACATAATAATGGTAATAATAAAAAGATGATTAGTTTTCGGGTGTAGTCAAAATAAACGAACGCAGCGTACAGTCCGCGCTCGTGGTGGCTTGCCAGCGACTGACGTAATTTTGTTGGAAACACTAATTGTATACAAAAATGATAGACAGTTAGATTCTATCATTCTTGCATTGTATACATACATATTAAGAAACTCAAAATTGAGTGCACAAATGTGCTGGAATGCCCGACAATGTTCTAAAACGATAATTCAGAATAATGTTTTTTGACCAAAATTCTGAAAAATAACGGAATACTAATGTGACTCAAAAAACATCTGTATTAATTTCAGCTTTTTTAGTGATTTTACCACAGGAAGATGACGCTGATTTGTTACAGTTTGTAGAAAATTAGATGATGAAAGCGCCATCTTCACGTGGAATAAAAATAAAGATTCTTGCGGCAACCGTTTTTTTATCTACGCACAATCGCCACAGTTTTTTCTTGATTGCCATAAGAGCCTGCGTAAATTTAACAGTTGACTGTTTACTTAGTGATTGATTTTGTTTCAGCATTATCAATTACTTAAAATTTAATTTAACATGACTGACAATGTGAAATGACCGAAAATTTTAACAAACGATTTAGTATTTTAAACAAACGGTATATAAGCTTTATCTCTGTATTAAAATCTAAGCTAATATTGTCATTTTATATCTTAGACTCCTAAAGCTGATATCAAAAGATTTCCAATGTGGGGCATGTCTAAAAAGGTATGTAAGAATTTAAAATTGAAAGTAAATATTTATAAAGCAAACATTTTCGCTTCTGGTTTATATTATAATCTCTGTACGAATAGTCATTTCGGTCCAGGGAAACCAATACAAACTTATACAAAAAAATTACTCGTTTTCTGAAAGGATGATTCTAAAGGTGTTTCAAAAATTATTCAAAAATACCATAATAATATGCAATTCTCATTATTAAGCGTCAATTAGCTTAAAAGAAATAACAATTTAATTTGGAAAAACGGACACTGGGCCGAAATGAGTTATGAAACACAACCAGGAAGACAAGAGACTAAATACGAAACTATCTCACAAAACTATACAACCTATTATCCTGAGAATAGGGGGAAAATCAGCTAACTATGAACGTTTGTATTTAGATACGAAGACACATGAATATGAGTTAGATCTCTACTTGATTTGATACAGCTTGTGTTTGAACTTGATTTTCTGGGTTTTATTCATTATATGGTTACAAATAAGCATTGACAATTTGAAGATAAGAATATCTATTTTTCGGATTATTTTACTGCATGGTTATTTATTTATTACACCGCACTATTAAATAAAATTAACTACAAATGCAATTATAACTCATTTTACGAAGTGCAAAACACACAAAAAAAAAGAAAATTTAGTCTTAAAAAGTAGTATTTTGAGTTTTGTCTGCTCGGTTGTGTTTTAGGCATTTAGGTATTGCCATTTTTATTTTATTTCTTTATATTATTCATTTTTCAAATTAATTTTACTCATTTTTCAGGAGAAAGAACAAGCAAGGAAGTCCGGTATTTCAGCAGACATATTTGCTAAAAATTTGGCTATGTGTCTGCGGGAATGCAATATGGATGCATCAGATCAGACGCCGTATTTAAACAAAACTATTTTGAAAAGTATATGCTCAAAATATGATTTCTTTTCATTTTCAAATTTTCGCGATTTGACATATATTAGAAACTATTATAAGCGGAATTTTTCTGAAATACGAGTTTTAACTTTAAAATATTCAGAAGGCACCCAAACAAACTCGTCTAGTCATATTCGTCATTGGATGAAAAAAAACATGATTACAATATTATTATTAATGATGCTTATAATGTTATTATTATTATTATTTTATATTATTAGAAATATAGAAGAAAATTAGCGAATTCAAATGGCGAAGATTATTGTCTATATTGCTGCAGTCAAAGTGACTGCTCAGGAAGTAAACAGAATTGGGTACTCTGCGATGTATGTAATTATCAAGTACATCAAAGCTGTGCAATATTTCGCCACCACACACCAGGTTATAACTTTAACCTGGCAATATAACGCCACCACACACCAGCTAGCGAGAAAGGTGTCAGCTATGGTCATAGGGTGCGGTTTGAACTATAACAATGTACACTGTCAAAACTAAACACATATTGCCATTTAGGATTTGTTGATTATAATAAAACGATAATTACTTAAGCTTATCAAAAAATGTTATCATATAGCAAATTTATAAAAATTTATTGTGTTTCTTTTAGATAATTAAAAAATATAATTTTACTAAAAATTACATTAATTACAGTATATATTTAAAAAGAAATGAAATAAACCTATATTATGCTTAAAAGCATTGTTAGAACCAATGTAAAATAGTATAAAACTAGAAGAAACTCGAAGACATTTACAGTCCAAACACAGAAACAAAGCTTTATATATGAAATTTTTCCAGTGCCGTTGATTTCAACGGCAGTGCATTTTAAATAAAGCAAATATGTTTGGTTTTACGTCTCTTCGGCGCCAGAAAATTCTTTGTTTACTTGACGGATCCGTGAATAAAGGAAGATTGATCCGGAGGACTGTAGCGCTAACCGAAATCACATGGATGGGTTTTATTTTGGAGAAGAAAGTTTTAGAGAATCATTGCCAGCAACACCACCATCCGAGCTTGAGGCTTTGAGGTAAATTATTACTATTTTTATTAATATTATAATTTTATTTAATGATTAATAGAGTAGAATATTATATTATTTGTAAACTTACATTTAAAATGTCTCTATATACTGTGTTTTTACTTAGGTATTTAAATGATGGAAGGCAAAACCTTAGTATGCTGCAGGAATACCCAACAATAAAAGCCATATTTCTCCGATACAACACACCGCTGCCATCATCTGCGCCCGTGGAACGTCTTTTTTCATATGCTACTATGTTCAATATAGCGCGATTTGGCTGTTTGTCAGACGACCACTTCGAAGAGCGTGTGATCCTCATCGTCAATAAAGTTTCTTCCAATTTTCAGCAACGGTAACCTAATTTATAACTTTATCACATGCCTTAATAGTAATAAATTAATTAAGGAGACAAAAGCCGTATTAGTTAAATATTAGTTACGTTTTGTTCCTAATAATAATGTTAACTTACCTAATATTATATAAGGATATGTTAATGAAAAGACTGCAATATTAAATATGTTTATTAATTAAAAAAAGAACCGAATGATAATAATAATTAATAAATGTAACTTTAACGCATACAATTGAATTCTTTTCTTTTAATTTCATTTAAATATTAACGGAAGATTAATGCCAATAGCAATTGATAAAATTCCAATCAGAGCTGCTCTCAATTCAGAAGCAAACAAAATGCATCATTTGATGGAGTAACAGAGGATTTGCAGGAAAAAGCTATTCCTTTACGGTATGCATTTTTCTGCAGATATGAATGAGATTTTTGAGGACATTTCGAGCAAAATGGTGAAAACCGCATCGAAATCGGTGCAGCCGTTTGCGAGTTAACTAAGCTTGTACTAGCATCCGAGCAATTAAATTTCAATGAAAATAATAACTTTTTCATCTAAATGTATCGAAATAGTTTCACTTCTCCAAATCTTTTATTGTCGACTATTGTAAAAAATCAACAATAACAACAGAAGCATCTACGCATAAGCGGACTCTGCTTGCAGATCAATACGTTGTTATTGTTAATGTCGTCGCTCTACCTGCTGCCGATCAGGGCTACGGGAAAACACACACCACATGAAACAAGCATTTTTAGGAATAATTATGAGGCTACTTTTCAGTTCGTCATCTCAAAATTATTTCAAAATTATCGCATCGGCGTGGATATTATCGCAAAAGCGAAGTTATTGCATTTTGAAATAACCAGAATATTTGCGTTAACGCGTTATCGCATTTTGCGATAACCGAATTTTTGCGTTAACGCGTTATTTCAGTTCGTTATCGCAAAAGTAACTTAAGATAATTAACGCAACTGCATGGTTATCGCAAATAACGAAGTTATCGCATTTTGAAATAACATATTATCGCAGATAACGCGTTATCGAATTATGCGATAACCGGAAAAATTGCGTTAACGCGTTATCTCATTTTGAAATAACAAATTATATCAGATGATCCGTTATTTCACTTTTTTATCGCTTATCTTATTTGAAATAAAAATGGACAGGCCTGATCACGGGATATTTTGTGAATCATGTGAATCTTTTCCCGTCTGAAGTTGTGATTCTGTCTGTGATTCACGTTTTGTGAATGTGAATCAAGCAGGCATTCATAGGCTGTGAATGTTAATCAAGCAGGCATTCATAGGCTGTGAATGTGAATCAAGCAGGCATTCATAGGCTGTGAATGTGAATCAAGCAGGCATTCATACGCTGTGAATGTTAATTATGCAGGCATTCATAAATTTCTTAATTGATTCAGAGATTCATAAAAGGGTATTCATGCAGTTCTCTGGTGTGCGCAGCATGTTCAATAATGAGAGAAAAATTCCCATACCCAGTGGTTAAAATGCAGTGTCAACATAACCTTACCACTGATCTTACCCAGACAACATCAACCAACTGTAGGTAATTCTTGTTATTGTTTAATTTATATTAACATTATATTCATTTCTCATACCTTCCTAGTCTTACACCGAAGAGGAAGACACGCAACATCCTTTCTACTAAAAACCACTTATCAATTGTCACGCTGGACTTTTCCAAAGCTTTTGACAAAATTGGCATACATACTGTTATAAAACAACTGATTGAATGGAAACTGGGTCCCAAAATTATCAACTATGTTAAAAATTTCATGACTAATAGAAAACTTCGAGTTCGCGTTTCAACCAGTTATTCACACGTACTTCCCCTAGCCAATTGTATCTCTCAGGGATCACCTCTCTAAGTCATTCTCTTTCTCATTGCCTTGAATGACTTCTATAAAAGTCTATAAAAATATTAGGCATCGTTATTAACAGCAGCTACAAATGGAATTCGCATATCGATTATCTTCTCCCATCGTTATCAAAATCTCTTAACGTCATCAAATGCTTATCTAGCAGTAAATTTAATTATAACACTTACACTCTTATCACAATAGTCAATTCATTACTAATCTCAAAAGTAGATTATGGCTTATCTCTTTACGGGTAATAAATCTTTACTATCGAAATTAGAATCAATATGCAACTCAGCTCTGCGTTTGACTTTTGGAGCATTTCGCACCATAAAACACCCATAAAAAATCTTTTATTTGAGGCTACTATAATATGATGCCAATAATTTACAGAATAGACTTTGTAATACCAAAACTTTTCAAAAAATTACTATTCTGCCACGACTCTCCTCTAGGGAAATCACTAAACTTCGTCTTAAAGAGTCTTAAAAAGTACCCAAGATACCTTCAATCATTTATAAAATCGTACAAAGTAGTTCTAAATCAAGCATCCCTTACAAACCTGCTAAACTTCTCACTTTCAAAACTGTTCCATGGAAATTACCATCTTCCGCCATTATCACCTCCTTAAATAAGCTCAGCAAACCATCAACATCACCACACATATTTCGCTCCAGATTCCAAGAATTAAAAGAAAGACTAAACGACTACAATTTCATATATACTGACGGCTCTAAATCTGATATCTTCTGTAGTTATAGTGTTACATCTGTAGAGACAATACTTAAAAATGCTCTTCTCCCTAGTTACACTTTGGTTTATTCCGCTGAAATTATAGCCATCTATGAAGCTGTTACATTCGCTGAAGGAAAATCAAGGAAATATGTAGTTTGCTCAGACTCTCTTTCCTTATTGTCCTCTATTTCGAACATCAACAACACTGAATACTACCCAACACAAGTTAGAAATATATTAATTAATAATTACCCAAATATCTTATTAGTTTGGATTCCCAGCCATGTAGGAATTGCAGGCAACGAATTTGCAGACAAGTCAGCCAAAAGTTCGTCGAAAGCTCCACTATGTTTTTCTAACAACTGTAACAGTAGAGACATTACAAAGTTCATAAAAAAAAAAAAAAAAAAAAAAAAAAATCAATATGCTAGAAAACATAATCTATCAATCTTGCAGACGTCTAACTGGTACCAAAGGGTTAACACCAATAACCAAAGACTCTACGATTTCCTTGAACCTACTTTTAACAACGACATTACAAGAAAAGACCTATTAAAGTTCGAGCGACTTAGATTTGGTCACACTTTCTTAACCCACCGGCACCTGCTTGACCCCAATCTTTATCCATAACCATAAATCATATCTTAACTAACTGCACTCATTTCAGTAATTACGGGGACGTTATATTTCATAATAACGACCCTATTTCTTTTCTCTCGAACCCAAACACAGTAAATATCACTAAAATTGTAGATTTCCTCAAATGTTCCAATACTTACAATCTAATTTAATCTATTATCCAAATAAAAACATCAGTGTAATATTTCCAATATACATACATATTTCCAAATACTACTTTCATTTATATGTATGTATATATAAGAAACAAAAATAAACAAAACACCGCAGACGGTCAATCCTATACTAATACTCAAAATATTATCTCTCTATTATTAGATTAATCTCCTCATTTATATTCTTCTATTTTTCTATAAGCTGAAGGCCTTTGTCGCTCACGCTTTCTCTCATTAGTTTATAATTTTAATTGTAAGCTAATCTGTTGATAAACAAATAAATAAATAAATGATGAAAATTACGAAAACAAATAAGAAAGATAATGAAAACATAAAGAAAAAAAATGCGCAATATTTAAAAGAAAATATACATATATAACACATTGGGAATTTCAGAAAGCATTTTGTTATTGCGGATATTTGTTACATACAAAACAGTTACCGATACTTAATTTACTATTTATTTATTATATTTTTTATACAGTAAAGTATCTAGTAGTAGTATAAAGTAGCATATACGAATTTTCTAATAAAGTAAAACAAATGAAACAGTAAAGCAAAGTAAAGTAAAGTAAAGTAAAGTAAATAAACAGTAGTGTAAAGTAAAGTAAAGCAAAATAAATGAACAGTAAAGCATATGCAAATGTTAAAATTTGGGTGATGATAGGCCTAAAGGGGAACCGAATTCGCAAACAAAAAAAAAACGGTAACGTGCCAACTATACATACTTCATTGGGTGGTGTGCAAAATGTATACATTTAACATTTATTTAGTTATTCATCATTACTATATGATTTCCAAAATTACATTCCATTTATATCCAATTATATTTACTGAAATCAACTACATATATTAATGTGTAAATATTTGACATTTCGTGCGCGTATTTGTCGTTCTCCAAATAGTGTTCTGTTAACATCAACTCAGTTTTTGTTATGACATAATTTAACCTTTTGGAGACAAACAATTAGAAGAAATGTTTTTAATGTTGTATGTGTTCTCCATATGTTGTATGTGTATGTGTTACCTACACAAAGTTAAATGCGAAACTGCGCATTCACAAAAATTGCTGGATAAAGTGGAATTCTAGTGGAAAAGCTTCTGAAAAACACCGATGAATTCTTGACGATCATGTGGCGCAAAACATTCCCTTCTGGATTGATTTTTCTTTTTTACGGTAGGGTAGTAATCCGCAAATCCACAGTGTAAGGCGAAGCAAATGCCTTGGACACAGCACATATTGTATTCTCCCTTACCTTGTCCTAAAAAACAAATCTTTTTGTGAATAATAATAATAATGTTTCTTTGTGTCATGACTTTTATAAAAGCTCAATTCCCGGTTCGAAAAGAGGTTAGCGTAGAGCGTCTTAAAGAGTTGCTTTCTCTCTTTCTTATATTTTTGTTCTCTTTAGATTTTAGTTAGTATTAAGTATAGTATTGCACACAGTTAGTTTTAAGTATATTATTTTTTCAGGAGTTGCATCTCCAATTCCAAAGATTTAGGAAACGAACCTGACAGAAAACATAAAAGGTTGGTTTCCTAAGTCACTATTTGCAATGAGTGGTTGGCGAGGGAGGCGTGTGGGAAATGGCATTGTCAATGGGACGAGAGATTGGGAGAGAGTGAGTGGTAAAGAAGTAGAAATTTTTGTTTTTGTGTATGTTTGGTATGTGTAAGAATAGGTGGTAAAATATATTTCACCCTCCTACCCTCACCCTACCATTAGTTAATCACGAATTTAGTTCTGCATTAGAATTGAAACCAAAACGAACTTAATTATGTTTCTGACAGCTGAGACTACGCATTCCTTATAGAACTTTGAAGTCGTTTACGAGAAGCTTTGTGTCATATTGACTTGCAAAATTTTATAATATTTATTTGCAGTTTACAATTATTTTATTTAACAATCAAAAATCCCCCAAAATAAAGTACATGACACCGTAATTTTTGCCGGGTCATCTACCCCAAATTTCACTTTTAATACAAAAGCGTAAACGTATGTATGTTATTGTATTGTCCAGCAACGCGGGCAGGGTTACTCTAGTGTTATATAAATTTTAATGTTATCTTGTAATCCAAAAGTTTGTTACTGTTCAACAGTCAGGTTTTTTAGATATTACATTAGTCTTTAATTTTACAAGTTCGTTAATTGTATTAATTTCAATTTGAAATTTATTGAGCCATTTTGAATAACAGTATAAGAACAAGTAATTCAATTAACAAAGTGTTACAATTAAAGACTATAATGTATTATCTATAAAACATGAATATACATCAGTATCAGACTGAAGGATGCCAAGGTCAAATTAAAGATTTTAATAACATAAAAGAAGATCGCTTTTGCTCCCGAAGCTAACATGATTTGTAGGTACAACTCCTAAAATAATGGACTTAAAACTATGTACAATGTTAGACTTAATACTAACTATAATCTAAAAGTAACAGATAAAAACAAGAACAAGAAAAAAAGCAAACAAACCCTTAAAACACTTTTAATGCTAGCCTGCATGAGTACCGGGAGTTGAAGATTTATAAAAATCATGACATAAGGATACATTTAGATCAAAATTTGCCGAAAGTTCATTTATAAAGCCAATAGGTGATAAATACGTGGAATTCGACCAGTGAAAAACTTTTTGTTGGATGAAAATATCAAGAATGCAATTGTTCTCGTGACAAGCAATTCTATTTACAAATCTATGCAAGATGTCAGAAACGTAAAGTCCCATTGGAAATACTTTAGCCTTTTTATAGACAAAACGGTTTGAATAACGCTTTGCATGTGACTCAAAATATTTTCCAATACAGTGTCTCAAGACCTTTCGTTCTAAAATTTCAAATTCTTTAATGACCGTTGGGGAAACATTAAACCAGATAGGAAAGCCGTATAAGATTACGGGTCTTATGCATGTTTTATAAAGCAAAAATTTGGTTTTCTTAGGCAAACTTCTGTTCCAAAAAATACTGGAAAAAGTGCCCAAAATTCTGTAAGCTTTTTTAAATACAATTCTTGCATGTTTGTTGAATTTTAGGAGATTGTAAAAATTAATGCCAAGATATTTTATACTATCCCTGAAAGGAATCTCAGATCCATTTAATGTGATTTGTAATGTTTTGCTTTCGGGAACAACAGACGACTTGCATTTCCCTGAAGCATTCCTGATACTCACTCACTCACTTTTAGCTGCATTAATTTTAATACCCCAGTCTTCATAGAAACGTTGCATTATTTCCAGATGCTGTACCGATTGATTTAAAGCCATTTTAGGGGACTCACGATGAGAATACAGAAGAGAATCGTCAGCATACAAAAGACCCGCCGAATTGGGCCCAAAATGTGGGAAATCGTACATGAAAATATTGAAAAGATAAGGAGCTAAGATAGAGCCCTGAGGAACTCCACAACTTATGCCGCCAAAATTCGATAACATCCCATTAAAAAGAACGCAGAAATTTCTGTTGTCAAAGAAACTCTTAAACAATTTAATAATTGAGGAATCGAAGCCGATTTGCAACATTTTGTAAAGGATTCCGTTATGATATGCGTGATCAAACGCCTTTTCAATATCTAAGGAAATTGCAACGGTTTGGAAATTATATCATTTTGAAACTTCAGCAAAGCATCAACTGTTGAGTGACCTTTTATAAATCCAAATTGCAAATTTGGAATATATGCCGAATCCAACCCAACGTCCATTATTTTGCGAATAATGTTTTAAAAAAGTTTTCCTAGATTAGATAACAAAGAAATTAGTCTAAGGTTATTCAACTCACAGCTGTTAGCACTTTTTTTAATGGGAAGTATTTTAGATACCTTCCAAGCGTTGGGAAAATATGAATTGCTTAAGCAATTATTGAAAATAATGACGAGAAATTCGAAGGCTTCCATAGGAAGTTTCTTAATTAAAAAATTAGAGATGTTGTCAAGACCGGAAGACTTTTTGCCATTCAAGTTGATAGCACAAGCAAAAACCTCGTCCAAAAATGTCAACCGAGGAAGATGGCATTCATTAAGTGAAGAAAAATCATCACTAAAAGTAAAGGTATTTACAGCAACTTGATCAAAGACATTCGAAATGTCTCTGTTAGGAGGACGTCCCCTGTAAATATGAGAAAAATGAGCTTGAAGTTGTCGCAATTTTTCCTCGTCATTATCAATAACAACCCCACCAACTGAAAGATTTTTCATTAAGGATTTTCTCTTCGCTCCTATTAAATTATAAATTTGCTTATGAGACCTTGGTCCTGAAACAATCTTGCTCAGTTTATCAGAAAAAACTTTGGAATTTTCTACTTCTACTTGTCTTTTAATAATAATACTCAACAGCTGAATTTGTTTAGACAAAAGTAAATAGCTTGGGTTAGAGCGGTTCATGTTATTTTGGTAAATACGTTTTAGCTCCTTTTGCCAACGATGTTTAATTTTGTACAAATGCTTTATATTATCAGAAATTAAAATTTTTTTCTTTTCTCTAAGAATTTTCCCTGAATGAAGCGTAACTAACGAATTTAAACAAGTTGTAAACTGAGTTATGAAATCGTCAATTTCATTATTACTTAAATTCCTAGAAGAGGGAGGAAAAAAAAAATATTTCATTTACAAAATTATTTCTAAACGAGTCCCAATCGGTTGTTTTGTAGGAGGTGAAAAAATTGGGTGAATGGAGAAGAAAATCAAAATCAGTGAGTTTAATATGCAACTTAAACGGAAAATGGTCAGAAAAAGTAGGAAGACTGGTAATTTTAAAATTTGGATTTGTGGTGTTTAGAAGGTTTGAGCTAATTAAGAAGTGGTCGAGAAAAGACGAACCGTTAGGATAAGACGGTGTGGAGTCCGATAACCTTGTGAAGCTGAGAATATTGTGCTGTAACCAAATGAATAAAGCATTACCATTGGTATTGTTGAAGGAATCACCCCAGTCAATGCTCTTTGAATTGAAGTCTCCTCCAACAATGGACCCATCAAAATTTTGTGACAACCGTGCTAAGTTTGATAACCCATCATAAATTAAAGAATGTTGAGTATTACATGGAATATACACCGATCCGAACAAGTACTTTTTGATGAAACCATTAACTAGCGTGTCAATCGATAGTAATAAGTTTGGAAAACTAATTCCAACACAGTTAATTATCGAAAATTTTAAGGATTTTTTTAACGCTATGCCAACCCCAAGTTTACTATTATCACGGAGAAAAGTAAAATCCTCCAGGTAAACTTTTTGATTAGCCCTCAAGTGAGTTTCTTGAACAAACGCAACGTCAATGTTATTAAATTTTAATAACTGCAATAAATCTAGTCTTCGGCTCACATCAATTAGTGACCTTACATTAAAAGAAAGAACGTTAAGAAAATCACGGACCATAGGAATCGTTAACTTCCTGCAATAGAGTGATGCAACGGCTCTTAGCTTCCACTTTAGTCAGTGTTTTGTATTCTGATAAAAATAATACAACTTTGTCTTCCAAGGAAAGCTCCGTTGCCTGTATACCGGGCAACCCCTAAAGCTGGACGGATGGCCAGAGTGTTGGCAATTAACGCAAAACGGCAAATTATTCTCACCCGACACAAAGTTACAAGCTCCTGGGAAATGCGTGAAGTAAATTTGTATTTATTATTCAAAATCTCACAAACATTTAATAACAATGCGCACATTATCGCTGATCTTTAATGCTGCATGGTATCTCTATCTGGGTGCAGAAGAATTACAACCGAATTTACAAGTGTATAAAAAAAATCCTTTTTTATATCTTCAATTTGTAGCTAAAAAGGAGTTTCTTATCACTGAAGTGATAAACTTGATACGCTATTTGAGGTTTTTGGAAAAATTTTAAGAGTTTGTGTGAAAAATCTCAGTGCTTTCAATAACTAAAACCTGTTTCGTGCTGCAAAGCCTCAGTTAAAAGACATGGATAACAGTACTGGCATCATTTAGATTCAGATTGAATAGTGGCGCCATCTAACTGTAACCAATGCTGACTTGTGCGAATCAGCGGCGTCATCTACATGTCGACAGTTAAAGCGAAGTGCAGGCAAAAGCGAACTCCACAGTTGCGGCAACGAAATGTAGGAATGCAACGCCATCTACCCGCTGTTTTAGCGGAAATGCTGATTTTGACGGCTTTTTCTTTTTCTTCTTTTGATCGGAAATCCACCACAATGGATGGTGGTGGATTTTCACGGGAAATAATTGCATATGGGAAATTCCCTATTGAGAATCGCTAGGATGGCATTTTGACGAAAACAGCTGATGGAAAAACGTGCCGGAATCAACAAATCTTTTGCGTTCCTAATTTTAGTTTTTCTTACCGACAACAATATATGTAAGTTACAAAGTTTTTTCATAATTTATATAAATCCCATAAAACATGTACCTCCAGCAAGCTCGTCGCTTTGTAATGAAAGAGAAAAACACCATTAGTACCACAAGTAAATAGCATTTTGAAGAATAGGTAGTCTTTCAATTAAGGTTCCGCATATGCTTTATACTGAAATTTAGTATATTTGCAGCATGTTGGTAAGACCCAGTCAGTGCGGTCCATTGCACAGAGAAACTATTAATTTTGTTGCACTTAACATGTGTAGTCGAGGTCGAACATTCGCATGTATGTAAGTTTTCTGGGCAACTTGGCGTTAAGTCTGTAGGATTGTGGAGGTCAGGAGTCGTTTCTGCCGCAGTACTTTGCATCGCAGCGCGGCAATATCTTTCGCAATGTTGAGGTCATTATTTACTTTTTCGATGTGGAGAGTCGTGAGTTGGAGCGCTATGTACACTACTAGCAATCGTGCCTGGAGGCGTTGCTGCAGGAGGGATGCTGACAGTTATTATTGTTTTAGTTTAACTCTATCTTTAATTGAATTTTCCCTTTTAAATGATAATAGAATTCGCCTGATGCAAAGATATTTTGCTTGATTCCCAAAATGGATTTGGTTGCAGAAGAGCAGCGAGAGAATCTTTTCAAAGATCGCGAAACGATCTCCGTTTGTCCAGACCGGGGAACGTGGCTTGCTTCCGCACAAGTATTTGGGGTGACACATTGTATAGGTAAATGGTTTGTACTTTTCTTGAATGATTGAAATCAAATTTCTATAGACAGAGCCTGATCCAGCATTGTATCCATGCTCATTCCGAACGTTGCTGCATTAGAGAAACGACATCGAAGCAGACGGGGTGCTGCTCTATTAAAAAGCCACCTTCCTTGTTATTTCGCACTGCCAGAGCAAACAGAACCGTGATATGCATAGATTTGAGAAGGTGTCCAATATCATCAAGCAGCTTCAACTAAGCCGCTCCAAGCTAGGCGCCTAATTCCAATCAATGGAAGTACGCAATAGCGCCTTCGCCTCCTTCGTTGACACCTTCACTAGCAACACGTACGTAGTGGTGGTGATGTCGGACCCAAGTGCACCGTCCGAGGCAACCCTCGAAAACATACGCAATGCGAGGGAGTACTTTAAACGCTTGGAGAACCCAAACAACAGCTCCGTAAACCATCATCCGTATCACTAAAAAATGCACATGTGTTATCAATGAATTGAGTGGAGTTTAAAAGTGACAAGAATTCGCGGAGATGAGAGCAAGACTTCCATATAAGGAGAAATTAATGCAAAATATCAGTGTTTAATGCAATGGGTGCCTTCACGATGTATCTTATTTAATCTGTATGTTTACTTACTTCATAATGGCTCCATTGGAATTACATTTATATCAATTTTGTAGTTCAGTTGTAATTTATGCATTTTGTAAAATAATTTGTTTAAATATGTGTATACACGAAACGGAATAATTTCATTTAATTATATATTAAGTTAAAAATGAGATATGGTTAAAATTAACTAAAGCCATTAAATTAGTACCACATTATGAATCATATGAATTACTATGTTTTTATAAATTTATAATTTAACATTATAACGCAATATATGTCCACCACAAAATACTCAGGTGGATATATTTAAAAAATAGACAAAAACTCATTAGGAATATGGCTTTTAAAAGGCTGTATCACAAGGCTGAGAGAAAGAGATCACTTTTGAAGCGGAGTTGTGGCAATTTGGTGTGAGGCAATCATCACAATAGGTCGACTTCTTTGTAACACTTTGAATAATTTAACTTATTTTAATTCTTGTACACTACAGAAACTGTCGACGTCATTTAACGAGTCATTGGAACATTAAGGAGACCTCTTGCAGTTTTATTATTTCATAATTAAGTGTTTATTGATTACGGTTGTCTTAAGTTCCACAATTAATTCGACGATAATTTAGTTATGATCAATTTTTAAATGAAAGTGATGCTCTGTTTGGATAAATAGAAGTCGTCCTAAGCGATAATAAACGACTTTCGTATTATTTAATGAAAGTTTACAAAAGGCTTTAACAATACAGCTTCTATATATGTATATGTAGATAAATTGTGTTTTCAAGTTGGGTGAAACGACTTTGCTGAATTCTATTTTCAGTATTTAACCAGCAATCGCGTCAGTGCAATTTTTAGCAAGAATTATTGAAAGAAAATTGGGCATTTTCAAGATCTTTTTTCTCTTGAATAATTTTAGTGTAAACACGTTCAGTTTTTTCAACTTTAATCACTGCTTCTTTTCACTGATTAAAATATTGGTCCTCGTCAATGACTGCTTCAGGCACTTTAAAAGTTTATCGCTGACATCGTGTGTTGTGACCCGAATGCTTTTAAAGAGATATAGTGACGTAGATGCGGAGAGGGAAACCACTTTTGTCTTTTTGTATCCGCGCAATTTTGTTTTTTAAGATTGTTGCCGTCAACTCGAGTTCGTCACTCTTCGGATCGGGCGATCGATGGCCGTTACCAGGCATCGAGCGGTACTTGAGGAAAGTACGAAAGCGCGCCGAAGGCTGATAAGCGGAGCGAATTGAGAATTAATCTGCTGTCGAAGGAATAATCCGATCTGAAGCTTGGGATTTGCCTAATCATCATCATCGTCGTCATCGCTGTCGTGATTATTAAAGCAGATCCGGTCGTAATGATCAAAGGCATTACAGTTAATCACCGCAGCCCAACAAATCGTCTCACGTGATGTTCAATTTACACCATTTCAAAGTCTTTTACAATCTACAAAGCAATCGGAAATCGGAAATGTACATATGAAAACCAATGCAAATAAATTGCAAACATCGTAATTAAGAGTCGAAAGATCCGCCTTCACTCAGCATTCAATTAATCAACAATCGATCGAGAAATATTTGGGAAATTTGACGTTTGTGGAGTCGCCTTTGATTGGGAGTCATTCGTGGGTATTTCGAAGGACTCAGGACACTCCTCAGCTCAGCTTTCTTTTAATTTGCTACATGAACGTGTAACATGGAAATATTTGCGATTACAATTGAAATTATTCTGCTTTTTATACAGTTTTCTGCGGCAGATTTAATTTATGAGCGATTGTTGAGTTAACGGCATCGAAACGTGTCTCAGGAACGTGATTCTCGTGAAGGAAACGCGCTGCGGTGGAATGAACTTTGTTAATTAAATAAATTAAATAGAGTCGAACGAAATGATCGATCGCTTCGCTGACTGATTAATAAATTCGTATTCCTCTGCTGCAATGCAAATTAATAACCAACGGAAGCACTGCATACGAAACAATTGAACTGATTAATTTTAATTAAATTGCCTTTTCTGCTCCAAAAAAAAAAAAATGCAATTCTAAATGTTATTTAAGTTTTATGCTTCGAATAGACGTTTTTCCAGAAGAGATTCGCATCTAATTGCTTTTGACAGTCATTGTTGTTGATTAAGTTGAGAAGTTCAGTGTTTTTTTCCCACTTTCAGCTCCACTCGACGCGAAGAGGAAGAGAATCGGTTGCCAATCAACACTTCCTTAACCTGTTATTACCAAGAATGCTGAATAAAGGCCAGCAACATTCAAATTCGTTGAGTCATAGGCGTTAATAATGGGCTTCGATCCTGACATGGAAAATAAACGCAACACTCCGAACAACTTTTATCTAACACATCGATTATTATAACACATGAAAGATTAAAAAACATGAAGAAAATACGAAAACAACTTGAGAAATGGTGAAAAAATCCTAGATCCTAGAAGAAAAGAAAAGAGAAAAAAAGTTAAGCATTTTTAAAAGATATTTTCTGCATCTTTTTGTAATGTAGAACGAAAATATTCATTTGAATTTTAGACGACTTCTAAATTTATTTCAGAAATGTTCACTTGTAGTTCAGATTTTCTCATTTTACTATAAGAAATTTTCACAGTTCGAATTTTCCATTAAAAGATCAGAATTTTTCATTTTAATATTAGAATTTTCTATTTGTAGTTCGGAATTTTCAATTGTAGTTCACAATTTTTCGTTGTTATATAAGAAATTTTTAAATTTAGTTCGAATTTTCCATTTGAAGATCAGAATTTTTCATTTCAATGTCAGATTTACCATTTGTAGTTCGGAATTTTCAATTGTAGTTCAGAATTTATCATTTTAGTATAAGAAATTTTCATTGTAATGTCAGAAATTGTTTTCAGTTCGAATTCTCCATTTGAAGATCAGAATTTTTCATTTTAATTTCAGAACTTTCTAATTTTCGTTCAGAATTTCCCTTTGTAGGCCAAAATTTTCATATTATTAACGGAATTTTCTTTTTTTAGTTCGAAATTATATCAAAATTAAATAAATTAAATGAATATAAAATAAAATAAATTGAATTTTTAATTGAAAAATAAATAAGGTTTTATTCATTTGTCTTTCATTCCTTTCACCTTAAAAAATGTTCAAAGGTTTTGAATGAATAATTGTGAAGGGAAATCTATCGCTGAATTAATTATAATCCAAACATTCATGCATTTAAAATGCTTCTGAACCGCAACTAACTAATTCTGAACTACAATTAAGCATTTCTGCTATTAAAAGGAAACCAAATGAACTAAAATTGAAAATGTCTGAAATAAAAACGATATTTTCTGAACTAAAATTAAAAAAAAACGTACAAATAAAGATCCTTAAACATCTCCCAACCGCAAACTTGACCGGATTTCGATGTGGATTCGGTGCTTAATCGAAATAAACACAATAAATGCAATAAAAAAGCTTAAAGATAATCGAAATTTATGCTCAACACAGCATAATCCACGATTATTTGCCGGAAAGCAGTGCAAATGAAAGGATTCGGAGGACGTCGTTAAACAGTCGCCTCATTTTGATTCCAATTGATTTGGATGCGGTGCAACTCACTTCACATTGATTGAAACCCGAAATACGTATTTAATCCGTGATTTATGGTCCGCAACAATGTGGCGAAAGTGCACAAAACTATCTCGCAGAACCCTCGTCCACCGACGTCGGCACATTAACGAAGCCAGCTTAAAAAACGGCACCCGAAGCAAGCCGCAGCGAGGCGGACCGGAAAAGGGTGCATATATTTGGCCCATACTTAAAATAATATGTTACACCATCCGCTGATTCAACATGCAACATGAGGGCGGCGCTGCTGGCTTTTGATCGCTTCATATTCGCCAGAAAACCGAAGGCGCTGCAGTTAAGCTGCTGAGTGAGTGCTGGGAAGGGGGCGGGACAGTATTCAGCCACTATTTACAGAGTCTAATGCCTTAAATTGGAAGAGATTTTCAGTGTTAGCCTTCGAAATGCTTCGTAATTCAAGCGAAGGCAAGCAAACGAATCGTGATTGATATAAATAATCGAATCTGATCTTTCGAAGTCGATATTAAGCACTTTCGAGCATCTTGTGTGATGAAGAAAAACCCGTTTGAGGTTTCTGGCTAGCGAATAACCTAAAATAAACGTTGTAAAATAAAACTAATAAAGTTTAGTGAAGGGAAAATTGAACTAAGAAGGAGTTCAACGTTGGGTTTCTCAAAGGATTTCATGGTTCGGAAGTCAGTTTTATAGACGGCGTAATAATAAACGTAATTAAAAATTGGTCCGAATTTTCGAAAATTTGTTTTAAGTTTTTGCAGTACATAAAATGACGTGTGGAAGCGGCTTTCATCGCGATGCTGCACCATTTCAAAAGACCAACTCGCGGCGAGCCTCGTCTGTCTATTAATTTAAAAAACATGCGAATAACACGAAAATGTATCATCTAGTCGCATCGCTGGACTCGAGATCAACCGCAAATAAGCACTTTAGAGCCTATTATGGCCACTCAGTCTTTATGGCTGAAACGCTTGGCAATTTTCATATTTTTAAAACAAAAACCACAAAATAAGGAATAATGAATCGAATGCTGCTGCTGTTGCTGCATATTGATTAAGCAAAGCAGACATATGGACACAACTACACACACACACACGCACACACACACACGCATTGTGTACGTCATCACAGCACAACACAAAAACAGTTGCGTTCTCTTTCGTGTACTAGAAAATCCGTTGCTACGGAATGCTTTTTGCATCGCTCTGAACCCACCACAGAGTGTGGTGTGGTGTAGTGTGGTGTGGGCGTCAAGTGGTGGTTACTGCTTTTGTGTGCCAGGCACGAAGTGGAGACGTTAGAAATCAAAGCCATTTGCGTCGCCCGCAAATTCACACGCACGTTAATAATATTCGTAGATGTTCCAGCGTCTGACAAGTTTATTGGGTTTCTCTAAATCATAGCAGCCCCCTCAAACCCACCCCACCGCCATCAACGCCTTTTACCCTTTTTTATATTTATGGGGTGTTTCTTTTATGAGTCGAAATGGTGAGATAACGCGTTGATCTCCTTCAAGAAAGAAAAAGCAGAAGAAGAAAATTGTAAGTTGCCACCGCAAGCAGTTAGCTACTGACTACGTGAGGGGAAGCGGCGAGGTGCTGCGGGGTCATTCGTTGGTTGGGGGTCGTCACAATTTATCATTATTGCATCCGCAAAAAGTACCTGAGCTCAACGCGTTTAAGGTCATGCGTTTGTAGGACGTGGAGGAGGAGGAGGAGAAGGAGGACGCAGAGGTGGAGGTGTTAATAATAGCTATACAACAGTTAGGATTGCAGATGAACTCTGAGAAAACGGAAACTCGATCCTCGTAATCTCAAAATAAACCGTCACTTTTACTGATTAAGGAGACGAAGAAAGCTTTTGGTGCGTTTTTAATAATAGCGAAAATAACATCGAATAATATGTAGTAACATTGAATCAAAATAACGGTGAGTAAGAAACAATGAATAATAAAAACAGCGTATAAATGTTAAAGTTTATAAAAATAAAAGTAAATGAGAAAAACAGTAAAAAGGAATAAGAGTGAACAAATACATATTTAAAATTAATAAACAAAGAGTTAAAAAAAATTATAGAGAATAATAATAAAAGTGAATAACAAGTCACGAATAAAAATTACAATTAATAAAAATTAAAGTATCTAAAAATAAAAGTGAATTAAAATAACATTGAATTAAAAGAACACTGAAGAAAATAAAAGTTAATAAAACTTAAAACGGATAAAGATAACAATGAATAAAAATAACATTGAATAAAAATTACAGTGAATAAAAATAACAGTCAATAATAATTATTACTGTTACTGTTATTAAAATAACAGTGAATATTAAAATCAAGAAATAAAAATAACACTGAATAAAGACCAGAGTGAAGAGTATTAAAACAGAAGGGAATAACTATAAATAATAATAACAGTGAATTAAATATAATGGTAAAAAAAATAAAAATTAATTATAATAACAGTGAATTAAAAATAATGTTAAATAATAATAAAAGTGAATAATAAATACAGTGAAACCACCCCATCAAAGTAACAGTGAATTAAAATAACAGTCCATAAATAAACATTAAATTAAAATAGCATGAAGAAAATAACAGTGAATAAAAATAAAAGGGAATAAAAATAAAACTGAATAAAAAATAACAGTGAGTAAAAATAAAAATTAATAAAAATAACAGTGAATAAAAATAAAAGGGAATAAAAATAAAAGAAAAAAAAATAACAGTATAAAAAATAACAAATATAAAAGGGAATAAAAATAAAAATAAATAAAAATAACAGTGAATAAAAATAAAAAGGAATAAAAATAAAAATAAATAAAAATAACAGTGACATAAAAAAAAATTAAACTAAATAAAAATAACAGTGAATAAAAATAAAAGTGAATAAAAGTAAAAATGAATAGAAATAACAGTGAAAAGAAATCAGAGTAAATAAAAAAACTGTGAATAATAATAATAATAATAAAAGGGAATAAGAAACAGCTAACAAACTAATAATAATCAGAATGTTATTAATAACTATAATGACCAATAATAACAGTTATTATTAAACGTTTACTCGAACAGTCCCCAAATTCCAATAACTTTATGTAAAAGCGTAAAGAAATGTGGCGAGGTGTTATTTAATGGCACGTGTTCCGTGGTCCATTGGCGACTAGCCTTGAGCCGACGTCGTCATTTGAACGACGGCCGTTGCTGCGGCTGCGGTTCTTTTTGATCGGCAGACCTTTCCGAAGAATTCCCCAACAGCAACAGGTACGGGAAATGTTAATTATTAGATTAAGATGTAAAAAGGTGTCTTGGGCGAAGTGGGCCATTGGCTGGTTGCTTTATAAATGACATGTGTTATCCGAGCATCGGCGACACTCAAAAATATCTCACAGAAAGCGAATACAGGCGACGTTAACGGAATGCCTCCTCCTCGGGCGTCATGGTAGCACCCCGACAGCCCCTTCCGCGCCTCTGTTCGCTGTCAAGTCGCTTGTTCGCTCACAAATCGCTGTCCGCAGCGGCACCCAGCTGGCGAGCGTCCCCTCGAATATCTCACCTTTCCAATGATTTATTGAAGTGTCATTGCGGCTTGAACTCGCAGCGCTGAAGAGTGGTAATGAAGACATACCAACGACGCGAGAGCAGCGCCTCGAAATGGGATCGACGCTTCGGCTTCGCAAGGAGAAAAGAAGGCAGCCAGCAACAGCAACAGCAACGGCAACGGCAACGGCTTTCGAATTTAAAGCGGTCGGTTAAAAGCGGAGCTTGGCCGACTCCACGAGAT
Source organism: Thecophora atra (assembly GCA_937620795.1). Lineage (NCBI taxonomy): Eukaryota > Metazoa > Arthropoda > Insecta > Diptera > Conopidae > Thecophora > Thecophora atra. The sequence goes on from OW569398.1 coordinate 86,701,415, forward strand.
AGATTTGGGTATGTGTCGGTGATTATATGTTACTGTCAAATATTAATTTAACTACGTGTTGAGATTACAAAAGAAGCACAGCAACGCAACTCTTTTTCACATCTCGTTGAGATTTCGTTTAAGTTTTTAATGAATTCAGTTCGCAGCTTCGGACAACCTTCAGCCAACAGGCATTTCCATCGAATGGGTCCGAATCGAGAGCCTTCATTGGCGCTGAATGCCCCTTGACCTGTTGCAATCGAAAAAAAGTCCGACTCCATCCAGTCGCAGTGCGAAATGCCGCCGACGACAAGCTTTTTGGCCTTCAGTTCGTTTCATTGTCAGTGTGAAAATGTCACGTGGAAGGCGGAAAAAACTGTAATGGAGCTGAAAGTATGGAAAACGATACGTTTTCTCGAGGAAATGGCCGCCCATAAAGATGCGAAAGGAAACGATAACAACTCAATTTTTTTGTCAAGGGTAAATTTCATAGAAAGGTGACTGTAAATGGGTTCTGTTCGGAGTGAATTTCGGCCTTTGAATTTAATGCGTGCTTAATAATAGAATACGTAGATTTGTGGGCTTTAATGCCAATGATAACAACGATATAGCATTTCATATAGATGCGTTTTCAGTCGTACACACGTCTATATTTAATAATCTGTTTATGAAACTTCAGCCGCGCCGGACGACAGCGAGAAATTGTTTCTCATCCGACAAATTAATTGACGTCATTTATTTACGTCGACACCAAAAACGCAAGCAACAGAAACGGTCGTGGAGGCGGTCGGTCGTTCGGTCGGCGATCGGCGAACGGTCGCCAGTCGTAAGCAGCACCTCCGCCGAAGCGCTGACAACGTGACTGATGCGCTTCGTACGATTCTGATTGATCCATGACTAAAGTCGGAGAAAAGTCAACGTGCTGCTCGGACTCGGAACTGGTTAAGGTTATTCGGCGGCGGCGGTGGGAGGAGCAGGTGAATGGACGGGAGAGATGCATACAAAACGTAGATCGGCTGCTGCTGCTGGGTTTTCGGCTGCATTCGCGATCGCATACGTCCACGTAGCAATACGTCAAAAAGCCACAAGAAGACTTAATAAATCGACGACTACGCAGCACACGTACGCAGCCAGCTTGTTGCTGAAAGCTTCATTCAGGGCTGATTGGAATTTAAAGCAGCCGCACAGCAGACAAAGCAGCCGCAGCCGCAGCGGCAGCGGCAGCGAGGCGATGGTCATTAGCCGGGGCATGTGCCTAGAGCGCTATAATATGCCAAACTCCTTATGACACATTTATTGATCGATTTGATATACGACTCCGGTGGTTGTTGGTGTCGGTTCGGCGTCGTCCGGCGATCGCAGCACCGAACATGAAACAATATATTTCAATTTAACACAACGCGAGGCAGCACGTTTTGTTATTCATAATCGAAGCCGAGGAAATCGCACCGCGATCTCGTTGCCGGCCGCATTGCAATCCATTGCGGACTCCGGCGAGAGATTAAAAGGAGCAGCTCCTCGAGCCTGCAGCCGGCCTCAAAAGAGCCAAAGCTAACAGCCTCCCATTGCTACCGCGCATGGCTACCTGAGAAATTGCTTTAATAATCGTCATAAGTTTTATTTCGTGCAGTGCGAAACTCATGCCAAGTGGCACAAATGAATCGCGCGGCTTCAATGTCCAGCAGCAGCCTCAGCCTCAGCCAATGCCGCAGCCGCAGCGTGTTAAATATGAGATTTCTTGGAAATTAGGTGCGGATGCTGGCGGCACGAACGGCTGCTGCGTCCCTCCAAGTCACTACATGTGGTCCTGGCTTTGGCCCGGTGGCTGGCTGCTGGCGGCTGGCGGCTTCGGAAATCACCAAGTCCGGATTAAGCACCGTCCGCGGATGATGCACAGCGCAACGCATCTTAAACGAGATCCCCAAACAAGCTGACAATTAATTCTCGCGGATAAATCTTGAAGTGCTAACTACATGACAACAACAAAGTAGTTACATTTAGGAGCTCGCACAGAGACGCAGGTCGCGTCGAGGGCACAGAAACATAATACCAGCGGCGCGGCTGCGCTGCTGCACCTACACTCAATCGGTGCGGCATCCTGCGGTCCAGCGGCCGACTTCGCCTTCTTCGTCTTCGTCTTTGCCCCGTATTAATTTTAGTTTGTTTGCTGGAAATTTATTGATGTCATTAGCAAGCACCGCGGCCAGGACGAAGGGCTCCGCGGCGATGGGGACGTCTGGCTACTGGAATACGAATTCACAGGACTGCATCGTGGAACCTGATATACAGAGCAGAGGGCGGCCAGTATCTGTGACGGTTTCGTTATCGGTTTCGCTTTCAATACAATCGGGAGGTTCGTGTATCTGTGGCGACTTCGCTTGAAGCTCATTACACTTTAGACTACAATAAAACGTTCTCCTTTATTATGTTGAGATACAGACTCATTTCAGATACCGCAATCCACTGGCACATAAATCCACTGCAATCCATTGACATCCACTTGAATCTAACTTTAAACCACTGAAATCCAACTGAAATCCAATGAAATCTACTGAAATTCATTGCTGTTCACTGAAATTAAGTCAAATCCCCTGAAACTGCTGGGTTCGAGGAATGGAAAGCATCAAAGGGAGCATCGAAAAAGCTCCGGTGGCGATTCTCAACGTGGCTCAATATAAGAACAAAGCCCGTACATGGCAGAAAGTCCTTTCACCGATTTCTGAACGATGCAATGACAAGGAAATGCATCGCCTTCGCCGGAGCTCAGCTTCCTTCGTTAACCACTCCCATTCTTTGGCGTCATCGATACGCAGAGCATTCGAAAGTGTTTCATTCAGCAATTCACGTGGTCTTCGAAGCAGCTGAAATCTTAGCGGAGGGCGAAGAAAGGAGGCGGAGAGAGAGAGAGGGCCTCTTTATTCACCTCCACGCTGAATGCTATAAATTGGAGTGGCTCGTAGGTGTTTCGGACGCAATCAGTCACAACAGAGCACGGCACGCACATCCTCCATTCACACAGTCGCTCATCCTGTTGGACGCAACGCACTTTGTTCGATCGGCAAACACCTTGAAGCGTGACTGCGACTAATAGCAACAGTTAGCTTCGAGCACGTGTCCCCAGCTAAGACGACGGCTTTTTTGCGAATTGATTACGATCAGTTAAATATTAATTGGCCATCAGGGATTCTGCGAAGGCGTGTGCAGGACACGCACTGTGACTAAAATATTTATTATATGCAGCCATCGCAGGATGCAGCGGCGCTGGCCACTTGACGAGTAATTGACCAAGTCTCCAAGTTGGCTTAGTTTGGCCGCTTCCAGACTCCAGCACAAGCACAGAAACAGACTGGGGAACAGGCGGACATGTCGCTGTGTACGTCCGCTTAATTGGAAGCCGCTTGCGCTGGCGTTCAGAAGTTTTATGCTCCGATCGCGCCTGCGCATACATCTTACAACTTAATATTGTCTCAAGCCACCTCCGTGAAGAGCTGCGTTCGAGCAGGCTTCGAATTCGGCCGGATCACGGCTGCAAACGAAGCGTGTTGCTGCGAACAAATGGGGAATTTGTTGTGGGACGTGGCACTTGCGTGTTCACGACGAGGATCGCCGAGATCAATGATCATCGCCTCTACCAAGCAACAGAGACAGATGACGACCGACGGCGACAGACGACAGCCGACCGACAATGACCGACGGCGACAACCATCTTCGCCGGACGATTTTAGAGAATTGAGCGTGAAACCACACGCAACGAATAAACTACAAATCGCACGAGTGGCTGTTGTGTGTTGGTCTCGGTTTCAGTTTCCTTTTCGGCAGCTCGGGGGCTCCTTTAGAGACTTAAAACGTGTTCGGTTGTCTGTGGATGCGTCGTTATGCCGCTCCGCTTCTATGCTTAAGTTGCAGGCTATAAAACAAGGGTTTAACACTAAACGATTCACCGGGCGAGCTACTTTTTAATGCAACCAGGCTGCAGCCGGCACTGAAGCCAGCCGTACGTGGCCCAGATCTTATCCATCATTTAAGTGAGCGATCACGTCCCGCCATGCAAATGGTAATTAATTTAGTTAATGATTTATCCGAGCTGCAGCTCATTTGAAACCGAACAGCGGACACCTTCAGTATCTGGTAAACGACCGGGCTCCGTCGATGCTACTATAACCACTAAAGAAGTAATTAAAAGCACATTAAAATGTGCTTACACAGGCATAAAGTATAAAACAAATAATGAAATTTGTTGAAGGGATCGAAGTAAGAGTCAAAAGATCGTTCGTTAATTTTAATTACAGAAAAGTTTTACCACAAGGAAGGTTGATAAATGGGTCCAAGTCGAGATTCCAAAAGAAGTTTAGATGGCGATCTACTTCTACTTCTTTACAAACTCGTCATCGGAACTCAGTAACATGCGGGGCCGTCCCTTTAAGCCAAGGCCAGAGTCCATGTCTACTCTTCTAGGCGGACAGTGGTTTACCTTTACACCTCGCAGCGTATTTAGTTCTCAACTAGAGACATGCAAACCTCCAATAGAGCGCCGGAAGTTGCCCGAGGTAGCTAAACGTCATCGGCAACTAACGATGAAGTAGCCGAAGATGGGAGAAGTCCAATACAGGCAGTGACTTCTGAATGGTAGACATTAAGACAGTCATAAACGACGAAGTTTGGCAGTTGGAGGTTATCAATAATCTGATAAACCCATCAGTTCTTTAATATGTCCCAAGGAACCTTAGGTTACGGTCTACATTCAGTAGCTCGCTTCTACTTCCCATTAACGCTGGGCTTGGTGATAGGAAAAAATCTACAAAAAGAACACCCTCTGAACTGCCAACGATAGAGTCAGTGGGTACTATTGGATACCGAAGACCTTAAAACCCGGTGTGGGTTTTTACAGTAGTTTTTGGGAGTAATAAAATGACTGTATTAGGAAGAGGAGAGTCTTGATATCGACTTAGTCCAAGTGATAGAGTCATTGGGTATTTTTGAGCTTCAGGGGACTGACTATAAGGCCATTACTATAGCTAAAACCCGGTGTGGCGCTACAGTAGTGGTTGAGGGTTTTAAAATGAAGTGGAATTTTGACATGGACTGTATTAAGAAGTGAAAGCTACGAAAGGCGACTGTTTTAAGAACTGGAACTAGTAAAATATTGAATGGATCCAAGTGACTGTCAAATGGCTTCCATTCTGCCTGGGTTTTCAATGAGGCCTCGTGATGGAGTCCGGGCGGACGTAAACTCATCAAAAATAACTGGCATTTGGACGGTTCACATGAAAAACTTCTTAAAGGGGGCGAAAGGTTTTGATTCATTGAATAACTTGAAAGTTGTTTGATGGTTTTTCGGTGTCTGAAGAAAGCCATTATTAGTTTTCGCTCGTGCGATTCTCTACCCTTTGATGGTTGTTGCAACTCTACCTGATTGCAGCACGTGTCACTCGCAAAGTGATTTCAAGGCACCAAAATTGCCTTTAATATTCTCGGCCTTTTTCAATAGTTAAGAGCACGAAGTCACTTTGAAAGGTTTTTTAATGGATTTCATGCAGAAAATCGCTGTTAAATTATTATTAAAAATTCTTCGGCAAAACTTTCTAAAAAATCACAGACTTGCAAAAAGCTATTTAATCGCTGTTAATGGCTTGAAATTACTGGAAATCCTGAACCATCAAAGAAAACATTTTCATTAAATGCTGCGATTTATTACGAATTATTTTAATGTGTGTTGGGGGCTGTTTTTGCAGTCGACAAAACATGATTATTCCAAATATTAAATATTAATTTATGCTTTTGCTTGTTGTCAATGGAGTGGCGACCCTCCGCTGGTCACTCCAACGCCGCAGCGTAATTATTTTCGGTGATTCGACGGAAAACTACGCACGTTCGGCGTTTCGTGTATTAATGAAGTGTTTTGTAGTTCAGTGGATGAAATGGGCCACAAACGCAGCCACTGCGGCCGCTGGCTGCATGCATAATAATAATTACAGGTGTGAAGATGGAAGTACGATAAAAATTTAAGGAATGTTCATGTTCAACTGCGCAGTGGTGCAAGGGGCAGGCCGACCACGGTTAAGTCATTAATTTGACAAACAGGAAATTAACGAACATCCGCAGTCGGCTGTGGAAGGAACGAGAGGAGAAACTATTGACTGGTTGTCTTTGTCTGGCAGCCATTGACTCGTTACGAAGATCGTCGATTTTTAATTAATGCAAAAACGACAACGCCGAACACTCAATTCGACGTTTGCCCCATTTTTAGCAACTTGTAACACACCCTGTTTTGGAATTGTCGACTAAACACAATAAATAAATAATGAGTCGCAGCATCAAGTGGAAAAGCGCGCTGCGAGGCAACTGCTGAAGCTAACGGAAATGGAGTGGGGCCGCCGAGTCGACGAGTGCGACGCACGATTGTTTGCTCAGCAGTGCAAGGCGATTGGAGCCGAGCGCCGACGACCGAGTAACAAGTGAATCTGCAAACTGCGCATATTATTAACATCGCGTGGAAGGCTGAGCGGAACGAATGCTACGCCGCGACCTCTGCGCCTGAGTTACATTCGGCGGCTGTGGAGCGGAGCGGAGCCGAGTCGCTGCGCAGTCGGCGCCGATAATGCATCCGGTTCCGGTTAAGCCCATATTGGAGTGCCATTTGCTCCGTCAACTATGCACAGCAGCCAACATATGCAACCAGCTGTTGCACGACGACGGCGACGACGACTGCATCCCCGAATTTGTCCACTGTACAGTCAAGCCTCGACTCATCGCCAACGCGGAAAGTTTGCCAAACCGCGAATGGATATTAGCTCGAAGCAGGCGACGAACTGGAGGACGAATTTAGCTTCAAAACGTATTTCCAAGGCAGGGAATGTATTAAAAGTAGGCGTGGCGAACTTCTCCCCTTTCTACAGAATTTTTAAATTCTGAAATTTAAAATTTTTCCTTAAAAACGTCGACTAATTTTTGATATTATCGTCGAATGAATCATTTTGAAGGAAGTGGAATTCGTGAGACAAATATTTGAACAATTGGCGTAGATATTTATTGATTTACCTTTTTATTAAATTGTTTTTTTTTTGATTTGTTTGTTTATTGATGTATTTCTTTATTATTATCTTTTAACAATTATTAATTAATTTATTAATATATTTTTACTTTATTTATTTCTTCCTTAAAATAGTTCTTTATAGATTATTTTTTATTCATTTAATCTCTAGTTTATTTATTCTAAAATTATTATTAAATTGTTTCTTTATTAAGTCATTTCTTCATTAAGCTACTAATTAATTAATTAATTCTTTCTTTATTTCTGTATTCACTTTTAAATTTGTTTCGTTATGTATTTCCCTATTTTTTATGGTCTTAATTAAATTATTTCCTTAACAAATTACTAATTTATTTATTTATTAACTCATTTCTTTATTTACCTATTTATTTAATTATAAATTATTTCTTTATTAAGTTTCTTCATTGAGTTACTATAAATTATTTAATTATTTCTTTAGTTCTTTATTAATTTATTTATTTATTTCCTCTTTAATTAACGTCTCTATTAATACAACAAATTATATCTTAACTAATGTATTTATTATTTCACTTATTTCTTTAATACTTTATTAAAATGTTTCTTTATAAAATTATTTCTTTATAATTATTTTTTTAGTTTGTTATTTCTTAATTAAATTAATTATTTAGTATGTTACTTTTTTATTAATTTACGTATAAATTGTTCTTTATTATTCTCTTTTTCTAGATTTATTTTTTCCTTTTTTCTAAATCTTTTATTAATAAATTATTTTATTAAATTAATTGAATTGAAATATTATGAAATTATTTCTTTATTCATTTATTTCTTTATTTCCTTATTTCCGCATTAATTAATATCTTTATTAATATATTTCTTTATTATTTCATTATTAAATTGTTAAATTGTTAACCTGTTTTTATTCAATTATTACTTAATGTATTTCCTTTATTTATTTATTAATTTCTTTATTAAATTAATACTTCGTAAAATTAGTTCTTTATTGTTTGATTTCCTTATTGATTAATTTCTTTGTTGACATTTTTTAGACAATTAAAATATGAAATTTTAATAAAATTTGTCATGTTGCAGGCACGCGCTCCGTTCGAACCCGATTGACAGCGACATCTGCTCGGAATCTGTAGACAATGCAAATTTATATACTAAGTATTTAAATGAAAATATGATGTATAATACAAAATAATCCCAACGGTCACAACCATCATTAAATGGCGAAAAAACAAAGCACGAAGCGAACAACACGGTGCAATAAACTCTTTTCTATTTAAAAGGCAAAATAATGATTGTGTTTATTCAATTGTTGTGCGCTGAAATGACATCGCAGAGCCGCAATGAGTCCGTTGACATATTTTGTCGATTTTGTCAATACAAAAAGAAACACATTTATCCAAAAAATTCCACCCAACGTCGAAACATTCGCCAACACGACGCGCGAAAAGGGAAGCTGTTCGAATGTCGATGGAGCCACTGAAAATCCATTAAATTCAATGAAATCCTAAGCAGCGAATCGGGAATCAATTCTGGCCAATGTGACGAATATTAAACGTTTCCCGGGTCAGCGGATCAGCGAGTGGTTCGTGGTCCATCGAAAGCTAGAAAAAGTCATCTGCATCGAGCCAGAAGATGGCTGAGCGCCTCCGCTATGGATTGAGTAGTCTTCTATACATAATTATGTTAATGTTTAGTGATGGAAGTCCATCGATTCGAGTCGTTCGCTGGCGTCTTTCACCCCTTGAAGCAGCGATTCGTACCACAATCCGAATATGCTTCATCGGACAATCCACATTTGCACACGCTTCAGTTTCCTGAGCTGCTGTGATTTGAAGTGTAACCGTCGAAAAAGTCCCCTTCGTCCGCTCCGAGAATAAATGCGAGAATGTGTACCGTGCTGTGTACCATTATTGGAGTGATGGGTTGGGGGGAGGGGAGGACGATGCGTGGTTTTAGCACGCCATGCTTTGCGGAGCGCTACAATTCGAGGGCACGTTGATTGACACGCTGACAGTTGAACAGTGATTCGAAGCAGTCGTTGGCAGTGGCTAAAATTTGTGGCTTAATGTGGGGTCGATACACATGCAACACGAATGTGTGACAACGAACTAACCGCCGACAGACGACGGACGACGGACGGAAGCAAAGTATGCTCAGCTGAGCTTAAAAAACGGAATCGAATTTATGAATAATGCCAGTCGAAAGCAGCAGCAGAAGAGCGGCGGGAAGGGGGAAGCGATGAGCGACTACGCTTTTAGAAACGATCGACTTCCTGAAAAGATAATCACGACAGAAGCAAACGTCGGCATAGAAACGCATGGAAACGGATTTCAATGCTACTCCGAGTCCGTCACTGTTCATCTGAGCTGCATTTTTATGAATATTATTCACGAAGTTCTTCCCGAAGTGCGCCTAGTTTCTGTTTCTCACGACTTGCTCAAAGTGTTTGTCTCGAAAATGCACGGAAAAGCGTCAAAGTCGGCGTGAAGCCGAGCGTTTTTCGCGTTTTTCGTTTTCAAAAATCTGCAACTAGGAATTTCTGCTTTTATTACTTATTTTTGGGGTGGAAATTCGGAAATAGCTTCAAAATTTACCTTCGCATTTCAACCCTTTGCAAATGGACGCATTAGAGTTAATTCGCTGCCGCTGACTTGTTTATTTGTTTGTTTGTCCGTTTGTCTGTCTGTATTAATTGCAACAACTGACGATGGAAAGAGCTTTCGAAAAATTCCCACGATTCGAGCTGATTACCGTTCGCTGCCGTCCTTCCCCGCCCCGAACAGCCGAGGAAAGCGACCTCGGCTAAGGAGCTGTCTGCAGCGTCGACGAGCACGAATACGATACACGAACGATGCGATGCGTTCGCATGATAACCGCACTCAACTGGCAACATGACACAGAAACGTCGACGAGAGCGAGAAGAAACTCCAAATTCCATGTCGACTGCACGTTTTTCCCTCGATGACCACCCATTTTAGCGACTCGATCCCGGTTTTCTAGTCGCACTGCGTTCTTCGGAAGGGTGCACAGGTCGCATCTGCGAGAGGTCACGACGGATCACTAACGGCTTTCGAAGATTTCAGCCTAAAAATGGGATCAAAATGAAACTGAAATGAACAAGAAATGAACTCGTTATGAATGCAATCGAATGGATCTGAACGAGATTTGAATAATGTCTAAAATTAGTCCCCAACCAAAATCAAAAAAGAACCTGGAGATGTTAATAACAAAATGACTTCCAAACAAGTCTGAATTGGATTTGAAATGAATCTTATTTGAAGTGAAATTGAAGGGTCTTAATAAATTAAAAATGAACCTGAAATGAATTTGAATTGAATATTTAATACATTGAAGATAAAGCTGGTTCTGAAATGAATCCGATATGAGTGAGTGCATCCCAAAAGACCTGAAATGAATTCTAAAAGAGTCTAAAATGAATTGAAAATGAACTGAAAATAAGTATTAATAAAATTGTCATTATTCTAACTAAGCAAAAAATGGAATGAATCCAAAATGAATTTAAAATGAATCTAAAAGAAACTTTAATGAACCTAAAATGAATCTGAAATGAATCTAAAGAATGTCACATGCATCTCAAATGAATGCAAAATTATTCAAAATTAATATGAAATAAATCTAAAAGAATCTTTAATGAAACTAAAATGAATCTGAAATAAATCTAAAGAATGTCAAATGCGTCTCAAATGAATGCAAAATGAATTCAAAATGAATATGAAATGAATCTAAAGGAAACTGAAATGAATCTAAAGAATGAAAGATATGAGCCAACGTCAAATCATATCAATTTTGAAGCTGCAAGCTCCAGTGGACAAAGATTCTGAAATAAATCTCAATACAATCTGAAATGAACTTAAAGGAGTCTCTAATGAATCGAAAATGAACTTAAAATGAATCTGAATTTGAACAAAAATAAACACGACATGAATGGATCAATTGAATTGAGCCTTAAATAAATCTGAAATGAATCACAAATGAACAGACAATGAATTCAGAATGAATTTAAAATAAATCCAAAATTATATCTAGTTACATGAAAGGACTTATGATTGGAATACGTTGCAGTGCGAAGGCAAGTCGTTTCATTTGCCGCAAAGTAAATGATGAATGACATGCACGTATGATTCATATAGACCTTAGACATATGTACATGCCTGACGCTGAAGTGAAGTTTCGCTGTTGTTGTGACTTGAAAATACGTATTCAAGTTCGATTTGTTTCGAATTAAGACATAAAATGGACGAACGCGATGGAGATGCTGATTTTTGTAGAAAGCCGTTGACTTGGCAGCATCGACACATCTCGCTATCTCCGTCTGACACTCGCCACTTCGGTAATTTATCACTTGCCGACTGACTGAGTGACTGACTGTCTGCCACGCCGAAGATTTCCAATTTGACGAATGACTTTTGCTTCGTTGCTTACTCATTCGTCATCAACAATGTGCTCATCATCGTCATCACCGCCTGCAGCCCTCCCCACCGCCCCCTCGCCCAGCCACCGCAACATCAAAGTCACACTCGTCGCCGCTTATCGACAGTGGTTAATATTTAATAATTACTACTTGTTCACGCCGCAGCGATGCGTGCGAGGGACGACCGACGAAGCAGCCGATGAATACTCGAGGTGGAGCTGGAAACTATGACCGCGAGAGCTGCTACGTACCTGAGCGGCAACTTGAAAGGCCCTACCTTGCGGTTAAAGTAGGTGAAAGAGAATCGAGTACACTCGGTTGGCGGCTGTTTGTTGCTTTTCGCTTACGCAGCCAAAAGCCGAGCCGAGAAATCAACAACGGAGCACTACAGTCCGAAACGAACCCATTGAACTTGAAACGAACCTGTATATGAAAGGCGCAAGACTTTAAATGACTTTAAACTAATTTCGCTTTGCAGTTGAAGTCGACTTTATTCGGTAAAAATGACTTTTCTGGCTTCCGATCGATCGCAGAACTCGATTCCTTCGACATCCCGATTCAGTGAGCGGTACCCTTCATAGACGGGCCAATGACGGCCACGCAGTGCTTTAAAAAAATGACATTGTGACGTGACATGTGAGCGACAAGTGTCACTTCACAGGGAACAAGCGACGAGGGCAAAGGGCACAAGATTTACGACTGTAGCCGAGGCTGTACAGCGGCGGAAGAGCCTCGAAGCAGAGCCATGTTCCGTACTAATTACGGTGGATGCGCTAATAAGGGTCCCACTGCGAAATCCTTCTGCTGCCGGCGCGTTTCGAACGTATTCACAACTGCAATGAAACCAAGTCAATATGATTGGAATCTGAAGGGATGCGTCCGTATTGTGTCTCCGCTCCCTCGACGGCCGCGCCCGCTGCGGCGACGAACGATATCTGAGGATCTCGCATGCGTGTCCTTGTTTTCAAATGGTGTCAAATTAAAAGGATTTCACCGCAAATAGGTACACGACACGCACACACGCACACGCATATCTTATCCACGGATCGAATCCAGATTCCTTCATAGATACTTTTTCAATATGAGTGCTGCTCACAGCGAGGGTTAAGTTTGGATGAATTCACAAAAACGTAGCCGAGCGAGGAACGAAATCGCTATGATATCAAATACACACACACACACACACACACACACACAAACGCATTCAGAAGCGGCGATAAAACAAAAGCAATGACAACAAAAATAACCTTTCCATTCTTGAAATGTGTTTGAGCGATTTGTGTGTTTGCAATGTGTGGCTGTGTGTGTGTTTGTGTGTGTGTGTGTGTGTCGCCCGACACTCTAACCGCAGCTTCCGAAACCCATGATTATGCAGTATAATTTCGAAAAAAGAGGGAAAACCTCTTCAAGCGGAACTGCAGTTCTACTGGAATAACTTGTCAACAAACAGATGCATGAAGCGGGAGCGGTTCGCGGCCGCTCGGGCCCCGAAATTACTCTGCGCCCTATTTATAATGTCAACAAGCATTTCAACTATTAAAGAAACTGAAAATTTATGCAGAATTTAGTGGCATTTGCAGAAAGTCTCTGATTATAAACGGATTTCTATAAAAAGCAGGTATTTATTGAAACTTTTGACAGCTGACAATTTTGATAGATGTTTCTGTTGACAGGTGTTTGACAGCAGGTGAGAATTGCTTTAAAGCTATTACTCCTTTGGCCCATTCAAGGCCCAATTTTTTGGTTATGTTGGCGACTCTTTAATGGACATCTTTCGACTGCATGTTGCTGCCTTTTCCAGGCTGTTTTTGCCCCTCTGATCAAGTCTATTTTGATCTTTTTTGGACCTTTTTCACCTCTTTTGTCACTTATTTTGCTGTAATTTTTGTCGTTGTTTTTACGAACTTTTTCTGGCGTTTTCTTGCTTCTACTTTCGCCTTTTTTCCTATCCCTTTTTCGACCCTTTTGCGGAGGTTTTATGGAGCTTTTTGGCACCTTCTTTGGAGCATTTCTTGTCTCTTTTCCCCCTAGTTTTCGGAGTCATTTAGCTTCGTTTGTTTTTGCCTTTTTTCTTTTAATTATTTAATCGAGTTTCTTTGGCCTTTGTTCTGCCAATATCTTTGCCATTTTTTCCGGGCCTTTTTCACCGCATTTTCTCTACTTCTGCTTTCCGGCAACCGCTCCTGTTGCTTTCTTAAATCGCATGCAACATAAGTTCAATGTTATAACCGCAATTGCTACAAACGACGGCGCATCGACGACAACATCGCTTCATGCAGCAATTTGCACCTTTTTAATTTGGTTTTTCTTTCCTTTCTTTCGGTGTAGCGTTTTTGTTCTGTCTGTTGTTGTAACCTGATTTAAACTGTTTCTGAAAATCAAAGTAATTGAAATGGCAGACGGACGGGCGGACGGACGGACGGAAGGAAGGTCGGTCGGATGCCTCAGGGACTCAACATCTTCCCAGTCGTATCGAATTACTTAATTGTGCGTAATGTACCACAGAAATGCAACACTGCGACGCTGCAGTGGGCACAAAATTCAACCCCACCCGAGGGACTATTTAATTTATGTACACACACACAAACACATTCATATTTACAGCGACATTTGTTACGTCTTTTATGGCATTATTTATGATGATTTTGATTTGCAATCCGTTGTTGGTGTTGCCACAGAGGCTGCCACAATCTGCGCTAATCTCGGATTCCAGCCGCTAAACATGGCTTTTATTGCAGGTAGCATAAACGAATAAATAGATAAATATTCATAAATTTATCAGAGAGAGAGGAAATATTGTTTTATATTCGCTGTGGTTGAGTTTCGAAAGGATTCACATGGAATTTCTTCACCTGACATTCTGTAAAAAGTCGAATTTCACTTAAAAACATTTACACAAATAATAATTAAACAGTTAAAAGATATTTATTATTAAATTTTCCAAATATATTCAGTATTTATTCATTGGAAATGATTTTACTAATCTGCTTAACAATTCAATAAGTTTTTTGTGATATTCCCAATTAGAATCGTCTCTGAAGGCAGTCATGTCTGTGTCGATGCATATACGTGCGTGTGTGTGTGCACCTTAAGCCGATAACTTCAAATAAGACGCTGATGAATGATCTGCAATACAAGAAATGACTGAAATGCGATATTAAACGACGTCCATCTGCAGCTTTACAGCAAAAGCAATGTGATTATTATTATTATTATTATAATTTTTATTATCTCCGCCAACAAGGAAAGACTTTGAAGCTGTGTTTTGTTGTTGGCAAGATTGTTGTTGGTAAGCAGCAAAAAGAAACACCTATTTTTAAGGCTATTTGAAGGCGGACCTGAGTCCAATTCATTTTGTTTTCTGCTTTTCTAACAAACCGAATCGATGATGAATCACTTACCGAAATGTTTGACAAAAACGAACTCAGAATTCGAAACATTTTTGTATAAAAAACAACGAGTAATTATGTATATAAAAGAGTAATTATGTATATAAAGCCTATGAAAACTTTAGAGGTGAAAACGCTTGGTAAAAAAGTCAAATTTAATTTTATTTTGTTCAATTAAATATAATAACAATTATAATACAAAATATTTTTGAAGCAAAATAAACGCTTTATTTAATAGATATTTTTAAACTATACATCAAATCATAATTAAATATTTTTGAATATTTTTAATTTTAGTTTTTTAATATTTGTTTTTTCCATTGAAGGTACCTTTATATTTTTCAGCATATCTCCGGCCGAACGCAACCGATTTTAACAAATAGTGTATTTGCTTAAAGATAATTAAATTAACAAGAATTTATCTATACAACATTTTCGAATTGGGTGTTCACTTTAAGCACTGTCACTGAAAATATAGGAAAAGATTGCAAACTCTGAAAGGTTATTCTATATTCTGTGGTGTATCTCGGGTTTCGCTCAAATCTTTGCACTAGTTAAAGTACTTCCTTAAAGAAAATTAATTGGGCATAATTTTGCTCATAACATATTTTTCAAACAGATTTTTATTTTAGGGATAATAAATTAAATAAACGAGAAACCCAATTTTTTTAAATTCTGAAAAGTAACTTTACATTCTGAGGTGTGTCTCGGGTTTAACCCGACCCTTTCCGCTATCTGAAATATTTTATTAATGAGAATTAAATAGGCAACAATTTAGTTATATACCATTTCCCAATAGGATTTGTAGTTTAGGTGTGGTCAATGGAGATATATAAAAAATGTCATTTTTATAAAATTTTGAAAGTA
Source organism: Thecophora atra (assembly GCA_937620795.1). Lineage (NCBI taxonomy): Eukaryota > Metazoa > Arthropoda > Insecta > Diptera > Conopidae > Thecophora > Thecophora atra. The sequence goes on from OW569398.1 coordinate 86,717,103, forward strand.
AGTTTATAATTTGAGGCATATCTCAGGCTGAACCCGACCGATCTTAGCAATTAAAGTAGCGTATGAAAGATAATTGAATTGAAAATAAATCATTAGTATATAATTTTCTAATCAGAGTTTTACTTTATGAGCAGTGTGTAGAAAAATGTTATAACTTTAAAAGAAGCGAATTCGCATTTAAATTCAAATCGATGTCCTAATTAAGTACTTTAAATTATGATATTTTGCAATATATAATAAATTAGAAGAATGTTTTTTTGTTGTCAAATATGGCGACATCAAATTAAACACATACACACACACACACATGTGTATATTTGTTCGTATGGATGCTGTGATAAATGTTTATAAAATATGCTACGTGTCGTTGTGATGAGTGAATTGTATGTAAATGTGTATGTGCGGCAATTCGGGTGAGTGTGTGTGTGTGTTACGGAAATCGTTGCTGCGTTCGTCCGCTTCGCAAAATAATTCATTAAAATATTTAATTTTCGATAAGCTGCCACCGGCCACAGTCGACGTCCTTCGAGGCGCCGCACAAAAGCGTTCGATGGATGAATGACTCGCCAGAGGCCGGCTAAAATGTTGAGTATCTCCGTATTAAATCTGCTTAAAATCCAATTGCAACTGCAGCCGATCGAATTGAAGCGTCGCCTTTTGAAAAGTCCTGTTTAAGGATCAAGATACGAGTTTTCGCCTGGACCGAAATGTGTCGAACTATTTCCATCATTCCATCGTCGAAGCCGGGCATTTAAAGCTTTGCTTAAACTATATTAATTTCAACTAAATATTGAAAACATTTCTTGGTTCAAACATTTGATAAATCGCTTGGAAAGAGGTGTAAAAAGAGCGGGGAAGTTCGAAGGACGAGCGACAGTTCAACAGTTAATCACCTCAGACTACATCCACAGCCACAAACGACATTCAATCGAGTTCCCTATTCGAGTTCGACCCTCCTCCAACTCCGCGCTTAGACATGCTTTAAATATTTAGCGCGGCCGGATGTCCGAATGGCCGAATGTCCTGTCATTAATATTTTGTAATTAATGGCGGCTCGGTGAGCAGTTGACATCTGTTCGCCCTGCGCTATTCAACGCGTCCTGAATCGGAGATTTTCGCATAAATTCTGTGTGATTTCGGCGATGAGTGTTACTCTTCTACTCTGTCTCTGTCTCTGTCTCTCTCTCTCTCTCTCTTTCTATCTCTCTCTCTCTCTCTCTCTCTCTCTCTCTCTCGCTTTCCCTCCCTTTCCCCTTTCTTTACAAGACTTTCCTCACAGAAATGTTGATAATATTTAGAGAACCTCTCAGGACCTGCCCAATAACGTCCACTGACGCTCTGATAGGGTTTTTGATTTTCTGTTTTTGGTCACAATTTCCTTGGCAACAACTCCTTTTATCACCTTTTCTCCTCTGCACTTGTGATGAAGCAACACTCAAGGGTTCACTTCTCAGAAGAAGAACGATATTTTCAGCGAACTCGCTTCGGAGACAGTCCTTAAATACCTCAAATACCTTACAAATGACATAAATTTGTATTTTCAATAAAGCAAATTCCTTGGGTATGGCCTTGAGTTTGATGACTTTTATTCCCTCTAACATTTCTGTATATCTTCTCAAAATTGCGAATTCGCTGTGAGACTTCTTCCGCCGGTTTCAAGAATACTTCAGATTGCAATTTGGAGGTTTCTCGGGTTCTGTTGAGCCCAAACTATAACAGATTTTAACACAAGCCCCAAGGAACTATTTGTGTAGAAGCCGTCCGAGTATTCACTTCCTGAATGATGTTTGCAACCTCTGTAAGCTATGTTATAGCCTCTTGTACAAGCTATAATTGTCTGTATTCGATAAGTCCTTCTGGAGGCTCTTATATACCTTCCTCTATGCCATCTTTTATAATCTCTTCCATACCGTGTTAGATGCACGTTTCTGTAGCCTCTATACACTTCCTTATAGCTTCTTCATCATATTTCCTACATCATATTTTCAAAAACCTATAGATGTCATATACTCTTGGTTATTCAAAAAACCAGCTGCGGTACATCCCGGTTTAGTATTCGCCTTAGTGTCATTATAAGCGACAGATAAAATAGTAATTCCCGAACAAAAAACTCTCTACTCAAGACAACCAATTCATTATCTCATCAATTCCGGCATATTTCTTCAGCTACTTCCTTCAACATCCCCCAACATCGAGTTCCATATTCGTATGAGACCTTCTAGCGCTCATTATTTGACTTTTAAGGCTCTCCATTATTGCAAAAACACCTCTGAAGATCTGAGTAACAGGGTTTTGTGACTGCTACAGGCTGGTTTCTCATCATCAGCGCCTCTTAGTTCCCAGAGATGTAGTTTTCCATTCTCAACAATCATTTGTCAACCCCTCTATCCATTCGTGTAGAAGAAAAGATATCTAAATGGATGTTTGATGTGGCCTCAGAACTTGAATTTTCCCCATTGATTATGGGGCATCGATAGTAGAGCGAGGCTCAGGTTTGTATCTCCTCTTCAAGATCAGCAGAAATGTTGCTATGGTGACCATGAAGCTGACTGAGCGAAGGGACCTAGCGACAGACGTGACGACATCCATAAAAACTATTCTACATATTTCTGTTGAAGAAGACCCAATTTCGTTGATGTTTTTTCTCTTTGCTGTGTTATCATAACATTTCCTCAAATCCAGCTTGATTCTGGTTGAATTTTAATGGCTCGGCTACCAAGAAATTCTGTTGAGCTTTCAGTCATAAATTCCCCGACATATTTTAGCACCTTCCGCCTTAACAACAAATGTTTTTGTGTCGTGAAGATGGAATCTTCGACTTCTTCTTCCTTCGTCGTCGTCTTCCTCGGCATTGGTTTGGGTTATGTGTGTGTACTTTTTTCATATTCGTTCGACGCCGATGCGAGATTGAAAATCCATTAGGACCTTTTCTAATGCACATAAGCGACTGATGACCGTAGCGCTGTGTTCGCTATTATTATGATTGCTGTTGTTGTTGTTGTTGCTAGGATTGTAGTAGTTAATGCTACATTAGACACGATTTCGCTTCCCCCACACCCTCACCCCGCCCCCCGAACATTGCAATTTACTCTCGCGTCATTGACTCTACCTTCGCATCAGCGCATCTCTCCGTTTGCCGTCTGTCCGTGCGTTATCTCTTTCCGTAACACGATGATGATGATGACGACGATGATGATGATGGTGATTATGATGATGATGTGTTATGATGTATCTCTGTGCTGATGTGCTGTTTATCGACTGCCCTCGGCCCAACTTCACTGCCCTGCGCTGAGTTCCTGCCTCTCACTCCTTCGCTCCTGCTCGATCCCTCCCCGTCACATCCATCACTTGCACTTCCCGTCGCCACACACACACACACGCGCACCCGCCACACACACGCGCGCACACACTCAACGCCAGTAACCTGAGTATCTTTGTCGGTACTGTGAGTAAGATGGACTTCCGGTTTCCTGTTTCCGCCTGTCGAAGTTCTTTCAGTGAGCTCCACATTTAATTTTTTCCTTTCTTTTCGCCTTTTTTATAATATTGTAATATTCCATGCCAGTATCGAGCAGACACTTTCAAATTCTTTCCCGTTTCTAGCTAAAAACGAGCACTTTTCCCCTGTTTGACCTTTTAAAGGGACCAACTACGATTTCAAGACATGATTTCACGTACAAGAAACTGTATAAAAGTCGGTCGATAGTCGATAGAAGATCTTTAAATAAGACATCGATTGGTTCGGTCTTTGTTCGGTTTTAAATTTTCCAGCTTTAATTAATCTTGTGTATCGTTCGGTCACTTGTATTTCCTCCAATGCTCTGTTGCTTGGGTAAATCACTTACAATTTATTCGTTTCAGACGTCAGATTATCGTATAAATGTAACTGAGACGTATAAATAATGGCCACTTAGCTTTTTAACGAGCTAATGGAGTGGTATTTCGATGACGTCAGACGTTGTTATGTAAAGTGGGGCCGGGGGACCGGCAGCAGCAGCAGAACCTGATCGAAGCTGGAGCCAGAGAATAGACATGGAAACAAGGCCACGGAGAGAAGCATTGACAAGTGGATCTGAATCTGAATAATTTAAAGTATTAATAATGGACATGTTACCGAAGACTACAGTAAACTCTTGATAACAAGGAATAGAGGAAAGCAAGAAAGAAGCAATAGAGAAGTCGACGAAATATGGAACCAGGAAATACTTAAAATAATCCACGAAAGATGGTCTATGGATGCTCTGATGGATGTTTTAAAGCTGTAATCAGCTGTTGGTGATCGTGAAATTACTGTTGAATTCCTCAAATCGCCGTAGCTCTTTCGGTAAATGTCTTTTCTTTGTTTTTAAATTCCAATTGATCGTCATTCTGTTGTTATTCTGATTTCGCTTCTTCTGATTTCCGATTCGATCGCATGGACCCGGTTGAGGGCTTGAACATTTACCGTCAAGGTTCCTTGAGACATCGAGTCTCCGCCGATTAGTCTAAAAGCCATTAAATTCCGAGTAGCCGGCGTTTCTCATTGGCTCAGGCAGACACGAAGTCGCCCTCGACAGCAGAGCCTCGTATTTATTTTGCTGCTCGGCTCTCGGTTGTTTTCCTTTCGGCCGCTGCTAGTTGCACATCATCGTACTTTCCGTGCCACATTCTGTGGAACTCAGCAGCAAGTCATCACAGCTGCAGGTGCCGCCATCCGCAGCTGCATCGCCGCGCCGATGTGTCTGTGAACATTTGAAGCGAAAGCGAACATTTGGATCGACTCAGGTCTGAATGCCGTCCGTCGGCGGCTCCGGCGGCGAACCCGAACAGACAGAGCGGAGCGGTGCGGTGCGGAGCGCATCGAAACAGCTTCACAGGATTTTACGGCATCAGTTTTTGGCATTGCTTTTAATTGTTATGAGTATTTTTGTTGCGGATCACGCTGTGCGGTGAACCGTTGGCATTGCACTGGTCCAAATAATGATCGGAGCCGGTGATGGCGATGGCGATGGTGATGTTGACGGTGGGATCATCAATCGGCTGCAGTCGTCGTTGTGCGTCGTCATCTTTCAAGCCCTGCGTCATAACTCGGCGTCGTTCCCAAGGATTCGCCTTTAATTTACGACGCTCACAATGACGATGCTGCCAGAGCCGAGAATTAATGGATGCGGCACCGAACGACGACCCATTCGACAACGGATCAGCCTCGATCACAGCGCTGCCCGGCCGATGGCCAATAAATTAATTTCTGAAAGGGAGTCGAGACGGGAAAATATGAAGAATCAATTCGCTGTAGCTGCGGGGCATTTATGTGATTTCCTCCCATTTCAACGCATAGAAATCTTCAATAAATAAATGTTTATAGATAGAAACTCAGATGAAAATATTTTGGGACGTAGAAGGAAAAGTTTGAAGCGTGTTTCGGACCTCAAATCATGTCCTTATTTACTTAAAGCGTCTCCTCCGCCTTCACGCTGCTTCAATTTCATAAAAAACCCGATGAAAATCTAAAATAATGGATTCCACTTCAATTCGTTGGACTTTCAGTGATTTTTGCTCTTGAGAAGGGGGAGTGAGGGGCGGAGGGGCGACACACGCTGAGGGCATTTATGATTGCTGTAAGGAATTTCATATCTTGAAGCTCTAAACGATGTCTTCAGCAAATAAACCATCACGACGTCGCTTGGAGTCCAGGTTGCGCTCCCTTCGCATCCCCCTCCCTCCCTGCGACACGAAGTGAATCCATAAAAAATCCCAATCGTCTATTGTAATGCAAGGCGATAGTCGACGAGCTGCAAGTCAAGGGCACGTCTCACGCTGTGCAAGATGTTCCAAACAGACTTTCCGTCGACAGTCCACCATCCGCCAGCCGAAATTAGTTGCTGCAGATGCTGAGGGTTTACTTAAGGCGACGGCAGACGCGGCGACGTCGGTAGCGGCCCATTGAAGGGTGCAGCGTCGGGCTTCCGTCGACGGGCTCAGTTTTAGTCGGGCGTTCGTTAAGTTACTCGCTTTAATTGGGGATTTGCGTACGTGGGGGTTGTGCACGCCACGCCCCCGCCACCGCCGACGACTAAGCGAAGCATACTTCGAGGCGTTACCTGGCCAACGAGCGGACAGCTTTCAAGAGCGGTTCACCGCAGCACAGCCTCCTCCTTCTCCCTCTTTTCCTCCTCCCAATTGAAGCTGCAGCCTCAAAAAGTATCACATTTTTATTAATGCAGACCGACAGAAACGCATTTGCTTTAAGCTGCACGAACGAAGACGCCGAAGGGGCTCCTTTGGACCTTGGCAAGTGCGGATTCCGCTCCGAAGCAGACGTTCGCTCCACGTGCACGTAATCCTTTAATTAGGTATCAAACGGAACACCAATTAGGCCGATTTATTGCAATGATTTGTGGGCTCGGCAGCTCTTCAAAAGCGTGTATCGCGCAGCAACGCGCTGATTGCAAGAACACCGCAATTTCCACGTTATTCTAAACCACGTCAACAGCAACACATCAACCGTTGAACGGGGGAAAAAAATGCAGATTACCCCAGCCCAAAGGGTCCCGAAAATAACTCATGGAAGTGTGAGGCGAAGAACGTAGAAAGTTTGAATAATTTTTGATTAGTTTGAGTAGTTAACATGAACTGAGGCTTTAATGGCAGTTAATGTCTTTGATGAACTTTCGGAAATGCTGTAAATTTACTAAAACCACTTGGAATTAAACGTTTCCTTGCAATAATCCCCTTTAAAATCCTTCTTTTTCACCCCTTTGATGATGTTAAAATCCGTTGTTAATGATTAACAACCGCTATTAACCTATTTAGAGTCGTTGTTAACTGTTAACATGCGAGTCTTAACAACGTAATATTCATTGTTAATGATTAACAACGAGTGTTAACAAGACGCTTCAGCAAAGAATCGGCAGAATTTTTCAATTCGGGTTGAAATCAACTGGAATTTCTGGATTTATAAATGTGTGTAAATAGTTTGTAGCGATGTACAGTGATTTATTTATGTATTTGCAGAGCCTTATTATATGTATTTAAGGATATGACATGCCCATTTTTTTTTTTTTGCAATTCTCATGCTTTTGTTGACATCAAAACGAAGGAGAAAAAAAAATTTCAAAATAAAATCGTAGCTCTAAAAACTAAAACCTGACATTGAGAAGGAAATACAAAAACCCATAGAAAAAAAAACAAACACACACACAGACAGACAGACAGACACACAAACAGACAGACAGGACGAAGTACAACGGAGAGAGAGGGGGAAAAAGCAACTGCAATTCTAAGAAAAACACCGAAAAACTCACCAATCCTTAGCTCATGATGAAGAGGTGATAAAGCAGTAAAATAGTTTTTTTTTCGTTGTTGTCTGTTGTTGGCAATGGAATAAAACTACCTGTGTGAATAGTACTGGGAGTGGAAATAAAAATGGAAATGGAAACGATGAAGGGCAACGAAAGAGATTTATGCATTATCCTTGCGGTAGGGTTTCCCGAGAAAAGGCACTACAACAGCAGCGCCAACAACAACGCGGCTAAGCATCATTTGTGTCAGCTTTATTTTCGCTCCTTTGCGAACGGCGCGGTACCTGCGAGTGGACCGAGGGTCGGGAAGTTGGCGAGATTCGAAATTCCGAGGGATTGCCGGAGTTTTGCGTTTGAGAATAATCGCCAGAACGAGTCTTATGAATGTATTTGCGACATGACACCTGCTCAGATCGAATGACAGCCACACACAACAACAACGACAACGACAACGACAATTGCACACAAGGCCACACTTTGAATAATCCCTGCGGGTGTTGCTCGCATGGATATGGACGCCATTGGATGCTCTGCAATGCTGCCCGATGGAAACTTCTCGCAGAGTATTAAAAGTTCGTCGTGTAGAGCATCGCAACAACGACCAACGCCGCTGCAGAAATAATCTACATACACACTAACAACACACACACACGACTGTGCTTTGAACGCGTGATACGGAACTTCGATTTCGGCGATCTTCGGCTCAAGCCAAGAATTGAGAAGCTCTTCAAATGCAGACGACGAGCACAACGTCAGATTCTTCTCCCACGTTCACTCTTTTGCAAACGTGACCCTCGCTCTTCCTCTCACACTCCAAATCTATCGCTTTTGCTAACGATTATTATTATGATAACGATTTGCGGACTCTCATCGATGCAGGCAAACAGCAGCTCACTCTCATTTTCTTACACTCTCTCTCATTGATGTTGTTGTTGCTGCTTGATAACAATTCACGGACTCTCAACTGTGTGGCCAAAGAGCAGCAACAGCCGAAGCTACGCAATAAACAAGCACACAAACAACGCAACGAAACGTCGCGTTTACAGTTTCGTGGTGTATCGTCGTTAATCGTTAATATTCATGAGGGTCTTTCGACGCTGCACTATAAAAGGACATGAAAATAAACGTGGTTACAGGATACGCTCGATCGAAATGAATTGGAACGAATTCGCATTCATAATTCATCATCATCGAGTCTTAAAATTTCGAAATCAGGAAAAAAATCCTAAACACGACAATTCGTCACGATGACGTCACGCACCGAAAATCAATTTATGCACAGCCACAGCAGCGCACAACGTTGAACAGTAGCAACAACAACGAAAATACGCAACGAAATTTACACGTTTCACGAAGTGTTCGAGGAGGAGATGCGAATAGATACGAAATCAAACCCCACACTCCACAGTTTTATGCGATTCCATATTTTTCGACGCACTCAAAACGCGTGAAGATTCCAGCGGAGATCTCAAGTGGGTCTTGTTGAGGAAGAGAACGGGGAGACAGAGTGGGAAGAGAGCACGAGTTCGCGAGAGAGAGGCGAAAGCTGTTGTGTTGTGGTTTTTTATGCTTTAAATAACATGACGAAGGACGTGAGTCGATGGAGCAGCTGGCGAAATTCTCAGCAGATTCTACGACGTGGTGAAAAAGGTGGGCGCTGGGTGATTATTATTAATTTGATTATCATTGAAAAGTGAAGCAGAAAACCGTTTTTTCCTTTTTTTCATATTTATTAAATACAAATTCAGCCAAACATTATTTTTACGTGTTCAAATCGAGCTTAAAACTGATTTAAAACTGCTTTTTATTTACTTTTTATGCATGTAAGAAAATTAAATGATGGGAAAAACTGCAAAAGAACTTCTAAAATCGTACGAAAATCGAAGCTTTCGTGTTTTTTCACTCGTTCTGTGGTTAATTTAGTCGAAAAGATGTTTAATTTGTCTCTTCATCGATTTGATCACAGTTTTTATTGTCGTTTCTTTCTTCTGCGACTTTCTAGTGATCAGCATATAACTGAAACTCGCCGATTAACCGTTGATTGTCGATGGAATTAAACGGCACCGCGGCGGTCCCGATTTTAATGGCCTTTAATTCGGTCGACGGTTCCTTAACACGTTCACTTTCACGCTCGCAACGGAATCGTGTTTCTCGACCAGTTTCTATCAGAGCTCTAATTCAGTCTTTCTCTTTTTTCGCAGCTACAGAAAAAAAACAACAACCGAAATTCAACAAAATTTCATTCCAATCGTTAACGCTGCTGCTGAAATGAAGATGCTTTCGTTGTAACTGTTGTTTTCACATCAAATGCTGCTGGCAAGACCGTTAATTTGATTAAATATTACCGCTACGTAGCCCAATTATCGATGGCAATAAATTTCGTGAACGCGAAGCCAAACGAACGAACGCATAAACAAACAAACGAACGAACTCTGCATCTAATTAGAGATCGCCGAATGGAGTTCGTGTAGCGCGCTCAGGAGAGGCGAGCCGACGAGAGCGTGGCGTGGATCTCTTCTGTTTTCACCCGTCGCCGGCTAAGAATCTCACCTCGACGCCTGCCGCACGTCGTAAAACTTCGTCGATTGATACTTAATGAATGAGTTAATAATTTACGATGGTGAATTACGCTGTTGTTGTTGTTAGTATAGCAGAGGTGGGAACATGTGTGTGTGTGTGGTTGTAGCTGGTGGCGAGAGCAACAGCAGCATCTGTCACCGCAAACGCTGATTAAAGCTGCAACGGCGAAGAGCGGAGGTGGGGAAATTATTTAATGATGCGTGGCTAGAAGACAGCAGAGGGCACGCGTTCAGCTTTTTATTGTTATTAGGCGAGCAGCTCGTAAAATCCAATCGATAAATCGTTGGGGTTCGTGAAGTTCCTCTGCGTCGTCGTCGTCGTTGTTGTTGTTTTACATCCGCCTGTGGCAAAATCAGGAATCCGAGGAAATATCGTAAAGTGAAAAACGAAGATGTTTGAAAATTTGAAATTAATAGCACGAAAGTAATTTGATTTATTTGGAATAAATAAAAAGATTTGATTACTTTTTTAGTGTGCACAGCATATGCTTCTTCTTCCTTTGAAGCGGCAGTGAATTTACGCCCCATGTTTGTTCATCCGGGCGATTCCGCTGTCAATATTATTAAAGCAGGCGTTTACTAAACATCCGACAGACACAGCGGCAAGTGTTCGCCTCGCCGCCCTCCACTGACTCGCTCGAACTGACAGCGCTTCGTCCATTCGATACAATTCAATTGCACTTAAACATTTAATTGCCTCTTCGTGAAGCGGAGAAGCATTTGAAGTGCACACAGTGCAGCGATTCCGTTGCTTTGTGCAGCCAACAGCCAAACGACAAAGCACAAACACACAAACAAACACCATCGCCACAACGTGTAATCATCGGCGACGAACTCGACTCGCCCGACAATTATCAACGCATGCCAATTGGAATCCACTGCAGCCGAAGACAAACTCCTTCGTCTTCCATACATACATACGTGTTGCTTTCAATTGAACTCCTCTCCGCACTCACGCGCTCGCTCTCTCTCAGCGAGGGGGAGTCACGCTCCAAAGCGAAAGTGCTCACCACAGCCGATTGCTGAAGAGTTGAATTTTTATCGCTCACGTGTTGCTGTTCGCTGCGTTCGATGAGCGCCGTGAAGAGAACGAAGTCAAGCGAGTAAATCACAGCGGAGAAACAATCAAAGCTGAGATTTTAATGTTTCGCAAGACGACGGAGGATGTCTTCGGATGGCCGCGTGATGTCACGCAGCAGCTTGCGGAATGTAAACATGCGTGCGTGTGTGTGTGTGTGTGTGTGTTGAGTGTGCGTTGTCCATTTTGGGGCTAGATTTTGGGGATGAATGAGCTTTAAGATGGCGTCGGCAGAGAGCCGTCCACGACGTCCAATGGATTGCGATTTCGATTTCGCTGCCGTTCCGAGTGGCTGCGCATCTAGCGGCGACGTCGTCGACAACATGGCGTCAATTAAGAGCCAACAAAATGGCCTCGTGCAGTGCCACTAACAACGATCCCGATTTGATTGACATGTCGTTGACTTCGCCTCAATTAATCCAGTGAGCATGCTCGGTAATCAGCCGCCGTCGCCGTCGCCGTGGCAGCATCCGCGCAACCCTCTTCAATGCGGTGCTCGCCTCGCCTCGTCTATTTAATGCACTCAAAGTGGATTTTAATTTTGTTTTATTTGATTTGCTTTGATTGCCCGTCGCGCCGAGTTGAGTTCGCAGCGGTTCGTCGCCGCGGCGAAACGGTGCGGGGTGAGAAGGCGGTCAGAGGGCGCTGGGCTGCGCATGGGCTGTCCGCAGGATTACGCGTTGTTGCGGTGCGTCGAGGGGATCGCAGCAGCAGCTGCTCTCGACGGTAATGCCCACTGCGCCGCCTCGCCTCGCCGCGCCCTCTGCGCCGTTCCCACGCCCGGCCGCTGCACCAATTACGCAATTACCGAAGCCGCTTTCTCCCAGCGAGCGTCAATCGCTTGCGAGGCCGACCGCCCGAGGCTCTCGAGCGGCTCTGACGTTTCGCACTCTTCAGTTGCGGCCGCAAATCGCCTCGTCGACACGCAACCGGCGCAAAAACTGCAGCTTCGCAATTAGCAAATCTCATTGCGGGCGAGAAGCAGCCTCGATCCCGGCTGCAGCTTCGGTGGGAAGCGAGGCGGCGTGGGAGTCGCCGGCGGCCGGCGCGGACGCAGACCAGAAGCTGACAAGGAATAAATGCAAATAAGTCGAAGTTAATGGCACTAAATTAAGTCAAACACTTAACACTTCATAAACAGAACAACGGCTGCGGTAAACAGATGAAGGGTGAGCGTGGCGGGGGGTGGGGAGGGCGGGGAAAGGGCCTGACAAGACGCTGGATCGTCTATCACAACTTCTGCTGTGGAGTGCGTCACTCTGGACGCAACTTTTCATCGTGGACAGCTACAAGGACTTCCAGTGGCCTCGGCTGACCCACGAGGCGCTCGGCCGGCGCAGTCGTGACTTGGCGCCAAGCGAGGGAGCGGCTGCGGGAGCGTGGCGCGTTGTGGGTGCTGCGATGAGCTCCGGAGCAGCGCCGAAAGCCATAATCTCTCCTTTTCGGTGTCGCTTTCGGATAATCTTCTCTTTCTGCTGCGTTTTCGTAGATCGCCCGAAGGTAGAAAGGCTGCCACGCCGAAATAAATCCCTTTTCGCCTGTTGCTGCTGCTGCATTGTACTCACACACACACACACACACACACAAAGCACACATGCAGCCGAAGTGAAATTGCACGCCAAAATTATTTAAAAACTCATAATTTACGAGATTATCATTAAAATCAGCAGAGGCACGGAGATGATGAATGGAGCGAAATGAAGCAGTCGTCGGGGGCGGGGGGCGTGTGGAGAAGAAGCAGCATCTCGTTTTCTGTTTCGCGCAGAACGGAAGTCGTTTAAAATGGACTTGAGTCGGGCGCGAATCTGCGCGGGATTAAAAAAAACCGCGTCACTGACAATAAATCGCCGTCGACGGCGCTGCCGCCACGTCCAGCGGCGTCGTGGTCGCTGCCGGACAGGCGATTAATAAACTTGTAGACTCCTTAGCGCGTCCTGGACGCAGTTCGTGCAGCCGGCGACTGCGTGGGGGCCGCGAAATGCGACTGCTGCACTCGGCGAGCGTTTCGATTTCATCCGAGCCGAGGCTGCCCGAGGAGCGACAGTGAAATTTAGACGCGAAAATTGAAGTTTCCGAGGAAGCTTCACAGAATCGACGTCGTTTTTACTGCGTCTTCCTCCACAACAGCAACGACAACAACAACAACAACAACGAAAACGTTGATTAAGTAAATGATGTGCATTAAATATTCAACATGCGCCGCTCGCGACGCACTCACTCTCGCTGCATTCATTTTACAGTAAATTTGCGAAGAACACCGAAGCAAATAACAATGCAAATCGTCTTCGTGAACGTCGACACTCACTCCTCTCTCTCTCGCTCTCTCTCTCTCTCTCTGAGACTCGTTCGTGCTGCGTCTCGTCATCGCGCTGCTGCCGGCGTCACCGTCTTTTGACATCTTTTGTATTGGGCGCAGAGTGACGCGTTGCTGCGTCGTTGCCACTGTCGACGGCAGCGAAATTCATTTAATTAGATGCATAAAAACTCATTAAGATAAGAGCTGCTGAATAATATGCGCATTGTGTGCGCTTGCAGCCAGCATCGTCGCTGTGTTAGTGAAGTAATTATCCCGGTGGCGGCAGGAGCGACAGCGGCGGCGGCGGCCAGCAACGATGAGCTGCTGCAATTAAGTAAAGGACTCCACTTAATTAACGAAGTCAAGTGTTGCAATAAAACGCGCACGGGCGCCGCTGCCAGTGAGCGGATGGACTGCCAACGAACGCCGCATTAAAAAGTCAAAGGAAATCCTCACGACGTGCCAACGAATTCCCCAAGAATTTAACACGAAATCCATCAGCAATCCACAGGAAATCCACAAGAAATCCCAAGGAAATCATAAAGAAATTCCACTCAAATGCAAAAAACTAAAAGAAATCGCAATGAAATTCTAGGGAAATCCTTAAAAAATCCTAACAAAAAAGTCTAAAAGAAATCCCAAAGGAAATCCGCACCCAATCCACAAAAAATCCCACTCGAATCCTTCCCGAAATCTCAATGAAATGCCAGCGATTTTTCCGAATTGGGCTTCGTCTGCTCTGAAATGGGCTACACAAAGTTTTTCACATCAACACAAAGTTTCATAAAATGCAGTCACATGTTTCTAAACAATGTCTAAACAAAGGATCGCTTGCAGTCCTTTCAATGGCGACGGAATGAATGAGTGAATCGACGTTTGGGTGCATTCGCAGAAAAGCGTCACGACTGCTTCAATGGCAGCATTGAATCGTGGAATGTGTGCCAGGAAGCGAGTCCACTGTCAAGGTTAAACACCTGCTGACAAATCGGCGCGCTGTCTGCTAATCGACCGCCGTTTATCAGCTCGCGAAGGCGACTTTCGATGTGTTTTCGATGGCCGAAAAGCGGGCCGCCGCCTCATCAACGGATTGTTTATTGAGCTGTTGGTGTTTTCGGTGCGACGGAAGCTGCTTGGAATGTGGTCGAAACCGTTAAGCAGCTGCGGCGGAGGAGAGCGACGCCGATTCATTAATTGGAATGTCGAGAAGCGTGACATTAAAGAGAAAACAGTGAAAAGCCAGCGACGGCGAGCAGCAAACGGTCAATAAAACGAGATAAAGGCTAATAACAGATCGGCCAACGGCATCGCAGTTAACTGTAAACAAACGGCGATCGGATGAGCTGGAAACAGCGTCGCAGCAGACGACGACGGCATTTCAACGAAATAACAATAAAAATCACAGCAATAAAAGCAATTATTGCTGTTCGATGGAAGGAGCAGCTTCGGCGGCCGGCGAATGCGGATTAGTATTAATTAATATCGATTTGAATGTAGTTACATGTGCCTCGTGCAACATCTCCGAGATGCAGCCACGTAACATGTAAATTCAGTTGCTGCAGATGCGAATTTTCCAGGCGAGCGACGCGGAACAAATATTCAATCAATCACAGCCGGCGTCCGGCCCCTCGCCGCTCCGCCGGCCGACGGATTGGCGAAAACGTTGCCAGCCCGGACTCATCACTGCTTTCATCATGCGCTGCATGCACCAGATTCATCGAGCAATGGCATCCACTCGGCTCCAGCCTCGGCTTCAAATTGGACATCGATTGTTGCATTTCTCTCTCTGTGTGTGTGCGATGCACAAACATGGCTGTATCTGTGTTTATGGCTGTGTGTGTGCGTGTGGTTGTTGCTCGGTGCTATGGCTAGAAACGCTTGATTAAAAAATGTAATTAAACTCACCTGCTTGAGTGCAATTTGGAGCAGTGAATAAATCGCAGAGGGGCATCCAGCTGCAATTTCGCCGCCTGCACATGTGTGAGTGCGCCGCACACACACACGCCCCAACTCCATGCACCAATTAATTAGATTTTTAATTGAAAATCGAGTCAATCGAAAACTAAGCTTCACTTGCCGCAGCTCGGGTCCAGTTTCGGGTCGGAATTCATCGCAGCCACGACTCAAAAACCTCCGAAAACACGCCAATAAAAGCCGAATAAATAAAGAAATCAAAGCACATACATTAAACGGTTTCGTTTCGTTTATTATTATTGCCATTATCATTATTACTTTTATTTGTATTGCGGCTTTTGTTACTCTTACGATTCTTAACGTGATGGTGTCGCAAAGCCCCGGAAACAGCCATCATCCGGCAGAATTCAGCGTCCAGTTGCAGAAAAACCCATTTTCCAAAGACCCATTGAGCCAACAACACTGAAAACCCTCTCTAAACTCTTCCCTTTCCCGAATGAAATCTATGATAAAATGTCGAAATTGTAGTCGAAAGTGGACGATCCTTTCCTTACATCGTCTATATTCAATTTTCTATAATTTATTTTTTAATAATTTCCTTTCTTTAATATTTATATATTCTCTTCTAATCTATTTTCTTTATAACCTCCTTTCTATAATCTCCTTTCTATAATCTTTTTATACAAAATCTTTTTTTCTGCTTTTATATTATTTTATCCATAGTCCATATTTCCTCTATTCTATGTTCTACGCTCTATAATCGTTGATTGATTTACCAAACAGAACCTAACGCTGAAAACTGCTTTTAATTAATTAATTAAATTGGTCCATCGAACGAACAATGCATCGATTTGCAGGATGCGGCGATCCCCATAGACCGCACTTCTCCATCTTGCTCCACTTTTCTCGAGAAAGTCGAACTTTAAATTGTAGTTTTTATCGATTGATTGATGGATATTTTCTCATCCATTTCCATTTATTTTAATTTAATTGCTTACTTTAATTTAAGACTTAGTTTTGCTATAAAATCCGTACTGAAATGGATGGCGAAAGATCTTCGATTGTCTGTCGGTTCTCTTTGCCCTGCTGGACGACTGGGCACTGATTTCGTTGAAATTTCATTTGGAAATTGCCTTAAGCTCAGAGGCTTTCTATGTTCCGAAAAAGACCACAGAATATGAACAAAAGAAGGCTTGAAATATTCATTTCAAGTCCAGAAACTCTTCTCTTCTCTTCTTACAAAAACTCAGACCCTCAGATGTTGAAAAATGCTTTTAAAAAGGTTATAATTTAAAAGATACATGGGTCAGAAATTACCACAATTTATTGATGGGTTGTTTACAGAGGAAACTCGATTATTATTGATTATAGCAAAAGTAATATTGAACCCATGAGCACGAAGTTCTTCTTTAAAGTAACACGAAGTCTTATGGACTATACAGTCTATAAACCAGCAAATATAATCTTTATTATATTGCGATTAATGCTATATTGGTCTCCGGTGATCAGGGAAACAGAGAAAACTTTCTGGAAAATGTGTCGCAAAGATTATTTATAAATTTCTAATTATTTATTAATGTTTTTTTTCTCATTTTAGTCACATAAATCTTTTGTTTTCTCTTTTCTTTGATCTGCAGTTGTGATTATAAGCGACTATAACACAGATGGAACCCGGATATCGATGTGCATACGTGGATTTTCTTCTTTTACACGAAAGAAAATCGGTTTCAAGCTTCAGAGTTTTCAAGGTACGATTGGGATTTTTTGGACGATTGTTTTAAGATGCGAGACGACTCCAAATGCTTTTATTTTATCACTAAATTTTGCAGTTGCACTCGCAGATTTTGTGTTTCCGACGAAAGATCGCTTCCAAGCGCATCACGCCCTCGTGGACATCCTCCAACTTCTTATCCAGCTCCTTGGCCACTGCAAATGGTTATCGAAAGGCAAATGGGTCTTCATCCCGGGACCTCGCTCCGTGTGCTGCGTTACAGTGATAATAATAATCAATGCCAATAGCAAATGTTATCCGAACACATTCAAAAAAAAGGATTGAAACGCTGTTCCTGATAAGAGATGAGGGTCCTTGGATAAATCCACTGATAGACGTCGGTAAAGCGTCTTTGGTGCCTTTAGAACTGGAATCGTGTTAATGGCAGGGAAATATTCGTGATAAAAAATTTCCAGCCTTAGAAAAATACACTTCACTATGATTGTTTTTTCATGTTCCATCAATTTATACAGTTATTTATCAATAGATCCTTTAGAGATGCACCTAAGCATCACCTGCGATTTAATTTCATCGTGATTTGAATCGAGACTGAAACAAATTTCGTTCGAATTGTGATTGCTGCAGCCGTGTGAGCATTTCTAAAATATTCTGGAAAATATAATACAGTTTAATATTGCCATAATAAAAGAAATAAAAGAGCAAAGACTTTCTGAAGGAAAAATGCTGAAAAATTAAGAAAATTTGTGTGAAATTCGAAGTGCAGATCGATGCAATCGTTTCATTGGGGAAAAAGAGGAGTTCTTTCCGAGGGGAAAGGCCCATGGACTGTCTGAAGGCCTATGGAGCTCAGTTCCACCTTCCCGAAGCTTTTTTACAGCGTTTCTAAACAAAATTGAGTGAAACGAAGAATGAATTCTTGATATTTAATAAGTTTTTGGACAGTTTTGAAGCTGATTTTCCAAACTTTGGATGTCTTCGGGAATTGAATCGGCTATAAACGGGTTTTTTATGATTTTTGCACCTAAAATGGAAGCATTTCTTTTTCAATATGCACTTTTTTTGCACTTTCAACACAGCCGCAGCAGTTTGATTGGATTTTTGTGTTGTTTGTGGCAAAAAGAAAATCGAAAACACTTTAACACAACAAAAAAAATGAAAGACAAAAAAAAACTGCCTTTTCAAAGCGTAATAATTTATTTTATTTCAGGGATTTTTAAAGAGTTTCTCGAGGCTTGTGGATAACCTTTGAACTCGGCTGAAATGAGATGCGGCGGTTAATTTTATGGCGATTTTGAAAGCGTTTGCATGAAGTGTGAACCACGATACACACACACACACACACACACACACACACACACACACACACACACACACACACACACACACACACACTAACACACATTTAATCACTCTGTGGATTTTCAATTGACGAAAGCTTCGAACAGCGACGATGACGAGCGAAATCTTTGATTGCCGTCGGCTTTTATAAATCCAGAAAGCAATTTTCTCTTCTTCCCCTTCTTCTTCTTCTTCTTCTTCTTTAGCACTATTTGAAATAAAATTTCGCAAATGATTTATTTTTTTGTTTTTTTTTTTGTAAACATGTTTTTATGATTTTATTTTGGAATTCATTTATTATCATTATTATATTTGAATTTAGTTTTTTGAATTAATGAATTTTTGTTGTATTTTGGTGGCTTCTTCTCCTCCCGTTTTTCGCTCCTTTCTAACGATTTGCGATTTTTCGTCGATAATTCGTCAGCTGCGAATTGATTTTTGCTGTTGTTCTGTTGTGTTCTTATTTCATATATTCTATGTAAATACTACATAAAGTATTATTATAGCATTTAAAGCAATTGTTATGTATAAAATGTAAACTTAAATAATTAATAATGCAACTTAAAACTAAACAAAGAAAAGGCTTTCGCTTCAAATCGAATCGTTTTCAGTTTTTCGCATAGCTTAAAGACGGAAAAACACCAATTATATAAACGCTAATGAAATTATCCAAGCCATTCATTAATTTATCCATCAATTCATCCATGAATCGATGGAAGATTTCATATGAAATTTGCGTAAAATCAAAACTGTACAAGTTACAAAATAACTGAATAAGATTGACGATAATCGTAATTAAAATAAATTGTAATCGTAATAATAATAACTGTAAGAATAAGCATAAAAACCATATTAATAATCGTAGTAATAATCAATTTAAAAATCACTTTAATAAACGTATGAAAAATCAGTGAAAAACATATTGAAAACCATTAAAATTCATCGCTTTAAAAATCATGAAAAATCTCATTAAAATGATAAAATTAAAATCATTAAAAATCATATTCAAAATCATTGAAATTCTATTAGAAATCCTTTTAATAATTGCATTTATAATAATTTTAATAATCATTTTAAAAGTAGTTAAAAATCATATTAAAAATTTTATTAAAATTCATATTAAAAATTATTAAAAATCTTTTTAAAACTCATATTAAAAAACATATTCAAAATCATATTAAAAGTCATTTTAATAATTGTATTAATAAAAATTTCAATAATTATTTTTTTGGTGTCATTAAAACTCATTTTAAAAAATATTAAAAATTATTAAAAATCTTATTAAAATCGATTTTAGTCGTCATTTGAAATTTCATATTAAAACTCATTTTGAAAATCATTAAAAATCTTAATAAAAATTATTAATAATTCTATTAAAGATCACATTAAATGAAATTGTAATAATCATTTTAGCAATCGTATTAAAAATCATATTAACACTCGTTTTAAAAATCATTTTAATAAAACTTTTAATAATCATTTTAATAAAAGTTTCAATAATAATTTGAATGATTTTAAGAATGACTTTAATCGTGATATGAAAAATCAATTTAAAAATAGTTTTAATAATTTTCAATAATAATTTTAATACGCATTTTAATGATCATTTTAATAACTACTATTTTAATAATAGCGAAAGTGTTTCGAAACAAATTCAACTGAACATTTCTATTATTTTATCACACGTTTTAATTAAATTGATTTGAGCAATTCAAGAAAATTCATGAATCCTTGTTACTGTCTTCTGCTACTTTGTCTTCTAGTTCTACATTTTCCTCTTCTACAACTTCTTCTTCTTCTCCTTCTTCTTCTTCTCCTACTTCTTCTTCTTCTTTTGTATCTTCTTCATCGAGTTCTCACTTGCGAATTCATACTTTGGAATGTGTTGTTTCCTGTGATCGATCCTAACGAAGTTAAACTCAAGTCCGTCATCAATCGAACTCCGCATGGAATGTAATTGAATAGTGCAAGTTGCATGAAGGGGGAGCGGAGGCGGGGACGAGGAGGGGGCGAGGAGCAGGTCGAGGAGTCGGTGATTGCGTTGGTCGAGTCGGGGTTCGTGTCTGGGAGCTACTCTAATCTCTCGCTACTTCAGTTGATAATCGTTCAATTGTGTTACGTAAGAATATAACTGCTATACTGCAATAATAATAACGGTAATCATAATAACTTAGGCCTAGTATAAAGATAGCTTAGTTAGTGTCTAGTAATTTACAAGGTGGACGAGATATCCAAGAGTCCTGCCGCGTCCTGCAGGTGCTGAAGGTGGTGCTGGTGCTGGTGATGGTGGTGATGGTGATGGTGCAGCAGGGCCAACGGGCCGCCGCCGGCCGCGAGCCCACCTCCGTTCGCAGCGGCACTCAGCCGGCCGACGATCGACGCTGACGAAACCACGGCTGCCGTTGCCGCTGCGTTGCCGAGGGCTGAGGAGCAGCTGCTGCTGCCGCTGCCCCCGCTGCCACTGCTGCCGTGCTGCAGGTAACCGAGTTGGGGGTAGTGATGCAGCGGCGAGTGCGCTGAGTGCGCCGATGAGCGACTTGCTCCAGATCCGGACGATCCCGATGCCGTTGGACTCGGGCCCCCATTTCCGCCTCCGCCTCCGCCTCCGTCTGCGCCGCCGCCGCCCCCGCTGCTGCTGCCGTTGATGTAGTTCAGAATCAAGCCGCTGCTTTGATGCCCCCCGTCGCTAGCCCCCAACATCCCGTTGTGCAGCGAGTTGGAACTGGAGTGGTTCGAGGAGGCGCCCGAAGTCGTCGCAGCCCCCGCTCCCGACGCTGCGGCGGCCAGTCCGAGGTGCGGGTGCAGTTGCGGGGGCGCTTGATGCAAGGCTTGGTGCAGGTGCGCCTGAGACTCGCTGTGGTGGTCCAGCTCCATGTGCGCCGATGGGTGGTGCTGCAGATGGTGGTGGTGGAGGGGGTTGTGATGGTGGAGCGGGCCGCCGGAGGGCGCTGGCGCTGCCTGCGACGTGGCGGCGGGCGGGGACGACTGCACCAGCGCTATGGAGGTGGCCGGGTCGGAGGGGCCCGCGGCGGACAGCAACGACTGGCCGAAGGACGAGGCCAACTCTCACATGTGGGCGAGGGGCGCCATGGCGCGCATCGACTGCTGGTGGTGGTGGTGCTGCTGCAGGTCCGGCGAGCTGCTCTGGTAGTGCATCAGGTTGCGCTGGTGCTCGGCGGCGGCGGCGGCTGCGGCCGACACCTGCATCCCGTCAGGTATGTGGTACATGTTCATGAGATGGTTCAGGTCCGCCGACTGCTGCGTGCTGCCGTACTCGCGCTTCATGATGTGGTTGTTGTTGCTGCTGCTGTTGTTGTTGTTGCTGGCGGGGTTTTGCGACGCACTGTGCATGGGCCCGGGCGAGACCGGCTCCGACTTGATGCTCGAGTCGCTCGGACTGTGGCTTTGGCAGGAGACTTGCGAGCCGGGCTGGCCGGGCAGGCCGTACGGGGAGCCCGGCTGCTGCTGCTGCTGGCCGACGTTGTTGTAGGGCGAGCCCGGCTGCAGGCTGCCGTACGGGGAGGTCTGGCCGCCGGACACGGTGCCGTACATGCCGTAGCCGGCGCCCGCCGTGGCGTTCATATAGTTGATGGAGCCGGCTGCCGCGGCGGCCTGGTGCATCTGGCCCATGTCGTAGCGGTGGTAGTTGCCCATGTAGGCGCCGTGCTGGGTCTGGTAGGCGGCGGCCGAGGGGTCGTGCATCATGTAGCCGTTCGGCATGTAGCCGTTGGGGGCCGTCATCTGGTACATGTCGCGGTTGACGGCGGCCGCCTGCTGCGCCGACATCGCCGACGGGGCGGCGTTGCGCTGCGCCGGCGCGTTCGGCTCGGAGGCCTGCAGCAGGGCGCCGACTCCGACGCCGACACCCAGCGGGTACTTCTCCTTGGTCTTGGTGAGGGTTTTTGTCTTGCGGCGCGGCCGGTACTTGTAGTCCGGGTGCTCCTTCATGTGGACGGCGCGCAGCCGTTTGGCCTCGTCGATGAACGGCCGCTTCTCCGCCTCCGAGAGGTCCTTCCACTGCGCGCCCAGCCGCTTCGAGATCTCCGAGTTGTGCATCTTCGGGTTGTCCGAGGCCATCTTGCGGCGCTGACCGCGCGACCACACCATGAACGCGTTCATCGGCCGTTTGACGCGATCGGCGTTTTGCTGATTCTTGTTGGCGGTTGTGGCATTGTTATTGTTGTTGTTGCTGTTGTTGTTGTTGTTCAAGGAGCCGTTGTTGGGAGCCACTCCGCCGCCAGCCCCCGGACCGCCCATGTTCGGGTGGTGGTGGGGATGGTGATGGGTCTGGCCCGGCGACGTCATGTGATGGCTGCCGACGCTGGACTGCGTGGGACTCAGGTCGCTGGCGCTGTGCAGCGGCGAGCCGTGGGCGCTCATGTGCTGCTGCACGCCCGCGTTTCCGTTCATCACGTTCGCCATGCTCGACTGCAGCGAGCTGAGCGCGTTGCCGCCGCCGCCACCGCCGCCCGCCGTGGAGGCGCCCTGGCCCTGGCTCTGGCTCTGGCTGGAGGGGAGGTGCGAGGTCATGTGGTGATGGTGGCTGGACAGGTGCGACTGGCCCAGGTTCATGAGCGGCCCGAGAGCGCTGTACGGGGACGCGGTGTGCGCGTGCAGCCCGGCCGCACTGTGGTGCGGCGGCATCGTGGCGTGCAGGATGCCGCCCTTCATGTCCGACTCCATGGTGAGCATGTCGAGGGCCGCGCTGGGGACACTCGCGACGCTAAGGGCGCTCGGGGACGCGTTCGCGGTCGGCTGAAGGACGCGTGTGCTGGCCGCTGGAGGCGCTTGTAATCCAAGGACGCAGACGGTCGCTTACGACGACCGCCGACTGAAGGACGACTGTACTATTATCCTGTTAACAGCGAGTGAGCCGTCATTTGCTGGAGCGGCGGTCGGACGTCGTCGAGGAGCCGCGGATGGGACGAAGGACCTGCATTGGAGTCCTTGGCGCTGGCGAATGTTCGAGTTGCTGTTCGTATCCGGCTTCAAACACACGCACATTCACGAGGACTTTCTAGGATGAGTTCGTTTTTGCCTATTTTGTTTTTTTTTTGCAGAATTTTTTCAAAGTTTTTTTTTGTTTTGCTTTTATTTGGTAAAGTCCACACAAACTGAAGAGGAAAACTTGGCTTCGATTGTTCGCTTTTTCCTTTATTAATCTTTGTTATTCTTGTTATTCGCGTTCCGTTTTGCGTTCACGTTTGCCCGATCCGATTCTTCCGATCGCAACACAATTCGCTTTGGGTCGATTGTTGAACAAAAGTCTTTTTAGTTTCTTTCAGCACCGACAACACACAAAGACGACGATCGTCGACGAAGAACAAACCCCGAATGAGTTTTCCGAAATGTTAATTTTCCGAAATAAACATCCTCGCACACACACACACAAACAATTCAAACCGAAACACACACTCGCTGCGCTTGTTGTTTTTCGGTTTTTGGCGTTACGTTTCTGTGCACTCTCGTTACGTAGCTACTTGGATTTTTTGCTGCTGCGTTTTTTGCCTGGTGTCTGATTGTCTCTTGGAACTTTGCTAGAAGTGATCGAGTTCGTGTACGAGCGACGCGCGAAATACCTCCACACAGCGCTGAATTGAGCACCTTTCTGTTTTGTGGCGACGACTTCGAAACCTGTTCGAGCTACCCGAGTGCATGAATCGCCTCGCCGTCGTCGTCGTCGTATCAACTGAACTGTGTATCCGCAGCAGCCGACGTCGCTGTGCGCTGCTTTGCCAACAGCTGTCTCACATCGCATGCCGAACGCGAATCGTGCTCCACTCTTCGGGTGGAAAGCGAAGCAAGCACAGAGCTTGTCGTTGAGCGGAGAGAGAACGGAAGGCTCGGTGCGAACGCTGAGCCGAACGAGCAAACGGAACAGCAAATGCAAATGCGTAGTGAAGAGATTTTCTGGTTTGTGCGAGAGTGTGTGCGCTCGCTTGGCTGTGTGCGGCGCTTGCTACGGCGTACGTGTGTCGCTGCGAACGGCGATGGGCTGGATTTTGCGCAGCATGACGTCCACTGCCAGCCGAATGAGCCAATGAGCGGCGTGTGCGAGCAGCAGCGCCGAATGTTGCCGATCTCCTTCGACGACGAAGTGTGACGACTGCTCTCAGTGGCTGTGGCGCTGTTGCTGTCAACGCGTCCCTCCGCCGCGCCGAGTCGAGCTTCTAGTCGATGGCGTGCTTGCAATCGGGGAAAATCGATAGCGTCCCGAGTACGCGATGGGCGAGGGGGAGGGGAAAAGCGGACGCATGTCATGGTGACTGAGTTCCCGTCGGCTGTTGTTGTTGTTGTGCAATGCAACACATTGCTGCAAACAGAAGGAAGCATCGACGAGCTCAGGACCAAATTTACACCAGTCGCAATTTAATGAAATCTTTGATTTAAACAGCATAAAAAATTGAAATCGACTTCGAAGTTAGCAAACGATTTTCAATAATAAGAAAAATGTTTATAATAAAAATTCATTTTGTTATTTTATTATTTTTCATTAATTTTTAATTTATTTACTTTTATTTTTATTTACATTTTATAATATTTTAAAAAAATTTTTTATTTTTCATTAATTATTTATTTATTTCCATATTTTTATTAATTTTACAACATCGTAGAAGCAACTTCCACTGGAAGTCGTAAGATGTTGCTGCTGCTTCTTCTTCGTCCTGCTATCAATCAACGACAGCGCTCGAAGAATTCGCTCTCGGCGAGAGTCGAAGCTCGGCTTACGCTCCGAACACGCACACACACACTTCCAGCATTCCAGCACCAAGCGACGAGGCTTTCGCTGTTCGGAGCGTGAAAGGCGTTCTCTGTTCCACGGAGCTTGGAAGCGTTGGAAGCGCGCCGAGCTAAGCACTGCGATTGGACGGACTGAGCGCAGCTGCTATAAAACATACGCCCATAACGAGTTTTATAGCAAACGTTGTTGCCAAATTTCTCGGCTTAACGGGCAGCGCGGAGGTTGGAACGAGATGGCGATGGATGCGAAAACGACGTCGCTTTCGTTGACGGCTGTCGTCGTCGTTGTTGTTGTTGTTGTTGTTGCCTTTCTAGTGGTCGTCTGCTTCGACGCAAATTTAACTTTTTACAGTAATTTGCAAATTGAAGCAACAGCAAAGAAAAGTGAATTTCGTTGTTCGGCAATGGTTTCGGCTGTCAACGTGGCTGTCAAGTGAATCGTATGCGATTTCAATGTCATGCAAAGGGTCGTGTTTGCAGACGTGCTGATCGAGGAGGGGAGTGGGGGCGTGGCGGGGGCGGATGACTAGACCTGATTTCAACTGAAAGTTTTCAATGCTCGAATTTTGCACTTTTTCCACTGTTTAAAGGACTCTTTTTCAACTCCTCTTTCACCTCAAAAAAAACGGCGACTGATATA
Organism: Thecophora atra; assembly: GCA_937620795.1. Lineage (NCBI taxonomy): Eukaryota > Metazoa > Arthropoda > Insecta > Diptera > Conopidae > Thecophora > Thecophora atra. Next base: position 86,742,698 of record OW569398.1, read on the forward strand.
AAATTAAATTCGCAGCGGAGCTTCGACTCCGAACGTCGGCCAGCAGCGGGTAAAAAAGCAGACGAAACGCATTCTGATTGGAAATTTCACGCCAAACAGAGAAAAAATTAATATTTATAATAAAACAGACACAAAGCAGCATTTGTTGAGCGTAACCTTAACCGTTGCTTGCAAGTTTCGATGTGTGCGTGTGTTGGTGTTTTCGAAGCTTCAACGACTTTGAGGATAGCAGCAGCAGCAGCGGCGACGCAGCGGCAGCGACAGCAACCGAGGCCGTCACTGCAATCGCATCAGCGCACAAGAAACACAAAGCAAAATCCATTGTAAGCGTCTGCCATCAGCATCGTCATCAGCATCGTCATCGTCGCTCGTTAAACAACGGCACGAATGCCCCCGACGCTTCCGATGCCGGCGAGCGAGCGGCAGAGCGACCGAGCGACAGAGCGACCGAAAGCTCGATGCTTGAGAGAAGCCTTCGCTCAGAGAATGAAGCGAAGCCTTCACTTCATTGTGTGAAGTTGTGGACCTCTCTTTGAAAAGAAATAAAGTCAAGGTCATTTCAAAGAGTTTAATTGTTCCGCCAACAACAATCGGAAGGCAACACTGCATAACACAGTGCAGCAACAACAACAGCAATGAGCAAACAATAAAATCGTCTAGAAAATCATACAAAACACAAAATTACGGAACATAGACGCCGCCGTCGCAGTCGCTGTCGCTGGCGCCGTCGCTGCTCTCTTGTTGTTGTTGTTGTTTTTGTTGCTGAAAAACCCAAAACTCATATACAATAAAAATAACATTCAACAATGCAGAAAGAAGAAGAAGAAAAGCGAAAGACTAACACGAAAAAAGCTGAATTCGAAGCCGCATTCAAAAAGCGAATGTTTTCGGAATTGAAACGGGAACGAAACGCATTGAAACGGAGCAGCGACGACTCAATTTTCGCCATTCACTTTCAAAAGGATGCGAAAACGGCCGATAAACAATGGAAAATGACGCATCTTCGATGAATTCCCATCGAAATATCAATGAAAATGGGAAAAACTGCGATTTGTCAATGGCGGAAATAGCAAAACAAAGAAAAAGGAGTCGACAACGGAGAAGAAGAACAAGCGAAAGGTGAGTGATCAACAATAAACAAACGCCTGTTGCTGTGTTGTTGTTGTTGTTGTTGTTGTTGTTGCAGAGTGAAAACTTGTTGCACATGAAAATTGAAACATTCGGAAGTGAAAAATGCGATTCGAAGGGGAAGAAAGGGGAAAAGGGGCGGTGTGGGCCCCTTTTTCATCATTTAAAACATTAAAAATTGCAATTTTCTTTATTTTTCTCTGTTTGCTGTTGATTTTGCCATCTTCTTCGCCCCTTGATTTATTCATTTTTGCTTATTTCCTTATCAAAGGATGTGAAAAGTGGGCCAAAGTTCATCGCTTTTCATTGCTTTTCCTTTCGCAGTTTTGCGCTATCAATGAACTTGACTTTAGCTCAATAATAATAATAATAATGACGGTAATAATGCCAACAATGCTGCTAATAATAATGACGATCAGGTTTCTGCTGCTGCTGCTGCGATGACGATTGCCTTTTGTACATTATTTGAAAAGCAAACAACGAACGACGCCGCAACTTCGCATGCATTTAAAAAACCGCAACAATAACACGAAATCACGGAGAATAACAACAAAATGTGTCATTGAACTCGGCTTCGCTCGGCTCCCATTCGATTTTGTCGACGCTGCTGCTGTTGATATCAAAAAGGAGCTGCTGCCGCTCTTGCTGCTTCTCTCGCTCTGCTAGAGCGTTGCTTCTGCTGCTCTTCCTGTGGCTCTTCTCTGGCTGCTCTCCGTCGAGAGAAAGCGACGTCATTCTCGCAGCAGCAGCAGCCATTCAACGAAATACGAGGCCGTACGAGTGTAGAGTTTCTATTATTTATTTACTCTGTGTGTGCGTGCGTGTGTGTGTGTTTCTCTTTTCCAAAGCAACAATGGCATTGGCCAGAGAATCCTTTTGTGTGAAAGAGAAAAGTCGGTCGCTTGGTCGTTGGCCGCTCGCCGCTCGCCGCTTTGTTGCTGTTCGATCGCAGTGGAAGTCATTGTTTCACAGACAACGTGGAGCTGGCCAAAAATCACAGACAGACGGCGACAGATAAATGAATAGCTGCATGGACGGACATTTCCATGTCCCACTGACTGATTTCCAGACCCACAACAGACACAAAAAACACCATTTTCACAAATTCAAGTTCGATGTTTAAATTATTTCCATTGTTTTTTGTTGTAAAAATATTGCGAAAATTTATAATAAAAATCGCAATAAATAATTCAAAATAAAAATGGAGCAAATTTTAAATTGCTGCAAAACACAGACGAATGACGAAATGCGGAGAGAGAAAACGACGCAGCGGATATTGCAATTTGCGCTACACACACACACACACACACACACACAAACACAGAAAGCAGCGACGTCGCCTTGATTAAACGCAAAGATAGACGCTCCTCTCACGCCCCTCCTCCGCCTTCTTTCGTCCAGCAACGCACTGAATCATCGCTTAAATTAACTTAACTGAAGATTATTGCCTACAATAAAAGAATTTCCTGCTTCTTGCTGCGTGTTTTTCGTGTTCCTATGAAAATTTCACTTGAAAATTTCATTTAAATATTTTTTTATCCATCGACACATGTCAAAAATTGCAGAAATCACTTTTTTCCTAACAAAAACTCACAAATTTTCACGTGTTTTAGCGATGAACGTTGGACGCGCTTTTATTATCCTCCTCTGGACACGTTTAAAGTCCTTTCAAGGCTTTCAACGAAGCAATAAACGCGCTAGAAGATCCTGTAATAATCGTTATCCTTTTTTGCATTTAAATTGATGCGAAATGTCAATAAATTCATTCGTCGAATGACAATGAAAACCTGAAACGCATTCATTAAAGATTTCGTCGTATAAGAGAAGAAAATCGTGTGAATTTTTATTTAGAAACCCTTTTTCGCCTCTTTACAAACTTCTTTCCCTTCCCCGCCCCCTTATCCACCGCCCACTTGTGCCTTTTTGCCCACTTTGCACGAGTTTCTTTCGTTTCTCCCGCCTGAAGCCGCATTCGTTTAAGCAGCTGCTTTCGGACGCATTTTTGCCATTTAGGAACCGTTTTCTCCCCTCAAACCACCGTCCCTCTTCTCCCTTCCCCCTACGCATTCCCCCTCTTCTCCCATCCCCCTTCGCCTTCTCTCGGTCCTTCATTGCACCTTTCACAAGGATTTTATGGGTTTTTCCCGCTAGAAGCTGACTTCGAGCTACGTCCGCTTTTGCATCGGTTTTTGAACGCGTTTTTTTTATTTAGGATCCGTTTTCTTCCCCAAAAAAAACTTCGTCGCCCTCATTCATCGACCCCTCCCCCTCATCCGTCCTCCCTTCCACCCTTTTTGCCTCCTTTTACATCAATTTTATTCGTTGTCGCCGCTCGCAGTCCGCTTGAATTTCTTCGAATCGCCTTCGACTGCGGAGCTGCTTTCGGACGCGTTTTTGTCCCTGGACAACAAAGAAGATGCTGACCACACATCAGCAGAGACTCCAACGCGGACCACTCGACGGCGATGAGTTTCGGTGTTCATTGAATCGTCGTGTGGACAATGGAGCGAAATTGTCGCTCGTTGTCGCCCGTTGTCGCTCGTTGCCGCTCGTTGCCGCTCGTTGCCGCTGAGTCGCCGTCGTCATCGAAGCTGCTCGCCAATTAAGCAAGTCCGCAATTGATGCATGTTGCTGTGGACGTGAACCTGGATTCAATGTGCTCGCAGCGCGGTATCACTTACTGAAAGGAAATGCATCATCAGCAGCTTCTTTACGACTTTATTCATGGCAAGAAGCTGCTTCTTCTGCTTAATCTGCTGCTTCTCCGCCTTCGGCTGCCTTCTCCAGCTCCTTCCTGCTGCTCTTGCGTCCTCCTCCGCTCCTGTGTCACTGCACACTCAGCAGAAATTCTTTCTCAGGCTTCGGCGGCGGCGTCATCCAAGAAAACGGAGCGATTAAATTCCATCGCACACCCTCCACTCGCTGCCTGCCGCGCACCCTTCGCCGGGTTCAAGGGGCTCTCGGGTCGTTCAAATCTGCGGAAGAAATGAAAATAAATCTCAATGCACGGCGATGGCGATGGCGGCGGCGGCTCTTCGTGTTCCTCTTTCATTGGCTCGACCTTAATTGATTTAATGCCGTAATTTTCCACTTGAATCGGACTCTTGAATCGTGCTCAGCGATTTTCTCATTTACGACGGAGCAGAAAAATGGCAAAGCAGCATCATTAAAGCGCTGCTTGGGAAAATGGCGTCGGTGGCGACGGTTGCGGCTTCCACCTCCGACTGACCTCGACGTCGTCCGCTTGGCACCGTTCAGCGGCCGGTGTTTGGGTAATAATTCGATGCGCTTCGCTTCCCGGCCGCCCTTTGACCTCAAACAATCGCCGGCACATGGACTGTGCTGGTTCAGGTTCGGCCGCAAGGACAAGAACGACTTCGACGGCGTTTTCGGGTCGAGGTTCGATTAATAAATGCATTAATCAAAAACGGGGACACATTTTCGCATCGTTCAAGGGTCAAATGAGGTCCCAAGCGAGTTGCAATGCAGTTTCCGATCCACGAACGGACGAAGTTCGGCGATTTATTCGAAAATTTGAGGTTTTAAAGACTTCGTGTCGTCCCGGCCGCCGTCTGTGGATTTGTTCGGACTTCGAGGCGTTGATTCAGGCAGCTCTTTAATAGGCGTTAATTGAAGGCCGCCCCTCGGCGCTCGTCGAGGATGTCGCAGTGGCTACGAAGCGCCAGCAACTCAAACAGAAGCTCGAGGCGACGATGGACGGTGACGCCTCGACGCCGGAGCTCAAAGTTTGCCCTCGACAACTCGACTTGCGAAACTATGCGAAGGAGGAGCCGAGCGGGGGCCTCGACTGCGTCACTTACGCACCAACTGACAGCAAACTTCTGCTGATGGATTAAAATCTTTGGCTGGAAAGTTTCGGGCCAAGTTGAGAGCTTCTTGAAGCAGTTTGTGGCTCTGCCGAAGTCGCTTTAATGCCGAGTGCAGCCCGCACACGTCCCCCTTCCACCCACGGGCAAATTTATGCGATTCCGTTTCCTGCCGTCGCTGCTGCTCTGCTGTCCGACGACGACAACGAATCGCGGTGCGCTTCGGAAACGCTGCGAGCCGAGCACAAAGCCACGTGTCCATTCAACTGTCGGCCTGTCAAAACTGCTTCCGTTGAGGATGTCCGCGCTGAATGCGTGGCGACTGTCGTCGGTGGACGGTGGACGGTGGACGGCGGACGGCGGAGGGCGGGGCGGCGAAGGGCGGCCGATTCAACCGGATGACAGCCATCGTCGTCGTCGTCGTCGTCATCGTCGTCAACGGCGGCCGCTGCGATGGCGAACTTCAAGGATACCCACAAGGACTGCTCAGCGCAGTCGGCAGCCTCGAAATCAATACTTTCAGCCTCCCACACGAAGGTTGCGAAACTTAATCTTCATCTGCTTCGGCTCGGCTCGGTTCGGCTCGGCTCGGTGGCCGCGGTCACGATCTGTGGCGATGCTGAAGCTGATCGCTCGTCTATGAATTCCGACTGCAAACGACTACAAAGCGTAATTAATCTCGGTCCCGAGAAGTGATCATGAAAAGATTACGCGGAACATTTCTGTGTTCATATAAACGAAGGTTCTTGAGTTACAGGTCACACACACACACACACATGCGGAGTGATAAATTGCGATGTCTCCGTTGGAAACGCTCCAAGAAACTCGCTGCAACGTCTTCCATTACAACTTTGATAGAATTTCCCTAACGAACTGTGAAACGGATATTTTTCAGTGTAATTATGCGATCGATTATCACATCGCCGACTGCCGATGGCGAGCGAGAGCGAGAGCGCAAGAGAGACGCCGCAAGAGACTGGAAAACAACTACGCCAGCACGAAAGACGCACGTCGCTCTTCGCTCAATCATCTTCCGTGTTCGCCCTTTGAATTGTGTGTGTGTGTGTGTGTGTTTTTGCTGATTACTGTTGTGAGTGCGCCGCCGCAGCGAACCGCCAGCGAAACAGCAGCCGCCACTGCGTAATTTGAGACGTTTTTTCCTGCGCAAATGTCGGCTCGTTGGGACTTCGGCCGTCGCTGCCAATCAGCCGGCTGAAGACGCCGATCAGACGACGCTCCGAATGCGAATTCAAGTCGGGGGAAAAAGGGTCGTCGCGAACGCTACACTCGCTTCGGCTAAACGAATGCACGAGTGTACATCGTGTTTTTTTTTTTTGTCCCTCTGCAATTAGATCTGCGTCGTTGAATGTGTTGTTGTTGTTGTTGTTATTCGTCGTCTGCGGAGATTGAATGCGGATGATATCGTTCGGGGACGAAATGTTCGGTGGTGCTTCGTAATCGTTTCGTTTTTAATGCTGCTGTTGTTGTTGTTGTAGTACTTGTTGTTGTTGTTGTTATTGCTGTTGTTAACCAAGCAACGTACATAATTAAATAGTTGAAATATAAACGCTGCCAAACGTAGAAAAAGGATCGTGTGAAACCTGTTTAAGGCCTCCGTTCGCTCTGATCTACGATGTTGTAATTATTGTCCTTGCCCACAACTTGCTGACAACTCGTTGAGGCTCGCTTCTTATATTAATGCACATTAGCATTCGGATACGATTCACATTTCACACACACATACAAAAAAAAACAACACGAATCGTCAACGAATCGCGCACAAAGCGACCAACGACTGCGACAGAGCTGCGCTCAAATGTATTGCGCATTAATTGCGCTCTTCAACGAGCGACTCCTCGTGCATTCGACTAACAAACAACTCGCCTGACAAGTTCGTTTCTTAAGTCTCCGTTTGGATTGCGTGCTAGTTTCTTGCTGCAGTCGCGAGTCGCTGCGATTGTGGTTCTTTAGAGCAGTTCGTGTGTAAATGGTTTCAATAGAACGAACTTCAGATTTACACGGACAGGAGAGGTTTGTTAGACTTCAATGGGCAGCCTATTGATAAGGAACGAATAGAATAAAAATAAAAATTAAGAAAAAGATTAGAAAAAGGACAGCAACAGCAGCAGCAATCGAAATGACAACAATTAAGCAATTGCTTTAATAGCCTAATTATGGCTATAATAATAATGATAAATCGTGTATTAATATCGTAAAGGTATAAATTTTTCATTACTTCCGAGCGAAAGGCAGCTACAGCGCAAAAATCTTGATAGACTCCATTTTTGCGACGTCTCATGAAATGCGAAAGTTTGCTAAGAATTCTGTGCTTGGCGAGGGATTGGATTGGATGCTCGCCGAGGCAGGCATTCACATGGACGAGCTCGTGAACACACGACCGCACGGCGAGAGCCAGAGAAGGAGGGCGAGCGAGAGAGAGCACGAAAGAATGGTGACGGCAAAAGCATTAAGCAAGCATAAGTGGAAAAACGTTCGCTTCGTGTCGCCCCACGCCGCTCCTCGTCTGACCGAGACTCGTCTGGTCGCGTCTGGTTTCGCATCGCATCGCATCGCATCGCATCGCAACGCGCAAACAACCATCACGACGTCCAGGCCGCTCCGCTGCTCCGCCCAGGGCCGCAACCAACGCGATTCCAATTTATTTTAAGCACACAGCCGAACACACACACACACACACAGACAAACCCACGGATTTGCAGATGGGGCGCAGGTGTGTGTGTGTGTTGGTGGCATGGCGATGGCGAATGTAGCCAAACGTGGACCGTGGCTGTTCGTCCATTTTCGCCTGCGCCCTCCGCCGCCGACGCCGCTAATGTGCAGCGCGCAAAATATGCTTATCTAATCCTAATAACGTCTCCTCTCTCCTGCGCGAGAGATACACCGCCTCGTCTTCCCCTCCTCCCACGCGCTCCGAAGTCTTCTCATGCGGTTTCTTAATTCCATGACAGAGCAGAGACTGAAGCTGAGTAGTTTTTTCTCTCTGCTTGTCCGGCATAAACGACCGACAAACGTTTCTTTGAAATGCGCTCTCCTCCTGCTCCTCCTCCTACTTCTCTCTTCATGCAAAGTACTGTGAGCATTTATGTGTGTGTGTGTGTTTGTGCATGCAGCAGTTTTTCAGAATGGACCGAGGACCTGAGGACTTGAGCAGGGCTTCTCTAGAAACTCGTAGCGCTCCGTAGTTATTTATTTCCCGGCAGAATTTCGTCTGTATGTGACTAAGCTGCTTCTGCTTGCAAATAAATATGTATTACAGTTATGTGAGTAGTTTGTGTGTGTGTGTGTGTGTGTGTGTGTGTGTGTGTGGCTAGTAGCACTGTATTGGAATTGCGTCTTATTCTATAAACGACAAAAACGTTTACAAAAGTCACTCTGCATGGAATGCCGAAGAAGAACAAGAGGAGATATGGATAGAGTTGGAGCAAAAACAGACCGCGAAGGAGGGAGAGGAAGGAGAGAGAGAGAGAGAGAGAGGAACGCAAGAGGGAGACACTGAAAAGCAATTTAAAAGTAATCTAAGATGCATAAGCGCAAAAAAGTTTCCATTAAGCTTGCTTATGTTTTAGCAGAAGCTGCTTCGGAGTGGTTCCGGGTGGGACTGGCGAAGGGGGAGGGCTGCCGATATGGTCTGAAGAGTTCTGAAGTGTGTAGCAGTGAGTTACTTGCACAGATATCGTACGAAGGAACAAAGTGCTTAAGAAGCTAAGCAGATTCGTGTATGAACCGACAGACGGACGGCCAGCCACACACACATAAAGCGTGAGGTTATCCTTCCTCCATCGTCAGGTGCTTCCCTCCAAACTCAACGCTGCTATCGGTCATAAGTTGTATTTACGAAGTCGCACTGCAGAAGAAGAATGGGTGACGATGGCACCCAGAATTCATCCCTACGAAGGATTCCCAAGTGACTTACATCATTCACGGTCTAATAACCAAAAGAAATCCACACAAAATCCGAACCCTGGAAATCTAAACTGTAACATATGAAGAATAACGGTACAGTAATCCTCTAATAATAACATTAATCCTATTAATAACAGACTTTATTATAGATACGAAAAAATTATATGAAAAATTGCAATAAGCGTTCAGTAACAGAATCACCAAAACTTAGCAAACATTGCCAAGTTTTCCCAATTCCTATTTAACTTTCTCCTTATCGCCCATTACATCGTCTTTGTCTTTGCATCTGTCTCGGTCTATGTCTATATCTTTATGTATATGTCTATATCTTTATGTCTACCACTATTTCTATTTCAATTTCTATATCGATCTCTGTCACTGTCTCTATCTCACTCACTATTTCCCCCTTCGCCTAGTTCCTGGTCTCTCTTTTCGTGCGACCCTCCGTCGTATGACCAAATTGAAGTTTAAATAAAAAGTTATGGGTCCGTAGAACCTAACCTTTCGTCCGTCCGTTTGCCCTGTCTTAAAGGCCAAAACTGTCATCTGTCTCCTGGTAAAAACTGGATACTTACCAGATGGTACCGGGTCCAAAACTAATGGTTCCATGTTGATAACCTACCAGTTGCAAGGCTCCCAATTTACTCGGACTATAAACGTGAACTCTTGTCACTCGACGGCCTTACATACATACATATGTATATCTCCTCCACAGTATGGGGACTCTCCATTAATCATGCTCCTTTACTACGTTATGGGTCCATAATTAAAACCTACAAAGATCCTACAAAATTAAGCCTCCAGGAATTACTCAGCCTACGGGTGAAAAGTCCATCACAGAATGGACCGTTTTTTCTCCCTCTCCAGACAACGTCATTACCAAGAAGCTGCTGAAATAGCTGAAGAGATAAAGGCAATATACCCTCCAACTCACATAACGTTAAAAGCCGGCCTTCATATTGGCGATTTAAGAAACTCCGTCCAGTTCTTCGGTTCCCTCAAGAATCAGTCCCACAGATGCAGCGGAGGATGTGATAAGATTCCCAATGATATACTACATATCGAATCCAGGAACTCTTAAAAGTCGTACCAGAAACATTTTCCGTTGAGATCCAATCCATCAAACCCCACAGAAGATCGGGTGATAGCACGACAAAATGGATTTTTGATATTGGCCAAAAAGTTTTATAAATTTATTTTAAATAAGAAAGTTTACATGGCAGTCAATCGGATATTATAAACAATTTTTGAATTCTATTTGTTGATTGAGGATCGAGATTTGTACTCTCTCTCTTTCATCCCATTAATCCTCTTGCATCGGCTCATCTACCGAAGCATTCCATTCAATCGGGTTTACGTAGATGTCTGAGACGGTACCGCGTAACGAAAATACTCCCTGGTTCAATGGCACCGGCTTCGGCTTATGTTCGGCCGTTGCTATCCACTTTTTCCACGCTTTGGATGCTTGTTTCTGTCGGGAATTCTCTACTGCACGGAGTTCCTCCTCCTTCTGTTGCTTTAGAATGCGTCGAGTTTCAGCCTCCAAAGCCTTTATGCGTTTCCATTCCTCAAATTTTAGTTGGGCCTTCATTTCGCGGCTCTTCAGCTTCTGCATCTGGTCTTCCTCTGCAGCCTTGGCGGCCTGCAGCTTTTCTCGGGATCTCAACTGCTCTCTAGCTTTCTTTTCCATCCAGTCTTTATATTTCGCCTCAGAAAGTCGCTTGCGTGCTTGCAATTCTGCGATTTTCTCCTCCTCAGCCTCCTTGCGACGTCGTTCTTGTTCATACAGCAGCTTCCTAGAGAAAAATTGACATCAACAGAGGTTTTTCCACGGCACGACGGCATTACCTCTTGGCATATAGCCAATTCTCATATGCTACATCCAGCTTCCACATAGGTTTCGTGGAGTTAGCGTACTTGAAATACAAATCCGCGTCGCGATCGTTCCCAGTATTTTTATCATCAGCGTACATATCCAGCGGTGGTCCGATGTCACTCAAGCGTTCAGGCGATGGACTCAGCCGCCTTATCTCGTAATTGATAGAAACTTCTTCAATCCAGGCTGGAGTCTCGTCGACGAAAGAGACATGTTTTTCAGATCTACAGTGAACGAAGGGAAGAGTTGGATAGATATCAGATGGGAGCCAAATTGGTCATACTTCTTTCGTGTCAAGTCTGGTTTATTTTGGCTATCATGGTCGCGATTGCGTTGGCGTCCGCGGCATGAAAACGTGAGGTCGCTTCGTGACGGGTTGAGTTCAATTGAACTTAGATCCAGCGGCGGCACGATGTCGCTCAGACGGTCAGGTGATGGAGTACCCTTCTCCATCTCATCGCTGGCGCTACCTTCTTCAGAGCAATCAGAATTTTCGTCAGCGAATCTATCACGAAACTCATTCCTACGGAAGAAAAGGAGAACTTCTGTAGTAAACAGAGGAAAGTGAGGATCTAAGTTGCGATTACCTCCCGGACGACGGGGCAATGTATGTCCTAGAGGTCTCTAGCAGATTCATGTCCGGCTGGTCGTAGTCGCAGCGATATGTCAAGTTCCTCTTCAAATCTGAGCCCTGCTCCATACCATGGTCGACGCTAGCTGCTCCAACCGATCCTGGTACTTTCTCAAAGACAGCGACGTTGTTCCTAATCCTGCCATGAAAAAGGATCTGTTAAATGATTGCAATGCGGGAGCAGAAGAGCCACTAACCTGATGTTGGCATTGCAATGAGGAATACCTATGCCGACTGACGAAGGTCTGAACCTTGGCTTAATTCCAATACTGCGAGTCGTAAGCCGCCGAATGTTGTCGTTCTTTTCGCCTCTAGCAATGTAAAATGCCATCTCATCAATGGTTTCCCCAAATCGTAATGGATGCGTTTATTGCAAAATTCGCTTTAGAAATATATAGCCAATAGGTTCAATTAGTAAAAGCTATTATTTTTCTATGCAAGAGTAAAAAATAGACGTATATTTTTTCTAGTCTGAAAATTTTTCTCTCTGACAATTGGCAAATGCTTTTATGATTAATACAATTAAAATCTGAACACAGTAGAAGACGATAAGTTTTTCTACTGGGTTTTGTACAGTACATTTGTCAAGGAAAAAGACGACGGACGTCATTTTATAGGTAGCGCTCTCCATACGTTGTCTTCAGATGGAGACTCGATATTCTCCAAGGGAATTTATTACCTCGCAGGACAACAGATGATTTATTTACCTATAGATTTAGTTAAGCATGGTTCCTTATACCCACAGATTGGAATTACTTGGTCTAAGTTAACGAAGTATTTGTGGGGAGCGGTGATAGAGTCTTCGGGCTTAGCTGGAAAGCAACCTGTGGTCATTATTGATCCTTAGAACAACTGCGGAGTGTCTCAACTGGGAGCTTGAATCCTCTGCATCGGAAAATGTATGAAAAAGTTGTAAAGAAAACCCTACTTAACACTCTATTGAGTATTTAAAGCGTATGCCGGGAACTTGCGAAATTATGGATTGGTGGAGGGGTCTAATACGAGTCCTTGTATCGGTCAGTGTTCATGTGACGGGACGAACATTTCTTCAATTCAGCATAAACATCGGGGTTTACCTCCAAATGAAATATTGGTTATTAAAATTCAAAGTGCAGATATAGCAGTGAGTCTGTGAAGTTCTGCGTTTAACCTATATTCAAACTCCGAATGCCCATAGCCTTCTCATAGCTCTACGAGGTTTGCCTTCGTGAAGAACTTCTTGGCAATCCAAGTCAAATAGAACTAAAGAAGGTCTCAAATAAGGTTAGATTCATGGTGTTTATGGAGCTTCTGGCTCCAAGGGGACTGTTCACTCTGGACTCTTCACCTTTTAGAGTTGAAAACCAGTTTTTCTTAGAGTTACTGTTGCCACTTTCCACAGTAGCAAATAAATTAATGAATTATAGCTTCTTATAGCTTCCAAAAATGAATGCAGCTTATTACTAATGCAGCCTTGTGCTGTGGGAGGCTGCGAGTCGCTCCCAAACGAAGGCATAAAGCATGGCAGAACCTCAGAAAAAATAAACCAGACGACAGACGGACAAACAGACAAACAGACAAACGGACAGCTCGACTGTGCGACTCAATCGGAACCTGAAGAAACTCAGCGGAGGCGACGCTGGAGCTGAAGATTGCAATTGGAATGGAATGAAGAAGGACGAAACCAGTTATTTGTGTCCTGTTGACTGTACACACGCACACACACACACACACATGCAGCATACACGAGCTGCAAGTCTGCTATTGAAGTTGGAATTTTGAAAATTCCTGAATCCTGAAGGCAAAAGAAAGGAAGGAAACTGTTTTTGCTGTTGGTAGCATAAAATTACGACTCGCAATGAACTGTAGATGGCAGCAGCAGGTAGTGGGGCGGTGGCGAAGGGAGGGGCGGCGGCTGAAGACTGCATCGGCAACAGAAAACACATGGAGACGGCGCGGTGGGGCCAATAACGTGGCTTCTGAACCCCGTTGAGTTGCGGATGTCATTTTCGGAATGTGTTTGTGTGCGTGGAAATGCATTTCAAGCCGACTTGGGTATGGAAACCGCTCGGAAACGCTGCTGCTGCTGCTGCTGCTGCTCTGTCTGCTTCTCTACTTAAGTCTCATGGAGCTCTTCCGGCGCCTAGGTCCAGGGATTTGGTCAGGAACCACGTTGCTTTGGTCCTCTTTGGGGTTACCTTTGAAAATAAAAATACTTTCAGCAAAACATTTGTTTGTCTGTCTATTAGAGGGTTTACGCTGGGCACGGGGGTGTGGCAGGGGCGGCAGGCAGTCGCTTTAAAAACTTAAAGCATAGCGCTATGTTTTACGTATGGATTTTGAACAGAAGTTGACCGGGCAACGAGGATTTCCGACCCACCGAAAGTGAAGACTTTCGGCTTTAAGCATTGTTAAAGTCGTTCAGCTTTAAGCGATGTCCTTGAGGGTGGAAATCGCTTTATTAATACAGTAAAAACACATTTGTTGTAATCGTTCTTTTACTTATAATATTCGTTGTTATATTGTGTTACTTACTATATAACAATAATACATATTTATGAAAATAATAACTGTAAAAATTGCTTTAATTATTGCCACGATTTCAACATTAATAAAGGTTAAAATAAATGAAAATTTTGATTAATTTTTCCACCTTCATTAGTAATAAAAAAAAATCTCGATTATTACCAATCTGTGTCCCTCCCTCTTCTCGTTCTCCTCGATAAATCATCCACCGATTTACAATTTTCTCCTTTGATCGTCGTCTTTCCTTCGACTGTCGTGTGATTTCGTCCTTCGAATTCCTGTCAACTGCTCCACACTCTGCTCGCCGGCCGCTGACGAAACTTGCTGCTTGATCGATCAATGATTCCGCTCCAGGATTTACCGGCGAGGGTTTTCGCAGAGTGCTGCCCGACAACAACAACGACTGCCAGCGGAACAAGGGACCGGAGAAATCCTCATCACTTCATCACAATGGGAACAATGACGGGAACCAGGTGGCTGCGTCCTCGCTGCCTCACGGCAATTTCATCTCGGAGGATTACCCGATGGCGGTGCGGCTCGCAGCCAGGATTACGGCCGAGGCTCGGCTACCTGTCGATCGGGGCGAGCCTCTGAGCAGCTACGTACCTCGGCGAAGCACCGTCGTAGGCGGATCAATTGGTTTTAAGAGCCTTATTCTTATCTCTGCGGCTGTGTGCGTGTGTGTGTGCGGCATCTGAAGTAATTCGAGTTGTTGTTGTTGTTTGTGTCGGTTTTCGGTGGAACCTTTTTCCTTTTTTAGATCAGTTTTCATTCTGTTTTGTATTTTTAAATTAGAGATTTGCAATTTAAAATTTTTATGCTTCCCCGAAATTGGCAAGGATACGTTTAATCCCTTGCCCTTCAGTCGATCGCTCGATCCGTCGCTCCGTCGCCCCTTCCCTCGTCCCATTTACCGTCTTCCTCATTTTCTCCCTAATTTGATTGCATTGTACCGCTTTGTTGCTGCTTTCACCCTACTTGTTGCCAACAAACAAGTTACAACGGGTTCAACCAGGTGTTTACCGTGAAGCAGCAGCAGCGCGCATACTTCAAATCTGATTATACACACACACACACATTCGCACGCAGGCTACTGCAGTGGATTATTTTCGTAAGCAGCGAAGCTTATGGATGAGAGACATTCGCTAGTTGAGTGCTTGTTCGGGATTTAAGATCGTGTTTACGTTGCTTGCTTAATGCGCTTGCCTACGGAGAACTCGCCCGATCCCAGCTACTTGAAGAGCGCCGAAAGACAACACAAAGAAAGGATTCGCTCTTGAAAGCAGCGGAGCGAGCGTCAACTTGTCTGCTCGCCACTTCAAAGAGACTTGGAGCGGAAATAAGCAGCGATCTGGAAGCTAGGCAGACAACGCGGCGCGGCAGAGGACGAGAGAGAGAGAGAGCGAAAGAGAGAGTAGCAACGGCTGCTACAAAATCTGTATCTCATCCATCATCGCTTCCATCTCCGTCGTAGCGCACCTGAGAACAAACCCCCCACTGCGCCAAGTTCCGCTCTCACCACACGCTCTCGTTCCTCCTCACGTTCTCGTCTCTCCACAAACTCCTCTCTCAAAATCAGTAAAGCTGCCAACACATTTCGGTGTGTTGCGAAGAAGGAAGCGAAACGATGTCGTTTGTGTGGTCGGTCGTGGAAAATGCGACTTGGCGCTCATTCCCAGCGACGTTGCGTCCATTTATCATTTGCCTAACGTGCTGCTACATTATGTACAAGGAGTACATGGATTTTAGTAGCCTAATTTTGTGAAAAAGATCGTCGATCTTCTGTCCCTAGAAGTGTCAAAGGCATTTGTTTCGAGCGTGTCCTGTGACTAGCAATAAAACCGTTTTATGACCTTTTTGCCCGGTGCACCTTTCGCACCTTTCGCCGCTCCGAGAAGCCGTCGATCGATCGATCGTATCGCCGAGGCACAGCTTGAGATTCACACCTTGGAAGAAACGAGGAAGAAGCCAAACTCGCCGCTGCACAGCTTCAAAAAGGATTTCAAGATATTGGCCATTGTTTGGTCGTTGTTGTTGTTGTTGTTGCTTTCGGTGTTGGTGTCAATTCCACTGTCGCAGGTCATAAACAGTTTATTATTTGATTGAACTTTCGGCAGGGAGTTTTTCGGTGTCCATCTCCCGTGGCGCCCTCCACGAGTAGCCTTCCTTGAAGGACATCTGTCCGAGGTGCAGGCCGCTTTCCGTGCAGCGCATCCATTAAGCGATTTCCCTGCAATTCGCTTCAGTGTCGAGCGAATAAAATCGCCCAGAAGCGACAGAGACGTGGAGCCGCATTGCAGCGTTGCTTTCGATAAACGGCATTAAATTTATGGCCGCTTCTTCCCCTCTCGACGAACTGCAGCCGTCGCTGAGGTGAAATGATTTATGCTGCGTTCATTTGGCCACTGGAACATCTTTCACACGAACAAAAGACGACAGCAACACGAAGCGCTGCAGCACGACGCTTCGTCTCCTCATCAAACCACTTGAGAGAGCGACAAACACACACAGACACATACATAGACACAACTCTTATAGCTACAATCTTTCGATTTACGGCGATTCGAATTGAAGTCATTACGTCGATAATTTACGACTTTTCAGCGGAGAGGAAAGTGTAAAAATTACATGCAAACACGCAGCGAAAAGAGAGATAAACAGAGCCGGAGAGCGAGAGAGAGAGTCACACATATTTAGTTTTTGTATCGGAGCGAAAGCGTTCTCCGTTGAAGCTTCTTTCGAGAGAGCGAAGTTCTTTAAAATGCCTCCTTGTGGGACTTTTGGAGATGGAAACAAGGAGTTTAAATAATAACAAGCGACAAAACGTGAAAGTAGCATAGAGAAAAAGTCGTTAACATTGAAGCCTGTGCAACGTGGTTTCGTTCTTGCTTTAACAATGTTCAACGGCTCGAAGCGTTGAGGAAATTAATTGACTTGACCCAATGCAAACATTCGACGGATGTTTAACAATTTATGGACCTGCGAAGCACTGCGCAATGTTTACCGAAAGCAACGGCGCACGAATCCCAACACAACAAGCAAAATATTTGCACTCAGCCATGGTGTGTGTGTGTGTGTGTGTGTGTGTGTGTGCGGCCACATTTGAACTCGGCTATGAAATCACGTGCCATTTAATATCGTATAATATTGAAAATATTTGCTTTCAGAGTTCAGAGAAGGAGCAAAACGAGTCCTTGAATATTTGATACCTGCCGCTGAAGCAGTTGTTGTCGCTGTTGTTGTTGTTGTTCTGCTTCATGCACAATTGGCTCTTCGTAGCTCCACCGGGTCTCCCCCGGTCCACCACGCCCCTTTTTAAATAACCCGAAGCGGTTGCTGCTTGGCTTTCGTGCTTCTTTGGCGTCATCATATTTTCCTTGAGAATTTTAAATTATTTCATAAAATTAAATGCGAAACGAACGAAGGCGGAGCAGAGTGGGAGCGGAGAGGGGCGTGGCTGGATGCAGGAACGGATTAAATTTCGAAAAACGAACGAAGAAAACATCGAAAGTTGACGAAATTCAATGACGTCGCTCGGTCTTGCTCTTCCTCTTTACTTCTCGGTCTTCCTCTTCTCTTCCCCCTCCTCTTCCCCTCCTCTTCTCTGAAAATTCGCCAACTTTAAACGCAGCTCGACGATTGCGTCGTCAGCTTTCGCCGCACGTCGTCGTTCCTAATTGATTTTCTTGATGGCGAAATACTCGACACACACACACGTACACACACACACACACATTGTATTCAATGTTTATTTTTTGGCAATTTAATAACCCCGAAGAAGGATGAAATCTCGCTGCTTTCCTCCGCTCGCCGCTCTCTCTCCGCCTCCTCTTCCTCCATTCATCCTTTCACTCATTCAATCATTCCTTTCTTTCGGTGGCTTTTCAGCGGCGACTTGCTTGCTGCTTGCCGCACGTGGAACACTTTGATTGACAGCGCTTGAACATTCACATAAAGCTTCAGTCACACACAATCAAACCTCGTCGCCGCTCATCGCCGCTCGTCGTTCATTGCAAAAACTAAACGAACAGCTTTCGTAACGTTAACTACATTCTCTCTCGCTCTCTTCGCCTTCGACGCACCGCTGCACCTTCCTCTCCCGTTGCATTTCGCCTCTTCGAGAGTGAGCGCGCTTTCATGACTCTTTACTTCCGAAGGCAAGAAATTAGATTTTTCCATCGGCCATTCTTCGCTTCGGCTTACGATGAGTTGAGGTGCGGCGATGGCGCTGAGGTTCGTCTATGGCAGCGTTCGTGTCCGCTTGTACTCCAATTAAGATACTCCGCGTGTGTGCTGCGTGTGAATGGAGCGCGAGAACAACGGCCGAATGCAAAGCACTTGCCGCGAAGGAGCTCGCCGGACAAACGCCTTGCTCAGGGTTTCGCCATTGCATTCGCCGCAGCGGCAACCATTTTGAAAAGATTCGATGCTTCAATTGACGCTGATGGACATCGTTTTAGTGGCTCCAGTTTAGCTGCCCCCCTCTCAGCTGCCCCCTCCAAAGTCGAGCGGCGCAGCAAGGAATTCAATTAAATCAAAAGATCAGATGAATCCCATACAACAACAACAACAACAACAACAACGACAACGACAAACGAATGTCCGAATTGGTTTTTGGGGGCAACGGCGGGGGTTGATGTACCACCCCCTCTTCCCCTTAACCCATGCAATTTAGTTTTCCGTTTTAATTGGATGCAACCTCCACAGAATTGCGATTTATCTGACCGCAGAGGGACCGAGGGCGGGACGAAGCCGGGCTACTGATTGCAGATTGAGGAGAAGTTGAAAAGGACATGCACAGGTACAGACACCCGCCCCCGATTCAGGATAGACGTTTAGTCAAGCGTCGCAGGCGAAACTTACAAAGGAGCGTTTTGAGCAATGGTGCGGGGGCACACAAAAGCTAGGCTCGCCTCGCCAGCCGCTGGCTGTGATTAATTGGAGAACAAACCCCCGCAATGAAGTCGATTTGGAGGACTTTTAAAGTCCTGCATCGGCAGTCGTCCACTTTAAATCACACATGAAAATTTAACCTTTTCGACGAGTTCTTTACAAGCCGCTTGGCCGCTCTCCTCGTCGCCCCCTCCCCACGGTTTGGGGGCTCCGTTTACTGATTATCGGTCCTTAAAATCACTCCTTAAACTTCACTTCACGGAACCCCCCCCCCCCCCCACTCGTCCCAGCGACCACTTCAATTCTCCAATGACAAATGTCGCTACAAAATAAACTTTATGTTTGGTCATAACGTAAACAGGATGCCACTTGAAAAGGTCCTTGCGCAGGGTGGGAGGGAGAGGGGGAGGCGGGGATGCGTGCTCATTCGCTTCCCCATTTTGTTTCTCCCTGAAAACTGAATTCGGGTGAAGAACATGCAAACTTTTTGAAGATTCTTTACAATCGCAGTGTTTTTCCCGCCATAAATCATGGCGACCAACAGAGTCAGAGTCTCCGCTTGTCGCTTCCATCCATGCAACATTATTTCCTGCGCAACGTGCGCCATTGTTTTCTTAGACGTTGTTTTCCTTGCTTTCCTTTGCCTTACCTTTTCATCCATCTTCCATCGCACACACACACCACGCATTCATAAATTTCTGCGCCAAGACAAATTTCCCAGATCCAAGAAAATCTTTTCCCGTCTTAAAACGAGAAGTTTTGTTTATGATTTATGCGTATAGACGGTTGCTGCTGTTGTTGTTGTTGCTGCTGTTGCTGCTGCTGGTGGTGGTGATATTGCTTAGGAGTTGAGATTCGCGAAGTGCCTCAAGCGAACCACCGAAAAACACCACCGCCACCCGTCGTTATGCGTTCCTTGATGTCCTCGCTTCTAATTTGCAAAGACTTTTCGGATTCACGGAACGGAAACGAATTTGCCTCCTTGCAAATGGGGCGTATTTGCGATTGCCGAACCCCCGCCCACTTCCCGCTACCGGATGCTTATAATTTATATATGTACAATGTGCACACAGAGCAAGCATTTTGAGGGGCGCACACGAGGTGGGTAGGGGAGGGTAGGGAAGGGGCGCGGGCGGAAGCCTGCTTACGGGGATTAATTTAATAACTTGGGTAATTTTAAAGGAAATTTTCAAGACCCTGTTGATGATTGCATACGTAATCAAGGAAGTCGTTTATTTCAGCGAAGAATAGCAATTCGCAGCGAGCTTTAATAATTACCAGAGAGAGAGTCAACTTGCCGCAAAACTGTCGTTACTCCTCAGCTGTTGGTTTATGTTAAGGCGGGGACTATTTAAAGGTCTTAACTCTTATTTATCTCGGTCCCTGTTTGAGTATTTTCAGTTAATGTCAAAGAATAGCGTTGGGAAAATCATTGAACAGAGGAAACGAAGGAAAATGATTCAGGGTATTCCCCTATTTATCGTCTATATATGATTTATTCTGCAGTGTGTAAACCACTCGCAACTGTAAGTGTAAAACTCTCGGAAATGGAGTGGAACAGGAAGGGAAAACATTCAGGGTATTCCTCAATTTATCCTTCATTGATTTGCTCTCTATTTTGGATTGTGTAAACCACTCCTAACAGGGAAAGGCGCCAAATGGGCCCAAGTCCTGTCCAAGGTTCTCCTTTCCTCGACTGATTACAGATTGAAAACCATCCGTCTTCTTCGGTGATTATGTGATTCGGTGTTGGCCGGGACGTACATGGGCTTACTTGGTAATACTCTAAATTGAATAATGAAACCCCGACGAATTTAATTTTCCAATTTTTTTTATTGAAATTCTTTTATGATATGGTAAAAAAGTGATGATGTTGGGTAGAAAGGAGGAATTCTGAAAATTCATGGCGCTTTAACACGACTCAACCACGAATCCATCAATCATCACGAAGCGAAAGGGCAAAAAACGAAAGGGGAGACGATGCAAAGTAACAAAAGAGGAAAAAACTACGAAATAAATAACGAATGTCAGCAGCATAATCGTGAAATGTATCATCATCATCGTTATCGCCATCATCGGCAGAATATCCACGAAAGTAGCGACCACCCTCGCTCGCATCGCTTCTACGCTGAGCCAGGAGCTGAGTCTGACCGCGTCGAGATGCTAATTAAAGCCATATACAGTTCATTCCAGCAGCAGCAGCAGCGTATAGAGCTCACCGCAACATGATTTAATTGCAACAGTCGCGGCAGAAGTGACGTTTTTACTCGATTATTAATCGCTGAATGTCCAAGAAGCTGTCAGAATGACATCCTTCCGTCAAACCATCGACGCGTCTTGCCAGAACCAAGTCCCTGCGTCGATGCCTTGTGCCAAGCTGCTGCTGCTGCTGCTTCTGATGAAGGTCGATGAAGATGAGGCTGATGCTGATGCTGCTGCCGATGCTGATCCTTGTTGTCGCACAGCATGACCATGACACGTGCAGACCATCTACTTTATCAGGGTAATGAATTTCGCTGTAATTTAAATTAGGAGGGGAAGAGTGTGGTCGGAGGGGGAGAGCAGCGTCAGGACGAGGGGATGCTGCTTCGAAGATATGTCAGTGCCACGCTAAGCAATCATTACGTTCATCATCGGCACTTCGGGGGTGTAGATTGCCGATTAGACAGGAAAAGAAGCCGGCGCTGGGGCGGGGCAAGGGGGCGAGGCGGCGAGGAGCGGCGAATGCATGTTCGGTTACCCGCAAGCGATGCACGCATAAATCACGATGAAATTGCGTGGGTGTGGTCCGGGGTAGCCCGTTGCGGTCCGTTCTGCGCCGTTCTGGTCCAGTCTGCGGCGAGCGGGCGGGCGGGCGTGCGTCAGCGTGGGAGAAGCCGACCGGATTCGCAGCGACGTAATCGACACGCAATCGACGTCAAGCCGCACTAATGACTGCTCCGAGTACGTCGTTACTTCTACGGGAACAAATGAGGCGATGTCCGGCACCAGAAGAGACCAGAAATCGTAATGGGGTACATTATGTTTTATATATTACCCTAGCAGGTGAAAAATCGGTGTGAGGATGGAAAGGAAACAAGCTACAGATATCAACGAGGGACCAACTACCCGATCTAGGCCCCGAATGGAGAAAAGGATGAATCTGTCGATGGGGCGCCATTTCCAATCGACAAACAAGTCGCCTATATTAACACTTTAATGTCCTGTAACAGGTTTTCGGTCCCACATGGATGTAATAACCAAAAAATTGGACCAAAAAGAGTCCAAACGTTGGCAGATTCCATAGCTTGAAACTTCTGTGAGCTATGAAAAGATGAACTTGACCCGGAACGAGTCGTCATGGGTGATACTTCGTGCCTATTCTCCAGAGCCTGTCGCAACTCAAAGAACTCGTTTACTCGTTAAGCAAATAGAATTGAAAATCGTTAATGTTTGCGAGGAGAAGGATTATTTAAAACATTCTTCACTAAGTTGCTGTCATTTAAATCCCTCGTCATCGCCATTGTCTCTACCTCAGCCTCTCCCACTTCCACTCCCACTCCGCCCATCGACGCCGTCACACTACCGACATCTTGCAACATCCCCAATTGCTCGTCCGATGTTCACGCAGCCACTCTTCGTGTGGCAGGCAAACCAACAACAACACGTGTGGGGATGTCGAGAGCCAAGGACTGCGGCCGCCATTTTGTTTGCGCTGCCCGGATGGAGTGTCTGCTGCGACTGCCTCGAGGAGGACGGGGAGGGCGGCGGTGGATGTCTGTGCTCGGATTGCCAGCAGTTGGCCCGCCATGAAAGGGGTACGGAGCGAAGTGGTACTAGAAAGTCCGAAACCACGGAACACGAAGGCGAAAAAAACCACGTTCGAAGTCCAGTCGTGTACGAAGGCAGATAAGCGGATTGAGAGCGTCGTAGGCGAGCGCAGTGCCTCGTATTATAACGAATGGCTGAACTTTCGGATGCGTCTGTCCCCATCGACCTCCCTTCGCTATCCCCCAGCGACCTCGTTACCTCCTCGTGACCTCTCGCCGGCCATCGCCGCTGGATTTAGTTACAGATGTGCAACAAATCAATACAAGGCAACGTGATTTGTTCGGGGCAAAAGAGAGCGAGAGAGAGAGGGAGAAATTGCACAAGAGAGAACAAGGCAGAGATTCCTAGAGAAGTGGAGGAAAGCCTCGATCTGGAGGAGGACGACTGAAAACGTTGGAACCTCGCGGCGCTTCCCTCCAAGCGGCGACGTGTCAGCGTGAGTGTGAGCTGCCGCTACAACGGAACTTTTTGCTACTGAAGTTTTAAAACTGCTCTTTTGCGAACTTAAAAACAAACTTTACTCTTCATTGTTTCGCAAAACTTCATTAAACTCGTCTGCAGCAGACGTGGTCAGTCGCCAGCCGAAAGCCAATCGATGTTGACTTAGTTTGGGGCCCCGACGAGTGAAAGCATCGATGAATTCGGCGGGAGGAAGACCGCCTTCGGACGTCGAACGTGTTACTTTCCCGGGCGAAAGCACGGCGACGTCGGCGGTACTTTGGCTCAACGGCGGGACGGACGGTTGCTCGTCGTTCACTTAATTGGACGACTGTTCAGCTGAATGAGTTATTGAAAGAAAACCAGCGACTAATTTAAATTATTAACCAGTCCAAAAGCGAAGTGCTTTTCAGCGAGCTCTCAACACTTTCCAATGCCTCGCTCTGTGTCTATCCCATATTCCTTTCCCCCCTCTCCCTCCCCACACCCCGATTAACGGCAAATAACGCTTTAAATGCTCGTGGAAGCGAGCACCTGGCTGCGGTAAGCGACGCCGGGCCGAGCCGAGCCGAGCCGAGACTTGGCAACGTTCTAAAGCGAAAATTAAATAGCAGACTTTGGAAAAAAGGGTCCTTCGATATTCGGTTACAGTGAACAATAAAAAATAAAAGACACGCATCCACTCACCCACATTTTACACTCACGAAAACAATGGGCCCCGTAGAAGTGGTATCTAAGTACACTTCAAGTGGCCACTAAGCCGCAGCACGAAGGGGCTGCTCGGCCGACGCAGGCGAACATGCGATGCGATGAATTGCGAATGGTGAAGTTTCTCTGCCCTAGTATCTGCTGGGAGCACTTGAAACGTCGGTATGTCGGAGCGGATTCCAAGATGTGTGTCGGTAAACGGCGAACGGCGGATGATGATTCTCAAAAGCGGAAGTGCAATTGGTACTCTCCAGTGGAAATGTTTGTAGGACATCCTGCAAAGCGATAAGCACCACCTCGCCGGCATTTACTACTATCTGTGGGCCTGCACAGCGAGAAAATCATGGAGAAAATGCGCATAATTAACTATAGGCATGGAGATAAGGGATTCCACGAGCTGCGGCTGCTATTTGTGTGTTTTGCTTATAGTCGATTGACCCTTTCTTCATCCACGCTGTAAAATGATAAAAACCCTTTAAGAACCACCAAAAAAATTGTATTTTCATCCACAAAAATCAAGCAAAAAATGGCTTCCATGGATTGAAACTTCTCTCAGATTCTTTCCACTTCTTCTGGTGTTCGTCGGTTTTTGTATTCACCTTTTCATTAGCCACGAAAGGAAAGAAAGGCTAAGGCCCCTAAAAATAAAGGCCATTTGATTGCTATTATTGGACATGTCTCAAATGTATTGCAAATTTATCTAAAATTCCAGAAATAGAGTCGAAATAGTAACCTATGGGTCACATTTTCGTCTCTCCCGCAGCGTGTCTTGGACTTTGAGTATATCGCGAATTCGTGGTTGCAGTTGGACAAAATGGCGCCTCTGAATATTGGCCAAAAGGACGCAAAGTTCCTTAATAGGCCGCGAATAACCATGATAATAAGCGAAATAATTACATTATGCAGACGAACGGCCGTGAGTGCCGCAGCAGCACCATTCGCAGGTGATAAACGTGGTGATGAAGATATGTCGCCCTCCTCCTGTCACCCTGCACCCTGCACCCCGCGCACAAGTCGTTTGTTGACATATGCTAATAACGCATACGTTCGGAATTTCAATTTCATTGCTCGGGGTCAATCGCATTAAATCCCGGCGCAGCTTCGGAGGGTAGCAGAGATTGTAACAGTGCAAATCAGTGGGAAACACTGGCAACGCTGGAGCGGCGGCAGCGGGGAGCGAGAGAGCGGCGAGAGCCTTTAACGTGGGCTGAAATTTGATTGGATTGAAAGTCGCAAGCCGAACGACACGAACAACGATGACGACAGCGAACAGCTTCACACGGAGGGTGGCTGTTTGAAGAGGGGCCTGGGACGGGGCCGGGGCGGGGGATATTCTTCGTGCTGGAAGATAATTTAATTTGGATATACGAACGCACACACAATCGAATTTATTGCTAAGTAGTAACAAGTCAAAAGGCGCGGAGATGTGACTGCGAACGATGGCGCTGGGAAAAACGGATGAGTGCGAAGCATATTGAGGCAATCGTGTAATCTTCGCGCTTGCATCCGCCTGGAAAACACGGATTTTGTGATTGAGTGAAGACGGCGGACGTGTTGAAGGCTCAGGATAAACAGCGAACTTCATCAAGGAGCTGTCGGCGGCGCAGATCCTGCCGCGATAGCTTCGCATATCCCAAACGCAGACGTCACTTCGCAGCATCATCCACGATTGAATTAAGCTTAAGGAGGGGGCGGAGGAGGACGGAGAAGGCGACGGTGAACCAGCGACCGTCCAACGCACGAAACGCGCCGCTTTCGATCCCTTTGATTCGATTGCGCTTCGGTCGGGCTGACGTCTGGCGACGAAGCGCACCTCGAAGCCGTCGACTGCTCTGAAATTTGCGAGCACATCGCATGGGTTTGATTATTCATGCGGAAGGCGTGCATTTCGATGATTACGACACACACTCGACTCAGTAACCGAAGCACTCATCACAGATTTCGGCTTTTATGTGCGTGCGACCGACCGTGCGTTGCGTTGCGTTCGGTTCCCCTGCTCCGGTAATCGCCGGCCTCGCCCCTTTCCCCCTCGCTCGTTCTTCAGCGCAACTCTTTATTTTCTTCTCCGTTCAGTTTTCGGTTTATCGAGGGATTGAAACGTAAAGATTTCACTTAAAGACTTCAGCAGAAGCAACAAAAAAAAAATCCTGAAAAGTTTTTCACTAAAAATATCCTTGAATTTGTTGGCTACGAAACTTTGTTCGTTGCTTTGAAAACTGCTTCGCTTCTTTCGGCCATCTTTAAACTCATTTCCATCACCGTTTCTCATTTACTTAAGTGAAGTTCTATTATATTAATGAAAAGTTGCGTGCCCAAGTGGCTAAAAGTTGCCAAAATGTAGCCAATGAGGGCGGGGAAGGGGGGGGGCGGGTGGGGAGCTACTCTCTCTGTCTGCTTGCAATATTCATCGACTCTCGGCAACTGCAAAGATTCGCAATTAATCAAAACTTTGGAGCTGCCGCTGCAGCTAAAAAGCATTTTAAGTTCGGATTTTAATTTCGGGTGACATGAAAGACTTCGTTATTGGCTCAGCGCCCAGAAAAAATGGCGACTTAAAACAGAAACGCGCCAAAAGCTGCCCAAGTGAAGATGTTTCCCCTTCGCTTCCATCGGAGGTGCGGCAGCAGGAAAAAAACACGGAGTCCTTCGTACGCTATCCTTCGATAATTTTATTTACGGACTACTTGCTGTCTCCCCCCGCCGTCAGCACGCCCCTCAAGTCATCATTACGCTTGATTATATTCAGGTTCGCCTCGTCGACGTCTTCGTCGCATCCGCCGAGCTGCTGAAGGATCTCTGAGGATGCTGAAATCTGAAATAAGGACGAGTACACACTTTAAAAAAAAAAAGCTTTCAACTTTAAGATTACATCCCCCCCGCCCATGACTCTTCGCTCCATCTTCTACGTCATTCATCGCTCTTGCCGTAGTTTTACTCATTCGCTTCGCTGACATTTTTAATTTTCACGTCCACCAACAGAGTAACAACAACAACAACAACAACAACTACAACAACAGCAGCAACAACAACAACAACTCATTTTTAAACTCAACAACTCAACAGCAGCCGACGAACGACGATGAACGACGAAAGATTCAGGGTTGATGACGTGATTGCGATGTGGATGTTGATGTTGATGAAATGTTGATGCTGCTATCAGAAAGCTTCCCCAATTTAATTTCATCATACTCCCCAGCGAAACAAAGCGCCAACAACAACGCTGCACAATCACAACATGAAGCCGAAAATAATGGCTGCCCTGTTATTTTAATGAAAATTGGAAAGTGCTCGCTGCCCCTTCCCCGATCGCCGCCGCCGCCCATGCAATTCCAATCCCAAGGTGAGCGCGATGGCTCGTCGTCGTCCATCATCAAATGGTACACATAAAAATATCCGAGCAACGACGAAAACTCGGCGAAAAACTCACGGACCTCCATTACAACAGATTACTAAAGTTCCAATATAATTTACGATAAAATAGATTATAGCAAATAACAAAAAAAAAACCATCCTCACTTTTCTCTATAATACAATACAACATAGAAAAGGTGTTCCAGGTGCTCTTTTCACTATATGTAATACAAACTAAGCCAAGTCAATTACCTATGCGAGCCAGGACTCGATTGGAGTTGATTGACTCCGAAGGTTCCACTGATAAATCGAAGGCCCCAGAGCACCAATTGAACTTGCTAAGATTTCTCGTTCAGGTCCTTCGTCCCGGTCAAGAAGGACGGGCAGTTATACAATTCTTTGAGAAGAGGGAAGGATGATCTATAAGTACCCCTTCTTGCGTTCAAATTTCATAGTGGACGAGGCACCTACTCCCTGTATAGAACCTTTACCAATGTTCTCCCATCGTTTTCCATTCTTTCCCATTCTTCCTTATCGTTTTCCAGCGTTTGTCATCCTTCCCAAGACTTTCCTATACTTCCCGATCCTTTTTAACCTGCTCTCAAGGAAACTCTTTAATCCATAGCCTGTATAGAACCTCCCACATGTTATTGATTTCATATCTTTCATTTCTAGTAGTCTTGAAGTCGCGGTGTGATCAGCGCCCACTGAGGTTTGTACATGGTTTCCAGATGCATTATACTCCTTTCTGATATAAGATTCTGCTCCAGAAGTCGTCCGGCGTCGCTCTATGAGTGGCGAATCTTCCACTGATCGCGAATCTGTTGGCGAATTCCAAGTCTTCACAGCATCATCAGCGACTTGAAGTTGAAAAGCGACTTGAGGAGAAACAAAATCATAACCTCATCAGTTCTTCCTCCTCCTCGGCAGCGTGTCTGTGTGTGTGTCTATCATTAAGGATATCCAGCGAAGCATGCACATCGACCGCAGTTGCTGCTGCTGTTGCAAATTTCTTCCGTTTCAGCGGATAAGCCGAGGGCTCTAAAACAGCTCCAACAACAAGTACACGATATCTTTTTTCTCCACCGATGGCGCTCCTGCTCCGGCTCCTGCTCCGTGATGCCCCATCTTATCGCCGCGGGGTGCCTTGAACTACGCGACGAAACGGAATGAATGTTTGTGTCATGATTACAGCTGAAGGACCTCGGCGGCGAAGATGGAGTCGGAGGCGGCAATTCGCCGGTGCTGCAGCCGACAGACGGACGGACAGACAGCACCCTAACTGTAGGTATTCCGATGTACTTGGCGTGTTAGAAAAAAAACCCCTAGAAGTTGTTGTTTGTTGAGCGATGCGTATAACGAAAGTCAAACTGCACTCAACAATAAGAAAAAATCCAGCAAATACATACTTATGTATCATGTATATATCGATGTACATATGTACTGAAATACGTTTGTATATTCCGCACAAAATATAATTTAAGCTTTCTGTGAGACAAACAAACGACCGTAATTTCAGGATCAAACTTCACAACGCGCTGAGTTCTTCCGCCAGCCTTCGCCGTCGTCAATATCTAAAACAGTAGGAGTTTCCAGGGGGCGGGGCGGCGGTGGTAGCTTTCTAAAAGACGGATGCTGATGCGGATGCGGCGGCGGCTCCGTTCTGCTGCTGATTCTCCTTCAGAGTCTCGCTTCAACTCATTCCCCCAGCACACGGTCCCTTATATAGCGCATAGCTATAAGCACGACTTCTTGAAACGTTGTGGAGAATAAAATAAGCATTTCTGATTCATTGAGCAATGAGCGAAATGATTGCCGAATCAATATCTCGTCCCTATTAAAATAAATACCTCGGCAGTTATTGTAGTTTATCATCGCCGTTATTCAGTCATTCGCCTGTTTTGCCAATCGTTTAGTAATTTACACCTTTGTACGTATTTTCATTGTAAATTGAGCAAAGGCTTTGTTGGGCTTTTGTGCTTGATTGCATTTTTCTTTGACGATGCAGGGCGGCATCGGAAATACGACTCTATAGACAGCTTCTCTTCTTCTTAATTTCCTAAACAAACCGTACTTCGGGAGGTATGAGGCTTGAGGCTGACTGATCTTCCAATTGCCTTTGCCCTAGAAGTCGAAGGAGTTGAAAAGAAGCCGTTTACCATCTCTTCTCTCCCAAATCCATCTAAACTTTTCGGCTTTTGGACCCTTATCTTCTTTTTTAAGTACCGAAACACAAATAGGCGTTGTTCCCTCTCAACTTGTCATCATTTTTGGTGGTTCCAAGACCCCAGCGATGGATCTTGTGACCTTGCTTTCATTGAACTCTTGTTACTGACACTTAGCTTATTGTTTACTAAAAGTCATGCTATAGATGGGTCACAAGTAGCCGATTGTCTGCTCATTATTAAAAATAGTTTTGTAAAGAGGATTTCGGTTGTTCCTCTTCGATGTTAATCGAGCATCGCAGGGGCTCCGTTGGACCCACTGTACACCAACAACAACAATCTGATGCTGGGTTATTCCCACAGTTGTGGGTGCATCGCTGTGTCTGTGGCGGATATTTATTCATAGTCAGATATGTTTCCAAGCCAAGTATTTGAAAAACTTTTGCTTCGACGCGCCTCGTAGCGCTGACCGAAAACTTTCAGCATTTTTATGGTTGCAACACGAAACGAAAAAGCTTAAAACTTTTGCCTCAACATTTTTGCATATGTTGGTGGAAATGTGTTGGCTGTTGGTTGTTGTTCGTTGTTTGTTGGCTGTTGTTTGGCAGCCGTTGTTTTGTTAAGTGTGCGAAAACGGTTTTTTAATGGCTTTCCTCTGCATGTGTGTTAAATGTTAAGCACTAATTATGGAAACTTGGTCCTCATGCGACATGCAAATATGACAGCCGAGACGCTCAGCCCCGACCGACAAGCAGAACGAGCGTAATGAAGTGTGCTAAACA
This sequence comes from Thecophora atra, assembly GCA_937620795.1. Taxonomy (NCBI): domain Eukaryota; kingdom Metazoa; phylum Arthropoda; class Insecta; order Diptera; family Conopidae; genus Thecophora; species Thecophora atra. Next base: position 86,772,736 of record OW569398.1, read on the forward strand.
CCGAACAAATCAACTCAACTAAACCAATAAAAACCGAAACTAAACAAATGAAAACGTCATTACTCGAAAGGCAACGGACAACAACAGCCGAATGACATTCGTGAACAAAGCAACTCCGTTAAGAGTTGAACGGAGGATTAAACGGCGAAAGATCGTCTATTGAAAGATCGCCTATTGAAAGATCTTCAATGGGTCATTCATAAAGAGACTCGCACAGACAGAAACGCAACATAAAACGTCGGTGGAAATGGAACAATAAATGAAAATGTTCCTTGGAATTCGGTTGGAGGCTGTCAGTGGCAGCGGACAGAAGCAAACGACTTAAGACAGATCACGACTTTGATGCCTCGACGAAGAATTGCAACAGGCGATATTCCCAGAACCGTTCAGTGGCATTTCATCTCTTGCGACACTCACTGCACTTCGGTAAATTGATTGTCGTTTCTCGGTAAATACACGAAACGTCATCCGGAAAATGAACGACACTTTATTCCATCGGAGGCCCAGTGGTGGACCTTGGAAAGAAAAGGACCACTTGATCGATGGTCGAAGGGTTTTCGGCGTCTGTCGTTCGACACATCGTTGACTTTCTGGCGGAGTTTTTATTGTAACGGATGTAAGTCAATTCATTTCGTTCGTTATGATGAGGATGAAAGGGAATTTCAGGAATGCATTCACACAAAAAACGCATCTTCATTGTTTATAGTGAAGCAACGCGCCGCATTCAGTTGGAGGTGGGTGCTATCAGGGGAGGGAATTGTATTAGGTTCGGGGTCTTCGTCGGGGTTGGGATTAGGGTCACTCAATCCAGTTACCAAGAGCTTTGTTTATAATTTCTTTGTTTAGACTTCCTGGGGCCTTGATTAAAGTTAAGCAAAATTCGATTAATGGATGAATGGAAAGATGGAGGGGAGTGTAATAGGGAGGGGATGAAGGACGGAGCAGGAAAGGGAGTTCGACAGAAGAGAAAGTAGAAGGATCATAGACGGAGAAGGAGCTGAATGAAGGTTGGCGGAGTATTACGCCGTTGCAGAAAGGAGGAGGAGGATGGATGAGGATGAAGGCTCCTGAGGGCAGTTGGGAGCAGGTGGAGGAGTAAGAGGAGTAAGAGGAAGTACGACGGAGATAGTAAAAGACGACGATAGAAGGAAAAGGAAGAAAGAAAAGGAAGAAGGAAACCGAGGATGGATAAGGAACTGGGAAAACTGACTATATAAGGGAAGGACAAATGGAAGGGAAATGGGAATAGTTGGAGAAGAAGGTTTTGTATGATGAAGGAAGAGGAAGAAGAATGTTGTAGAAGAAGTTTTGAAGAGGAGGCCGGAGGAGGAAGAAGGAGGTGCAATAAGAAGCCTGGAGGACGGCGAAGATGGCAATGGGACGGCCATGTGGGGACGGCAAAGCGGGTGTGGATCGTCAATGGAGAAGGAGGTGAGGAGAAAGACTGAAAAGCAGGACGGAGTTGGAAGAACGACGAAGGATTATGGAGAGTTGAAGGAGAGCAGCTGGAGACTGGATGACCGCAAAGTCCGAAGAAGGAGCTGGACTAAGGATGAACGTGGAGCAAGAAGAGGAGATGATCAACACCTGCATCATTCACTGATCGCTGCCAACAAAAAATCTACTGAATGAAGAGGAAAAAGGGGATTTAATCCCGAAGGATTTAATCATTTAATTGAATCAATCGCGAAATCAAAAGTTCCTCTCTTCGTATATGTAAACACAGTAATAATTCAATAGTAATAAAACAATTTTTCCTATTTCTAAATCAAGGAAACTCAATAAATTGATTGAATCCTTTGAAAGTTTCCCTCGAATCGTGCAACATAATAATGTGTGTGTGTGTGTGTCCACGCCCACGTTTCAACCACGAACAAAACCATTTCACAGTCGAAAGGCCGAATTTTTTATGGTGAGCGTTTCGGGACTTCGGCGGCTTCTTTGCCGGCTTCTTTTAAAGCACTTCGCTTCAAAGCGAGCGAAGTTGAAGAAGTGCTGCAAAAAAGACCTCAATAATTACATGAAGTGCCCACGAAGAGCGAGAGCGACCCTCGTTGCCCACCGCCCCCTCCCCGGGCCGCCCCTCCGCCCAACGTCTGCACGAATGATTGCGCTCATTGTTCTTCGAATGAATTGTCGAAAAATTAAGCCGAGAATCCGAGCGACTCCCGAGAAAGGGCAAAAGTTTTCGCCAGCGAGCGACTTTTGCGCTGCATACGCAATCAGTGCTGCGAAGGGTGGATCGACGGACGACGACATTCGACAAAAGCCGAAAGCAGAAAAAGTCGCAGCCGGCAGCGGAATCAGAAGCGGAACAGCGGCGTAATATCACGTGTGTGGGCGTGTCCATCGCCGCCCAGCTCATCAGATCCCAATCAAATTAACAACGCACGAAAAAAGCAGCGTACATCGAAGCCGAAATGAAGTGAACCTTAACACGATGTGGACTTTAATTTCAATTTGATTTCCGGTGCCGTAGACAAAAATCTGTTGCTTCTTGTTATTTGCTGTTGCTGCTGTTGTTGTTGTTGTTGGCCTATTAAACGCCAACTTCATTAGGTCAACATGAGCCGCATGCGGTACACACGGAATCACGCGCCATCGTCGACCAGGAAGCATTATCGAAGAAAAACTATTAATTAAATACCAATTCATTAAGTCCCTTCGTCCTTTTGTCGGCTGAGGGTGATGGTGAGGGTGCCGGGGACCGGGAGAGGGGGCAGCGGTGGGCGGCAGGGGTCATTCAAGTAATGAACAGGTTGCCGCAATCCTCAGCAAAAGATTTCGCAACCCTCGACGCATTTCGTGTTCATTGTTCGCCCTGCTGAGGCTCTGTCAGTTGTTTCCCCTCTCCTCCAGCCTCACCCCTTCCCCTCCCCCTCCCCCTCCCACTCCACCGACTCACTTGCTCTCTGTGCGTGACTAATTCACGGTGATAATGAAGAGTCTTCTTTTCGCCGGCGAGCAAATAAATAAGAAAGCAACTAAACGCGCTCGGAATAATTAATTGCAGTGTTTATTGTCCTTCAATTAATGAGGATGCCGGCCTGCCACTGCATCATCTAAGGGCCTTAAGTGTTTTTGTCATCATTTTAAAATTTTCAAGCATCAAACATTTGTGCTGTGGGTGGCACGAGGACGTTTCTAAAAAATGAGCCAGTAGAAAAGGACTCATTTTTCGCCCGTGCTCTCGTCCTCGTCTCTTTTCTCCTCTCTTCACAGCCTCGTCCATTGTTTATTTCCACAGCAGCAGCAGCAGCAGCAGCAACACAACAGAAGACGAAAAACAACGCCAATAAACACAAGGAAGCACCGCGCAACGCCACGTTTGCCACTCCGAGGACTCACAAGGATCTTATCGTCGACATATCCACAGGTCACATCCACAGACAGTCGTCTGCCGTGAAAATTACACCTTTCCAGAGATTCTAACGACCCGGAAGTCCACGTTTCGGGACCCATTGGCCGAAACTCTGTGCGATTTTCTGTTTCTAGCTTTCGACGATAATTGATTAAGCACGATTTTTTCCTCAGCTTTTTTCAAGGCTTCGACGAATGGAGTGTCCACTGTACTGCGTCAAATACTCATTATGCTAAGGAGATGGCGAAGAATTGAGAAGTAATGCGATGGAAAGAGACGCCGACGCCGACGACCGCTGAAAGAACTTTTCTAATTTGAATGTTTTTTCACCTTTCTTCACTCGGCATCTCATGGAGTGTTTAGCCGTGTGTGTGTGTGTGTGTGTGTGTGTCGAGTGTCTGAATGTGTGCTGAAGCGCTTGAAGCTCTGCTTTCCTGCATGCATCCTCAAAAGGACTCCAATGAGTAATTAAAACATTTGCCCATTATGAATTCTCTGTCGCTTGGAGAAGTTTTCTTTTCACGCTTTCGCCTGGCATCCTTAACAACGAAAACTTGCGGCGTCAAAGGAAATCACTACACACACACCAACACACACACAAACAGTGAATGAGCTGCTTTGGCGTGGTTTACACAAAACTAGCGCCCCCGAAGCGCTGCAGCACAGTTCAGCTTTATTAACCCAAAGTGCAATAATTAGACGTGTATAAAAGGGATACGAGGGCCCTCAAACTGCACGGATGATGCATTCGGTTCTGCTTAATTACAAGCGAATGAATTCATGGATGGGTGCACGGAAGATGGAGTTGGATGGCGTTAAGCGTCGCCGCCAGCATCCAACCGATGCACCAACAAATCTACAAAAAAAAAAGAAAGATCGAAAAACCAGAACGAAGAATAAAGAGAGAAATGAGGTAGGCGAAGAAGGAAGGAAGGGAGGATGGAATGAAGGACGACACGATTGAAGGAAACCTCGAACGAAAAGGAATTTAGTTAATCATGGAAATAAGCTGAAATCAATCAAAGGAAATAAAAAACAAAAACTTCCATAAATCAGAGAACCTTTCGTTATACAACAACAATCATCCTTTAACTGATTCCCTTAGAAATGCCTCAAGGCGCAGCTTTGCTTATATCCAACTGTTATAATTACGCTGCTTGCTGCCATCAACACAAGAGGGACACAACCCCAAGCAACTCGAAAGAGTGAAAAATCAGTGAAAAAATCACTGCAACACCAACAACAAAGAGGAGCGAAAAAACACCAACAACAATAAACAACACAAAAAAAAAACACATAAAAACGTTACTTCAAACAGAACCACGTTAACGGTGACATCGGGAAGGATTCCATCAGCTCGGTGCTGTTCTCGCTGCGACGATAAACACGACAACAGCCAACAACATCCAACAGAAAAATCAAAGTGTTGATGCTTGGGAATTGTTAACACGTTGGATGAGCGCACAGATGAAAGGATGAATCAAAGGATTCGCTCCTAGCACAAACAGCGCAATGAGGCTCATCATCGGCTGATGATTAGCAGCTACCATGAATATTATCGAACAATTTCAAAGCACACAGCAAAAGAGAACCTCACTAATAAAGTGGAAATGAATAGAATTGCGGGGAAAATGCGGAATTACGTCTGAATTGTCTCCATTTGGCTCATTGATTCGACGTCCTTTTAACTGCCTCTCAAATTGCTTAAAGTTCAAAGAGTTACTTCAGAGAAACAGGGCTGTAAAAGGGCCCCAAACCTTCTGATATTTCATGAAAGCTCTGCATAGATGGATCCTCAAAAACATATTTTCTGTTATGGAAAATTCTCTAGCCTAGATTAGATTGTCTCCTCTTGAATAACATCAAAGCACAGAACGAAAAACCGACTTCGCTTCTTTGTTGGATACAACGTGGAATTTATCGGAGACCCGCCTGAGGGATGTATACTGTCCACTTCATCTGAAACATTCATTAACTGGCCACACAAGAAAAGAAAAAGGAAACTCGAACCATTGGGATCTAGTTCCGATGGTTTTAACTGTTCTAGGAGTTCCATGAGCTCCGACATCTTCAATAATTCTTGGAGTTTGGCGAATCTGGGATTTGTTCCGGAATACTTTGTTCGGAATACTGGGAACTCCGAGAGTTCTAGAAGTGTCATGAATTCTGAAAATCCCGGAAGTTTCGAGAGCTGCGAATGTTCCTGGAGTTCCTGGAGTTCCTGGAGTCTTCTTGTTTGTACCTCAGGAAGCTTCTGTTGCCTTTTCAGTAGGCGTGGAATCTGTGAACTACCTGAGACTTCCTGGAGCTTCAAGATTTATAGGATTTCCAAGTATCTTCAGGAGGTCCAAGATATCTTCAGGAGCTCCTAGGTTTCGGGGAGTTTCGAGAGTCCTAGGAGTTCCAGGAGCTCCGAGAGTCCAGGGAGTTTCTATATTTTTAATAGTTCTGGAAGCTCCGACAGTACTAGAAGCTCCAAAAATTTTAAAAGTTGCAGGAGTTTTAAGAATTGCGAGAGTTTATAGAGCTTCAAGAGTTCGAAGAGAGTACAGAGAAATCCGAGAGTTACAGGAATTCCGAGAGCTCTAAGAGCTCCTGAAGTTCCGAAAGTTCTACGATTTCCAGGAGCTCCTGCTGTTTGCAATTTGAGTAGTTGTGGAGTTAGTGAACTTCCCGACTGCTAATACTTGAGCCAATAAATGGCTTTGCAAGGACAAATTCCAGATGACGAATTGAATCAGTCGCGGGTCCGTTGTGTGGCGGATGATGAACGAGTCGGAAGCGGCTCACTTCTCTGAATGACCTCCAGCTTTTGAACTCTTCGTTCCCTCCAAAACTCCACCTCACTCCGGTCGTCCTGACCCTCCGCCAGACTGCGACACCCTCCACAACGTCTCATGTCCTTTGCGGTTTTCCAATTTCCTGCCGCTTGTTGTTTGCTTCCGTAACAACTGTTTACTCGGAATTCAACCGACAATCAACCTTTAAAGCAGCGCCATGATGACATTTGGAGACGTATGCAGTGCACACGGCTGTGGATGGTGGGCGGAGGGCGGGGAATTGCTTCAATTAATTACAAATGCCAGCGGACAAGCGCTAAACACACATGTTCACATCCTTGATGTAGGATACATCGCACACCGTCAGCAATTGCACGAGCAGCAAGTGCGCTGCCTCATGCACAGTCATGCTCAAACAAATTAGGCGTGGCAGCCATTGTGCTCCCCGCCCAGCGCCCAGCGCCGGCTGCCCCCTTCATTCTGCGGCAGCTTTTGTCAATAGAGCCTCTTGAAGGTTTGTTTGCTTTTAATGACTTGCAAACTAAACGTGGTCGGGTTGCTTAGTCGATGTGGTCGCGATGCTGGAGCTGAAAATGGAGCTGAAGCTGAAGCTGATGCCGATGTTGAAGCTGCACTCAACGCAAAGTGTTTTTTGATCAAGCTCTCATCAGCCGTTGGCTGATGGTCCGTCGCATTTGCCATTTTTAGGTTATGTTTTATAAATAACATTTTCTAAATGCTTTCGCCAAGTCGCATTCAAAACTGGTAAACATACTGAATGGCTGAATGGGCCATGTCACCAACTGTGCCTTGCACACACAAAGCACCAAGATGAAGAAGCAGGATAATGTACGCATTTGCTCTTAGATATCCTTGAAAATAAATTGTTTTGTTAATAATTTATGCTCGGTTTAATGAGGGCCATTTCAAAGGAAAACCCACACGAGCTGCCTTCGTTCCGTTTCGTTTCGCTTTTAATCCTCTAATGAGTAAATCTCCTTTGAGGCTTAGAAATTATACATATAGCATAGACATGCATGGAAATAGAGAAAACTGCGCCATTATCCTTTGCATTATAAACAGCGTCGATCAACGTTAAATGATGCTGCGATGTGACGGCGGATGAATGTGAAGATGGAACTTATAATTGAGCAACTGTATCGCGTTCGGAGTCTTTTCACAACTTCCACTAATCATTTCTAATTTCCTAAATACATATCTGAAAAGTTTGTATGGGCTTTAGCCAAGTTGAGTGCAGTCATTAATTTGTTTAATGATGGGCAAGCGGAACATCAAGAAGGCTGAAAGGATCGAAGAAAGGATCACAAGAAAAGGTATAAAAACTCCAGGGAAACGGAGGGAAAAGGAAGAACAGGGAAAAGATGAAGATGGGAAAACAAAAAGCAAAGGGAGTAAAGAGGTAGTAAGAAAGCCAACGGACCAACCAAGATGATGCCGGGAGCACGAGTTGAGGGACGCGGTACGAGGAAACGAATCAACGAAGGATCAAGCAAGGACTAAAAAGGAGATGAAAGAAGATGAAAGTGTTGGGAAAGATCACATAAGCACCAGAACCCATAAACCCGATCTCATGTTAGATGATTCGACATACCAAAAAAAAAAAAAAAAAAAATTGAAATAAATCCACACTATAAAATAATTTATGTAATTTTCAATTAAATCCAATGAATTTTGCTTTCCGTAAATGCTTTAATATTTCGAATAAAACGAATAAAATTTGTTGAATTTTCGTGGGTGGCGCGTTTGATGCTAAATTTTCCCCGAATCTCCTTTTTAATAACTGCAATTAATAAATTGTGAAATTTATGAGTCTTTTGCTAAGCAAACAAAACAGCAGAACGAAATTCAGTCCTCTGCCGCCCTCTGCAGCTGCCTGTTGAGGGTCCCGTGGCTTACGATAGCGATAGCATATATAATTTCGAGAGCAGCAGTTAAACTGCCGACTAATCATCCCCTGATTAAATAAACAATCAGCGCCCGAGCGGCTTTCGACACCAACGTATTATATCGAGAAATTACTTAATCAAAGTCGGATTATCTGCACGTCTCGGTAGCGATTGCACCACCGCCAGCGACGCCCAACCCATAAGTGATCCGTCTACACCCTCTTCAGTTGCCGGGGATTAAACGGAGACAAACACTTGGCCGGGCAAGCCACACGAGAGCAGCAACAACAGCCAACAACTTGCATAAGCTTGACAGATCCGTCAGTGCGGGGCATCAACAGCCAGTTGCTTCCAGGGCGATGAGGAACGCCGAGGAGCGCCGCTCAACCACAGAGCAACTAAATTAAATTCCCATTTACGGAAGCGTCTAATGCTCGGTCGGATTAAGAAGAACTTCTTTCAACTCGGATGTCGGATGTCGGATTCGGCAATATTAAATAATTTCCCGGTAGCACATATGGCTGAATATGTCGTGGCAGGAGGCGGGCGCTCCGGCAAGGATGCGCAGCAACGCAGAACAAAGCATTGTTTCCCAAGTACTGAGATTAAAGCCTCCTGCGGCGAGCAAAGTAATATTAAGCAACTAACAACGGAGCAGAGCGACGACGAAGACCGTCAAGTGGGAAGGGGGGGTGGGAGGAGGGTGTGGTGGCGGTGATCTTCCCTTCCTGGACAAAGGTGCTTATGTGGAAGGCTTTAAATGGAGGTGGCCGAGGTCTCGCCTTGGATTCGTTCATTCGTGCAGCTCAAGTGCAGCGAGAGACGCAAGCGACCGGATTCGGCCGGAGGAGATAAGTCCTTAATGTAGCGGCGGCTATGAAAAGGACTTAAGAAATCTCTCATTTCGCGAAATCCTCTTTTTCCCAACCACCGAAACAAGCAGAGGAATGCAGCTTTTCGCCAGGAATTAATCGCTGTTAAATTGATGCTGCTATTCATTTGTTCGCTCCCCTTCGCCTTCGCCTTCGCCTGCTCCTCTTTTTTGCGCCTCTTTTGCATTCGCTGTTGCTAATGCCAACTGCAATGAGCCATTCGTTGCCTTTGTTCCAGCGTGTTGTCGAGTATGTGTTCGAACGAGTGAAGTGTTCGCCACTTCGGTCGTCTCCGTTCGGCAGCCGAGGAGCAGCTCTTCGATTACCGCCGGACGGCAGCTGATAATCCGCTTCTATGCAACACCAGCGAACAGCGACATCGGGGATTTTAGACTATGAAGAGTGCAGCACGTCGCATCGCACACATACAGCCATGAGTAGGGTGCTAACAATTGTCCTTTGGCTTGATGCGGTATCATCCATCGCCGTCTTCGTCGAATTTATTGAACCGCGAATGGGTTCGACGCTTTTTTGTCTTCTCGCATCGGAGTTGAAGCGGCTGTGAAAGCATGAAGCGCAGCAACAAGTCGACACTGAAGCCGAAGGGAGAAAAAACGGAGAAAGGATAGTGTTTAGTGTGTGTTTTCACGGTGTTCGTGTCACACTCGATTAAATCGCCGCTGACAACACGACGCATTCACGATGTCATCACTTTTGTTCGTTACGCTCCGGCCTCAGTCGCCGTTCTGCCGACGGAGCAGCGACTGAATTCGCATGAAGAGTGAAGAGTGCGACCGATGCGAACAGTTGAAATGATTTCGCCAGCGACTGCGGCAGCAAATTCACAGCCACAAGAAGCGAGCATTCATCTTCGAAGATGTCATTAAAGAAATTCTGTTTATCATTCATTTTGTTATTTATAGCTTCGAACGTCGCAGCGGAAGCAGCGCTAGGATTGACCCGATCCACTTCGTGCTGCGCCGTTCGTTTTCTCCTATTCTTTCTGCTCCGGCGAGGAGATTTTTCCCGAAAATGATGTACGACCAATAAATTATCACAAATAAATAAATTATCACCACGATACCTCGCCATGTGTGTGTGTGTGTGTGTTTGTTTGCGTTTAAAGCTCGTTTGAACGAAGCTCCGGAGGTCGCACACACTCAAGGAATCCAGCTTCGCGCCGAGTGGCACATCTAATGGCTTCCTGTGTGTATGAATCAAGATTCCCGACGCTATCAAATCGTAAAATAAAAAAGTTGTTTTCCTATTTCCTTTACCTCGCTCCTTCTGTAAATGCTTCGTGTGGTTATTTTACGAGATCTGATTTCGTTCGTTCGTTCGTTCGTTTGTTCGTTTGTGAAGCTCGAGCAGCGGCGGCGGCGTCCTCCTCATGCAGTTCCACTGCGGTGCTAATCTACTGTGGCGCTGTTTGTCGTCTTGTTGTTGTGTTTTTTGTGTTTGCTGTGCTCCGCGTGCTTCTCCGCGGCCCAATAAATCATTACCCGATTTTGCCGAGCCGAGTCTTCTTTGTGTTTTGTTGTTCCACTCTTTTTTCGGCTTCCTTTCGCTCGCTGCGACTGCACTCGTTGGACATCGCTGCTCTTTGTTTTAGGGACGCATGCAGCCGCGCTGAAGTACTGTGGGTCCCTGCTGAAGCACCCCTTCGATAGAAACCTCCCTTAAAGTCCATTGAGCGAAAGGCTTTCTTGGGAAAATATGATTTAGTTGCTCAACGGTTTTCAGCCACTAAATAATCATACTAAAAAACATGTGTGTGTGTGTGTGTGTGTGTGTGTCGTCTCAACCTTTTCGATGTTATGTGAACATAAAAAACGCAAATAAGTTCTAATTTATATATAAATAATTTTATTTGCCGTTTCATTGTTGCTGCGATAAATAAATCATGTGTTTTTAAGCATTTCTTAAAATTGCGCCACTCGAAGGCGTTGCAAATCCGCCCGAAATAACTAAAAACTCGCCTGATTACGAAAATGAAGTCCCAAAATCAGTTCTCCTTTTTACATCCTTCGTCCTCAAAACACCACCCTTTCATCATCACATATTTATATAGTATTTTTATTTAAATTTATTGAGTGTTTAATAATTAAAATAAAGGAAATCATTTATTATTTTAACCATTTAATAAATTCAATTAGAAGTTTAAATATTATTATGCTTATTTTTGATGAACTTATATTTTTTTAATTTTTAATATTATTTTTAATATTATTTTAAAAATATAATACATATATATTTTTCATATAAATATAATATAAAATTATTTTTCTAATTTTAGACAAAATAATTAATTGAAATTTTGAATTTATTGAAATTATTAGCATAAAACTTTTTTTTCGGACAATGTAAAAGCTTTAAATTTAATTATTTCTATTTTATATAAAATATTAACCAGAAATAAATTCAATCCTATAATTGAATACAGTTACTTTAATTAAATTTAATTATAGTTGTAATTTCATAAAAAATATTGCACAATTAAATTGTATTTTGTGAAAAATATATTTATAAAACATTGTGTAAAAATATAAGATACGTTAAAATATTAGAATTAAATTAAACTTAATAAATAATAAACTTATTTAAATTATTATAATTTAAGTTAAATTTAAGTTTAAAGTATTCATTAAAATAAATCCGTTTTTTATTATTCTTTAAAAGCCCTTAAAAAGTAGTTTGTTTGTTCTTTTCTTTGTTTTATTGGCAGCATTGCTTCAATTGACAGTTCATCAACAGCTGATCTTTAATCGTAAATTTTGCAATTTCGCCAAAAATTGATTTTTATCTGCTCAGCTTTTGTAAATTGTGCAAAGTTATTACATAATTTAAAAGTTTCTCATTCTTCAACGTTGCATTCGGATAATTTCTAGTTTAATTATTGGATCTGCTCAAAAGCCAGCGCCAAACCAACGCATTTCGCTCATTTGGAAGACTATTTTTGGCCAAGTTGCCGGTGGAGCCACTCACGAAACACTATTTAAAAGCTAATGGCAAACAATTGCAATTAAATTAAAGCCGATTCCGTTGTGATAAACACATTCGTGCGCTTCGTTCCATTGCAAAGCTCCACAAAAACAGACGGATTTTGATTGAGTTGCGATAAAAAATTGGTGAAAAAGAAATGGATGAATCTATGAAGGCTTTCGACGAGTCTATAATCACGATCCATCTGCCCAGGAATGGATGTGTGTTGCTACATGAGGTGGACAGTGCAAGGGAAAAGCGTCCTTGATGCATTTTTTCGGCGCGCTTTAAATAAAGTCCTACGCGTTGTGGAATTTTCGCTCACTGATTTATTAGCTTGCCGCGATTTATTGCCGCTGTTGCTGCTGCTGCTGCCCTTCCTTGCTGCAGGACTCGCGCATAATAAAACTTTGGGTTCGTATTGGCCATGTCCTGGTTTTGTTCGTGTTGCCGCTGTTATTAAATTTAAAATTTATGAGTCTGTGAATATAAAAATACGCCAGAGTCGTTCGTAAGGGTGAAAAATTATTTTTTAATTGAGGTTGCGACCGGAGAGTGAGCGACTGTGTGTGTGTGGAGCTGTGGATTGCGTTTCACCAACGACACTCATCAGACGAACAACGAAAGCTGCGTTCAATTTAATTTAAAGATTTAAGATTAACTCTGAACCTTCATTAGAATTTCTTCAGTGTTATTTTGCGTGAATTAAATGTGATCCTTGTTGATCCTTGTAGCTGTCAAATAAGGAACGCCTTTTGCGGCGTCACGCGTCAATCCTGCTGCGTAGACATGTCATTCGGTCATCCGGTGGTTGAATGTTGCCGAAGAACGAACAGAAAAGGAAACCGCTGACATTTATTTAAGAAGGAAAATTCCTTTTTTCGGAGGCTGTCACATCGACGCAATTCTTCTTTATTCAGCAACGTTTTTGCGCCGCTCTGCAGCAGGATTTCCCAGCGTTGCTGCCCTTTATTCAATGCCTTCGTTCTCCCTTTTCCGAAGAGTGGATATTTTTGAATACTTCATCGACGGAGGCGGTGGCGGAGGCGGGGACGTTCGCAGCGCCGTAGGCTTGACGAAAATTATATTTATTTATTTATTCGGTCGATGCCAGGGCTGCTTTGCCTGCGGCGGACTTCTCAGTGGCTGCTGATGGATTGCCTTCGAAGGTATTCGCTGAAACTTGCATTAAATTGCATTGATTATCATATTTAGCACACGGACGGCGGAGAGGCGGGCCGCAATAACACGCCAAGCAAACATTTCCGAACTATAATTGAATTGCTAATGGAGCTGCGTTTATTTGCAGAGGTCATGCTTGAGGTCGACGGTGCGAAAATACGAAGATAATCTGCAATATCCATGTATTATTTATTTGGCTGCATGTTGCATGAATTAAACTCAAAATTCCAGCACAAGCACCACGAAGAAATACCGCCGAGGAGTCCTTTAATTAGGCTCGCATTCGCAATGCGCTGGCGCCTGAAGCGAGCGTCATTCATTTCATTTCGCCGAACCGCCTACGACTACTGCTAATTTTCCACCGAACAATTAAACTCAACCATCCGAGCACATTATTTTTTCGCACGAATCCATCAAATCCATTAGTGCGCGGCTCATTAAATCCGCAATAGCCTCCATTTTGCTAATGGAAAACGACACCAGCACCGCGATGACAGCCCCACACCGCCCCCCGCCCCTCACACCCTCCCGCAAAACCGCTATTTTACTCAACTAATTCGGCAGAAAATGAGGCTAAAAATGGGCCTAAATAAGCGCAAAACTCGGCATCGGATCTCGTATGCTATATGATTGATGCCTGCCGCCCACGCCCCAAAACGGCCCCAAGCTAAAGCACACACACACCTATCTCCTTCTCCCTCACTCTTCAATAGGCCAAGCAACACATGAGCACGCTGGCAACAAACGTCATGCGGAGCTTCTACACGAAGAAGTACGCTGAATTTTGAAAAAGAAAATGGCGCACAATTTTCCTAATTGGCGAGGATATTTCTTCACCACGTGCATGTGTGTGCGGGTGTGTTGTGTGCACTTGCAGGCTGCGCTTTGGCAGATTGGAAACCTCCATTAGTCATCCAGCAGAAGCACTCACGTGCAATTTATAATGAATAGATGGATGGATGGCTGGTTGGATGGTTGGCCGGATGCAAATGGATAGCGCAGCGTTGTGATGCTTTTTAAATCTCAGAATAAAACGACATCGCTCTCCAAGCAAATTAGCCAGCGCTGTGGGTCCGCCGCCGTTGGGCGCGAAACACGATATCGTTCCCTAAGCAGCCCGTGCTTCCAGCGCCAGCAGCAGTCGCTACTCCTCTACCGAGTGGCACGTCGTCAGCAATTCACAAAACTAGTCGCTCTGATTGATTTCCGACCAGTTGGGCGTCGCTTGAGGGGTACCTCAATAAAACACCCAGCGACCGAGGCAAAACCAGGGCTGCACCCTTGATGACGTAGCAAGGAATTACGAACAAAAAAGAAATTCGTTTTTATATTTAAGTACATGCATAAAAATAAACTGAAAATGTTGAAATACCTTTTAAAAAAAGTCTTTTATTTAGTAAATTTATTGGTAAGTATTTTTTAAGAGCAATTTTTGCATATCTCGAAATTGCCACTTCTCGGCTCTTCTTTGTCTATAGTATAGACTCTATCCCACACTTTCTTGGTGGCTCTTTCACTTTTATTCTTTCTATTTATTCTTGTTTCTCTAATAAGGCAATTAATCTAATAAGTTTTAATCATTTTTCTATGAAGTTGGGTTCCCACTTTGTTTAATGTGTTCCTCAATTAATTAATTTTCTCATAATATTCTTTATATTACTGAATTAATGTTTAAATCTTCGTGCGCTTTATAAGCTTTAGATCAGGTTCTAATGAAATATAGAAACTGGAATAAATGAATATATATTATAAAAAAATGGCGAATTTCCCCGTCTAAACCAAGCTTGGAAAAATAAGTTGCTTTTAGCAATGAATTGTCATTCAGATCTGAGCTATCCTTAAAGTTTCCAGTTTCTAACTCATGGGAAGTTGGTAAAAAATTAGTTTTGAAATTTGTTCCTACAGAAAGCGAAGTAATTAAAACGTTTTATAACTGAACATTCTATTTTTCATGTTTTCCAACATCCGATTTGGTTTACGATCAAGAAAGTGGTAAAAGAAATGCCTTTTCTTGGATTGTTTAAACCTCTGTCTATCTTTGAAAGGCTCTACTGAAGCCTCATAATCCCTGTAAAAGTCTTCAAACCTACTTTAAGCCATCTCAAACCATGTAAAAAGCGTCTCAAACCTTGTAATAAGCGTCTCAATCCCCGTAAAAATCTGCAAAATCTCTTTACAAATTCCATTGCTTCCGTGATAAAGGTACAACCAACAATTCACACAATTAAATTTATTAAATTGGATAACAAAACACATTTCATCGGTGTTTTATGTTGTTGTTGTTGTTATAGGTGAAAAATATACTATTTAATTAGTGAAATGTATTCCAATTCCTACTTGCATAAAGACTTGCTTGAAACCCTTTTCTTTCCCATTCATTTACCACTTAACTTTATTCTCGATGTTATCTTTGTCGATGTTTTTAATGGCTGACATTTCAGTGATTCCTTGTTGGCCGAACTCGACTCGTGATTGCATCCCTGGTTGAACGTGGCCGATTCTACTTGTGAGCCTGCGTTACTGTCACCCTTTCGCCGTGCTTGCATCGTCGCCAGCTGTTGGAAATGTTTTCGGTATGCAGCCATGCAAAACATTAGCAGATTTGTTTGCGATAAAGGAGTCGTCGGCGGCGGCGGCGGCGGCGGGCGAAGAAGTGAAAAATGGCATTATTTAGCGTAATGGAAGGCTCACTCAATCGAGCGCCTGCTGAGCACCAACCACGCTGAGTGCTGAAAGAGGAACTCTCCTCAAGTGGGTGTATATGAATGTTTTTTTTACACGAAAATATGCTCTATTTTTTAAAGCAAAAACATTATCAAATGTGAATTAATAATTTAGCTACGGTGCGAGTTGATATAAATAAGCGTTAAAGAGGTTCCGACTATATAAATTAATATATATAAAAATCGAAAGAAAACAAAAATAAACCCGATGACAGTTGAATGACGGCCGAAAATGTCTCATATCAAATGTCAAATTCATCGCCTTCAAGTTTATTAACAATATTTTTCGCCAAATCATTTTTCACTCTTCCACGTCATTCACGAATGACAACTAAACCGAGGAATGTCTTCGCAGCTTCTTCTTGGACCATCACCATCAGCATCCTCATCATCGTCATCATCATCGTCGTCGTCGTGGTTCTGCTGCGTGACCGACCACATTCATCAAGTCGCCGCTGAAAGACCGGGAAACGAAAGAAGAATTGAAACTCATGAACAACACGAGGAATGCCAAATGAATAATTTTTAAAATGAAATGCACGAAAATTAATGGAGCATCATCGTAATCACCTGCCTGCGCAGGATGGAGGCCAGCTCGCGGTCCACGCTGCCCGATGCGCTGCTCGCTCGGTCAGTCGGCTGCTCGGTGGCGAGTTGTGTGGAATTTCCGTGGAATGGATGGCATCATTAATAACGCGCTTGATATTGCGCCGCACGTCTTAATTGAAAGACGTCGCCGACAACGTCTCGGCCGACAATTGACGCACTCAGCACCTCAGCAAATCAGGCAGAAATCGACGGCCAACTCCATGAATTCCCCGATGCGCCGGAGACCGACTAATTTCGACTTTCGACTTGAAAAAGGCGGACAATTGCAATGCTTTCATGTACATTTATTTATTTTAAAATAACACTTGATAAAATTTGTGTTAAAACATGAATATTTTGAAGGCACATTTTTAAGACAATTTCTTTAACTCATAAAAAATATTATATATAATTTTTATATATTTTTCAAATTAATTTTAAACTTGTCGGGTTTTGTTTTTTTTTTTGGTTTGGTTTGGAAACTTCAGCAGAATATTAATGAGTCCAACACTGAATGATTGAATGTATTTCTACACGGATTTCTATACGTTGAAGTCATGTATATCGTAATGTCAAGCAGACGTTTCATTTCGGAGGAGATGTTTTTTTCAAGTTGTGGATCAGTTCGGTCGTCGGTTCATTCGTCAGCGTTTGTGAAATGGCTTTTCCATCGTCTCGGCGCGGCCAACGCAGCTTTTTGATGTCGGCTTAAGCGTTTCTCCCGGCCAGCCATTAATTTACATTAAAAAACAATTAACAGCCGTTCGAGAGCAGAACGAAGAAGCGAACGTGACCCGCAACGGATGACAGTCGACGGACGTGGAAGATAAACATAATAAATTGACGCTGGACACAATTGGGCATGTGAGACAAAAAATTGAGGTGTAGATGGAAGAAAGTAAGAATAAAGAATAAAGCCAACCAATCGTCAGAAGAAAACGGCAATAATTTCGTTAGATGCTAGTTCAAAAAAGTCGTTGTACCAATTAAAATTCAGCAGATGAATTCACGAAGAATCACAAAATAATTTAACAATTAACGATTTCCAACGAAAGTCTGTCCGTTCGCTCGATTTGCAGTCGAATGTGTTGTTCGATCGATTGGCCAATGGGATTTCAATTGTTTAGGCTTTAGTTTTTGATGGAGGTTTCGGATCGCCGTAATAATTATTGAAATCTAGGCGAGTGGCGAAGTGGGCCAAATCGGGATTGGAGTGCGTCTTGAGCATGTACAGGAAGGTGCGAAAAGCGTTGTGGAAATTGGAGCCGATCACCTCCAGCGCGTCGTTGTGGCCAATTAAGTCGGCTTTGAAAGTTTCCTTGGCTTCAGCGTCGGCGCCTTTGGCACACTTTTTGCTCTCTTCGCGTTGTTTTACCTCCTCGAAGCAGGCGTCGTAGAACCTCTCCTGCCACATCTCGAGCCGGACGATGCACTGGTACACCATGCCCATGTTCTGCCACACCACGCTGCCATCTCGCTCGATGGTCGCCAGGAAACCGTCGTGCGCCTCGAGAATCTCGTCCAGAAACGTCGCCTTGCGTATGCGCTGCTGCACCGACGCCCACGAGCAGTCGATCACTTCGAAAAGAACGTAATATTGCGTCTGGTAAATGAAGTGAATCATTTCCGACGTGAACTGATGCAGGCGATAGGAAACTTTATTGATGTCAGGTGCTAAGGACTGGGCGAGCTGCAAGAAATGTAACCACAAAGAAAAAGCGAGAAGTGAGCACTTAAATGGCGCCCATTGAGGCTCTGGACACTCACTCTTCCCTTGCGTATCTGATCTCTCCAAATTTTAGACAACAAAACGAACTCCATGTGCTTCATGCGCCACAGCTGACGGAAGAGCGACTGGTATTTGGGCATCGATCCCTCGAGCAGGTCGCCCAGAGGCCCGTTGATGATGTAGTGAAGCGACACCACGTCCCAGCCCACGTCACCCTCGCCGGCGGGCAGGAAGCGCACGTGCAAGTGCTTCATGATGTGCGGGTCGCTGTAGTGGCTGTTCGTCGAGCGGATGGCGGTGTCCACGCCCGCTGTGAAGTCGCACGGATCCAGATCGTTGGCGGATCTTTCTAGCTCAACCCTGAAACGACAGAAGAGCGGCGATAGAATCGACAGTCGCTGTGCACTGCTTCAAGACCCACTTCAAAGTCTCCATCAGAACGGAGGAGAAATCGCCTTTGCCGAAGAGCAAGAAGCGTCGCATGGATTGCAGATGCTCGAACAACATCAGCGGACCCATAACGACTTCGACGACCTTCTTCGATATCTTCAAATACATGGTCTCGATGACTATATGGAAGTCTGTGTCCTGAACGGGTGAGTAAATGTACTCAGCTGCAATACGGTGATTATAGTATATATAATCTGATGAAGTCATCGTTATTTCGCTTACGATTTTCTTTGGTGTACTTCACCAGCTGATCGCGCTCTTCGCCGAGCTGCACCTCCCTTGTCACCCCATTGAGGAAGTCGACGCTTTTGCCCGCAACAAGGATTTTGTTAGCAAAGTCTCTGGGAATGAAGACCGGCAACATGGCGGGCCGTAGCTTGTATTTGTCGTACCACAGGCGAGCTGCTGGCACGTCCTCCACCACGGCAACGAAGAACTCTTCGTAGGGATCGGCTATTTCGCCGGCGAACAGCCAATTCGTTAGCATATGATAGATAATACAGCACATGGCGTCGAGGAATTGGCGAGTCAACGCTTTCACGGCCGTATTTCCGCTGCGCAGGAAAGTGAACACGGCTGTCGTGAGAGCCCCGCCCTTCTTCCCAATGCACCTGTCGCACATCTTCGTTATATACTGGAAGCGCGCCAGCGGCTCCGCTGCCCACACCAGCAGCCCCATCATCGTCAACGCCGGGGCAGCATTAGTGTCCTTCGGCTTGCCCCAAATTTGGGTGTTCAGCAGGAAATCATCGTCCTCCATTATGCCCGAAGTTAGGCTGTTCAGCTGGAATGAGATGGACTTTAATACTTTCTCCAATTATTTGCAATCGCACCTCTTCTTGCAGCAAAGAGACCAAACTGTAAAAAGTTGTTATTTCGCAGCCGAGCGAAGCTATAAACGCTTGGCCCACCAGACCCAGCAGCAGGAGTCCATTTTCGTGTCGTGTGTAGGATCGGACGACGTTGTGGCAATTTCTGCAAAACACACAACACACATTAATAACCGAACGAGGAAGCGGACCGAGGCAATGAATCGCGTACCCGAGCTCAGACAATCGCATCAACATCGCTGTTTGGGTCGGGTTCAACACTTCGGCTTCCGGAGTCAACTGGAATTTGCCGGTGAGGGCGTCCTTCTGCAGGAAAGAGCCCTCGATGCCGGTGAAGGAGTACACGATGTTCTGCAGCACTTCATGTTCATGCTTCAAACTCTCCACGTAGCGCGTGTAATTTTCATAGATCGATCTTTTCGCATCGGGCTTCTTCGCCTTGGAGCTCGCTGACGGCGAACCAGCCGCCGCCGCTTTGGCTGCCAAGCTGCGTGCATAGAAATGTCTAAATTCGTAATCCTTCCTCTGAAAGATCTGAATTTGGGAGTGATGAAATTGGTATCTTGGTATTGGTAATTGTGGAATGGAAGATAATACGTACTCCAGTGCCACGGCCACTGCCACAGGTGCAAAGTCCGTCCGCGAGACTGCCGCTGCTGCGAGTTTGACAGCTCAAGGCCTGAGCGCGGCGCAGCATGTAAGGACGTGCTAAATTCACAGCGGAAGTCGAAGAACTTGTACTGGACGCTAACAGATCGCGCAAGTAGCGACTACTAAAAGTATTGAAGGGCCCCTTGCTGGGCAGATCTTTTTTTTCGGCCATAATTGTGTATATTCAACGGTATTTATTGGATTTTGGGTGAATAATCGAGCTTTGACTCACTTGTACTATAATTTCAAATATCGAAAAGACGGGAAAATTTTTTCAATTAATTAATTTTTTAATGACAGCAAAATCTAAAAATCTTTGATTGAAAAGGGAATTCGAATGTTTTATTTAATCTGACGGGATAAATTCAATATTCTGTAATACAGTGGATTTGGGGCTCCTAAACTTGCCCTAATTTTGGAGTCTTTTTTGGTTAGCAGATGCTTTTTTATAAAGCAGAAAACTACATTGGAAAACGGCGCCCGAGTAGAAATTTGCTCGGAATCCATTTGGAATCCAATCAGAATCCCAATCGGAAGCCGTCTAAATGTGTTTTTCCATTCAGACTCCATTCAGTTCATTCCAAATTGGGATAAAATCGAGAAATCCAGTCAGATTCCATTCAGTTTATCCCAAGTTGGGATAATTTCAGATGTTTTCTACTAAGGTCCCCCTGGCCATTGGCCCAATGAGATCCAAAATATTGCCCATAGATTGGATCTTTTCTGAGGCGCTTTTTTTATAAAAAACTTTTACAATAAAGAATTTAAAATAAAGGTTTTCTTTCAGATATATCTTATATATATGCAATTAATTACCGTATAGGACTCCTTAGTACAGCAGAAACAGACTAATTTTTAGTTAAGAAGATGAACACAAGCAATTTTTCACAATTT
The DNA here is from genome assembly GCA_937620795.1 of Thecophora atra. Taxonomy (NCBI): domain Eukaryota; kingdom Metazoa; phylum Arthropoda; class Insecta; order Diptera; family Conopidae; genus Thecophora; species Thecophora atra. Next base: position 86,793,685 of record OW569398.1, read on the forward strand.
TCACGACTAAAATTGAACTATAAAAATTATATGAGAAAATTTTATTGAATAATGACAAAAGCTACTGCGATGTCGAATTCTACAAATGAAATTTCCACTTGTTTCTGTAGCAAGTAGAAAAAATGGCAGTGATTATGGACGACAGTACAAAAAGCATCAAGAAAATTTCAAGAAAAGGTTAAAAATTTAGAAAATTTTAAATAAAAAGCGTGGACATTTTAATTGTAATTACTTTTAATTTAATTGGAGCCTGTAATTTCGGTTTTTCTTTTCCATTTTCGAGCATAAATGCAGCCGAAGATGAGGTTTATTTTTGGTTTTTATTCTTTTTTGTTTTCATGTTTCGAATATTGAATTTCTTTAGAAAATAATGAATTTCTCCCATCTTTTATCGCATTAAATCGAGGTCTAAACTGTATCAATTGCTGATTATGGGCAATTTTTCAATGAATATGAAGTCAAAAATAGTTTCAATTATAATAAAATAAATTTACTGAATATTTCGGTTTTATTAATGCCAAAAAATCGCTCATCCGTCATTTTAAAAGTGGTGAAAAAACAGTTCCAGCCACAGGTGAATGTGTATGCGTTCGTATGTGTGTGTGTGTGTGTGTGTGTGTGTGCGAAAGTCGGGGGAAAAGTTCGCTTTGTCCTTAATTGGAAAGAATGCTACAGTTTTGCGTGTGTTTTTTACATATTAAGGACATTTGTGTTGCATTTGGAAGAATTTAAAGTACACTTTTGAGTACTTCGGGGCCATGATTCGAACGGTAACACACGTATGCACACACACACACACACACACGGACACAGAGCCTCACGTTGCCTGTGTCACTGCGATTTTGCCAAACTTTGTTCAACTTTCTGCGAAAAAAAGGATGAAATTTTATTTGATTTTGTGTATTCTATTTTTGGAAAAGGCGAGAAGAAGAAGAAGCAGGAAAAGAAGAAGAAGAAGAAGAAGAAGAAGAAGACGAAGTTGCTACAGTTTCAAGCAACGAATTTCAGAATCTTTCGCTTCGGGAGTCGCTGCTGTTGGCGCCGCTGACGGAATAAAGGGCTGCATTCAAGGTTGAGTGAATGGAAAAGCCGCTGAAAATCGCTAAGAATGGAATGGCGAATATCGAAAGTTCTTCGAATTGGAAGAAACTCGCGCACAACACAAAAACTACAGAAACTTATAACGAGAAAACTTTGCCACTTGGCAGAAGCGCGATAAAGAAACAGACCCAACAGAAGGTGGCGCCCCTCCACACACAGCGCCACCTGTTAGGGGAGGGGCGTGGCGGCTGAGGGGAGGAGGGGGTGGGGGGCGTAGAACAGTTGAACGGAAAAGTTTAGCGAAAGCCAAGAAAACAGCAAAAGAATCGCAGCGCTGCACTCGACTTTTTAACTAACTGAAGGGAAATTATTTACGCGCGGATGGTGTCATCTAATTATGAATTCATTTCTATACAAAATGGCGTCAGAATTACGACGACGACGCAGAAGGAGTGAAGCTGCGATTGTGGTTTGTTTGGGGGAGCAGAAGAAGCAGCAACAGCGGCAGGTCGCAAAACGTTCAAAAATGCATTTTATGCCGAAACTAAAGGAAAAAGTTGTTGTTAAGTAGCGGCAGCGGACGAAGAAGCGCCTCGGACAAAACAAACACCTTCTTTAGAAGCTTTCGACGCGTCCTGCAGCAGCTTTTGTCGCCGCGGAAAGTTTTGTGCGTTCGTCGAGGCGCTTTTCGTTTTTTTCTCTGCTGCGTTTAACAAATTTTATGCTTCCCTGCCAACGAAGTTTCTCCAAGGCGATGATAACCATAATGGATGCCGCCGCGTCTTAATAACCGAAATAATGGAAATTCCTAACAAGCAAAAAACTGCGAAATCAGCTTCCGTAAAAATGCGAAACTTGCGCTGGATGCATTTAATGGGAAAAAGGTCCGAGGCGCTGCGGAAAGGACTGAAAGGACTCGCACAACTGCATCCTTAAATAATGTACACAGGTTATTAAGATGCATAGCAGCGAAACAAGAAAAAAAGCACCTTGAAAAACATCTTGAAGAATTTTCGGTTTTCTTTTCTAATTCAAATTTCCTTTTAAAAAATGCTTTTTCGAACAACAACAGAGAAGAGTTTCGGGGAAATTCTTTTGCAGTGTTTTTGCATTAATTTAATTGCTGCTTTACTTAATAATAATTAAATAGAAATAAACTATGCTGCGAATTAATTAGCAATTAATACTTCATTACACGCAGTTATTGAAAACATAATAAATTCATGCCAAAAAAAGGAAAAATGGCAACGGAAACGGTTCGTTGCTGTCTTCTCAATCGCTGCTCTCTTCACAATCGCTGCACTGTTCTCAATCGCTGCTCTCTTCTCAACTGCCTTCGAATTGTTGCTTAAAATATTAATTAAATTGAGGAGAAATCTCAAGTGGAAATAGAGATTATTTAAGCTAATTTATTTATGCATTAATTAGTATACAAAAGTATTAATAAATTCATTTCAATTAACAGAAAAATGTGCATAAAAAGCATTTTCAATCGTAGCTCCCCGCTCAGTGGTCGCTCATACTGTTCGCTCTCTGCTCTCACTCGTTCCTTTCACATCAACAAATCAACGTGAGTTCGTTGAGCAGTGTTGCCGTGATTGCTTAAATTATAATCTCAAATTTAAATTAAATGTTTGACATGCTTTAAATCACTTAAATTATTATTATTATTATTATAAATTCGAATTATTATTTATTTATAAATCGATTATTTTCTTTTCCTATGAATAACGATGTGTCCAAAGAGAAGGAAGAAATGTGTTAAAGTGGCAACACTGGAGGCAATCAGTTGGGGCTGCTTGTCATGTGGCCAGCGAACGAGGGACGCGTGAGTCTTACGTGAAATTATGCAAGGCTTTGATTCGTGTTTTGTTCGTCGCTCCTGACACGAAGTCGAAATCTTGCAATCACGTTTTCTGACTCAGACGGAGATAAATGAATATTCGAAGGTGATGAAGTTTACTTAAGAATGGTAGGAAGGTGAGAGGGGGACGAGAAGAGGTGTCGATGTCGAGATGATGTCTGTTTCTATCGTTTCTGTTTCTATCGTTGCTCGAAGCGAAGAGGTGAAGCGTTGGAACGCCGACACACCTCCTGCTAAACAAACTCTCACACACACACATACACACACTTATAAACAGACAATGCGTAACGGAGATTTGAACAATATTGGCCACTGAACGTGATCAGAATTTTTTGCTTTTCAATAATTTTGCAATTATTTAGTGAGTGCCATAAATTGCATCGAATATGGACAATAAATATTTATAAACAATCACGTAAGTTCCCCTCTCCCCTTTCGCTTCCCTTGCAGCCAACGCTTTCTCTCAACGAACTGCGTTGCGTTCCGCTTCGCTTCGCTTCGTGTCGTTTCGTTTCGTTTCGTTTGCTTGTGAAAGGAACTAATTTTCAAGGTCATTAGAGATTGCAACAACTTCACACGTCCGTCCGGTCGACGGGTCGCCCTTGGCCATTGTTCGCCGCTATCGCGCCGCATATCTAATAAATTGCCAAACAATTGCAACAGCGCTCAACGAAAGAATTCAATTGAGGCGAATTGGAAGCGACGAGGACGACAACACTTCGATTGGCCCACTATTTGCTATTATCATTATTATTATTATTATTATTATTATTATTGATGCAATGGATGAGTAACGGACGGCATGACTAACGGAATGGCAAATGGCGCAACTTCCGCAACGGGTTTCGGTCCACGCGACGCAACGGAAATTATCAATAAATGCGAACGACGAACGGCGCAAAGCGTCGACGGAACGTTCGCAATTCGCAATTTCGCCAACCGTCGAACAGCCGAACAGCCCAAAAACCTGAAAAGCCAGAAAAGCCGAAAAAGGAAGAATCATTAACATAAATTATCATTTGTAGGAATTGTTTCCGGTGTCTTTGAATGGCGGCTGCGACTGCTTCAAAAACCCCAAACAAATCGCCGACGTCCAGATCCGTCCGCCGATAAACAAACGCCGACCGGGCCCGAACCGAACGTGTATATAAATTATCGCAAAAGATGGGTTTGTTTATTGTCCAGCGGTCACTTGGCCGTGACAGCAAACGGTGAAAACGTCACAGCGCAGCGACAAGTCTTTTATTATCGGCCATTCACGAAAATCCATGATCCATTTCACGACTAACATTCAATCGTTATTTTTAGTCAGGCCTAAACTGAAACTTCTGCACTTTATAGTTTGTAATTAATAGAAAAATTCGACAGGAATCGAAGGAAATATGAACAAAATCATCGCATAAATAATTACAAAAATTACAATGATTTCTCTCTTGCATTATCTCAGTTTTTTATTTAATTTTTAATACTATTTAATGAAATATTAAAACATAAATTTAATTTTCAAATATTTTTAAAAACTTATTTAATTCAATTTTCTTTTTTAATAAAATATTTAACAATTATATTTAAAAATAATAACACAATTAATTATTTATCTAATATTATTAAGATTTTAAAAAGAAATGGCAACTCTAATCCGATTTAGACACAGATTAAAAAAAGAGAGAGAAATTCCAATTGTTCAAGTCGATATCCAATAAGAAATAATTTCAAATTTCCAACGTGGGCACAAAATGATAACTTCGATGCATGTGTGTGAGTGCGTGTGTGTGTGGCAAAGCATTCATTCGATTCAATTGAAAGGTGCGGAGCTCGTAACTCGCTGCAATCATTTCACGAAATGAATCTCCGCTGCCTACGCTACTTAAACGCGGCGAAGCCGTACTTATGTGGAGCTCACGGTGCACGGGATCTTATTAAGGCACTGCTCCCGCCCCCGCCTCCGCCGCGCCCACACCCCATTCCCATTCGTACAGCGAGCATTGTGAATGTCCTTTGAAGTCGGCATTCAAGTCTCCAAGGAAATAGAAGTAATAATAAAATCAATCTTAGAGGCTTTATTTTTGCTAAATAGAATGGTGACGGGGCGGGGGGAGGAGGAGGGGCTGATTCATTGAAAAACTAAACATCTTTTTCCCAACACAAAGAAATCCAATCAGAACATTTTTAACGAAAGGTTTCAGTTCATTGTAAATCCATTCGCTGGCCGAACTTTTGAACCGCTCACAGTCGCCACAGCGTCAATCAAAGCCAACTTCCGAACATCCTCGACATATAGCGAAATAATTAAAAACCCTAAAAAGAGACAGGATTAAAATAAAAATCAATTCTCCGCAATTGAAATTCGAGTCGTTTTTAACCGCGAAACTTTATTAACACACATCAATTTACACGTTATTCAAAAAGTTTAATTTTAAGATATTCACGAAAGTTTCAAATTTAAACGAGTCAAAGACTCACTTCCGCCGCTTCTCCGCCCCCAACGCAACCCGCCGATGTCCCAAGTGGAAAGATTCATTCAAGAAAAGATAATTACTGGCGATTAAAATCAGTGAAAATTTATTAAATTCCATAAATCAGCGCCGTTGTTTGCGGTCGTCATAAACTCGCTTTCATACCCGCGCTGAAATCCTTCTTTATTTTTATTATTATTATTTTTCATCTTTGGGAAAAATCTGCTGTTGAAGGGTGAAACACATTTTTGACTCAGTCCGCACCTTGAGTTGTCGCTGCAGGGGGCGGGGGCGGGGGCTGAGGGGCGGACGCCATTAAATGTTGTCGCTTGCTTCGTCGTTGTTGGTCCAGCAAAGGAATCGACGCTTGGCTAAGCTTCGACAGAAGTTGATGTGGGCCGTGAGGAGTCCAGCATCCCTCCTCATCTGCTGCTGCTGCTGCTTCTGTTTGTCCTCTCCCACTTCGATCCTGATTCGCATTGATGTGACATAATTATTTCCAACCACCGACACATCAAACGGAGTCGCTGCGAACGACTCTTGGACGTCGTTGCCAACGTAATCGTCGTCAACATGTGCGTCGATGGCGGCATTAGTAACCACACCCGAATGCCTAATTTAACCTACAAAAAAAGAAGCACTGTTAGTTGTAGTAAAGCCTTGTTAATTTGCCAGGGATTTGAATACCAACAACAACAACAACAGCAGCAGCAGCAATTCCTCAGTAGCAGGGTCGGTTTTTTTTTTTTGTTAATGCGCCGATTGTGAACTTTATCAACGTTTTCAATCTCAACGGAAAACCAAAACAGTTGTCAAGTGCAGTTCTTGGCTTAAAAAACAACAAAAAGTATTTCGCTGGATGGTCGTGGGTCACGTTCGGTCACGATGCGGGGAATAAAGCAACAAAAAAATGCCCACGAGACGACATTTAAATGATTTTCACTCGAAGCAGTTGGAATTTTATGTAATAAATTGATAAAAGGATGTAGAATAAAGAGAAATCGTTGCTTTTATAAAAGTTACGAAACGGAAAAACATCATTTAATTGATTTTAAGCGGAATTGTGATGTATTTAATGTGTTTTTTTTTCGATACTTCACTTGCCTCTTTCAAGTTCTTTACACTTGAAAAGGGATTTTTACTGGAGTTCGAAAGGGATTTTCCCCTGTACTGAGGTTAAGAATGGACTTCTAAATAATTTGTATAGTAAATAAATATTATCATAATAAATATTACAGAAATAAATAAAAAAATTACAGTTTTGACATATTTTTTAAATTGAAAATGAGTTTCTAAATAAATTCAATAGTATTAACGTTCATTTTATATTAAAACTGTAAATAAATAAATAAAAAAATGTAGCTTCGATTAGTTTTTTAAATTAAAAATGATTTTCATGGATTTAAAGAACATTTATTATATATATTAATTATTTATCTTCACAAATTTATTCATTATAAATTATATTTATTTAATAAGAAATATTTTTAATATAAATTATACATAAATAAATCTTTTAACAATTTTTATGTTGTTTTAACATAATTTTATTAAGCAACGATGAAATATAAAATTAACAATCGATTATCAAACTCTGAATTGGCATTTATTTCCCTCAGTGTAAAAGTTTCTTCGTAATTAATTCGTGGTACTTCTCACTCTATTTACCATCAATATTTAAACAGCAACTGTCTTAGACTTGTACCAAAAAACACCTTTATCCTTAACGTAATTATAATAAATAATATAAAATAATTATCTTTATTTTCTCTGAATTCGTCTTCCCTTTTTTTCAATCACTTGGCAAAGAGGTACGCATGCATCTTTGTTGTTACATTAATATTTTTCCATAGGAAAATCTTAGGGAAAGCTCAAATTCGACACAAAGTGTTTGAAATCGTATAATAACATAAAATATATACAATTGAGGATAATACAGCTCTTTTCTTTTTCGGCTTTTGTTACTTTTCTACTATAGTTGATCTCTTTCACTCAGGATGTAGCGCCTTTAGCCAAAACAAGCAATGCACCCTCTTCGCCAAAATCGCATCGAGTCGAAGGAGGTCTCAATTTTACTCGACCAATTCTGGCCAATGGCACCAGCTTCCTATAAGCAGCATAGCTTCATAATTCACGAAAACGAAGAAGGCTCGGAAATATTCGTTTCCGAGGAAGGTTTCTTCGATGTTGGTTGGTCCCGGTACCGTTGTCGGCGAATTGGCGATCCTGTATAATGCGCTAAGCGATTCGCTTTGATCAAAGGTAGTCTCGTTTAATGAAATTATCCTTAATTGAAAGAGACTTTTCATTGAATATCGTTTCAGCGACGACAAATGCTCGCGTATGGAAGATCGACCGGGAAAAATTTCGTAATATTATGGTTATCTCTGGGTCCCGGGAGCGCCAGGAGAATTTGAACTTTCTGCGTTCAGCACCGTTTCTACAAGACCTAACGGAGGATGTACTCGACAGGTTAGGTGAGCAGAATGTAGAAAAGTGTGCCTTGTGTTGACTTTTACTTTTTGAAATTCTATGAAACCGACACTTGTATCGTGCGCGAAGGAGAAGTAGGTAACGATTTCTTTATCATACGAGGCGGCACAGTAACCATCAAAAAGAAAAAAAAAAGAAAAATTATTATTTTATTGAGCGAGTTGTAGATAGACGTAAGCGGGGTGACTACTTTGGCGAGCAGGCGCTACTAAACACCGATTGCAGGTCTACGCAGACTCACCAGGTACTTAATGCTTAAAGTTGGACCGAGAATAAGTTCCGACTCGCACTTTATAAACTAAATATTTGATTATTTCCGTTTTTCTTCTCAGAGCATTCATCTTTTTCACGCAATGGAGGGCCAAGTCAGCGACCAAAACTCCGAGATCAGGAATGAGTTCGCCAACATCGAGTTGTCGGAGCTCAATCAAATTGCGATTCTCGGCTCTGGCGCTTTTGGGCGCGTCGAGCTCGTCACTTATCGCGAGACACAAATCTTCGCATTGAAAATCATCAAAAAGATCGACATTATCAAGCAAAACCAAGTCGAGCACGTCTGCAGCGAGAAGCAGGTGATGATGAAGTGTGGACGAAGCCCGTTTATCATCGAGTTTGTATTGGAACAGATCAAAGCCTTTTGAATGCCTTTAAGGGAGATCTTTTTTCTCTTCTCTTGTCTTGTATTTCGGCAGTTTGTACAAGACTTTCCGGGACGACAAGTACGTGTTCTTTCTCATGGAGGCATGCATGGGTGGGGATGTTTGCACCGCGCTGTCTCAACGTGGATCCTTCGATGAGAGGACAGCGCGCTTCATCTCGGCATGCGTAGTAGAAGCCTTTGACTTTTTGCATTCGCAAAATATTATTTACCGGGACTTGAAGCCTGAGAATTTGATGCTTACCACAGACGGCTACTGTAAATTGGTAAGTCGAATGCACAAAAGTACCGCGATATATAATATACAACTTAATGCATCGTAAAAAAACATTCAGGTTGACTTCGGTTACGCCAAATATTTACCGACCAATCGTAAAACGAATACTTTTGCTGGAACACCCGAATATTTAGCCCCTGAAATTATTCTTCTGCGTGGGCATGACCGTTCTGCGGACTACTGGACACTCGGAATTCTAATATACGAACTTCTGTCTGGCAGTACTCCATTTCGAGCGTCGCATCCAGTGAAAACCTATCAGAAGATCCTGGCTGGTATAGACATCATTCCGATGCCCACGCAAATCCCTAAAATAGCTCAAAATATTGTGAAGAATCTTTGCAAACAGCTGCCCGTTGAACGGTTAGGGTACCAGCGCAGGGGTGTTATGGATATAAAGAGACACAGGTGAGGAAACGCGAAGCAGATGAAGGAATTGCTTTCCTATTGATTTGTTGTTCTGTTCATTTTCAAGTTGGTTCCATGCCATGGATTGGGCCAGATTGAAAGCCAAGAAGCTGGAGTCGCCCATCAAGCGACCCATCGATTCTCTTGTAGACACTCAATATTTTGAGGTTAGCCAGACAGACCATGAAGACGAACCACCAGATGAGTGCAGTGGATGGGATGCCGATTTCTAATCGTGTCTATAATCAAATTTTATTGTTCCAAGACTTCCAAAAGAGTTAGCGAGTCTTTTTTCGTTTTATTTTGTTTGAAAAATTAATTAAATATTCTTATGAATGCATGGCAATATAATATATATACATATATAGAATAACATTGTATAGAAGGAACATTCTATGAACAGATAAAACTAATTGCAATATTTGTATTTATAATGAATAAAATCTTGCAGCTTTGCATTTATTAATTGTGACTTTCGACTATGATTTGCTTAGTCGATTCCATTCGATTATTTTATAGAGAATAAAAATATGATTCCCTTGAAGGAAAAAGTGGCGGTTGAAACCAATCCGAAGAAAACTGCTCGAGTATTAAAAAACTCCCCAACTTTGGATATTTCGGTTCGGTGCTTTGACAAATGTTCGATTGGCCGCAGTGACCCTTCGTTTCGAGACCCTGCGCTATATTGTCAAGTCTCTAATCTCAAAAGGCTCTCAGCTCCCGCCGACCGCCCTCCGCTGCACAAGGACAAATTCCAGTTTTGATACTGAAGCAATCAGCAGCGAGGCTTGTTTCCTGCGGTTGTTGTTGCGATTTGTAACATTGTTGTAAACACTTCACAAGCTGCTCACAAAAACATGCGCTTAAAGAGGCCGCTGCTCACAGCAAACACGATAAAACACGCTGTTTGCCATGTGTTACTCGCAGCGGCAGCAAGCCATCGACACTCGGCTTGGCAGCACTTGAAAATCCGTAACTCCGCTTGTTTTTTATGCCATGTTTGCTGTCATTCATTCGCATGTATCGACGACGAGCTGCTGACATCTCCGCGAGCACAGCTCTCAATAATTCACAGCCAATAAAGACGGCAACTCTGCCGCCGCCGCTGCTGCTGTTGTTGTTGTTCTCGTTTTTCTCGTTGTTTTTGTTGTCAACCTTTCCCCTTCCTCAAGCAGATGAACAGCCATTAATTGGGACATACACACAGCGATTTATCTTCTCTTCCATTGTGCCTAAAAATGGGAAAAAGAAGAAAAAACGAAACGAATTTGCAATTAGATGATTTCCTTTGCCGCATTCGCCGATAAGAAAGACCTCGGCCGAGCAGAGCCGTGGACCGACCACGTGATTAAGGAAGGAAATCGTTTCGGACAATTCTGCAACTGTCATCGCAGATTTCATTGAAGTCGTCGTCGTTGGCGGCGGCGGTGGCGGGCGACGGAAGACACTGAAATGAAATAAAAAAGAAGAAACCGTGATGATATCTACTTAATCTAAACTCCGACAGACACGAGATTAGCACAACCGAAATTGCTACAAAATGGCGACAAGTTGAATGAAGATTTCTTGAATGAATTTTTCTCGTGTTGTTTTGTGGCTTTTGTTTTTCTTTCAAATTAAATTCAATTCCAGTTTTAAATAAGTTTTTAAACACAGGAAAAATTTGGATGTTTTTTTAAAGTTATCCTTGGAACATTTTTTTTTTGTTTGGCTGGTTTACACAGAAAGGGTCGCTTGAGCAGGGCATAAAAAAGAGCGCTAACCACAAGCTTCGAGGGTTGAACTAATAACTGTCACAAGTCAATAAATTTACGTTTTCAAATAAAATAAGAAATTTTCTAATAAAATTCCTTGCGCTGCGTCATTTGTCATGGACCACGCCCCTTATCCAGGCGAAACTTTATTGAATCTGTGTAAATCGTTGGCTTTTTTATGCTATTTCCTTTTATTATCGGAGGAATTCCTTTAAACGTTTCAATAAATTGAAGCTGTATCAATTTCTCCCCCTATGTTTTTTCTTGTGGTCAGCGAAGTGGTAGGAGAAGGGGAAATGGGAGGGAATGGTAGGTCAATGGACTGAGGCTACCCGCAACATGAACACATATAAAAGCCATCAAATGTTTGTATCTCTGTGGGTCTACGAGAAACGCATCCATATCCACGTCTACTCCACAGAATACATCAGAAATACGGGAATATTTTAATATAATTAGACAAATCGTCGTTTGCATTAGCATTAGCAATTGGCATTGTCTAGAAAAGGTCATCTTCCGTCCGGCGACGAGACCGTCACGGAGATCGCAATGACAACGGCGACAATAATAATAATAACAGCACCGAAATCACCGTTTATATTCGTACTGCGACAATATAAAATATACATATTGTAATTCGAAGATCGGCCCGCATCCTGACCTTTCCCAACGTCGGACGTCGGACGTCGCTGTCCGATCTTTATCAGCGGAATCGCTTTCGGTACGACGACGCGGTGTCATTTCGTTGTTTTCTTGTGCGGTAACAATACCCGAAATACCATCAATTATTACAGTCGTCCCCTAGTCACGGCAATTGCTTTGCTTATTCTATAAAAAAGCACACAAAAAGATGAATAAATAAAATAATTAGAGACCGAGAGTGGTACATTGAATTGAGCACCGTGAGTGATTTCCTTTGATTAATTGAATATCTAAAGAAGTATTAACGACAATTTAGCGATAACAACAGCAACAACAACAACAGCAACATTAATAATCATGAGGATTACGTTGAATCTCATGCAGCACGAATATTATTCGGAATAAAACGGAAAGGAAGGGAGAAGAACAACGAGGGGAATAATCATGTCCGGGGGAATGATGTTGACGAAACAGTGAATGCATCCCTGATTACGAACAAAGATTTTATCGATGCTAATCGACCTAAATTGACATGAGAATCCAAGATCGACTCTCAGATTGCAATTCAAAGGAGTTGCCGTTGCTTCAGGAGTAGAAAAGCCATTAAAGTACGGAGGCAAAAGAAAAAGCATCAACAAATTATAATATATAGTTAAATAATATATGAATATTAATAAAATATTATATAGATTCGCTGTAAAGTGACTCAAACCAATTTATAGCTGAATAGTATTAAATTTCTTGGTGTTGCTTGGCTTTTTGTACTATAAAAAATGTGAAAATAAAATTAATTTAATAGATGTTTTTAATTTTAATTTTTAACTCAATTTTTTACAAACAAAAGCAATTTTTAAACTCCTTTTCAGTATTATGAAACATTCAATACATGAATTTTAATAACAAAGTCTTTAATTCTCATTTACTTATTTTCTATATTTAAAATATCGATTTCTTTTATTGTTTTCATTTTATATTTCGTATATTTTGCCTGAAGTTTCTTGCAAAATGCTCTTTTTTTTCTATATTTTGTAATAATGACTTTTCTTATTGTTTTCAAATTGGTTTCTTCAGGGGATTGTACGCATTTTTTATAGAATTTCGAAACAACACGATCAAAAACACGAAAGCCAATCTCTTTTTATACACGATTTCATTTTTTTTTACACAATTTTCGAGGTAGTTTTCGTATTGAAAATTCTTCATTCAACTTTAACCCATTTCAACTCATCTCAATCTCCAAGATCCACCTTGTGAATATGCAGATTCACACGCTGAATAAATCCATCTGAGTAAATTTTGTTAGAACACTGAAAACTCATAGCAAAAAGATGCATCAATTGTGCTCTCTGAAATCGTAACGTTTTCCAACGAATTTTCGGTGAAGCCATCAACAATTTGCCAACGCGGAGTTTGATGAATTATTAATGCCTTTAAATGGTAATGTTTATCTGTTAAGAGGACTCTTATGAAACAAGATTAAGCCTATTTTTTGTAAAACAAACACGAACGTCGTGGACGCATGTTTCACTTCATTCAAGATCGATTGATGGTGATTTCCTATTGCCTACATTATAAAAATTTCTTTAAACTAAAAAAAAATAATCTAATTAATTTTCTATGTTATTTATATATATCAAAGTCTATTAAAAGACTTTCTAGTACTATTATGAGTCTCAAAGATAACAAGTCTTGAACTAGTTTTTATACTATTTTCGATTGTATAAAAATCCATGCAAAAAAATCATTAAATTAAATCCATTGAAGTTTAACTTAAATGCATATACTTCGAAAAATTTAAATGTGGTGAAAACATCCATTATTTTTCCAATGAAATTCTTCTATAATATCCTTTATACAACTCGCAATGAATTCTTAGATCTGTAAAAACTTTTTCCTTACATTATTCTATTTTTTATTACGATTCAAAGCTTCATTTCTTCACTATTTTCTAGTCCACGATAAAAATTCATTTAATGTAATTTTTAATTAATTTTTTTTTTTCAATTAATTAAACTATTAGAAAATGTACAATATTCGGTTTTTCTGGCACTAAGTTCTTTCTTTCAAAGTTCTAGATTTCTTTTATAAAAATTGACTAAAAATTGAAACCACTTTTGCTTCAAAACTTCCTAAAATTAAAACGGTTTGAGATAAACTTCGGGTTTAATACAGAAATAGGTTTAGAATCAAGGGCGAAGGCTTAAAATTAGCTCAGGACATTTTACAGTGTTTACGACACTATTAAGAAACTTTAGAGCACTATTTAAAGGCTCTATAGTGCTACTACGGGACTATATAGACTAGTAAAACACTATTAACTTTATTAAGAGACCCTATTAAGAAAATTATGGTACTAAACGAAACCTCTTCCCTTGATTTTAAAATAAATGTTCGTTAAATGTTCAGAAAAATTCGACCCTAAAGAACAATTCCATTCAGCAACTTGAATTTTTGGGAGAAGTAATAATTGGAAAAATCTTGAAAAAGTCGACTTTACTTTAAATACTAGTATTGAAACTACGGCGGCTCTACTGTATTTTATAATCCAATTTAATGGAAAAGAAAAGATATTTCTTGGTCGTCGGTTTACTAGAAAAAGAAGGATTTTTTTTAGTTATTTTCCCCATCTTTTAGATACTTAACGATTGCCATTATGGTGCCACTTGACCTAATAATAAAGAAAAGAATGGGACTTAATAATATCTAAAAAAATAATAGGCATTCGCAAACTAGAAAAGAGCGTTTTGAAGACATCTACGAGGGTCTAGATGCAATAATAGAGCTTCGAAACCTATAATAAAAAGCAGCTTGGAAGAAATTCCAGTGTGTAAGGGTTCTCTAGACCCTATCATGGAGTTTCCGGACCTCTATTAAAGACTAGATAATAGTACAGGGTTTTTGACCTCTAATAAAGCCTAGATGCGAATAGTTTCGGGTTCTCCAGGACCTTTAATGGAATTTCTAATAGTAGCCTTCTGGACCAATTAAAGCATTAACCGCAGAAATATATTTTAAACCTCATGTGATCGGGATTTAATGGAATTATTGAACGATAATAAAATTTATACTTTTATATTTAATATGATAATGAACGAAGGTCAATGTCATTGGATTTCATATAAGGAAATCATCGCAAAACTTGCGTATGTTGAAAAATGTATAATGAAATTTTATAGATTTTGCGTTCGCTGCTTCTTCGAATCGATAAAGTTGCGTCGCATGCACGTTGTCACGTTGTGGAAGGGGGCGGGTGGGAGGGGCGGCATTCCGTTCATGGGCAGCACGTGTGATGTACGACAGACGTCGCCACATTCAACTTGTTGGCATCGGCGATGATGTCGAATTCAGCACAATCGAATTCGTCTTCTACGCGTATTTGCGAAATGCGCTGTAAAAAACAACTCCGCAGTCGACTGCATGTGGCAATTGCTCCATTAGCAATGGTGGAAGTCACCGACGGAAAGGAGAAGCGAAACAAAAAACCGATACGCGACAGACAACGAAACCTTCGCTTCGTAAACAGCGCAACGGGAAATGTTTTGCGCATGTTCGGAATTCGATTGGAGTCGTCGGTGGGGCTTTTTTCCATCGCTTTTTGCAATTGTATTCGACGATGAATACATACACACAATAAACCGTTAAGAGCACGCTTAATGTAAAAATTCGTTGCGTTGGTGTGAGTGTTGTTGCTGTTGTTGTTGCTGTTGTTCGAAGTTCTCTGCTCATCCAATGAAAACAAAAGAAATCTCGTGTCCTTGCAATCGACTTATTTATCGTAATTATTCCAAGTTTAACGGAGAGTTGAAATTCAATAAACATTTCCTGAAACATTTCTTCCTTGAACGAAGTAAATTATTATTTAAATTATGCTCATTTAAGTCTTTAGTAAATTAAATCTTTAATCAATTCGACATTAATTAAATTCTTCTGTAGTTTAATTCTTCAGCAGTTGGATTTTCTACTAATTTAATTCCTTACATTAAATTAATTCTATAATAATTTAATTATTTTGCACATTTATATGTTCAGCTATTGAATAAATTTATTATTTACTACTTTAATAATCTATTTTTATGTAATATAAATTATGTATTTTAATGTGTTGTAATTGATTTTTCAAGTATTTTAATGCTTTCTTGCAACAAACTCAATGAATTTTGGTAATAATTTTAAATAATATCACTTAATTTAATAAATTCTTAATGAATTCTTTGCCTATTTAATTCTTTAGACAATTAATTTTTAACTAAATTACTTCTATTTACATTATATTTTAACTCTTTTCATAATTAATTCATTACTAATCGTTACTAAGTCTTTATTTAATTCTGGACTTGTTTAATTTTTTCCTATTTTAATTATTTACATAGCTAATTCTGTAATAATTTAATACTTTAATCTAAAACTTAATAATTTTTTACTTAAATAATTCGTTGAATAATTTAATTCTTAACTTATTTCATAATTTTATTTTCATAATTTAATTTTTTCATAGTTTAATTATTCACTTAACTAATTCTTTGCCAATTCTTTAGTCATTTAATAAATTAAGTCTTTATCAAATTAATTATTTACATAATGAATTCTTTGCTATTTTAATTCTTTCAAAAAAAGTCTTTAATAATTGGCAGTTAATTATTAATTGCATCTCGCTTCAAATGATTGCATAAATTTAACAGATTTCACATATTCGACTTCAGACCTAGAAAATAAAGCACAGTGGGTTGACTTTAGCTCCCGATATCGATAACAATGACTTGTCTGGACTTCACGACGTGTGGCACTCAGTTAGAGCCGAGATTCTTGCCTCTAGCACGCTTCTTGCCTCCATCGAAGTACGCAGCAGCTCTGCGTTTCATTAGCAAAACTTCCTGAATGTTTGCTGTGGTTTTTAATCAGAGTTTCCCCGACTGCGACTGGGTTTTTGACCGAATCCGAAAAACTATAGCGACGTTATGATTATTCCAAGCTCCTGACTCCGTCCCTGATGCCGTCGTCCGTGACATCAATTGAATGGCCTCGACGTGTGGCTTCCTTTGAAGATCACACAAAACTTTTATTCAACTTTGCTTTTGTTCTGCCCAACGACCCAAAGACCCATATTTGAATATTCCCAACGCAGGAAATGGCTTTAAAGGAGTCTCAGAATCGGCCGAGGCAAGTACTCAAGGTTCCTTTATTATCTACTAATTATCACGGCATTTATTGATGTTTACTTACAATCGAGGATGTTGCAAAGCTTCCAAAATCGACCAGCTTCAATTGGATTTTCCGGGCAACCCTAATAAATGTGATTATTTATGGTCCGTCTGCGGGCAGGGACGCGAAGCAGAGGCTATAAAAGCAGTGTTAATGTGTTAGTGATGTGATGACAACATATTTTTAAATACATACATTAAGAAAAGTCATTCGGAAGCCGGTATTTATATTGCTTTTCTATTGCTTTCAGTCACTTGTCGACGGTGTTCGCCCGGAGCGACGAGGGTTTCACTGATTCGCAGCGATGCACATCTGCTTCCCAAAGGGTTTGGCCGAAATTTCGTCTGCTACAGCGTAAGGGGGCGGGCGTGGCGGGGCCGGGCCGGGGACACAATTGTTTCGTTGAAGACGTTGTTGCTGCAGTTGAAAAGCAAACGCATCAACAAAGCAACTGGAAAAAGTCGAAATGGAATCAGCACAGTTTTTGCAGCATGTTGTTGTTGTTGTTGTGATGGTTGGTTAAAGATTTGTGATGCTGTCGGTCGACGACTTTAGTAATGGAGAAGTTCAACATAATGAAGCACGCGTTGTTGGCTTCCATCCCTTCGCATCAACATCATCGGCAGCACCGTTGCAAACAGTTGATTATCCTTAATGAAAACAAAAAAAGAAAGCAAGAAGGGTCCACGCCCCCTCCTCCTCCACCTCCTTCCACTCCTTCCACTCCCACGACATTCAGTCGTGAATTTATCATTCGCAAAGTGATGCTTTTGACTTTACTTTAAAGAAAATAACAAAATTATTTAACAAAATCAGTGATAAAAAAAGGAGAAACGCAGTTCATTTTATTTGCGCATTCATTCGATGGTTCATTCGTTCATTTGTTCGTTCATTCCTTCATTTATTCGCTAGTTTGTTCGATTGTTCATTCGTTTCTGGATTCGTTATTTCTGCGTTCGTTCATTCGTTTGTGCATTCGTTCGATTGCGTGTTCATTCGTTCGATTACCAGTTGCGTGCTCGTTTGTTCGTTCATTTGTTCGTTCATTCCTTCATTTATTCGCTAGTTTGTTCGATTGCTCGTTTGCGTGCTCATTCGATCGTTCATTTATTTCTGCGTTCGTTCATTTGTTTGTGCGTTCGTTCGATTACCAGTTGCGTGCTCGTTCGTTCGTTCATTTGCTCATTCGTTTGCGTGTTCATTCGATCGTTCATTTATTTCTGCGTTCGTTCATTCGTTTGTACATTTGTTCGTTTCTTTGATTGTCAGTTGCGTGCTCGTTCCTTCGTTCGTTCGCTCATTTGTTCATTCGTTTGTGTGTTTGTTCGATTGTTCGTGCGTTCGTTGTTTCGATTCTGTGTTCGTTCATCGCTTCCCTTCCTGAAAGGGGTTCGTTTGCTTGTCCACTTTCCTAACGGAGCTGCAGAAGAATTCTACTGCTTCTGCTGCTGCTGTTATTCTTAAATGCCATAAAAATGATGTGACATCAACAGCCATCACATCAACAGCAGCGGCGGCGGCAGCGGCGGCGGCAGTCGCATGCAGCAGACATGTTCACGATAGCAACAACAACAGCAACTCGCTCGGGTATTTAATGTTTGTCGACAACTTCATTGCCGAAATAAATATGACAGATTCAGTCACAGCTCCTTGAGCATGAACGTCGGCGAGGGGGAAGCGGCAGCTGATGTGCTAATGTGAGATTATAAATGTATTTGTTTTTCGGATTGCCGCCGATTTGGGTCTGGCGAGGGGAAGCGGAGCGAAAAGAACGGAAGGGAACAGGTTGAAGTGTTGAAAAAACACTTCGCGATTGAAGAATGAATTTGAAACGTAGAAAATCCCGCTAAAGAATATACAACCGATTTCCGACGGTTCGATATTTCCCAGGATATTTTTTTTTTAATGGATTTCATGAAGCAAGAGCCAAAAAAAAATTCCATAATGAATTCAAGTTTTCGTTTTTCTTCAATTCATTTTCCATCAGCTTTTCTTACAGAGTTTCGACAACTTCCTTCTGCTTGTTCTTGTTCGTGATCCTCTTGAAACTCCTTCGAATCCAGTGAAGGACGCAACTGTACGAGTCCTTGCTCTCCGTCTTCTCGCTTGCTAAGGCCCATTTCGCCTTCGACAGGCAATCGACAGCGGAGTTTCTTTAAAATTGATGTTCTTGGCATCTATTACACGAGCTGACGTGTCAGCATACAAAAAGGATAACACTTCCTGACACTTATTGCCTCGAAGCAGGACTGAAGCAGCTGAAGCGGCTGAGCGGCGGCGGCAGCGACGCACGTTCGACGTTTCGTCATGAATTCCGCATCAGAATAAAAATCAAAGTTGGCAAAAACACACACATGATTGCCGCCGCACCGCATGACGAGAATCTTCCGACACACACACACACACACGCACACACACATGTGCGGCGACGTCTGCTTGTTGCCGACTTCCGCCGGGCACAACGAGAAACATGACAAAGGAGAAACTAAATATTTTCACTTGGCTGAAAAGTTCGTCTTGCTGGGAAAGCAGCCCTGGCGAACTTTAAGCGGAAAAGGCGGAAATCGCGATTTGTCAACGGATGCGAAATTCAGCAACAACGAAGAAGACGTCTTCAGTCCAACTTCGCTGTAAAAACGCACACATATTTGGATAACCTCCAACAAGCAGCATGCGAGTTGTCCTTTGAGTTTAGAATTAAAACGCAAATACATGGAAATAAGGCAACGTCAATATTAAAAGTAAATAGAAAGCGTCGAAGGAGTCGTCGCGGGCAACGCAGAAGCAGCTGCTCCAGTTCCAAGCCACGTGGCGACGACGGCGAAGATTTTGTTTATTTTTTAATTTGCAACACTTAAACTTTAAGAGCTTCATATTTGCGGAGGATCGTGTTGCAGTATTTTAGGGTTACCACAAGCGCAACCACTGAACACTTTCCTCCGCTTCCACTTCATTTTTCATTCAATTTGTTCGTTCTTCAATTTTTGCTTTTATTAAATTTAGATTGTGTTTTTTTTGTTGTTGTTGTTGTTGTCGTGTTCGTCGTCTTGTGCTTTGAATATTTGCAGTCCTTGATTTCTTGTATTTTTCAACAACTGCTTTGTTTTTCAGTTTTGTATTTGCGAAGTGTTACAAAATCACTGCATTTTCTTGTAGGGATGGCGAAGGGGCGGGCCGAAGTCACCGGAGCGAGTTGAACACTGAAGAGTTCTTGAAAACAGTTCGCGTCGCAGGTCGTCGTAATCGCTGTGAGGAGTTTTCATGGCCTCTTGAGTGCTGGGACTGATTTTAATTGAGAGTCGCAGGTGATGCAACGAATAATAAAAATTCGCACAAATTTCTCCACTTTTTCATTTGCCATTTCAAGAAGAAGACATGCCGAATGCAACTATGTGAAAATCCGCCATGAAAAAGGCTTTAAAGACGTTCTAAAATTAAAAAGAAAATTATCAAAGCCATATTTATTAAAAATTTAAATAAATTTAAATTAGAACAAATAATTTTGTTAAAGAATATAACTAAAATAAAATATTTCCTAAGCGGAATATTTAATAAAGAAAACTTTTAATTTAATTTTTATCATTAATTGCATATTTACAATAATATATTATGTTTTATTCAATCATTCAATTGAATACGTAATTTATTTTTGTTTTGCGTTTAATACTAAATTAAATAAAATTACAATTTCTCTTTTTACTTTAGAGACTGTCATTTTATGTCAATTTATTAACACTTCAATTGTTAAACGATCATCTCCGTTGTAACCCAGCCGTAAATATGTAGATTGTTAACGCAAACTTAAAGCTCGACGCAAGCGAACAACATTTGAGCACAAATATTTTTTTTACTTCCTTGTTTTGTATGAGTTTTAATGTAATTTACTTGCTTTTAAAATGTTTTTACAGAAATGTGTTTTTATGTTAACAAGTTTTTAAGTTAAAAGCTCGCGTAGGCGTGTCGTCGTCGTGCCAATTGAACGCTGCTAAACTTAATGTACGATTCCGCCGATCGCTTCGCATAATATGTTGGCGTATTATTGAATTGGAGTTGAAATTCGCGCTGCTCGAACAAATCCATTAGGCGAAAACGTGTCCAACTGCGATTGTCGTGTTTGGCATCGCGCTGCCGCTGCAACGCCGGCGAAGGTGCACGTTCCACAAATCGAATTACAAGGGTTACAACATTGGCTCCGTGTCGACAGTCTGGTCATACTTCTACGGCGCAACTTGATTTGTCCTTGTGTGCGATGGGGCGACGTGTGCAGCGGGAAGGGTGTTGTTCGATAAATGTTGTCACAACACTTGTCAAAGCGATAAACAACGAAAAAGGACGGCATCGGGAGGAGAGACATGAACTGGGCTGCGAGTGGGTGGTGGGCGGTCGGCTGGGCGGATTGGGCGGCAGCTCATGGCGTGGCATGTGGCATGACACAAAATTAAGAGCCCTCCGTGATTTCGTTGAAGTGAAAAATAAATTCAATTTGATTATATTTGCATTTAAAGCAGGATGATCGAGCGAACGAACGCCGAGGTCACGTGGCCGACACGCGTGCGTCGCAAGCATGAGTTTGCATTGTTCAGATAGTGATGATTGGGTTGGCAGTTGCCGAGCAGATGCAGGGCTGCCGAGCTGCCCACAACTCAGTCACAGTCGTTCAGATTGGCTTCTGGAGTGCGAATTGTTAATCGTCGCCGGGACACACGCCACGAAGCCAGTCGTCCGTCGGCTGAAACACTGAAAAAACAGCACTCGTCATGTTTTAAAATAATCATGATGCTCGTTTTATACGTGAAATCAAAAGCTGAAACTGATAAAATGAAAGCTGGCGTTCCTGCTATTAAGCAATCGATTAAAGTATTTCACTAGAGCTACTCTAAAATACTCCAAAAATTGAATCGAAAATAATCCAGCGAAGAATAACTCCTTAAAATTATGTATCGAGCCAAGGATTCTCCTTTCGAGTGATGAAACATTGTTTAACTTTAGCTTTTTTATGGAGGAATCTAAAATCAACGACGTGGAAAATTTAATTGGACATGAAGCATATTTTCCTAATAAAAATCAGCCGCAGGACGAATGCGGCTACACAGCAGCCCGTCGCTTCCCACCCGCCTTCAGTTAGCGCTGCTAAAGCAAGCAAACAATTCAACGCGCCGCCACCCTCTCAGTTGAGGATGTGTCGAATATAATTCAGAATAAACAATAACAATAGCAACAACAACAACAACAACAGCAACGGCCTGGGCGCAAAGGCAAACGCAACAAAATAAATACTTAAATAATTCAATTTAAAACTTAATGGAACAAGAAATAACCCGAGGGTAGCTCTTGGAATCACCCCATGCGACCGCAACGTATTACAGCAGCAACACCAGCCACCGACAGCAACAGCAACGTCAACAATCACAGCAAGAATTACAACAATTCCTGATGCTGGAAATATTGCTGGCTTTTTTTTGGAGCCAAGCAAGATAAATGTGAAGCGAAACTGCATATTAAATAAGTTGTCTGGAGGAGAAAACGAAGCTAAAGCACGCTTTTCAAGTACTGCCCAAGTAAAAAACCACCCAAATTAAAACGTATTCATACCTTGCAACATTAAGCACCAAGATGGACACTCAAAGTCGCAGCTCGGAACAGAATCCACCAGCACCAAGGGTCAAGTTAAAATTTAACCAAGCAAAAACGCACAGCTTAACAATGTTAGTTATGAAGGCAGACTAAAAAATAAGGCACAAACAAAATTATAATGGGCACGTAGTGAAGCCAGTAACAAATAAACATAGAATAAACATAGATTCTCTATAAATATGTATATGTACATAAACGCAGCTTTAAACAGTTGTAAATATATCAATTAAATTTTTAATTAGGTTTTAATTTTCGCAAAAGTCTACTACTTTTATAAATAAATTAACTTTTCCATGTACAGGTCATTGACCTCTTTTATTTCGCTGTATTTACGATCGTTGGATCGTTGTCGCGGTCGCTCGCTTTGCTATTTACCAATTGGTCTAATAACAAGAAAATGTTAAAGATGAAAACCTCATATAAAATTTGAATTTGTTCTGAACTCGAAGAGTAATAGTATAAAGACTAATTGGATTTACTAAATTCTAATTAGCTCCGAATCACATCACAGTAATTGTGAGCACGTACAACGTAGCAGTAGAATTCACCTCTGCTGTGTGTTGACTTTAGAAATGACTGAATTTAATTAATGAGAATTCAATTATTAAACTTTAAACAGAAAAGAAATACAGTTTATTCACAGATTTATAATGAAATTATTGTTTACAGTTTTTATTTGATTTATATAAATTTTAAACGTTTAAAAAAAACTCCATGAAATCAATTTCTAAAAAATTAATAAAATTCACGAATGCAGAAAAGGTGATTAAATTTAATTTAATCACAAGGAAGTTTAATTTATTATTATTTTATTTTTTCCTTTTTGCACAAGAATGCAATTTATTATTGAAGTGAAATGAAGTCTTTAAATGAAATTAAATTGGGTCCCTGATGTCGAGAATTCTTATGTCTGCCCCTCCCCCCTTCGAAGGCGCCGACCAACAGTCGTCGGTACTCACATGTAATTAAAAATGCAACTCTTGTAATTTAGTGCACCCATCAAGAGCAACAACAACAACAACGACGACGCTGTCATTCATAACGCATGCACGCCGCAACGGAGTCGGCAACAAGCAGCAGGACCTCAATAATTTGTCATTAAACCTGCCTCGGCTCGGCTCGGCTCGGTTCGGCCCAGCGACGATGACGCCGAGCGTCTCGCTTCAGGGAGGCTGCATGAAGGCGCTGCGCCGGGTTTTTGTTAGCTTCATCATTATCAAACGTAACGGTGCATCCAGCAGCGTGAAGTCCTCCAACTCAGGGCCCTCGATTATTCACACCCTGCGCAGAGCAGCGTGTTTTATTCATTCTGCTGCTTGCAAATGGAAACAGCCGAGCAATGCCACGACGACGGAATGATGCCGGGCGGGAGTGAGCGAGACGGCGCGAGTGGCAGAGCGGGCGCGTGGTGGATCTGTGCGACCCATCGGAGGTGTTTCCATGTCGCTTGGCGAGCAAACTTAAACTCTTTTGTCTGCTACTTTTGCTTCTTGAAGGACTGCCAACGCACGCAGCAGCCAACGGAGTCCGTCCGCTCGTCGAGGTGTTAAGTGCGTTCGGAATTGTTTTTGTTATTGTTGCTGAAGCTGCTTGCAATTAAGAAGCAAGTGTCCCCCGGTGCTGGGTGTCGTTGGGTGTCGCTGGGAGCCGCCACCGCCGCCGCTGCCGCCTTCGACTGCCATTAATTTCGCGGGTAATTGCAATTACGGAAGCTTCGGCGCCCCCCACCCGCTGCCGGGGAGTGTCACGGGGGCTGCAAAGTCACTGCAGTAATTAACAAATTGCAAGAGACAATAAAATCGTCGAAAAGGAAACAAATTAAAAACAAGGACAAAAAATTTGAAGAAGAAAGGTGCATTTCCAAAAGCGCTCAATTAAAATAATAAAAAGTTTTCCTTTTCTGCAGGCGGCTCTTTCTAAATTGATGCCTCCGGCGATTTGAGCCGCTTCCCACAACCACGCATGTGAAATGGCGTCGAAAATGCGTCCCACGGCGCGGCTTGTTTCGCATTTCTCACAGCTGAAGTAATGCTTTATCGTCGCAACAAACATTCCTCCAGTGACGAAAAATAATCCTGCTAATTAAAAAAACGCCAACCCAACGCGAGTGCACAGCGCAATGTTCATGGCGATAATCAGAAAAACACACACTGGTTTTTTATATTTTCTATTCGAAAAAGAAAACAAAAAATAAATAGAAATATTTTATTGTCGTTTTCTTGATTTTATTTTAATTAATAATATATTTTGTGTACACGTTATTAATTTAGATTAAATTATTTTGGAAATTTATATTTAATTCAAAAATAAATTCTTATTTTACACATACTTTTTTTTTATTAGTCACTTATTAATAAAATATTAACCTCTAAAAAATATAAAAATATAATAAATAAATATAAATAATCTGTAAAAAAGAATTCCTCGCCTCGGATTACTTTAATTAATACAAATTAAAAGCATCGAGCATTCATTCGCTTTCTTATGAAGTCATTGAAAACATTCACAATGACTCCCAACGACGTCAGCAATTCACAAATTTCAATTTTTTTCTTCTTTAGTTTGAAGAAGTGGACAATTTTCCGCAACTAAAAGATAAAAAATCCCAAAGATAAAATTAAATTAAATTGAAAGATTAATTAAATGAAAGTAAAACAAAATTAAATAACTTAAATTAAATATTTTTAATTATTTTCAGGAAAAAACAGATTTTCTTTACCTTTTAAAACATTTTAAATTAATTTCTTCAAACAAACGAATGAAAATATTTTAATATGATGTTTGAGTGGTGAATTTTTTCATGTTATCAAAATTGTTTTGACGAAATTTCTTCCATTTAAATAAAATTCATTTTCCAAAACAAAATTGTCGAAATTCATAAATATTCTTTAATTCAACTAAATATTTTCCTGAACTCAATAGAATTTTCTCCAATTTTAAACATAACATTCTTCAAGTCGATGAAAATTCCTTAATTTAACAAAATAATTCCTTATAAATATACACAAAATCTTCTTCAACTTAATGCATTTGTTTTTCCAAATTGACAGACAATCAATTACGATAAAATAAATTTTATAAATTCTAAAAATAGTTAATGAAATTACCGATGCTCTGGAAAATAAAAAATATTGTTCAGCAGTGTTTCTCGATATACGACAGGCTTTTCATCGGGTATGGCACAAAGGACTCTTGTTTAAAATCAAAACTCTTCTCCCAGCGCCATATTTTTTGTTCTTCAGCTCATACTTAAAAGTGTGTTCATTTTAAGCTTCTTTGTTATTCTATGTTATTCTACTCCCTGGAGTAGGATCAACGACGTCAAGAGTACATTTATTTGCCTCATGTATTAGTAAATTTGCTTATTATCATAAGATAGATTGCAAATAAAATATATTAAAAAAAAAACAAAAAAAAAAAATATGTCAATATGACGAAATCATCTTCGACTTGATTTTGTCCAAAACAATTTGCTTTGGAATACTACAAATTTTAGACGCTTTATAGCAAGAAAGTTTGTTACTTGTAGTTTCCTAAAGGCCCAAATTAGGAGATTCCTGCGTATATTGGGTTCTTTTTGACATATTTGCTGGCACCTACATACGAGCTATATAGGTACTCGTATATTAAAAGTAGTTTATCGTATCCGTTTATTATATTTTTTGAGTATTTGTGATTGTAAAAGTTGCATATTTCAATAGAACGTAATTACCAGCTTTAAGTTTTCAATTACCAAAAACTGAAAAAATTGTGTTGCTAATTCCGTTCTATACCATTAAGTTAACAAAATATACTGCAAAAAAAACATTGGTAGGCAATTATGTTAATTTACTTTTCTTCTTACCATTTAAGCAAAAACATCATTACCACTGAAGAAATTTTGATAAAAAATTTAATTTTCCAAATAATCGCCTTTGACAAATGCGGCTTATTTTAAGCAAGGTTCAAATACTTCAGTAATGGAAATCAAGAATATCACAATAAATACAATAGGACGTAATTACAATTTTCACGTTTTTACTCAATTAACTTTATGTATTATTAACAAATTTGAAAATATAATGAACATATTTGAAGGAATTAGCAAAATAAAATGCACTTAATATTTTGCAATTCCGTCCTACGAACGGAATTGGCTTCATTAAAAGACAATCATGTCTGCAATTCCGTGTTATCTTTCAAAAGGAATTTTTTTTTTAAATATTGAAGCTAATTATGTAACCCATAATATATTTAAAACACACAATCATTCCTATTTACCAATTCGTTTTTATAAACTTAACAATTTGTGGGCTGTTTCTTAGTTTACGCACCTGTTCGATCAGAGCAACGATGCTTCGCTTTCCAATCCTTGCTTCCAAGTGGGCAATGAGCGCCGTTTTATTGTAAACCGAAATGACATTATGGTTTTTTAAGTGCATTTCTAATGTTTACATAAAGAATTCTTTTACAACCGTAATGGGAATTTCTTATTAACTTGATTTAAAAATTATAGCACGGAATAACCTTCTTATTATTTTTATTTAACAATTTTGGTATGGAAATTATTCTTTTTTGGCTTCTCATTCGGGAAATCTGACTCGAAAGACCCATTCTCGGTCATTACATTACGGTGTAACAAAGTATCCTGCAGACCCCAAAAAACATGCAAATGTTAATGGCATTAAGATCTTTTTTTTTAAATTGGGGACTGAGTTGATTGAGTAATCGAAGGGTTTGCTTTTCCGAAACTCCATAAATGTACATCTTGCTGGGAATATTATTCTGCTCTTTTGAATAAAAAAAATTCACAGTACGGTAAAAATTTCATAGATA
This sequence comes from Thecophora atra, assembly GCA_937620795.1. Taxonomy (NCBI): domain Eukaryota; kingdom Metazoa; phylum Arthropoda; class Insecta; order Diptera; family Conopidae; genus Thecophora; species Thecophora atra. Next base: position 86,820,926 of record OW569398.1, read on the forward strand.
CTGTCTGATACATATTTTTTGAAACTTTTTAAAAATCGAAAAACGGAATGATTTGTCAATCAAATTAATTTTAGATATTTTTTCAAGCAAGAAAATTATCAAATTTATTGTAAATCAAGAATTTTTACTTAATTACTATTTTGAATAATATAATATACGATATTAAATAATGGAGAATACTTCGGAAAGTCCCCATAATATTGAAGGAACTGAAAAAATAAAAGAAGAACAATGCGCCATTGCTGAGAAAAATGCCGAAGCCATTCCTTCACGGGGCAGAGCGGCCTCTAGAAGAGCTTGGAAAATTTGGACCGAAGCTATACGTAACGGCAAATCTAAGCCCGAAGGCTCCACGCGTCTTAAACGGAAGCCACGACGCAGCTGCAGCCAAGGGAGGAGCCGCAGCAGAAAGAGGAGCCCCAGCAGGAGCCGCAGTAGAGGAAGGAGCCCCTGCAGGAGCCGCAGTAGAGGAAGGAGCCTCAAGAGGTCCTTCCAAAAGCGAAAAAAGGCGAGCTCCAAAAAACCGAATAAGTCCAGCTCAAAAAAGCAGAACAAGTCTTGCGCGAAATTGGTTAAAAAGGGTGACATCAAAAATTATTTGTAAAAAAAATCTCAAAATTAAGGTAAAATTGCAAAAATGTAATTGGTAACATTTTTCAAACTAAAAAACGTTGGCAAAATATTTGATAAATTTAAAAGCACTTGAAGAAAAAATTTTGTAAATTTAAAAATACTTGTAAAAATTTATAAAATCTAAAAACGCTGGTACAAAAAAGAAAATTTAAATTCAAAAAATTTACTGAGAAAACTTTGAAAAATACAAAAACTGCAAAAAAATATTATAAAATTAAAAACTGGCGAAAAAAATTCGTAAAATGAAAAATATATGAGTTTTAATTTGATTATAATCAAGGAAAATTGAATTCGGAGAGGTAACTTGTACGTTGCTCAAGTCTTTAAACAGTATCAACTCTCTTAAATTCAATACTAACAATTCTAAAGACTCATTAAACACTGATCATTTCTTTCCATATTCAGTCTCTTCTATATATTAATTATATTAAGGTAAATGTAGGTAACTCCGTGCTACTAAGGAAAATCTGACTTTGAAATATTGTTATTAGCGCTATAAAACGAATTAGCTTAAAAGATTTGCACTAAGTTTAATGTTGATGCATTTATTGTGGTAAAACATAATAAAAGTAAAACATTTCAAATGATTTAATAAAAATATATACTTTTTGCAAAAATATATTCATGTTGGTAATTCCGTTCTAATTTTTAAGGTTGCAAACTAATTCCGTGCTAACATGCAGGTATTTACGCACATCCAAGGTTAATGAGTAAAGTCTCTGGAAAGCTACCAAATACTTGCAGAGGCCAATGAAAAGAAATATTCCATTCAAGGATAATCACGGAAATTGGTGCAGATCAAAAAGTGTTCAAGCAAATGCCTTCGCTGAGCACTTGAAACAAACGTTTCAGCCATTTGATTTAGCCGACTCTAATCAAAAAAGTGAAGCAGACACTTTTTGGACGCTGCTTGCCAAATGGATCTACCAATCACGCCTACAAAACCCGAAGAAATTTACCCAGAAATTATGAAGCTAAACAATGTTAGAAGTCCTGGGTATGATTTAATAAACGCAAGGATTGTGAAACATCTGCCTGACAGAGCTGTGGCACATTTAACTTAACACTGTGCAAATGCGCTGAGATAATAATTATTGCGAAACCTAACAAACCGGAGGCATGCATTACATCTTACAGGCCAATTAGTTTATTGACAACATTTTCAAATTTCAAATTTTCGAAAGAATATTGCTTCGACGAATGCTTCCAGTTCTAGCGGAATTCTACATAATTCCTGAACACCAATTTGGTTTTAGGCATAAACATGGGACACCTGAGCAATGTCGCCGTATAGTTAATGAAGTTACAGTTATTCTCTCCCTGGAGTAGGATCAACGAAGTCAAGAGTACATTTATTTTCCTCATGTATTAGTAAATTTGCTTATTATCATAAGATAGATTGCAAATCAAAATATATTGAAACAAAAAAAGAAAAGTTTTCCAATTCTACAAACACTTCTTCAATTTAACAAATTATTTTAAATTATTCGATAAAACTCTTCAATTTAAATTCTTGTCTGAAAAACCTTTAATTAAAATAATAATATAAATAATTTTAAAAATTCATAAATTAAATTTTAACTATGACAATAAGAATAAATGAAATTAATAAATTTAACATAATATATAAGCATATATAAATAATAAATAAATAAATAAAAATACTTTAATATAATTAATAAAAAATTTAATATAAACTAAAATTCTTATAAATTGACACATTTTTTGTAAATATTTTTATATTAAACTAAATTATTTTTACAATTTTATAAAAAATGTTTTAAATATCACTGAAATCATTACTAAAAATATATTTAAATATTTCATAATATTTATTACATTTACGATTTTCGAATTTGTTATAAATTCCTTTCTTTTCCCTTTCGCTGTACTTTCTTTTTCAGGATTGAATTATAAAGTTATTTTTTAATATTCGCTTGAGCTAAAATGCTAATATTTGTTTAAATATTAAATAATTTTTGCAAATATTTTGTTAATTTATTTAATTTTGAAAGGCTTTCATTTAGTTTTCACTCGGTTTCACAAGACACGTTTTCACTATGGTACCAAGAATCATGAATCTTCATAATATTGAAAATTTTGAACATTTTAATTTTATATTTGGAAAAAATGTAGCAAATCCGAAGAAATTTCTTCAATTAAAGCAGAGGACAAAAAGCTTTTAGAGATGCTGCAGTTGTTAAAAATATTAGAAAAATTGTGTTTTAAAAAAATTATCCTTTAATTAATGTTAATCTTTAATTTAATTGTGAAGGAATTTGTGTCATTTGTGTGAAGAAACTTCTTCAGGCTACGAAGATTCTATAAAATCTCGGATATAAAAATTCTTCAGTTCAGAAAAAGGGAAATTGCAAAAATTCATCACACTTAATCAAAAAAATTTGCTTTGAATGAAGTCAATTTATAATGAAATTCTTAACTGGAAAAGGGAGTTTTTTTAAAATAAAAGAATGATATTGATATAATATAATATAATATATAATGTTGCTAGAAAACTACTTATTAATATTGAACAATTAATTTATTAATTCTTTATTCATAAATTCAACTAAATTTCATTAATTTTTAATGGCGCGAAATTACTAAAGAAAGGTTAGAAAATGTCTTTTAATTGATTGCGGTTTCTTTTCCATTTGAGGACTAAATTTTCTTTAAATTGATGAATTGTTTTTATACATTTTATAAATTCCTTCAATTCCTAAATTTCCTTTAGAATTTCCTTTAATTTAAAAAAATATTGGTTCCTTCAACAAAACTTTTACTCAACCACAAAAGAATTCATACAAATATTTTAAGCAATTCAAACAAAGCCCGTTGCATTTCTAATCTTTTCTTTTTCTGTTTTATCTTTCTCCTAGTTTTTACAAATGGTAATTCTAATTTTTATTTATCTTTTCTATATTAACAATTTTAATTAATACAGAAAGTGTATTAATTTGTTTAATGAAGTATTTAATTGTTTCATTTTTAAAATAATTGTTTTATTATTTTCAATTGGTTGAAGCTACGTTGAAGACAAGTCAATTTTATTAAATTCAATTTATATTTACTCTTAAATATACATTCTTAATGCTCGGCAATGTAATTTTTCTGTCAGCGATAACCAATTCTGTAAACGCCAACATAATACCAGAACCGATCCCACAAAATCTGTATTCAATAGTGTTAATATTATAAGACAATGAACCCTCTAATGTCTGTGCTGTTCTGTTTAATAGAAGCTAATGATTACTTCCTAGTAAAACTGCTTTATAAAAGCGCAGGAATTGCCTAAAATATTCCTGCCTGTCAGCAGATTACTGAGATTATACAGAGTCATTGGTAAATGCATCAAGGAAAATGGTACCAAGACGCTTTAGTCAGATAGAAAATGGAATTGTCAATATGGACAGCACAAAGAATCGTGGTACTTTATAGGAACAGATATTTTAAGTAATAATTTGATAGCTTCCAGGACAAAAGTGACGCCAGGACAAAATTATAGGTCGACCCACATTGTTCCCTTGGGAAGTATTTCCTCATTATAGAAAATATTTCTTTGAGGATTGCAGTTCAGGTTTATAGCAGTATATTGAAATTGGGTATAGGGCATTATCTATGCCAGAGCTACAATCAATTTCCACATATATTTATAAAATGCTCCTGTCTTTTTGTTATCCGAATGCGATGAAACTTAATCGAGTCCCTGTGCAACGCTCAATGCAAGTTTCAGACATCTGCACGACCCATAGGCGTCCATCGGGGTGGCAAATGGACCATATGCTCATTCATCTTCACGAATAGCACCTACACCTTAACCATTCCTAACGAAATACGAAGAATAACGATAACCTGATAAAACATGCTACTAACAAGCTAAGGTGATACTGTCAAAAATTATTCATACAATAGAAAACTACAAAAATATTTTGGTCAAAATTATCCATAGCCTAAAATTTCGATCAATCAGTCAGAACGATTAATGCCTCAGGAATTGGAACAGCAATAAAATGTCATCCAAAATCGGTCCAGTCGCTGAGAAAAGGGAAGCTCTATATCCGACCCTTTACAGCATTTGATCCAATGTTCTCAATTCTTTCTCCATTTAGGATTGCGAATAAAGCCGCGAATACCATCAACAAAGCCATGGAGCCCGTACTACGGTCAGAACCCAGGAATGACGTCCAGCTTCTTTATCGTAGTGACCGTGCCAAAGCCGGGAAACTGCCCCATCGGAAATACGAGGCCCGGTTGCCTAAGAGGTAATGTGTAAATCGTGTGTTCCTTTGCCTCACAAGGTCCTTACTTGTCCTTTCTTGGCGTAGGACGGTGAGTCGCGGCACACTCACTGACGGCAGCCCGGATTTGACGCCTGGAAAAAGCGCCAGCGATGAGATGAGTCCAACTCCTGAACTCCTGAGTAAAATCGAGTCGTCGCAGGCACAGGCGGCACTGGAAGAGAAGCCCATGAAAAGTGACTCGACAAACGGAAGCCAGATGACGGAGAAAAGGTATGAAAGAGCGAAATTCGACAGTCCCAACACTGCTTTCCATGCTTTCATCTTAGGAAAGGGAAACGCGTCACGTTCTTCGATGAAGCTGTGGGCTGGATGGAAAAGGCTTGTACCAGCAAAAGCATTGGGCACGCACCAGCATCGCCTGCGTTTCGGGGCAGCCTTGCACTGGACGCGAAGTCGGGGCCCACCAGCGCGGAGGACGCTGCTAGTGAGCCCGACTCGTGTACAGTACAGCACAGCAAACCTACGAAAACTATGTCGAAGCTCGATGTGGCCTATGAAAATTGGTTATTCGTGAAGATGTAGTGCCGTGTTGTAGTGGAAAAGCCTGTGTTAATGTGAACTTTTCTCTAGAAATATGATGTGGGAAGAGGCCCGCCGTCGCAGAGAAGTCGAGCAAAAGAAATGCGAAGAAATGGAAGCGCGTAAGCGACTTGCGGAGCAGAAATACAAAGAGTGGAAAAGGAAGAAAGCGCGAGAACAGATCAGACCGTGCGAGAAGCGAAAATCGGCCAAAGCTGCCGAAGAAGAGAAGCAGCTGATGTTGAAGAGCCGCGAGCTGAAGGCGGAGATATACTACCATGAATGGAAGCGCTTAAAGACGTTAGAAGCTGCGAATCGGCGCATTCTGCAGCAAAAGAAGGAGAAGCGACAGCGAGAAAAGGAACTTTCGCGGAAGAAAAAGGCATCCGAGGCTTGGGAAAAGTGGTTAGAAGCGGTCAAAAATAAGGCGAAGCCGGTGCCAGCGAATTAAGAAAGCTTTTCTTCATCGAACACGGTTTCAGCCATCTACACAAATCCAATTGGAGTTCGAGTGGGAAGCTTCGACCGAAGAATCTAAACATGAGAATTAATCGATCACTAACCGAATTATTACTCATCACATCATGGAATGAAATTATAAATACAGGAAAACTATAAACAGAAAATAATTTATTTAATTTTTTCCGCTAAATTTGTCATTTTTATGTTTATTATTAATTCGCAATGCACAGCAGAGAAATACGAATTTATTAATCATTCAGCGAAGCGATCGACCATTTCGTGCGACTCTATTTAATTTATTTAATTAGCAAAGTTCATTCCAGCGCAGCGCGTTTCCTTCACGAGAATCACGTTCCTGAGACACGTTTCGATGCCGTTAACTCAACAATCGCTCATAAATTAAATCTGCCGCAGAAAACTGTATAAAAAGCAGAATAATTTCAATTGCAATCGCAAATATTTCCGTGTTACACGTTCATGTAGCAAATTAAAAGAAAGCTGAGCTGAGGAGTGTCCTGAGTCCTTCGAAATACCCACGAATGACTTCCAATCAAAGGCGACTCCACAAACGTCAAATTTCCCGAATATTTCTCGATCGATTGTTGATTAATTGAATGCTGAGTGAAGGCGGATCTTTCGATGTTTGCAATTTATTTGCATTATTTTTAATACATTTCCGATTTCCGATTGCTTTGTAGATTGTAAAAGACTTTGAAATGGTGTAAATTGAACATCACGTGAGACGATTTGTTGGGCTGCGGTGATTAACTGTAATGCCTTTGATCATTACGACCGGATCTGCTTTAATAATCACGACAGCGATGACGACGATGATGATGATTAGGCAAATCCCAAGCTTCAGATCGGATTATTCCTTCGACAGCAGATTAATTTTCAATTCGCTCCGCTTATCAGCCTTCGCCGCGCTTTCGTACTTTCCTCAAGTACCGCTCGATGCCTGGTAACGGCCATCGATCGCCCGATCCGAAGAGTGACGAACTCGAGTTGACGGCAACAATCTTAAAAAACAAAATTGCGCGGATACAAAAAGACAAAAGTGGTTTCCCTCTCCGCATCTACGTCACAATATCTCTTTAAAAGCATTCGGGTCACAACACACGATGTCAGTGATAAACTTTTAAAGTGCCTGAAGCAGTCATTGACGAGGACCAATATTTTAATCAGTGAAAAGAAGCAGTGATTAAAGTTGAAAAAACTGAACGTGTTTACACTAAAATTATTCAAGAGAAAAAAGATCTTGTCAATGCCCAATTTTCTTTCAATAATTCTTGCTAAAAATTGCACTGACGCGATTGCTGGTTAAATACTGAAAAAAGAATTCAGCAAAGTCGTTTCACCCAACTTGAAAACACAATTTATCTATACATATAGAAGCTGTATTGTTAAAGCCTTTTGTAAACTTTCATTAAATAATACGAAAATCGTTTATTATCGCTTAGGACGACTTCTATTTATCCAAACAGAGCATCACTTTCATTTAAAAATTGATCATAACTAAATTATCGTCGAATTAATTGTGGAACTGAATGATTAAGACAACCGTAATCAATAAACACTTAATTATGAAATAATAAAACTGCAAAAGGGCTCCTTAATGTTCCAATGACTCGTTAAATGACGTCGACAGTTTCTGTAGTGTACAAGAATTAAAATAAGTTAAATTATTCAAAGTGTTACATAGAAGTCGACCTATTGTGATGATTGCCTCACACCAAATTGCCACAACTCCGCTTCAAAAGTGATCTCTTTCTCTCAGCCTTGTGATACAGCCTTTTAATAGCCATATTCCAAATGAGTGTTTGTCTATTTTTTAAATATATCCACCGGAGAATTTTGTGGTGAACATATTTTGCGTTATAATGTTAAATTATAAATTTATAAAACCATAGTAATTCATATGATTCATAATGTGGTACTAATTTAATGGCTTAAGTTAATTTTAACCATATCTCATTTTTAACTTAATATATAATTAAATGAAATTATTCCGTTTCGTGTATACACATATTTAAACAAATGTTTTACAAAATGCATAAATTACAACTGAACTGAACTTTACAAAATTGATATAAATGTAATTGCAATGGAGCCATTATTAAGTAAGTAAACATACAGATTAAATAAGATACATCGTGAAAGCACACATTTTTAAACTTTTAAACACCACTCAATTCATTGATAACACATGTGCATTTTTTAGTGATACGGATGATGGTATACGGAGCTGTTGTTTGGGTTCTGCAAGCGTTTAAAGTACTTCCTCGCATTGCGTATGTTTTCGAGGGTTGCCTCGGACGGTGCACTTGGGTCCGACATCACCACCACTACGTACGTGTTGCTAGTGAAGGTGTCAACGAAGGAGGCGAAGGCGCTATTGCGTACTTCCATTGATTGGAATTGGGCGCCTAGCTTGGAGCAGCTTAGTTTAAGCTGCTTGATGATATTAAACACCTTCTCAAATCTATGCATATCACGGTTCTGTTTGCTCTGGCAGTGCGAAATAACAAGGAAGGTGGCTTTTTAATAGAGCAGCACCTCGTCTGCTTCGATGTCGTTTCTCTAATGCGGCAACGTTCGGAATGAGCATGGTTACAATGCAGGATCAGGCTCTGTCTATAAAAATTGGATTTCAATCATATTCAAGCAAAGTACAAACCATTTACCTATACAATGTGTCATCCCAAATACTTGTGCGGAAGCAAGTCACGTTCCCCGGTCTGGACACACGCATCAAGTCTTCTTCGCGATCTTTGAAAAGATTAATTAAAATATTTTTGCATCAGGCGAATTCTATTATCATTTAAAAGGGAAAATTCAATTGAAGATAGAGTTAAACTAAAAAAATAGTAACTATCAGCATCCCACAAATAGCAACTATCAGCATCGGGGGCTTCGCCAAACCCCTAAACTAAACCTATACCAAAAAGAACTTTAACCAGAATTAGGAACGCCGAATATTTGTTAATTCGGCACGTTTTTCTATCAGCTGTTTTCGTCCAATGCTCGGATCCCGGAGGCTGATGGCGATTCGCATAGCAATAAAATATTAGCTGCGTTCCAGCGGTTCTTATCTCAGTGGGATTGAAAATTTTTACATGCAAAACAACAAAAAAAATTTGAATCCAACTATTATTTCGGATTGAGTTTCAATCCATTCAGTAGCTTTACAACTTACGTTGGAGATGAGAAAAATGTTGGCGTATAGATGGCGCTATAGCAATTTTCTTTAATTTAGGTTGCTCAAACTGTGAATGACTGTCAATCAAAATTTTAAAAAAAATAAAATGGAAATAAATAGCTGAGAATAAATTTCTCATATCTTTAATTCAGTAATAAATTTTTCAATAATAACGCCTTCTACTGGTGATTTCCAAAGATATATATCCCATCTGGAGGTGATTACGTTCGCGTTCCACGCGATAATCAGATTAGTTCAGAGTAGCTGGAACGCAGCTATTATCCACAATGGTGGATTGTCGTGGATTTCCGATCAAAAGAAGAAGAAAAATGTAAGCAAAATCAGCATTTTCCCAGTGCGTGCCACCACGTGGTGGATTTCCAATTTCTTCCAGTATACATTATTACGTAGAGATGACGCCATAGCACTTCACATTTTTTCTATTGTCCACATGCAGATGACGCCACCGTAAATCACATGTTTTACAATCGTTTTGGCAGCACTAAAAAAGACTAAATCACTAAACCTGAGATGCAATATTTTTTTTGCTGAATATTTCGTGTTTTCGATATTAGTCAGAAAAGAAAGACCATAATTTTCTTCTTAAAATTGTGTAAAAATATTTCTTCCGCAATTTCGTGTTAATTGATTGTAGTATGTTAGATTTGTGTATCACAAAAAATAAACCACCCTAAAAAATCCTTGCTAACTGTTGTTGCTGTTTTCACGCACGTTTCGTCGACAAGAAAATGTCAGAATAATTTTGTGTTGCCTGTCGTGTTGATTTGTTTGTGCGTGTTTTCGTATTTTTTCCGTAAAATATGTGCAATAATTGTTTAAGCAATCAGTGGAGTCATTGCAAAACAAATCAGAGCTATTAATTAAAACTCTGCAATAGTACTGCGCAACTCATTAACATTTGATTGCAAACTAAAGACTCTTGGACACAAACACAGTCACTGGTGATACATTGATTTTAAAAGACTTTTATATTGTTCCGGATTAGCTTCAATTTTATTTATTTTCGCCTTGTAGCTATCGACAGAATTGAACATATTAAAATATGCTTTCTTATCTATCTATATGTGTATTTTTAAATCGTAGTGATTAGAGTAAACATAAAAATCACGAAAATGGACTGAAGTAAGCGTTGTGTGCTTAATGGAAATTATTCAAATTAATATAAGAAAACTATATGAAATGTTCCTCATACAAGGCTTAACAATGCAGAATTAACAACCATAGAAGCAACTTTTAAATGATGACGTAGAAAAAATGAATATGGTAAAAATATTTCTCAGGTAAATGTTTTTCTCTTTCCCATACGATGAATCGACAAACAAGATCAACAAACTGAATAGTAAATAAAATCCAGCTATATACATACATACATATGTGCTGATAATTTATGCATATGTGTATATGGTACATACTTACATATATATGTTTTCTGACTAACTATGATACATCAAAGTGGTCTATCTGCTGTACAGCAGCGTTTCTTTCCGGTATTTTTGAGCATGACGTAATACAGCAACAACAACAAAGACAAATCCGACTGTAAAAAGCATAATTTTTTTTATTATGTTTCGAAGAACAACAACAAAAACTGCGTAAACATCTCCAAACCGTTTAATCAAACAAAATGCGAGTTTTTCTTTATATTAAATTTAAAAAACAGAAATAAAATTAAATTTAAAGGTGTCAATTTTAAAAATTGTTCTTTGTATAAACATTCATTACCGAGAATAAATCGAATAAGCGAATATATGAATGTATAAATTATTGAAATTCATTACATACAATAAACAATATCGTTTAACGTTAACAAAATCAATAAAATTAATTATTAACAAGAAAAGAATCAGTTAGCCGATGGAACTCTCAACGTGCAGACGTTGTTAAGAGCTGTGAATATCGTTTCCATTCGTATTTTTATCCAAAAAGATTTTCATTTTAAAGAAAATTGGCGGAGGGGGGAAAGAGGAAGGAAAGGTCGCCAGCTGTAAGCAAATTAAAGTGACTGAGGAATGGAAATGGTTTTGGAAAGCGATCGAACAAGAATCTGAATGAAAAGCGGAAGTGAATTCAGACAGAATTAAATGAAGGTTGTTTTTTATACACTTGAAAGTGTATCGAAACGCAGATAAACTGGCAAAAGTTAGTTTTACGAAAGGACTGAGAATTTGTTGAATGAAAAACATTAATTAAAAGCTGTGAATATTGTAAAAGAGAAGTGAAAAAACAACAAAAATTAATAATATTTACCTAAAAATGTAGTTTCACATCAGTGACTTCAGTTTCTAGCGTTGCATCTGCATCTTTTCTAACCTCAAAAAGTGCAGATGGCCTAAACGCAATTTTCACAGACTGAACGCTGAAGTTTTGTCGTTGTTGTTGTTGTTAATCGTCGCCGTCGCCGTCGCCGTCGTCTTGTGTGTTGTTAGTGAATAGTGAATTTCAAATGATCGTCGCCGCGTAGCAGCAGCAGCGCAGTGAAAAAGTTTATCTTTTAACGTTAAACGTTATTTAAGCGAAATCTCAGATCTATTGACTTTTCCCCCTCCTCCTACTCCTTCTCTCTTCCGCACAATTCGCTTTGCTCTCCTTTACAATTCGGCTCTCCTTTCTCTTCCTCGCAAGTCAGCTGAAAAGCTCGGCTCCGAACATCGGCTTCGTGAGTTTGTGAAGCCCATCGAGCCTAAATTTCTACACCATTCAAACGAAGTGTGTGTGTGTGTGTGTGTCGACTCGGTTTTTGTACACAATGCATCAGATATTGTGACTGCGTCGTGGTTTTCGTTTTTGTTTGTTATTCAGTTGACTTCGTACGCTTCGCTAGCGCTAGTGGATGGATCATTTCTAATTTTAAAAATTATTTAATGTGTTTGTTAACTGTGTGCCCGTCGCTGCTGCTGCTGCTGCTGCTCGATGAGCAAAAATTCAAATAGCTACAACATAAAATTTAAATAAAAACAAAAATTTCAAAAAAAAAAAAAAGAAGAAAATATATAGAAGAGGAAGCAGAATGCCAACATTGAAAATATTAACAAAATTCAATTCGGAAGATATTTTTTGTCTATGAAATGAACGCTAAATGCTATTTCGGATTGCAAACACACGGACAAATGTGCATACATCCATGCATACATATGTACATAAATGTATTTATTATAAAAATGCTTATAAATTAAATTTTATTATGGATCTGATTTGTTTTTCGCTGGTTTTTATTTAATTTATTTTATTGATTTGCGTTGTACTTTCGTTTCTTATTGTTGATTGTTTTTCTTTGTTTTCTTATTTATTTATGAACTCCTTGTAAACGACAGTGAATCACCCACACACACACACACACGCACGCACACATACAAAGTGAAAAAGGAAGCTCAAGCGTCAGCATGTTGGACGTGAACTCAGTTTGAAATCTCTTTTCGCGCAGAAGGAAGAACTTTTGAAAGAAAATGGGGCTGCGTGCAAAGCCGAACAGCAGCAGCAGCAGCAACAACAGAAGCATCAACAACATCAGCATCAGCAGCAGCAACAACAACAAAAACAACAACAGCGGCAACAGCAGCAGCAGCATCAACAGCATTAAAAGCGACTGCAAAGTGAAGCAAACTTCAGTCGCAGCTGCCGCCGCAATAGCAACAACATGCATCACGTCAACGTACCGCAGCAGCTCCACCTCGGCTCTGGTTGCCACAGCAGCAGCAGCGGCAGCGGCAGCATCCTCCGTGCGTCCACAAACACTGAACGTGCACCACTCACGCGAGACGCCAACAGATCAAACGCAATCGTTTTTCGGGTACGTTTCTTTACTGCTTTGTTTCTGTTTCTGCTTCTGCTTCTCTTATTTTATACTTTTTTTTAATGTATTTTTTTCTGTTGCTTCGTGTGTTTTATTCGGCATTTCATTTGTTGTCGTTCTCTTCCTTTGCATGCGTCTGCAATTCGATTTTGTCATCGATATTAAATTAAATAAACGCGACTAAAACGACTTTCATTCGCCGCCGTACTTCGAGTCAATAAACGCGTCGCTGTGGTCATCGCTTCCATGCGAATGTCCTCCGCGTCTGTCACGTCCCCGCCTCGGTCGCCCCTCCAATCACTTGATCATTGAACCTCAAGTCTCCTCTCCGTTCACTTCAATTTGATGGCGATTAATTTGATCAGCTTCATTCAAAGCGATTCCTTGTTAATCATTTATCGATTAGTTTTCAGTTTCTATTCCGCTGTTTGCTCATAACACGATAACGAATTTAATGCCATTATCAGATTTTTATCTACGTAACGAAACGAAACGCTTTTCAATGTGATTCCGGGCGGAATGGGGGGCACGGAGATGCTTTCGACGGAAGGCCAACGACAGCTGACTGAGAAAACGACACCTTCACTCGTTCGCAATGACTCAGAAATCGACTCAGACTAGGAAATCGACACCCAATTCAGGGGAATTCCGTATCGAATGCAGTTTCCAAGGAATGAATTGCAAATATTTCATCGTCTGATCCTCGTTTAGAAAGTAATTTGATCGCACACGGAAAACTGCGAGCAGCTTTTTCCAGAATTCGATTCCAGCAGCGATGAATCCATTTCAATTTCATGAGAAATTCACATGATAGCAATACGAGGAGTATGCATAATAATTACATAGTTTATGAACAGGAATCCACTGTCCAAACAATAATCGAAACAAAAGCTTTACCAACAACGGAATTCGCGTCTATTTTAATGGACTTTATCCATTTTTTCTTGTTTTTGGTACCCAGTTTATGAAAAAAATACCGTTTAATCAGAAATAGTGCTACATTCGGTCGGCATAGTGGACTATTAAACACCCTACACTTGAAAACTTTAAAAAACTGGAATGGAACAAATCGATTTTTCTTCTTTACACTTTAATTTATTTCAATTATCTATTTATTTATTTTTATTTATTTTTGTTTTTGTTACTAGTGGGCGTAGCACGCCCATTTCTTTCATACTAACAGACAATATTACTCTATAAATAATGCAATACAAATTTTGGTGCTTTACTTCCAAAAATTACGCCAATTTGTAATTTATATAGGATGAAATCAGAGGTAGCTGCATTTTTGTTATAAAAAGTGGGTGTGCCTGTCGACCGATTTTGCCAATTTTCAATGGGGAAACATCCTGCATGAACCAAGAATATTTCTGTAAAATTTTCCTTCGATAGCTTCAGCGGTTCCCCTGTGATTGTGATTTCAATGGACAGACGGAAATCGACTAAGGAATTGACGCTGAGCAAGAATATATATACTTTTCTATATATATGTATCTCCTTTAATTCTATGCGTTACAAATTTCCTTGAAAGGCTCTAGGCTTTAATTAACCCTTGAGAACCTCTACGGGGTTAAATAGGCCCCCTTAAGCTGTACAATATAAGATATATTTTTACAGTAATAAGCAACGGAAAATTACATTGTTTATGTTAAAATTAACACGCGTTTAACTTGAAGTTACTCATCGAAATTGTGAAATAGCGTTTTTTATAGAATTTAACTCACTTTTAAAGTGATTTTATATAAATTTTAGGAAGTGGAGAATTTCTGTAGCGATTGTGCAGCTCAGCTGAATTTTCAGCTAAAATATACACTCGAATTCGGTCCCTTCGCCGTCGTTATAAACGAATTCGACTGTTCTTTAACTAGAATGTTCTTTAACTAGAATTTAAGGGGACGTTTACAGTATATAGAAAGCTCGATAAAACCTGGATGAGTGTCTGATGTATGGCGAAAACTTATACAGGTCGTTAAAAAAAGCAGCTAGAGTTAACTGTAGGAATAGTAGTAAAAACGAGCAACAGAATAGTAGTAGAAATAGCAGAATAGTAGTAGAAATTATAGTAGTAGAAATTAAAGGAGTAGAAATTATAATAGTAGAAATTATAGGAGTAGCAATTATAGTAGTAGAAAGAAGAGAATAGTAGTAAGAATTATAGGAGCAGAAATTATAGTAGTAGAAATTATAGGAGTAGCAATTGTAGTAGTAGCAACTATAGTAGTAGAAACCATAGTAGTAGAAAGAAGAGAATAGTAGTAGAAACTATAAGAATAAAAATTGTATTAATAGAAACTATTATAGTATTAAATTTAAAATTTCCTACACCGAGCAAAAAAATGGCAAATTCAGATTCTTATAATCCATTGTTAATTAAATATTTCACAATTTCTTAATAAAATAACGTTAAACTAATTTAAAAATTATTAAAACTACAGATTTATTTATTTATATAATATTTATTTACAATTTTAACATGAAATTAAGACTAAAACTCTGAAATTCATTTAGAAATTCACTTCTGAATTATAAATGACACCTTCTGAATGTTAAATAATGAATAATAAAATTAATAATAAATAATAAAATTAATAATAAATAATAAAATTAATAATAAATAATAAAATTAATAATAAATGAAAATAATGAATACTAAAAAAGATAAATGTAAAGGAAAAAGTGTAAATTTCACATTTGCAATATAAAATTAACATTAATTAATAATTATTTTGCAATTACTTAGAAATTATGGTGAAATATTGTTAAATATAATTATTTTTCATCGATGTGTCCCATTGATGGCTCCAAAAATTGCAATCGCCAAATGTAGTTTTAACAGCGAAATTTTGTACATTTTTCGTTCAGTGTATCCAAACACAAATCAAGCACAGAGCGGAATCAAAGAGTCGCAGGTTTAATGAAAATGTGAGAGCTCGACGTGGTTCTAAGACGTTGATTGCAGATGGAGTAGCGACAGCGGAGTGTCTAAGGGAAATTTTGGCGTTTGTTGGTGGCCCATTTTACCTCGTTTCGAAAGAGAATCGCCTCTCAATCGATCCGGAAATGACTCTGTAAATGAATTGGTTTTAAGGTTTTCTTCGCCATCAGTTGAGACCACAAGAAAAAACCTGGAAGAGGAACTCGTTAATTAATTATTGCCCAACGTTTGCTTGAAATCTCAGCAACTTTGCATCAACAACAGAAGCAGCAGCAGCAGCAGCCAAGCCGTCGCTTTGCTCTTTGTCTCTTTGATAGATTCTCTCTTCAGTTGCTCTCTTCTCTTACACTCGTTCTCCCGCTCGCTCTCTCGCGCTGCCAACTTTTCCCACCTTAATTCCTCTCCTCGTTAAAATGCCTTCGATTTGTTGTTGTTGTTGTTGTCGGTGTTTGTTGCTGTATAAAGTCATTTTTATTATTAGTTATGACCTCATCATCGATTATTTAGTGGTTGGTTTTTATTGAAATACTCTGAATGCTGCTCCAACTGCCGCCTTGCCCAACCACAGAGTCAATAACTTCGGCTTCCCGCCGTTACACGGTGCTCGGTGCTCGGTGCACGGTGCAAGTCACCTTAACTTTTGTTATTCTGTTATTTTCGTATTTATGAGGGCAGATTTTGTTGTTGGGCTGTTGTGCTGTGTTTTAATGAATGCATCTCACGATTAAAAACGCCAGCAGCAGCTACAACAACAACAACAACAACAACAGCAGAAATGCTCCTTTTCCTCTTCATTTAAGTTGCGGCTTTTACATTCCTCGACGCTTCTTGTGCAGGAAGTAGAATGAATTTCGACGCCTACGAAACTTTTCGACTTGACCAAAAAAAATCTTGAAATGTGTAGCATTGTTTATATATATATGGACATTATATAAATATATTTACATAAATATATATGTAAATTAAAAGCCTCTGCTCAGTGATTAAATTATTATACAAAATCTTCTGCGTCTCTTAAAACGCTCGCTGTTGCCGATCGGTGTTAAAATTTGTGTAGCATGAAAACAACAACAAAGCAAAAAAAACAAAAACAACAACAACTCGATTCTAATACGAATCGAAGAAATTGGTAAAAATTGGTTAAGGTGGTCAAGTGGCTGAAGCAGTGTGTGTGTGTGTGTGTAGGCGTTGAACTGGAACCAGATGCTGAGTTTTTCTTATTAGATGAAATTCCATTCACACTCAACTTCCACTACGAGTTTGCATTCAGTGTTTCTATGCACAGAAATCCAATTAGAAACGCTTTAATAATCGATGTGGAGGATGAAAAGTAAAGTTTTTTTTTTTTTTTTTGGGTTTTCAATCGTTTGAAGTCGTAGTAATGAATGAAGAGGAATTCAATAAATCGAAAAAAAAAAAAAATAAAATAAAATTATTTATTTATTATTATTTAATATATTAAATAAATGCTAATAAATAAAAAACATTTTTTTTAAATCATTGTCTCCATGTGCTTTATACTTTTTTTTGTTCATAAAAATTTATACAAGTTCAAAAAAAAGGCTTAAAATCATCCGATTTCATGTGAACATATCAAATGTAATTTCTTATAAATAAATTTCTTATCAGATTCAGATTCGGCGGAGTCAGATTCAGATTTCTTATCGAATAAAATTCCTTTTCTTATTTTCGTCATTTATTAATGCTGCGATTACTGTTATTATTATCACTATAAATATTGTCGTTATTATTGTTAATTAGTTATTATTGCTATTGTTGTCACATTGTGTACATACATATGTGCACATGTAGATTCCAATTGGAAAAGTGTCGTATGAACACGTCCAAACACATCGCAATCAATGTCCACGTCGTGTGTATGCTAATTCAGTTGCTTCCGGGCCTTTATACAGTTAAATGGAGCTCAATTGATTTCTGGAGTCTATAATTTATTCATTTACATATATACACACATTTCGACGCAGTATAAAAATCAAAATCGTTTTATTTCTTCTTTTGTTGCGGGGTACAACAAAAATACGAACATGCAACCAGAAAGCACACGATTTCTGCTGCCTTCATTAGTTATTATTTTGTCGATAGTTGAATCGCGGTGCATGGAGAAAAGTTGGCTCGAAAGAGGAGACACCAACGAAAGCGAAACTGAAACCGAGACCGAAACCGACACCGACGACTTTTTCATGTAGTTTTTCCATTGATTTCTCAATTTATTTATGTTTACGAATAAAATTCTGAATAAAATAACAAAATTGTTGCCAATTGCAGCGACGTGCTTAACGCTTGGCGGACGAAAGCCCGATGCAATGTGGTCCCGGCGGAGCGGACGCAGGAGCTCTTCCACGAACTAAGCTTCCATCCGAGCGACAAGCAGAGTGAGTAACGATTTCAGCCTGACTGCTGCCACTTGCAATTAAACGTCGCACTTGTCTTTAGTTGGCGAAATGCTGCAGACGGCCAAGGGTCTGACGAAGCGACGCGGCAGTCATCATTCGAGCGGGCTGACTTTCGGCGAGTTCTGCGTCCTGGCGGCCGACTTGAAGCGTTTCAGGTGCGTCGCGGCGACCTGCAGAAACCATTCAAATTTCCACATTTCCCGTGATTTTAATGAGATTTATTATTTTGATGAAAGGGTCTCGTCATTGGCGCCAACAACCACGCTGAACGGCGACAAAGTGAATCTATTGCGATCTCTGAAGAATTCCAGCGGCAGCCGTCACGAGGCGACGAGAAGCGGCGCCGCCGCAGGCAACGAACTGCGCTGCACCAAATCGCTGAGCAACGTCACCGACGTCCCTGACGCCTCCACGCCCGTCGAGGTGTTCCTCGGCGGTTCGTGCAACCCGACGACGTGGCGGGCAGACGTCGCCATTCCAGCGCTGCAGGAACTGGGCATTTCCTTTTACAATCCCGTGAGCACAGCCCCCGATTCGAAAGTTAATTGATTAATTGATTAATTTCCTCCCTCGTCTCCCCGCAAAAAAACAGCAAGTCTCCGATTGGACGCCGGATCTGATCGAACTGGAGCACCGCGCCAAGGAGAAGGCTCGAGTGTTGTTCTTCGTCATGGACTCGGAGACGCGCGCCACGGCCGGCGCCATCGAAGCCGCCCACATAGCGGGCCAGAACTGCAAGCAGCTGGTGCTCATCCTGCACCCCTACAAACAGGATCAGTGCATCCTGAACGAGCGCATATCGCAGCAGTAGGTTCCGCAGCGGCCGTCGCCACGTTCACAAGCCTCACGTTTCTGCCTCTTTGCAGGGAATACGTCGACCTCACGCGCAACCAGTTGCTACTCAAGGAGCTGGTGAGTCGTCGCGGGCTGCCGGTGCTGGACAGCATCCCGCTGGGCCTGCAGCGCACCAAGGAAATACTGCGCGGCATCAGAGACCCGCCCTCGAATATAGCTTCGATTCTGGTGTAAGTTGTGCCGTTGGCAGTTGGCCAATGATCGTCCATTGATCGGTCTTCTCTTGCAGTGTCATACGCGGCGCCTTCGACCGTGTGAATCCGCTGAACGACACCATCTCGACGGAGCAGTGCCAGCGGGCGCTCTCCTACTTGGGCTACGCGCAGAGCCTTCTCGCCATCGGCAGCTTAAACAAAATCATCACCTCTCAGCGGGCGGCGCTCGTCTCACTGCAAAAGCGCGGCGGAAAGAAGAAGTGCGTCGACCAACAGCAGCCAAGAGCCGCCACTAACGCCATCGACTTTGAGCTGTTCTGCGTGGTGGCGGCGTATCTGTCGGTGCTGCAGCAGGAGATCCACGAGAGCGGCTGCATTTCGCCGATTAAGGGCACCAATGTGCCGCCGCCGCCGGTCTACCTGACGAACATGCAAGGTGAGCAGCTGATTTCGCTCGCATTTCAATAAAGCACATGTCCAACGATTTGCAGGTGACGAAGGCTTCGCCAACAGCTACTACTACATCTCGAAGAACATCTCGCGCACCTCCAGCAGCACCAGCGTGCCCAACGCCGACGAGCGGCTGGCCTTCAGCAACGACCTCTTCAGCCAGAGTCGCGACAGTGGCACTTCGTCGCCGCAGCCGCAGCCGCCGCCGCAGCCGCCGGAGACGTCGCTCAAGTCGAAGCTGCACATCGGCTCAGGTGACTTTATTCTATTTCGCTCGAAAAGAATCGACTGAAGCTGCTTTAATTACCGTTGCCAGGCACGACAAGCGGCGAAGCGTCGCAGCACAGCAACATCGCCGAGGAGGAAAGCGACTCGAATGACTCCGTCTTCTCCAGCAGCAGCTCCATCAATTCCATCAACTGCAGCACAGAAGCGACGCTGTTGCTGCCGGGCGTCGAGTCGCGCGACGTCTACCTCGGCGGCAGCTGCTATCTGCGCACGACGTGGCGCCAGGCGGTCGCCATCCCCTACTTCAAGACGCACGGCGTCAGCTTCCATCTGCCGGCGCTGCACGAAAGCCTGCAGTCGTCGAGATTGGATCTGCCGGACAAGGCGTTCGAGGAGTCGAGCTCGCTCAATACGCACGAGCGCACCTTCGTCCGGACGCGTCGAAAATGTCGCAACAGCGCTGATGGTGTCGAGAACGGGGTGGGGGCGGGGGCGGAGGCGGAGGAGGAAACAATCAGAGAAGAAGAATGCACATTCAGCAGCAGCAGCTGGTCACTGGCCCCCGTACGGAATCTCTTCAATCCTTCGCTGCTCGACTCCAGTCGAGTGCTGCTCTTCGTCATCACCAACGAGACGCGTTCGCTGGCGCCGATGACGTTGGCCGCCCACTGCATCGGCCTCATGTACAACGTGGTGCTGTCGGTGCAGATGCTGCCCGATGATTGCATCATTGGCCACGAAAAGGTCGGCCGCTGAATATTGCTACAGCAGCAGCGAATAATCGCAACTCCCTCTTCTTTCTCCGCAGCTCACTGCCACGGCTGTGAAGGACTACAACCGTGGGCGTGCGTACCTGATCGATCTGGCGAAGCGCCAAGGCGTCCCTGTCTTCAGCGAGCTGCAGCCGGCCTTGGAGTGCACGGTCGGCAAAATAAAAGCCTTCAACTCCAGGAACTAAGCGACGACACTGCGTGAAAGTGAACAATGATGATGATGGTGGTGGTGGCGGCTCCTTTCCTCTCACCTCAACTGACTCCCAGCACCAAACGCCGAGCCTACCACAACTCTACAAATGTTGCAACAATCGCACTCCTCTTTTTTTAACTATTAACATTTTCCAATTAACATTTCTCCTTCGTATTCAGATTTGTTTTGTTATTTGAAATGTTCTCGATGTACGCTTAGTTTAAGAAATAAGAAATTTTGACGTGTGCTGAAGGCGGGAAAACATCTCATAATGTTGTAATTTAATTTAGTCGCCATCGTGCAGAGCAAGCACCCTTTTAAGGTTTATTGATTTCTTTTGAATCGTGTGCAAGTGCCCACTAATGGATAATAATCGAAATGTGCTAATAAACTAAGATTTCCAATGTAAAGACTTTATGTTAATTGCTTAACTCGTGTCACAAATGTTTTCTTTACTTAAATATTAAGCGCGTTTCTAATTTGAATTTCATTGTACGTTGCTTTTCGTTCTCGTTGCAAAATGCAGCTTTCGAGCTCGCAATACATCTGTCTCGCTCCTTCTGCGTAATTTTGCAACGCATTGAATTAAAATCGCGTGAAGTTTTTATACATTTTTTTCAATTAAAATTAAGGTGAAGTGCCTTTTATTGTTTTTTTTTTTTATATATATATAAACAATTAATTCCTCAAGAAACCTATTGACCTAACTTAAAATGATTTATCAGCAATTTAAGATTTATTTTAAAGTTTATTCGATAACATTTTAATTACAAAAAAAAACAAAAACAAAACAATCATTTACAGCTTCTTATCAAATGTTCATTAAAACAAAACTTGTACAACTAATTTAATCCGCAAATAAAAAACAAATAATCATTATTATCAAATTTAAATATGCGTTTTTGTTAATTGTTATTTAACATTTTTGGTTTTAAACATTGATTCAGCATTTCCACAAAGCTGAAGACTCTGTTTTTGAGCATTGTTAAAAGACTTGTTGCTCTCTCATTCCAACATATGGAAAACAATTAAGCTCACATCCACTCAGTGTTCAGTGTTTTCGTTCCGAGAAAACGAGTAGCCCCACTCGATCACGCACGCACACATCGAAGCGAAGCGCAGCGAAGCGCAGCGAAACAGAGAGTTCAGAGCTCCAACACTCATTCACTGACAACGAATATGGACCCGGCGCAACGAGTTTCCTACTCAGCACGTAAGTTTCTTCGTGAGAGCGCCACATAAGCATGGCGTATGTATGTATGTATGCGGGAGCGGTGAGAGTGAGAAGGCAAAATCGAACGACGCCAACGAAGAATGGGGAGTTTATTTTGACGAATTCCAAGTGATAAGAATATCTCTCTCTCGATCGTTGAAACGAGTTGTCCAGCGATCAGTCTTCGTCATATTCATATTCATTGTGATTTGATTGTTTTTCTTGTTTCGCTTTGACTCAGTTGATTTGAGGTCTCGAACGCTTCGTTTATATATAGGAAAATGTGTACATGTGTTCACTAAACAGATAACTACATATAGTTTAGAGCAGATCGAGCTTGTGTACTCGGAGAAATGAATCGGCGAAAATTTGTCGCCGTCATTGTCGTGGTTGTTTCCGATTAATAGTGGCGCTCCAGAAAGAAGATCGAAGAACTTTTTTGTTATTGTTTCAAGCAGAAATGACTTTCAACAAGTCATTTAGCGGGCTGAACGTGAAAATCTGGAGCCTGTGCTAAGAATGGAATGCGGAAAAATCGAGGTGTAGTATTCGTGTATTTATGTGCGTCGTGTGTCTGACCGTAGTGGAGCAGTTCAACGGGAGACGAAACGAAAAGGCGTTTTCGTTGAACGTGGAAAATCGGCATCGAGATCATTCCATGCAATTGCTAATTGCTTCGAATTAATTTATTCATGTTAAATTGAAAGACTGCGATTTGGCGAATTTTCATACGCGAGAAAATCGACGTAACAACATGGCAACAACAACAACAACAACAGGAGCACAATTTGCGAGCTCATTTGCTTGCATGCACACATCTTCAGTGCTGCGAGCGAGAGCTTAGTCGTGTTTACGGGTGTACGTGCGTGTGTGTGTGTGTGTGTGAGCGAGTGTGTGCTTTATTCGCAAAGACAATACGCTACGCTCCGAACGAACTCTCTCATTCATTGAGCTGAACACTGATGAACTGCAAAAGATAGCAAAAAAAAAAAACACACAACAAAACTTTATTTTCCCATTTTAAAACAGACCGTATATTTATTTAAATGTTTAAACGGTACATGGTACACAGTCAGTGATTCATTTAAACCACACATAACTGTAATATGAAGATTGTCAACAAGCGCTTTGTTGATACAACGAATAGTTGCCATTCAAAGACTGCCAAGTGTCAAATGAAGTAGCGATCGGTTGTGAAGTGAAGGGAGAAGAGGTGCCACTCGAATAAACATAAACATTTCGTTTAAGGGTTGAACTATCACCCGTTTTCGTCTCCCTCATCCAGCACCTGCACGAAGTAACGTCATCGACTCATCGTTGATTATTCGTCAACGCTTCATTTTTCTTGTAAACGCAAGAATAAGCAACAAGTTCGTGTTTCTAGTAGTGATTCGATTGTTGTTGTTGTTGCTATTGCATAAATTTTCTCAAACTAAAAACGATCTTGTAAACAAAACTTTCATGCGAAAACGTTTCATGTTACTCGAAGAAGAAGAAGATTGAGTCATAAAATCAAATGCCTCGAAGTGCGTTTCATATGCAAATTCAATTCAGAGACAGTTGCAAGTAAAGTTCGCTCACGTTAAGACGAACATCGATTCAATTCAGCGATCAAGTGTTTTCCGTGTGACGACTAATCATAATCATTTCCGTTAATTGTTATTATTGAGTTGCGGTTATCGAAGAAAGTTGCAATATCAAAATTTGTTGTCTTCTTTACACGGAAAACCACAAGCAGCTACACACACAAATTCAAATGCGAAGTTGTATTTGCTCAGTGACTGCGATGTGACTGCGATGTGACTGAATAAATGAATTGCGTTGGCTTCGTTACGTTGCGTTTCGCTGTGTTACGAAGTCGCGTCGCATGCACGAAGTCGTAGGGATTTTATTGTGTGCGAGTTTTCTTTACGACAATTCACTTTACGTTATCAAAAGTGATTACGAGACGATTTATCGACACTTTATTAATTTTATTTTCGTTTTTTCAGATTTACAACTTTTAATAATGATTTATTTATTTATTAAATGCATATAAATTCGATTTTATTTTTGCCTAATTGAAATGAAATTCTAATAGTCTTTTTTTGTAATTTACGTTCTTATTTTGATAAACGATTTTCGCTTTTTCTTCACACTCAGGACAGCGATGACCAAATATGAAAGATTCTCAAGAACGCATTCAGGAAATAAATATTATCAAAGAACAGGAAATGGAGAATGTTGATGGAGAACAGAATGAAAATGGTGAGTACATGAGAAGAAAGGGGAATATTTTTCATGATTTATGATTATTATTGCATTCCTTCAAAACTGTCCACATAAACACTGAGAGAAAATTAAAATTCTTTGTATTAATTCTTAAATTAATTCGTAAGAATAAGAAGAAACCTTTACAAGGTTTTACATTTGCTTTGACCCTTTATTCGTTAGACGGCAAATGACATTTCTACCACCCACAGTCATTGCTGCTATCGTCTGTGCATGTGTGTGTGTGTGTTGCGTTGCTTTGTAAAAAAACGGTCAAATTTGTTATGTGGATTATTAAAGCGTTATCTGTCCTCATATACAAAAACACGCATTTAAATATTTCCCTTCCGGCCTCTCGCTCAGCAGCAATCAACCGACGCAGTGTTATTTTCTCCGTCTTCTCTTCGCCGCACAACGCAATGATTGAAAATCAGCAAAGTTCGCGTCTAGACGATAACCTCAAATCATTGCCCGAGTGTATTCCGACGGCGATCGCCTCCTTGCGCCGTCGCACAGTATAACGAAGGTGGCCAAACATGTGAAAAATTAGAACACGAAATTTTGATAAAAATATTTCTAAATTTAATTTAAATGCATTTAGGAAGAAAATATTTAATTGAAAAAGGAGGATTGAAATGTTTTATGCATTTTTCTCCCGTCTGTTTGTATACGTAACGAAATTCGTTATTTTTTTGCTGACAACACCATTTCCACGCTTTGATTCACTTCTTAATACCGTTACTTTAAAAATTTGCTTTTTGTTTACGAAGATAGTGTTCAAATTTTCAAAGTTTTCTCAAATAGCTTGAATAATCAATTAACAAATTGCGCATATTTAATGGGAAAGAAAAAGTTTCAATAATTACGTTTATTATTTCGATTATTTCTGCTCCATAGACTTTTACTGTAGTTCGTGTCTTAGATATTGATTTAGCATATTCACCAACCTTTGTCTAGGCTGGAATAAGTAGCAAATTATGCAAATTGCAGGTATTGGAAGCACAGCACTTTCCATGAAAATATCACAAATCGTATGAACACTCTGCGTACAGATAAATATGAAGATATGTCATATCTTTACTCTCTGTTGTTGCTGTAACAACGAAATTGTCTTATACCAAATGTCACTTTGAATGTAAACAACCCAAAATCAAGTACAGAAGCTGCGAGCATCACCAAATCTGTTATACATTTAGAATTTAATTTTGTTGGCGATTTTCTGTGTTTACAGTATATAACTATGAATTATATATATATATACATTTAATTTTATAAGATTAGATTTAGATTTATGGCTAGCTTCAAGGAATTCGAAATGAAAAAATATGAGTTTTCATATTTTCAGAAAAAAGTGGACACTACAAAAGATTTCGTGAAATTATACAGAGATGTGGATTTTCTTTCTTCATTTTTGCAGATTTGTATTTCTACGAAATAAGTCTGCATACTTAAATTCATAGATTCTTTGCTATTATAGGCCAACTCTCTTATGGAGGCGTTACAATGAGCCTCCGTCCCTTTGGTAGTTTGTAGTCCCGTATTTCTATTTATAAATAAATTTATAAATTAACGGATCAAAGCAACAACAACGGATTGACGTTCTTCTTCAACAATTATTGAAAAAATTGTATAAGAATTCATAAATATGTTAATTCGTTGTTTAATTTCAGTTGAAAATTTGCATAAAACCTTATCCATGTCCACAATTTGAATATTACGTTGTTTTTGGTATTATTGTTCTTCTTTTTCTTGTTTTTGCAAAACATGGTTTCGTTTATTATTCGATAAAAGTCTTTCACTCAATTTTTAAGTGGACGAAGGAAGTGTATTTCGCGTGTTTTACTCTTATATTCATTATTTGATAGACAGCCATCAATGATAACAACTGATTGTGTCATTAATTTTGTGTTTTCGTGAAATCTATTTGTTTCTCTGTTTAAATATTTTGTTTAATTCTTCTTATTGTCACTAATTCAGACAACTCTACCTCGAAAACTCTAAATTGGGGCGAAAAATGATCATGAAAATTACAATTTATATGTAATAAATATAAAAAGATCATAACAAAATTATGGCAAGAAATCAATAAGCAATTAAATAAGAAATGAAATACATATGCGCAATATAAGTGCTTAGAAAAATAAAATTCATCATCAAAATACGTACAATTCTACCAAAGGCCGAATAACATAATTAGACATATATTAACATGTCTCATAAGCAATTTAGACATATAATTTTAAGCAGTCGAATTATTGAAATATCTTTACAAAATGTTTGTTTTTTATTTTGCTATATAAAATACAGCGTTTGCCACAATTCATATACAATCCAGCAATTGATTTGTGGTTCACAAATAATTAGTTTTCATTGCACAATAAGCTCGCTTTTGTATGGAGTCTGTTAAAGAACTAAGCAAAATGGAATAACTCCTTATTTCAATTTTTTTGTGTCTCTTTTGAAGATGTTAGAAAAGTAGGTACAAGAGTAGGTCTCATCTGTAAACAAGGCAAACTAAATCGCATAAATTGAAATCTATGCTGCTGCAGAGACTTCGCCAGAAAGAAATTTTATTTACAACCAAATAATTTTTCGGTTTAAGTGAAATTGATGTTTTAACACAGCGATATGAATTTGCTGCTTTATTAGTCGCCAATAATCTTAAGCGTAATTGCGATTACTTTCATTTGCATTATCATGTTTAAGGCATTGGCATATCTTCACCTTTTTATCATTATAACTTCTTATCAGTGAAAGATTTCAATCCAAAGATATTCTAATAAATATTAAGTATATTTAAATTATATAATATAAAAAGCTCTAGACACATAGTAATGCGAGAATAAATAAATTTAGCAATGGCATTCTCTTAATACGTGTTTACAGAACTCAACACGAATGTAAACAAACACAAAAAGAAGACCAAGAGCGTCGACAACGACAGAAATCCAAATTTTCGAAGCCACATGAGCGAAATTTGCTCATGCCGTTTGCCGTAAACACATGACACGATTATTCACTAACGTCTTTTATATCAAATTTCTCTGCTGCAGAGACTACGGCAAAGAGACATCAAATTTGTTTACAACGAAATGATTTTATATGAAAGGTTTTGCCCAAAACAGATATTCCGAAAACAGCTAATTTGGTGTAAACACACCAAAAACAATAACAAATCTGTTAACTTTCGCAGTGTGCTTCAGCTGCGACTGCAAAAGTTTTTTCTCGATTTCCGTATGATGCCGTTGTTATTTTGACAGTTCTATCATTGGCATTGGTGTCGGCAAATGCCTCAGTAGAATCGTTGATAGAATATTGAGTTTTCGGATATAAATTATGTCGGTTGTTCACAAGATTTGCATTGGCTCTTCAATTAATGTGCCTAATCGGAATATCGTCTTCCACTGCTGGCCCAGCAATGATTTAAATCAAAGTCTTTTATCGCATAGTTACAACAAAGAATCCCAAATGTGTCATGATTCATTTTTGGAATAACACAGAGATTCTGTATCAGTTGGAGCAGGCGTTTGGTGAAAGGTTGCGCAATGCAACCCATTGATTGGCGCGTAACGGCGATTCTTCCAGTATTCGTCACTAGAGCTTCAAAGTCCTACAACAGCAGCAACAATAATAAATTCAGAAGCAGCTTCAGTACGGCGTGAAGAATACACACACACACATCACACCAACCACATTTCTATAAAACCATTCCTCAGTAGCAAACAACAGAAGTTATGGCGATCAAAATAAACCAAAGTTCAAATCGTTTCGTCACTGGCGACGGATGGCGTTTGCGGTGACGCCGTTCCTTCTTTCAGGCCTACCAACGAGTAACCGGCTAGCAAAATACCCCGTCACTTGCTCAATCGTACCAAAGTGCAAACAGCGACTCGGAATGAATCGTAACGAAGCCACGAACGGGGCCGCATGGAGGCGGCAGGCGAAAGCACGGAATAGCAAAGAATTAACAGCATGATTAAGCGTGAGTGTGGAGTCAACGATGTGTTGCACGATGATTCCTTTACACTCTGCAATAATTATAATGATTGTGGATTTATCTTTAATCAACCAAAAGCCTTATTTGGAGTTCAACAAAAGCAACCCTCTGCGTGAGGGTGGAATGGAACTTCGCCGTGCCGACTCTTCTCCAGTTTCTTCCCCTCCCTTCTAGCCGCTGCTCCACTTATTTTCAACATTTCGCCATGAGCTATCATTGAATTGAACTGCGCCGTGAGCTAATCACAGTCGCTCGCTGTCGCTTTCGTCGCGTCGTAAGACGGCGAAAAACCTCTGTTGATAACAACAGATCAACACACACAGAAAGCGCTGCAAGAAAGAGCAGGAAAAAGCATTCGAGCAGCGAACGTATCAAAACGATAAAAATTCAATCGTGGCAGCGAACGACGCCGCTCTTTATGTTGTCGGTTGTTGTTTAATATATGTATATGAATATATATATATGCTAAGATCGCCGCAGTGGTATGTTTAAATAGAGAAAAGAACTCATTGTTATTTGCTATGATTTGAACAGACGTTATTAATTCAACTTCAATCAGAAATTTGCATTCTTCTATGGAAAATCATCTACGATCGTATCGCATGTAATCGCAGCAGTTCCGATGCCAAGTGGACGACGACGATCCTTTAGGACTGCTTTTGGCGTTAGCAAATATTATCGACTAGGAATTTGCATTCAATCGCACGACGAAATCGAAGCGACAAACGATCAATAAACATTCTACACACACACACACGCACGAAATCGCTGTTGATTTCAGTTCTATCGTGAGTCCGGCCGATGGACAGATTGTTTTCACTCTTGTCGCTGCTGTTGGCTCTATCATAATTAATATGGGCGAAGTTGGACAGTGGAACGGCGCTCCAAGAACACACAAGCACCCTTTAAACAATTGAAATAACAGCAAAAGCAGCAGCGACACAGCAACAACCACAAGCGATCGGGCGAATTGTTGTAGAACGGAAATGCAATTGAGTTGCAAACGTCGTCGGCTCAGGCTGAAGAGAAGCAGCCTGTGGAGCGGCATGGAATGCGCTCGCTGCCGGTCGTAGTTCCGCAGTCAGTGATTCGGTTGGAGCTCGTGCTCGCCGCTGCTGATGGATCCGCACGATCGATCGAACGAAATTTCAATTCGCCGAAGTGTCAGCTAAGCGTTTATCATCGGCGGCGATCGGTGCAGCAGCAGCAGCAGCAGCAGCAGCCGATTCTACCTGTTGAAGATCAACAACAACGAATCGCTTGCCTAAGCAGGAGCGCGCGTGCGCTTCTCTTTTGTGCTGTCCGTCGCACTCGTTATTAGTTCAGAAGCATTCTTAGCGCTCGACGGACGCTTCACACTTCTTCTTCTCCAATTGGAAATAAGTATTTCGTTGGAGCGCGCGAGCTAATTAAAAACTCCTTGTCGCCGCCTTCGACGAGGATCATAGCGCATTCCTATGCACTCACGGTGACGCTGATGTATTTATTTATTAAATTGACACAACGCGTTCTTGGCAAATAAATTCTACTTGCTAAAAAGCTGAATGCAAATAATGGAACTTTACACACGAACAAACGAGCAACTGACTTGAGTACGGTGGCTGTGTGTATGTGTGTGAGTGTGTTTCGAACATAAACTTGAGCTTAACAACGCACGACGCGCCCGATCGTCGACTCGAAACGATGAGGTGACTTTTCCCGAATTCGCTGATCGTTAACTAACTAGGACATTTTTCTTATTGGCTGCGTGAATTCGTCACTTGGAGAACGGGCGACGAATATGCTTAAAATGAAGAGTGAAATCTTGACGAGCAACGGCTTCGACGGCTGCGCGTACATGTTCGAGGATAATCTGCTGCACATGATTGGTGAGTCTGCAAAAGAAGAGCAATCGTGATAATAATCGACGAGAAAAGTTCAAATAATCTGTTGCCACGCATTGTTCAAGTGATTATTCAATGGATTTGCATCGATTTCTAATAAGAAATGTTGAATTTATCCTTGATTTCCAACGCATATTTAAAAATACATCAAAAAAAAAAAACCCCTTTTCAAATCGTTATTACGACGATTCTTCGGTCTACAATTAATTAAATCATTCGTGTATAAAATGCATTCAAGTGGATCTTGTGAATTGTTATTAGTGAATTTCTTTCAGCTGAGATTTCGACTTGTTGAATTCTCGCTCCGTATTTAAATCTTTCACCTGTGTCAACTCGATGCACGCAATCAAATATCCGCGAAAATATCAAATATTACATGAAATAATCATTAAAAGTACACGCATCTTCATACAATTGACATTTACTCAGGTTTTATACAATTTTTGATTAAATTTTCAAGCTTCTCCGGCTTTTTAAAGGACGTTACAAATAAAATAACACATTTTTGCTTATTTCTCATTGTTTAAAACATGATTTTTCGTTATAATTTAATATATTTATTGATTTGAAAGAAGAAATTTATGGAAATAAGCGGTTTTCTGTGATTAATTAATAAAAAATTTCACTTTCAAACTGAAAAATCAGGCTACAAACGCCTTTAAATCTCTGCTACATTCGCTTTAAAAGGAAAACTAATCGAGGAGCTGATTTTCCTCGATTTTCTCTATGAATTAAGGAATATTCTTGCCGAATTCTATAACGATTCCTTTAGTCATTCCTCCTGTAATCGGGATTTAGGAGGACTGAATCATCGGTTCTTTGCTCCATACAACAGAAAAGGAAATATTTCTATATAGAATATTAATCGAAAGCACTGCAAAAGTCAGCATTTGCCATGTAGAAAAGATTAATAACAAATTTTTGATAAGGAATAAAATAATAGATATGAGCAAAGAATGAAACGAGATTTAATAAAGGTGATTACGAGGGAAAAAGAAGAAAGAAACATGCATAAAGGGAAGCAACAGCAAAGAGAAGAAACTCAAAACTTCGATACGAATTTTATTAATCTTATGAAACACTTTTTATTGTTCGAAATAATTCAATTTCGCCAAAAAGAAAGAATTACTTAAGGTCGATCGATTCGAGATGGGATTTTTACGCAATTTCCAATTGGTTTTTATCACATCCACGTTCATAATTTTGTCAATATTCGTCTTTTGTTGGTTTTAAATTAATTCTTTAATTTTCTAATCATTTTTATTCAATGATAAACTAAATCGCAATCAATTTCATAACCGTTAAAATTCTGTAATTTCGAGTGTTTGTTCGGGTTTTCGTTGGCTTTGAAAATTTCGCTGGCAGAATTTCATTTGTTCGGCAGAGTTTCCAATTATAATTCAACTTTTAATGATTAGGAAAAACAACAAAAAAAAAAAAAAATAAATAAAAGTATTCAATCATTTTCATTGCTCTTTTCTTTCTTTTCTGTTGTTTTAAACCTTCTTCAATGCTTCTTCATTTCTTCTGCTTTATATAACTGCGATTTGTATCGCGAAACGAATAAGAAGCAGCACCAACCTCCACCATCTGAAGTGTTCTTATTGGAAAAGGAAGAAGAGGAAGAAGGAGGAGGAGGCGGTTGGGAACTTTAATAAAG
The DNA here is from genome assembly GCA_937620795.1 of Thecophora atra. Lineage (NCBI taxonomy): Eukaryota > Metazoa > Arthropoda > Insecta > Diptera > Conopidae > Thecophora > Thecophora atra. The sequence goes on from OW569398.1 coordinate 86,852,857, forward strand.
TTTCTCTGATTAGATAAACTAAAAAGAATTATTTTCAGTACGATTTTCAGTTTTCTTATAAAAAAATATAAATGAAAGTAACAAATGAGGCTCTGTGTGTGTGTGTGTGTGCGAGTGTGTGCGTAAATAAGCCGATTTGCTAACACAATAATAATTGCGATTTTTTTATAATTTTCTTATTTTTTTTTTGTTATTTCTTGCAGTTGTTTGTGTGTGTGTGTGTTTATATTAGCACCAATTAAAAAGTAATGCCATTTAATTGCCATTTAAATTATTTCTAGTTTTTGTTAAAATTAAATTTGTTTTCATAACGATTTAATAATTAAAATTGTTTGAAAAAGCAAGAGAAAAAACAACGTCTTTACATTTGATTTAATTTGAATGTAATTTACATGTGAACTAAATAAAAATTTTAATTTGTTGCCTTTTTTTTTGTAACCTTTTCAAGTGCTTTTGGCTGGAAATGGAAATGAAAATTGACATGGTGATTAATTAAAAACTCATAGCTATGAAAATTGAACAGGTTGAACGGGTTTTTTGATCACCCGACAGCCGACAACGAATTATCTCAAAGTCTTTAATATGGAAACTTGCAAAGAGATCTGCAGCAATTCTCTTTTTCTTCTATTCCATCTATTCCACTATTTTTATCATCCCTTAACAACAGACACTGCGTTAGAAAATTCAATAATAAAATCAATTCAAGCGTGTGAATCTTCTTCGTTACAAACGATGACAAACGGACGACGGCGACGATGCGGCCATCTTTTTATAACGGCGGCGGCGTCAATGGCGGCGGCGTCTCAAAAACTCCGCGGCGCATGATTCTGCTGAGGTGTAAACTGCTCAAAATTCGCAGAATTTTTCCTTTTTTTTTTGCTGATTTTATTGAGGGTAAAAGCGACATTTGAGCCAAATGAATACAAAAACTTGCCACCTGACGACCAAATGCAATAAAAACATTGGCAAAAAAAACAATGATTGTCGATGACAATTTCGTTGCAGTGGCTGCTGATGCTGCTGCTGCGAGAAATGAAGGCTTAAATCAGAGCTTAGTAATTATAATAGTTTGGTTAATTTGCAGCTCGATCGCAGTCGTAGCGCCGTCGAATGTTCCACTTGATTCTATGACATCGCAGCGGTGCTCCGGTGCCTGGCGTTGTGCGGCAATTAAAGTTTTCCTTGAACCGCACTCGGCCGCCGCCGCTCGTCCAACGTGAACGGCATTTAATTAAATAATAATAATAAACTTGCTCTCGACTGTCTTCGACGACGGCCACGGCGACGGCGACGTCGACAAGTATTTAAATAATCATTCAGATAAATCATAATAATAACAAAACAATTAACTACTGCACATTTGTACATATGTACGAGTATATGCATTCGTATATATTAAATTTAATATTTTTCAATAAATTTGCATTTTATCCCAATTAGAAAAAAGACATCTTTCGAAGGATTACAAATCGATTTGCTTTATCTTTATATTCACTGTAATAAAGTCGTCTCGCGAGAATCTGGTCATTAATTGAAGGAAATCCTTTTTTCCTCGTTGCTTCCACATCTTTGAAAGAAGTTTATCATTTTTGGAAAATGCAAAAATCATTTAATAACTTAAATTTGTGTGTTATATTTTCTATAATCTTCAGTTTATGGATTTTAACATTTTTCACACCATTTTTTTGGGGGTTTTTTGTGTTTTTAAAGGTGGTTACTTGATTATTTAATGAAAAGAAATTTATTATAATTTATTTAGCTATAAAAACTTCAATTACGAATGCGTTTCTATTAATTAATTTAATTAAACTGATTTTAATCATTTTAACAATTAAATTAACGTAATCGGAAACACCCTGTAGCATTTGTTAGTTTATTTTATCACCTGTTTGCTTATATTTTCAATGTTCAAATTAATTATTATTACATTTACACAAAGCTTCTAAACAGAAAAGGCACAAAGAAAAAGGAGAAACTCTAAAAAACTGTTGTATAAAAAAAAGTATTCTTCATTTCCTTTAATTTTTCTTTTCTATTAAATTTTGCTCATTTCAACATGGAGTTTAGATATTTTTATAAGAAATTGGCTTTTCTTTATTTATTATTAATTCATTGATTAAAATGAAAATAATTACGTTGCTATACGACGGAAAAAATGAAATATTATGAACAAAATATTTAATGCAAATATGAAATGCAGTGCGAAAGAGGTCATCGTTAATGCAAACGTTAAATACAATTTAAAATTAACTGCAAATAAAATATTTGTTTGAATAAACAATGAGCATAGTTAAGGGAGGAGCAGAGGGTGATTCGAAAGCCAGAAAATTCATTTCACGGGAAATTCTTATACTTTTGCAATTGGCATCTCTGTGCCACTTTTCTCAAATTGGGATTTTTGCCAATTGCCGTGGGGAATTTGCGACTCTTGGGATCATAGATTACTAGATGTGACACTCGCTATTCGCCGCTTCAAAAAGTCTGTTTGACATTTGATTGTTTGGTATGTTGAACTCACGTATACAATACGTGAGAGATACCACATTGTTGTTCTTGTTTCTTTATCAAACAATGTGTACGATTTCTTACCAGTGCAACCGTATGTGCTAAAGGGTTTTGGAACCCCAACTAGGCCAATAACGTATAATTTCCAATTATTTTGTAATAATTTGTATTTAGTTTCATTTATACTATTCTGCTAACAACACTCTATAATACTTTCGCAATTAGGCGCATAATTGTGTATTTATAACAAAAGGTTTTGATTACCGACTGCATTTATAGGAAATATAACGAAGCAAATTAGAAAATGCTGTGTAAAATGTTATAGAATATATTTATTAACTTTAAAACTATGTTTTACACATGTTTTTCACGGATAAAAAACATAATATTTATAATTATTTATTTTGACGTTTCGATAAACAACCCCCTTAAAATAAATTTTCGATCACTGCTTGCTACAAAATTTTTGCGGCGAGGCTACATTATTTTACGGCGAGGCTACACTTTTTTACGGCGAGGCTACACTTTTTTTGCAGCGAATCAAAGTTTTCTTTCATTGTATCAGTGCAATTCCAGCAAAAATGCATTAGTGTATAAGGGACATTTTCGAGTGTCTCATCTACTAATCTATGCTTGGGATTATTTAATTGCTTTTGGATTTGCAATTTGCAGTGTGTTGTGGGATTTTTTCATTAGTTTCAGAATGCAATGGGAAATTAAAGATTTTTTTTATATATTTGGATAATTTTCAATACAAAATACAACAGAAATTTTTGTAGTGATTTTTATTTATACTTAATAATAATACTTATAATAATAATATATGACTTTATGCCAGAAATTGATTGCATGGAAAAACGAAACCAAATTTTGGTCATTCATGAGCATAGAAAGTTTTCTCGTTGGTTTCTCATAAAATCTTTTATTACAATTGCGTTCAAAGAGATAAAATTTGTTTTTCTGCCTTTACTGCAAAGTCCGGAAGTATTCCTTTTTGTCTTTCTACACACCCTGTAATTCATTAAATTAAATTCTATAAAAAAAGAAAAATAAAATTAAAATAAAAACAACAAAATATTTCGTGTTGTAAGGTTTTATTTTTGTAGTGCATATAAAATAATACAAATCTAAGAGTTTTGTGCTTATACGCGTTTTTGCAAATGCTTCCATGAGCGCAAGAATTAAATTTTAAATGTGTGTGTGTGTGTGAAACGATGAGCTATTTTGGTCATTGCAATAGAATTAACCTTGAAATACTCAAATTTCCATTACATTTTGAATTTCTGGTAATATTTATATTCTAGAAAATACCCAGGAAAGGTGAGAAACGGAAAAAATGTGGGTTGTTTACACACTGAAAATGATGGTTAAATTTATCAAAGTTTGATATTTCATGTACACAGTTTATAACTTTATTTTTTAATACTTAATTATTTAATAGCATGCGAAAAGTTTTTCGTAATTGAAAAATCAATTTTTGTATATTTCTTATTTTACTCAACTGTTAAACTTGGAGTATTTTTGGCCACCACTGTACATCAAATGTTGTTTCGATTAAATATTCTTATGTGCGTTTGTGCAAATACTTGCATGTGTGTGTGCGTGGTGTGTTCGTGTGTGACATCAAGGTATCCACAAACACACTAATCTACAATAGCTTCTACCTTGCTTAAGTAATTTAGTTTAATTTAATTTTTTCTACATTACGTTTTGTTGTTTATTTTTTTTGTTTTGCTTTTTCTACATCCATACGGCTTTTATATTATTAAGCATTTGATCTTTGACATGGACAGGTTTTATTTAAATATGTTTTTCATTTTTTGTCTTGGTTGTTGTTTGTTTTTTGCTTTGCTGTTGTCCGAATTCGCGTTTTTAAGTTGCTCTGTGAAGCAAAACCCAGTGTCTAGGCTCCATTGACAAGAGTTTCTTCAGCAAAAAAACACATTCTGCTTCTTTGAGTTGAAAACAAATCCGCAAAATTCAAATTTGTTTTTAACGGAACATGTACATATATTTTTATATGCTCACACTTGCAAATGTATGTAAATAAATGCCAATGATAACATTTGTTTGTTTCATTGCCGTGTTTTTCACCCTACATTCAAATGTGCAAATATTTGCTTTGTCCTTCTGTTTATTGGACGCATTGAATGATCGCAATTAAATAATTTCGGATATCGTCTTTTAATTCTAAATGTATATTTTTTTTTCTCTTTAATTTTCATGACTATAAAAAAAAGCGATTCCATGTTTTCCTTCGAAAAATGTAAAGCAAAGAAAAACATTTCATTTTTTATATGTTCTTATCTCTTTTTATTTTAGTGTAGAAATTATTACGAGTTTTTAATACCTTTTCGATTTATTGCTAGATCGCCGCGTCTCCTTAAAAAATTCCTCTCAAATTTTTTGTTGATATATTTGCTATTTATGTTTATAATTACGATTATGCTATGATTTAAATTTTAATTACAAACCATAACAGACTGTGGAAGAGATCCACTTTCTGCTGTACAAATGATTGGCAACACCAAAAACCTACAAAGGATCATGAAAATGTATAGAAAAGAGCTTCGATTTGTTGCTGAAAAGCGTGAAATGAAGCTACTGCTGCAGGGTGACTCAGCATCACTCAATTTATTATAAAGTTTTTGTTATATTAACTTTTTATAGTGTGTGTGTGTGTGCGAGTGTATCTATTTTTTTAATAACATTTTTATATGTATTTTTTTCATATGCTCATTTTATGTACACATAAAAAAGTTTCTTTATAAAAACGCACGACGCTAATGTAAATAAACTAATAATAGACGGAGAGATATCGGCGATTATCTCTAAAACCAATAACTTTTATTAATAATTTAATACGTAGTCAGCTATTAAATGAAAACTACAATTTGTATAACGCTAAAGCTGCTTGCCTTAAATACCAGTTACAATTCGATAACTACGACGGAGGAGCCGGGCCTCAACGACGAATTCTGGCGCCGAATGGGTTTTAATCACGCATCTACGTGATTATCTAGCAGATTATTATTTTAAAAATGCGGAGGGAAGTAAAAAACAAAAGCGAATACAACTGAATAAAAATCTATTACATGTGATTGTAGTAGAGTTGACAATATTTCGCTAACTATTTCGACTACTATATAATTTATGCTGAAGGAAAAAAGTCGCAATAAACGCTTTCGATTATGTATATGATATTATATACCATCATTATCACCATATATTAATCATCTAATCATATATGATGAGCTTAAACATCAGATTAACAACCTGCAATTAAACTAGTATCGATATCTTCGTCCCGGCCGAAGCTTATAGTACTATATATATCCTACATCCGACAAATGATCTCCTTACCAAACATTTTATGGTCTCGGCTCATTTGTCATAATAAATTTAATTTATCTAATAAATATTAAAATTTTATGTTTCATTTATATTCATATTTGTTATAAAAAGTAGGCGTGGCACTGGACCGATTTTCCCCAAATTTCAATACCAAACATTCCACGATGACAAAGTTCTCCAGACTGAGGGACATACATAACTAAATCGACTCAGGAGGTGACACTGATCAAGAATATATATACTTTTCCATACCTACCACGCCTCCTTGCATGCGTTACAAACGGAAGCACAAAGTGAATATATCCTCATTCCTTCGGATGTAGCGTATAAAAATGTTGATATCTTTTCTGATTTCTTCATAAAATTCAATCGGATTTGAATACAATTTCGATCTTCTGTTTATCGAACAGCATTTTTTTTTATAATGTGCAGCACTTCAACCTTCAAAGGAGCCAACAAGATCGCCAAATGGTTATCTAAACGGTTTATCGGCAATATAATTCAGCCAGGCGATAATCTTTATCGCGCCACGCAACGTTTTCGTGTTTAATAAATTCGCGTTCGATGGCGGGCTGCAAATTTCATTTCTTTTTGATAACTTTAAAGTTCTGATGATTGATTTTCGGTTGTTGTTGTTGTTTTGCTATTTATTTTGAAATAAAAAAGCGCAGTTTAATTATCATAGATTTGCACATATTAAAGACAAATCATTATAATATAAACATGCATAAAATCGAAATCAAATGTAATCTAAATGCAACACGCCAGCGAAAACTCCAATCAATTTCATCAATGGATCAATTGAAATCCATTTCAAATTTGCACCTTTGCAATTTATTTATTTTCTGCCATTTTTTAATTGAATAATTTGCAAAACTTCGCTAATTAATTGACTGTTTTCCATTTCGCAGAATCCGAAAATCACGCAATGCACAGTGACAATGGGAGCGCGACCCAATCGGCCCACAGTCCGGGCAACAATCAGGCGCTCAGTCCAGTGCTCAGTCTCGGCGGCGGCAGCAGCAACGGCGGCGCCCCGAACAGCAGCAACTCGAACAGCAACGCAGTCTTTCTTCACAACTGCACCAACACCAGCACCAGCAACAACAACAACAACAACAACAACGCCAGCAGCCAGAGCAACAGCAACAGCAACAATACTCAACCGTCGACCGTTTGCTCGATTTGCGGCGATCGAGCCACCGGCAAACATTACGGCGCCTCCAGCTGCGACGGCTGCAAAGGTTTTTTCCGTCGCAGCGTGCGCAAAAACCATCTCTACACCTGCAGGTAATCATTATGAAAGCCTTAACCCGCGGCCATAGCATCATTTCCATGGCGAACTTTGATTATTTTCTCTTTTGTCGCTGCAGATTCTCGCGTCACTGCGTCGTCGACAAGGACAAACGGAATCAATGCCGCTACTGCCGCCTGCGGAAGTGCTTCAAGGCGGGCATGAAGAAGGAAGCCGTGCAGAACGAGCGCGATCGCATCAGCTGCCGGCGCACCTCGAACGACGACCCCGATCCGGGCAACGGGCTGTCGGTGATCTCGCTGGTGAAGGCCGAAATCGAGAGCCGGCAGTCGAAGGCAGGCGCCGCCATGGAAACCAACCCCAACGAGGATCTCTCCACGAAGCAATTCGCCAGCATCAACGACGTGTGCGAGTCGATGAAGCAGCAGCTGCTGACGCTGGTCGAGTGGGCCAAACATATTCCGGCCTTCAACGAGCTGCAGCTGGACGATCAGGTGGCGCTGCTGCGCGCTCATGCCGGCGAGCATCTGCTGCTCGGCCTCTCGCGCCGCTCCATGCATCTGAAGGACGTGCTGCTGTTGGGCAACAATTGCGTCATTACCAAACACTGTCCAGGTACCTCCTCCTCCTCCTCCTCCCCCACGTTGCTGGCCTCTCCTTTGATTGATGCTCACTTGAATTGTGTGTTGTGTTTGTCCGCAATTCTAGATGCTAGGTTATCGCCGAATTTGGACATATCTCGCATCGGTGCCAGGATCATCGATGAACTCGTCTTTGCGCTGAAGGATGTGAACATCGACGACACAGAATTGGCGTGCATCAAAGCGTTGGTCTTCTTCGATCCCAGTGAGTGGCATCGATCAGCAGCAGCAGCAGCAAATAGACGAGTATTTTAATGTTATGAAATTTCATTGCTTTCAGATGCCAAAGGACTCAACGAGCCGCAACGCATTAAAACGTTACGCCACCAGATCTTAAATAACCTGGAAGATTACGTCTCGGATCGCCAGTACGAGTCGCGCGGACGCTTCGGCGAAATACTGCTCATCCTGCCAGTGCTGCAGTCCATCACCTGGCAGATGATCGAGCAAATACAGTTCGCCAAGATCTTCGGCGTCGCCCACATCGACTCGCTGCTGCAGGAAATGCTACTGGGAGGTACAGCAACGTCTTTCGCTTATGGGCCGAGACTATTGCTCGCACTGGCACTTTCAGCATTACTCACTACGCTTTACTTTTCTCTTATTAAAGGCGAGCTCGCTGACAACTCTTCGCCACTTTCGCCGCCCAACCTAAGCAACTACAACCCCACGCACATCATAGACTCGGGCCAGGTCAGCTCCTCGCTGGACGTTCTGTCGCCGTCCACGCCGTCCGATCAGTTGTCGCAGGACTCGATTGGCAATTGCATGGACGGCGGGCTCGACGTGCCGATGATGTCGCCGCTGATGGACAGCCTGGGACCCGATGGCAGCTACAATTTGCGCAGCGTTTCGCGCGTACAGCTCAGCGCAGCCTGCCAGAGTCCGCCGCCGCCGCTGTCACACACGCAACTGCGCGCCACAGAGTCGCCCATCGTTCGGCAGCGGATGAGGGAGGTCGCACATTCCGCAGACTGCAGCAGTAGCGCTGCGTACATCGACTCCTCTACACTCTATGACAGCCACAATCAGCACGCACGCGTATCGCCGTCGGAGCACAGCAGCCCACAATCGCATCATCAGCAGCAACTGCATCACACATCGCCATCTAGCCAAGCACCATCAACGATTCAGCAGCACCAACAACAGCAGCAACAACAACAGCCGACAACATCACACCGAAATCATCCCTATCAACGTCTCGATCTGCTCGCCCACACCTCAAACTCGCTGCATTCCCTCGAACGTCCGCCTCCGCCGCCGCTGCGCAGCTCCGCCGAAATGACACTGAACGAGTACAATCGCAGCGAGAACACCAGCGACGAGCTGCTGCGTCGGGTGCCAGTTAAATTGCGCTCGTCGGAGGCGATCACGAGCGCCAACGCCGCCGCCGCCACCGCCAACTACATGATCAACGGTATGCACGAGAACGAGGCTTATCGCCTGACGCTGAAACAAGAGCCAGAAACGGGATACTAAACATGTGCAGTGGGAGCAATACGGGCATCCAGTCAAAGAAACACCCTCACGGGACAAACGTGCAATTGTGTTGTGATCCTCCAAAGCCCATGTAAACACGATCTACACACAAGCGTCGTCGAGAAGGAAGCGTCTCGAGCGAAGTGTACAGACTTTCATCCAATTCTTGTGCTCCTTAGAAACGACTTTGTAACTGAAAAGAAACGAAATGATTATAAAATGAAGATTGTAAGCGCGACATGTTAAATGTTTAAATGTAAATTTAAATAATGATTTTTTAAATAACTATTTTATAATATTTCCTCCAGGTATTTCGGATTTTAACTGTTTTACATTTTATATTTTTGTTTCCTTAAAATCTAGGTAATTAAGTAGTTGTTGGACATTTTAATAAAGAGAGAACTCAAATGAAAATTCTGTTTTTAGGGTTAGGTATATGAAATTTTTATCCAAATTATTGAATATTATTTATCTTGCAATCACATCAATCAAATATACAATTATACAACAATCCATATTGCAGTGCATTTAATTAGATCGGTTTCAAGTTTTAGAAAAGCCTTGATCATATTCAAATGTTTTCGAACGCTTAAATAAAAATTACTGAAAATCTTGGATTTAGAACAATACGAGAATTTCATTGGAAATGTAAAATAATATAAAACAAATTTCATATAATCCATTCTCATAAAGAAACAACATAATAAGTAATAAATTACAATACATACTTTATAACGATTTAAAAATATCCATCGATTAGTTCTGATTCTAATTGAAATTTACAATTTGCACAAGCTTTTTTGGCTTGGAGAACTTCCCCAAGCGAAAAACACAAATCACTATTTCACGTACGTGACGTACCGAGCAAACTACGTTCGGTATTCCATTCAATCTAGAATTGGCACGAAGTGAGCGCATTTAAACGAACGAATATCGTAATAATGAAAAATTCACGCAATACCTGTGCGCAATCTACAAAGGGGAAGTTGCGTGATTTTGTCCCTCATTGTGAGGGACAATTTGTCAATTGACAATTAAGACAAGGTTTTTATTGGGGATTTTTAATTTACATCTGATTTTGTGACTTTTTGAGGATATTGTGTTTACCTTGAGATGTGTCACATTATTTGCGGTTATGTGTTAATAAAAAGTTATCTAATTTTATTTAAAAATTTCACTTTTCCTGACGTACCAAACTTTTATGTAGGATCATTATATTCAATTTGGTTAACAATTCATATTCATTTTTGTATTATTTTTATGTAATACATAAACAAAAATTTTGATTGAAGAGATAAAGAGATTAAAGTTTTGTTTTTTTTGGTTTTACTACATTGTACAAATAAAAGCATGACTAAGCAATTGCAGTTTAAATATTTCTACTGAACGCAATAATGTATAGTTTAGACAATAAACTCCAAATCGGTGTTAAACGCAATTAATTAAAGCCGTGTAAACGTGGCATTTCTTTCTGAATTGAATTTAGAAAATATAAAAAATGTAAAGAATAAACTTCACTTCGCAATATAATTGAAAAAATGTCAATTTCTCCATTGTAATATATGCCAAACAAAATATTTAATTAGTGAGATTCGCTACCAAATTTCAGAAATTGTGAACAAAATTAAAGGCTCAACCCTGATTTTGTACTAACTTTTTGTCAAATTGCTACTAATCTGGCAGCACGGAGTGTTTTCGACGACTAACCTAATTTAACTATTGTAGCCATTCAATGTTAATTTTATAAATTTTTTTTTAATTAATTAATTATTACATAATTTAATTTTATAATTGCTGATATTCAATGAATTTTTTGTTAATGCGACATATGCTCATTTATTCCTTTACTGCACACGGTGGCTTATATTTTACAACTAAACACAGCCGCTGTGAAGCTGGTTCGAAGCTAGGCTTACTGCGAGAAATGGCGGCATGGAAAAGTATATATACTACTCTCCCACTCTTACATAGGAATTTTCATACTGTCAGAGCGAGCGCGAATATTTGAATTCTATGAATACGCGCGACGGTTGGTATTCTGATATTCTTACTTGTCAATTTCTCCGGTGTTTTTCTAAAGCAAGCTTTGCATCTGCGGATTATTCATCGAAAAAAAAGAAGTTTTCAGAAATAATAAGTCAAATTTGTATAAGTGTTCAATATTTCCAAATTTTCTTCTGTATAGTTTGAAAATTTCCGAAGAAACTTTTAATTCCTTTATAGTACAGCGGGTGTGCAGTTTTATAATTAGCCATGAGCAAGGACATTTACTATTCCGACAAATATTACGATGAAAAATTCGAATATAGGTGATATGAGTAAATATAGCCAGTAATTTATTAATTAGCATATTAAACATTTTACAGGCACGTTGTACTGCCGAAGGAATTAGTCAAACTAGTGCCAAAAACTCATCTCATGTCTGAGGCGGAATGGCGGTCCATCGGCGTGCAGCAGTCGCGCGGTTGGATTCACTATATGATTCACAAACCAGAACCGCATATCCTCTTGTTCCGACGTCCAATCCAACAGTCAACTTAGGTTCATGGAGTTGCGCTGCTTTTAAAACTCTCATTCATATTCCGAAAGCACCACCAGCACTAAGGCTCCTTGCCCTATCATTCCAACTAAATAGTGCGAAACATGTTAAATGCTTAAATATTGCAGCTGTTAGCATCCTTATTTCTGGTATTTTATCGAAAATTTGTTGTTTGCGATTTTATTACATCATCAAATCATCACTTGATCAATGTTGTGCGTGTGATTGCCAATTATTCGTTGTAAGTATAGAAGAAAAAAATGCAAAATCTCTTCATAGTTTCGAAGGAGTCTTTGCGCTGCCACATAAACCTGTTTATTAGCAGTGTTTAACGAATGAAGCCGTGTTAAATTTTAATCCAGTTTTAAAACAGAAAGCCTTAGAATAATATAATTACATCAAATCGAATTTTAAATTGTCCATTTTAACTAGATTTTATTTATCATGTTGTCGTATTGTAATTAATTGTTTTAAATGAATACTTTTAATGCCTGTTTGCACATTGCTCATTAGTCTCGAATAAATTTAACCGAATTTAATTGAAAAAGTTGCATTTATTTAATAGTTTTGCTCGGAGGAAATTTTACAATTGTGTGTTTCTGTATCAGTTTGAATCTGGAATCAATGTCGAAGGGAGAATATTACCATATGAAAATATCTGCTTCGATATAGACTTGCTTAGTATACCATGTATTGATGATACAACAGAATCCCGCTGAATCCACGCAACTGAACCGGATCTGTCGATCTTCATTTGGCAACAAACCCCACGGGCTCGAAGCTCGAAGCGGAATTCACACACAGCAAGCAAAACAATTTACTTCAATTTAAATACCAGCCACGCTACCAATCACTCGATTCGACGATTTAAATCTGTACTTGAGGACCGAAAATAATACGCGATATATACAAGAATTCTTTCAAGTAAAACTTTGTATATACGCATGGATATTTAAGGACAATTGCGCGCGGAATGTCTGAAGTTAATTATTAGTAGTTGTTTGTACCAATGCTTAAATTTGTAGAGAGAGAAATTCAAGAAGTATATGAAAATACATACAAAATATATATATTACAGAATATTTCGCACCATTCTGACAGAAAAGAAACCAGAAAAAGATTAAGCAGCCCCCCCTCCACTTGCGAGCAATCAATGCCGCTCCATACAAATCATGAATAGTAAATTACAGAGCTATGCTAAACGTATGTATGTACGTGCGAGTACATGGCTTAGCAGTTGGCGATAAGGTAGTGATGCGATTATTAGCAAGAGTAAATGGGGGAACCTTTGATGAAGATAAACATGAAAATAATGATGCGATGCGGCGGCCTCATGATACCCATCGTGATGGTGGTTCTCAACATTGCGATTGAGCTGAGTGGGATCGCATGACAGAGGAATTGGCAGACTTTGTACGCCGCTAAGTTCAACTGCCAGCCTTTGAAACAAGAACAACGATTGGGAGACAGCGCTGACGTCATATAGGAGCAAGAGATGCGAACCAGCCAGCCACACAGCGTTGACAGCGTTGCGATTTTTCTCTTGACGACTGCTTGTTTAGCGACGACCAGTCGGCTTTACTCCGTCCTATTGCGTTAGTACCTTCTGAAAGCTAGACGAGTAAAGTTCTTGTTGCGTCGTCAAGTCGACTCGCGCCCTACTGTTGATCATCACACAGGTTTGAATATTCAAAAAGCGAAATACATTTATCGAATCGCAGTTCGTTCCACTTGTGAGCTATTGTAAGCCGATGCGTGTTTTTCTCTTTTTTTTTTGCACGTTTCGATAAAGGCGATATAAAAATAAAGTCTGTGTTTCAATACAAATTGAAAGTGATTGTGGCGTCCAACAAATGTGAGGCAGTCGCTGTCATTTCCACTTAAGTTGTTCGATATCGATAATTTCCAGGTCGGTTGTCGGTTTCGAGTGGACAAAATCGAACTTGAAGCCATTGTTTTTAATACATGATGTCAAATTATGTAGATATGCGAATACACACGTATTTAGCACGTATTCTCTTCTTACTATTCTTGATAAATTTAATACGTATTTATTTAGTGTGCCAACTGAAAAATTAAACTATTCATGGTGCTGCATATGACCACAAAAAAAAAAAAACACTCCTTGATATTATTTCGAGCAATTGTGTAGTTTTATTTTTGAACTTTCTTAAGTAAAAGTGGCACTGAATTTACATATTTCAAAAGTACTTCAAGTCTTTAAATATCGCCTGACATCAGAAATAGAGAGCTGTTTTGTGCGCTTCGCTTATTCTTCAATTTAAATCCACTTGTTTTAAAATTAATTCATCCAAAACAATAATAACAAAACATGTGAATTTTTGACATCACTGAAATGACAGCGCTGCACTATTTGCAGGGTGCCCCTGAAGTGCATTAAATGTCAAAATGTTATCTCGTTTTTATTGTACAAAAACTACTCTCCAAATTTAAATTTCCGCTTCCGGTTATATTCTACTGCTTAAAGATTCCCAAGAGACTTTTTTGAAAAACGACAAATATTCATATCGATGGCGCAAAAGCCAAATTGTTATAAAATATGTTAAAGTGTTCTTTTATATATACTTCAATATATTTTTTTGCCTACAATTAATGAATATGGATATTATTTTGGAAAATTTCAATGGAGGCCGGTAATTTTTTTATAGGCATTTAAATATTCTGCGATTACTAAATCGTACCATATAAAAAAAATATTTATCTTACCCTGTTTTTGATTGCGAACATTAATAAGAACATTAAAGTGAAGGATGTGCAGGAAAGAAATTATGAAAGATTGCCAAAAATTCTTCATATGCACTTGGAAATGTTTGTGCCAATGATTCTATTCATTGATATCCAACAGAAGTCAATTATCTTTCGTTCTTTTTTTTTTTTTTGTTTCTGTTTTTGTTTTTGTTGCCAACTGTTGCTATTTTACTTGTTAACAGGTTGCTTTGCGACGATCGAATGCGTAATTCACATGTACTCAAGTGTCTGGTCTCGGTTTTATTATTTATTTATCGCCGGCTTTTCTTGTGTAGGAAAATAATCACATTAGAAATAAAAATGTTTTACTTATCAAAATTTTTATTAAAATAGAATCGTTTCAAACGATCTTGATAGACGCCATTAAGTAAAAGATTCAATGGCAACTCGCTACTTGTAATGTAATTTTTTGCCTTTCTGCGATTATTTAGAAAGATTACTTGGAACTACAAAATGTAATTTATTATGAGTGCTCTTAAATTATCTTAAGCTGTTTTTCTTTTTTTGCTGTTTTGCACTTTAAAACTTCATTATTACTATTGCGGTTTTTATTCGTTCGTCGATAAACAATGTTTTGCCGGCGAAAAGTAAACTTTACACGTGAAAATGATCGATAGAAACGATATTGTCACTTTCTCCATTGGGTGCAAAGAGCGAATCAGTTGCTCAACATCACACAACACAGCTGCCACCGTCTGTTGTCCTCTGTATTTTGTAATTAGGGAAATTTTAATACTTTAATTTCTTTCTAATTTAAATATTAAAACGTCGTTGCTGTGATGTCAAGGCACTTGCTTTAAACAAGGTTATCACTCGTTTTAGTGATAACATTTTTCACTTTTTCCGAACATTTGCACGGCTGTGTTTATTTTGTATATTTGTATTTCCCTTTTGTTACATAACAATAATTCACAACAATAATAACACAAGTCCTAAAAATGATTATTTAAGCAGAAGTCAAATTTTAACAATCATTTTCAAGTGATTTTCAAGCAAACAATATTATTTTTATAAAATGGAGAAAATTGAGTACATGTCTATGATGAGAATTGTATTAAATTTACATGCTTCGGAATTTTCGAACGTTAATAACTGCTTGGAAACGTGACAACATCAGAATTTTCTATTTAAATGTCAGTTTCATTGGTACAGTGTGACCTCGATTAACACAAATATAGAGTAAAGCAACAAAACGGCGCAGTTACAATTAATTAGGTAATCTTTTACTTTCCTAGTAAAAAATTCGAAGAGCTTCAAATTTAGTAAACATGAAGAATTTAAAATATTTATTTTTATTTCCACATTTTAAACATGATCTTTATAAATAAAACACAATTTTCCTAATTAACGGAATTCGATTCATGCGAAATATCATTGACAAAATCCATTTTTATCACATTTGAAAAGTAAAAAGAAAACATTTCGTAGTTCTTCTCTTTTTCTTGCTACAGCATTTCCAATTGTAATTCAGAAAAAAACAATAAAATGTGAGATTTTCTAATTGTTTTTTCTTATTTAGAAAAGAAAATATGTAATTCAGAAAATAACAATTGAAATTGAGAATTTATTCGAATTTATGTACTTAAGCAAAACTTAATTAAAAAATAATAAAGAAATTAAATTCCGAATAATAGAAAGTAAAAGAACAAATTTATTTCGAAGGTATTTAATTGCCTTGCTTCCTATCGGTTTCGTGACCACATTACTGAGCAGCGTAGGAAGCGTTCAGAGACCGACCGATAGCATCATTTATGAGACCTGCTAATCTAATCCAACCACACTTAAAAAGAGATTCAACAAGAATTTAGAGCAATACTGAAATTAGTTTCTATTTACACAATCAATTTTAAATAATCAGCCACAACAAAATGCATTCAATTTACATAGAAATTTCATCTTTGCAAATTTTTTAGTCGTAGTTTTTTTGGAATATTTTATTGCGAGGATATTTTGTGTTTAGTTTTTCCCTGGAAGTTCCCTCCATTTTACTGCATAGATTCAGAGTTTTTTAGAAATTCTTTGGCACGACGGTTCCATGTTTATCAATATATATATATATATGTCTCGATGGTTCTATTATTACGAAATTATTAATTTTTTTATATCAAACTTGCATATTTGTCGTCTGCTATTTTTATTGACGGCCATCGGGAATATTATTTTTATTATTGGCTCCGGGTTTCGGTTTGTTACCAAACCAAATAATCCATCCGTATCTTATTAAGTCAGGGTCGGGATAAGTATCAACATCAGTCAAAAACATTTGCTCCATTAAAGCGTCCCAAACACGAGATAATATCCTTGCAAATGCAGCTATCGTAGACTTGACTAACGTAGACTTAGACATAGTTGAACTTTTTCACACGAAGAATTTTAACAAATAAAATTTTGTATTGCTTCTGTTGACTGATAAGAAAAATATGTATGTAATCTTGATTCGAATTTGAAAATTGATTACAGTGAAAGTGAAGTTATAATGCAAAGTAGGTTCCTGTGCATGAGAAATGTTCATGACAGTTTAATGAATGCAATTGCGATAACTTTTTTAAACGGAATGAAATCACAATTCTGCTGGAGTTTTTAATACAAGTTTTCCTTTATTTTACATACTACTATACACATAAGTATATGTATTCAGATGTCTATTAAAATTAACCTACTGAACTTCAAAATAAACACTTTTAAATAGCGATGGAAAACAAATTTATGCATTGAAAAGCTATATACTGCGACATATTAATTTTCACAAATATTTCTTAAAAACGTACACAAAATACACAAACGGGAACTTTATTGAATCTTTTCCATTTTCCCTACTTTTCAAGTTTTCTTTTCTTTTTTCTGTTGTTATTTACTGTCATTTGTTTAAGTATCACCTTTTTGTTTTATTTTATTTCTATTTATTTCATTGTTTATCTTTCAAATTGCACTGCGAATGCTAGAAATTTTTCTTGTGCCGTTTGCATTTTTCGTTGTAATTAAATGAATAAATAAATGGGTATCGATTTCTGTTTAGTTTCCATTTTATTATCACTATTTGTTACATTCCCCTTAATCAATTTTATCACAAAATCTGCAATTCTGGACATTCTGCCATTTCTATTCTAAATTTTGTTATATCGTTTTTTTTAATGCTTCCAAATTCAAAAGCTGAATCTGATCCAAGCCACTTTCTTCTGCCGGCTGTATAGCATTATTAAAAGGTTTTGTAGCACTATAACCAGACTTTATAGGACTGTTAAGAAACTTTATAGGACTACCGAATAGAATATTAAAAACGCTTTTGTACTATTAACAGACAGCGATGAATTGTGGCCCTTTCCCTTCGTGCAAGTTTTTAATGGTGAAATTTATACTATTTCCATTATTATTACTATTTATTTAAATTTTCTTTATTTAGTTTTTTCCAATTCTAATTGAAAATTCGTCAAATGCAATTGAGAACAGAACGTTTACACCGCTCGTTTTACTTCCAATTGGTTTGGTTCTAAGCAAATCGTTTACACCGCTAAACATGTTTAATATTATTGTTATTGCTTGTAAATAATAAACAAATATTGCTTGGAAATTTGTTTTTTTGTGAAAATTGAGTGGCTTAGATTTCTCTACTGTTCGAAAGGATTCGAAGTAATCTAAAGATGGAAGATCGCATGGAATTCTTATTGATTCCGTGTGTATTGCTCGCTATACTCAATATATCTGGAATCCGTGGCTATACTGCCTCAACTCTTCATGGTCACAAGACAGGAGAAGCTGAATCTATTAACAGTCACTATTGCTTTGCTCTGGGCTCTTATCGCTACTTTGCGGAATCTGTAGCTGACCATATCCAAGTATACATTACCAAAGTGCTGAGGGGTGAAAAGCTGCAATTACCAGCCCAAGTGGATGGCAGGGAAGCTCTGGAGATGATATAGGTGAAACTGGAGCCCTTGTTAATGAATTGCATGCCACCACAACATCTTTCGGCTTCGGTTTCGTTACAAACAAATTATCACAAAACCGAGTTCACATTTTGAATATTACACAAACATTATTTAAATGTGTGACTTTGAAATACAAAAAATAGTCAAAAAGATAGAAGAAAGCTAAAACAATCACGTGTTCTTTGGCTGATTATTCGTATTGAGTTGAGTTTAATCTCTTATGCATTAGTTAAAGAAATGTACAAGAAAATGTGATGCATGCATACATGAAACCTTGCTTTAATTTCTTCTCAAAACTTGCTTGCAAATCACCAAATTACAGAAATTGATTCCGAGAAAATTACTCTCAGGCCGTTTATGTATTTTGTGTACAGCAGCATTAAATACATTAATTTAGTATGTAAAATAAAGGAAAACTTGTATTAAAAACTCCAGCGAAATTGTGATTTCATTCCGTTTCAAAAATGACCATTTAAAAAAGTTATCGCAATTGCATTCATTAAACTGTCATGAACATTTCTCATGCACAGGAACCCACTTTGCATTATAACTTCACTTTCACTGTAATCAATTTTCAAATTCGAATCAAGATTACATATTTTTTTATCAGTCAACAGAAGCAAACACAAAATTTTATTTGTTAAAATTCTTCGTGTGAAAAAGTTCAACCATGTCCAAGTCTACGTTAGTCAAGTCTACGATAGCTGTATTTGCAAGGATATTATCTCGTGTTTGGGACGCTTTAATGGAGCAAATGTTTTTGACTGATGTTGATGCTTATCCCGACCCTGACTTAATAAGATACGGATGGATTATTTGGTTTGGTAACAAACCGAAACCCGGAGCCAATAATAAAAATAATATTCCCGATGGCCGTCAATAAAAATAGCAGACGACAAATATGCAAGTTTGATATAAAAAAATAATAATTTCGTAATAATAGAACCATCGAGACATATATATATATATATATATATATATATTGATAAACATGGAATCTATGCACTAAAATGGAGGGAACTTCCAGGGAAAAACCAAACACAAAATATCCTCGCAATAAAATATTCCAAAAAAAAACTACGATTGAAAAGTTTGCAAATATGAAATTTCTATGTAAATTGAATGCATTTTGTTGTGGCTGATTATTTAAAATTGATTGTGTAAATAAAAACTAATTTCAGTGTTGCTCTAAATTCTTGTTGAATCTTTTTTGTGGTGTGTGGTGGGATTAGATTAGCAGGTCTCATAAATGATGCTATCGGTCGATCTCTGAACGCTTCCTACGCTGGTCAGTAATGTGGTCACGAAACCGATAGGAAGCAAGGCAATTAAATACCTTCGAAATAAATTTGTTCTTTTACTTCCATTATTCGGAATTTAACTTCTTTATTATTTTTTAATTAGGTTTTGCTTAAGTAAATAAATTCGAATAAATTCTCAATTTCAATTGTTCTTTTCTGAATTACATATTTTCTTTTCTAAATAAGAAAAAAACAATTAGAAAATCTCAGATTTTATTGTCTTTATCTGAATTACAATTGCAAAAGCAGTAGCAAGAAATGGAGAAGAACTACGAAATGTTTTCTTTTTACTTTTCAAATGTGATAAAAATGTATTTTGTCAATGGTATTTCGTTATTATAGGTTGTCGAAGATTTTTACTATTCGTGGACTCAGAATGTTAACTTCCATCAAAAAACGAACGTATGGAGTATATATAGCAAATGAACGATGGAATATGTTTATTCTAATTAAGACAAATAATAATTACATACAAATCTTTACATATACATATATCAAGAACTAAACTTACCTGCGGTTTGTCGTCCACTCTGTTCTACTAGCAAAAACCTTCTCCTCTTAAGCTGTGTATCTAGCATACGATCTACCAAATATTCGAACAAAACTCGTTTTCGAACAAAGAGCTTCGAAGACGACAAAACGCAGGTCAGTGTTGCCATAAAATAAATACAAAACAATTTCAACAGAATATTATAAGAAAAAACGCAACATTCCCACCCCCGTGGATCGGTTACGATTCACCATCATTCCACGTCCAGGATCGCCAATTTGGAGACGGGTCTTCTTGCCAGTCCAGCAGCTGTTCGGACGTCCACCTTCCGCACTACTCCATCTGCCCCTGGATAGACTGCTTCCACTCGTCCTCGAGTCCATTGTCGCCTTGGTAGATTCGGGTCACATATGAAAACTAGATCGCCTTCCGCAATCGCCTTCGTCTTCTGACACCATTTCGAACGACGCGTCAAGGTTGGCAAGTATTCCGCTACCCACCTCTTCCAAAAACAATCCCTTAATTGTCGAGCGACACGCCACTGCTTCCTAAGAGAGCACAGCTTTTCTAACGGCTCTTTCGTGCTGGGAGTCTGTGACGTATTTGGAGTCCCAAGCAAGAAATGATTCGGCGTTAAAGGTTCCTGTTGATCTACAGTGACTGGTAAATGTGTTAACGGCCGAGAATTAACAACATTTTCCGCTTCTATCACTAGACATTGCAGCGTATGCTCCCGCGGCGCAACCTCTTTTAGCGTCTGCCTCAGAACTCGTTTAACACATTGTACCATGCGTTCCCAAACGCCACCTTCGGATGGATTACCCGGCGAATTGAAAATCCACTCAATCCCTTTTGCGGAGAGCTCATCCTGAATACGGCCACATTCAAATACCTCAGAGAAACGTTGAGCCTCGTTCTTCGCCCCCACAAAGTTGGTTCCATTGTCGGAGCGAATTCGTACCGGTACGCCTCGACGGTTCACAAAATTACGAATAGCCATTATACATGCATCAGTAGACAAATCGTGCGCGATTTCCAAATGAACAGCTCTCACTACAAGACATGTGAACAGTGCGACCCATCTTTTCTCTCGGCGACGACCTATCGTTACATTTATTGGCCCGAAATAATCCATGCCAGTGTAAGTGAATGGCCTCACAAATGGCGTGATTCGATCTTCCGGTAGCGGTCCCATCATTGGCTCAATCGGCTGCGCACGCATTATTTTACACACTTGGCAATTTGTAACAGTTCTACGCATTAATTGCCTCAGACGCGGAATCCAATACCTCCGTCTTATCTCACATATGGATGCTTCGATGTTTTGATGTTTCATCTTCGCGTGGTAATGTTGAGTCACGAGCGCTGTCAAAGGATGTGTATTTGGTAAGATGATCGGCCGCTTAGCCTCGTAAGGAATATAACTTGCCGCGTCTATACGACCATTAACACGGAGCAGACCCTCATCGTCGATATAAGGTGAAAGCTGGTGCAGAACGTTGTCTTTCGATATTGGTTTCTTATTTTTTATAGCGTTAATCTCATCAGAAAAAATTTCATATTGTGCCTGGCGACAAAGACAAATATCAGCTGCGTTTAGCTCCTGCGCTGTCAAACTTGGCTCACATGGCACATCGTTTCTTTTTCTACAACGGTTTGCGTATCGGATTACCCAGCCAATTGTTCTTAGTAGTCTTATGAATGACGAGAAACGACTTACATCGATCAACCTGAAATTTGAAATTATCAAAGTATACTTTATTGGTAATTCCTCTTCATCTTTAGTTTCAACATCTGCACTATCTAAAACAAGCTTGTCCGGCCAATGATCTTCTTTCTGTTGCAAGAATGCTGGCCCTTTATACCAACGTGAATTTGGGCAAAAATCGATTTTGCATTTTGGACGGGTTGCTTC
This sequence comes from Thecophora atra, assembly GCA_937620795.1. Taxonomy (NCBI): domain Eukaryota; kingdom Metazoa; phylum Arthropoda; class Insecta; order Diptera; family Conopidae; genus Thecophora; species Thecophora atra. Next base: position 86,875,031 of record OW569398.1, read on the forward strand.
ATCAGCGACATTTTCATGCGTCGGCAGCCATAACCAATTCTCTACGGTAGTGAGAGATAAAATCTCTGCTATCCTATGCGCCACGAATGGCTTATAACGGCGACTTTCACTAACGATCCATTTTATAACAGTGCTTGAGTCACTCCACAGAAGTAAGCGACTAACTGGAAAAGAGTGCTCCTCTAAGATCGTTTTCGCAAGCCGTGCTCCCAGTACCGCGGCTTGCAGCTCTAATCGGGGAACGGTCAATGGTTTTAACGGCGATGTTCGTGACTTTGCGCATATGAAGCAGGTGTAATTCCTTTCTTCGCCTAAATACCTCCAATAAGCCACTGCTGCAAAGGCGTCCTCACTGGCATCAACAAAAACGTGTAGTTGGAGATCTTTAGGGCTTCCACCTCTAAAATAGAACCGTGGCATATCAAATTTAACCACGTCAGACAAAAGATGGCGCCACTTATGCCACGACGTAGCTATGTTGCTTGGCAATGGCTCGTCCCAACTTATACTTCGTCGCCACACTTCTTTCATTAATATTTTTGCAGCAATTGTGAAGTGGCACAAAAAACCTTGTGGATCGTACATACTCATTACTATACTAAGAAGCTCTCGCTTGGTCGGATACTTTGATCCAGTTATGATTCCATTTGCAACATAATTGAATTTTAATTTAAACTTAAAAGTGTCAGTATTTGGCTGCCAGTACATGCCAAGTACCTTTTCTGTATATTGACTATCTTTGCTATTTATCGGAACGCTGTCTGAATTGCCTTGTAACGCTTTGAGAACTTCCTCTGAATTACTAACGAAGTTACGTAATTCAAACCCTGCGTTTGAATGAATTTCTCTGACTTGGCAAGAAATATCAATGGCCTCCTTTACGGATGAAAAACTATCAACAAAATCATCTACATAATGAAAATCAATGATTGACTTAATGGCTCGTTTATCATGTTGAGTGTGGTTCAAGGCATTAATTGTTTTCACGTATTCAGCGGAACAGGGGGAACATGCTGCGCCGAAGGTCATGGCTACCATTTCGTATACAGCTGGCGACTTTGTTTGATCACCATTTCGCCATAAAAATCTTTGCGCTGATCTATCTTCAGGCCGGATTAGAATTTGGTGAAACATCTCTTTTATGTCACCGCATACACCTACTTCTCCCTCGCGAAAATGGAACAGTATTGCTGGCAATGATTTCAAGTTTTGTGGACCCTTTAACAAAACTGAATTCAGAGATATGCCATTTACCTCCGCGGCGGCATCAAAAACTAGACGCAACTTACCCGGCTTATTGGGATTTGTCACGCCAAAATGTGGGAGGTACCATGTTCGATTTTCACATACTTTGGCTTCTGCTGGAAGCAGCTTCCTGGCATAATTCTTTTTCATGTATGATTCAATAAGTGTTGAGTAGGCGGTGGCAAAATTAGTATCTCGTTTCATTTTTTGTTCAATACCTATTAGACGGTTAAATGCCATATTGTAACTATCAGGCAGTTTTATTTCATCATATTTCCACAAAAGGCCCGTTTGGAATTTCCCATTAACCCTTGAAGTCGTTTGCTTCAGCAAATCTTTTGCTCGACTATCGAGTTTGCTTTCGACTGGCGGCGAGGCGCTAACTCCAAAACCCTCTGTGGTAAAATGATCGGTTACCAGATCATGCAAAGACTTATCATCGACTATGTTTGCATGTAAGTTGAAATGTTTTGCTTCTATGTTGAATTTCGTCGGCCCAAACACTACCCAGCCTAATTTGGTGTTTGCTGCATATGGACCTTTATCGCGCAAACTCTGTATTTTCGATGGCAGCCCAAGATGGCAATTATCTAATCCAATCAGCACTTTGGGTGCAACATTTTCATATGGTTGTGCTGGCAATTTTGGATAGCGATCGGCCCATTGCTCCTTTCTTAGAGTTTGCATCGGCAAGTCTAAGTTCGAAATTCCATGCACATTTTTTAAAAAATATTTCTTCCGTATATTTGGTGCGCTAATGTATAAATTTACTGCCACGGTATTTTCGTGAGCGGTTCTACCTCCAACCCACTGCATGTTCAAGCTATGCTTTTGTCCTTTTAACCCTAGTTCTTTTATTAAATCGGAGTCTATCAAGCTGACAGACGACCCTTCATCTAACAGCGCATACGTATTGACCCTTTTGTTCCGACCGTAAAGTGTAACTGGCAATATTCGGTATAACAAGTTTACTAAATCAGCTGAGTTCGCCTGACAACTGAGAACAGCTTTTTCCTTTTCAATTTTTTCTTTTTCAGTAGATACATTACTATCAGGTGGAGGGCTTCTATCTACGGTCTCGTGAAGTAACTCGTGGTGTTTCTTTTTACAATTTTCAACTGAACATACCTTTTTAATACGACAATGGCGCGTCACATGACCTGGTTTTAAACATGAGAAGCACAGGCTGTGACGTTTAACTTTTAGCCATCTTTCAGACATTGGCGCGTTAAGAAATACTTTACAATTAACAACTGTATGTTCAGCTCTACAGATCGGACATTGTACTTTTCTTACACTCTCATTACCGTTTGTATGCAATATTGTTCGCTTTTTTACCTCAGTGTCTTGCACAAGACAAATAATATTAGCCAAGTCACTCAACCAGTCGCTAAAATTCACTATTGTGGGGTACGGTTGAATCTGAGCAGCAAATTTAGCCCATTCAATTCGTTTTGTCATTGGCAATTTATTTACCAATTCTTCTAATAATGTAGGATTGGCTAAGTGTTGTTGACCGTTTACTGACTGCAAAAATACTGACAAGTTTCTTGTTTTCGTGGCGAACGGTATTATTTGAGTTACCATATTTTCAGCTATTGGCATTATTTCTTTAACTTTCCTCAGTTGACTACGGATGAGCTGGTCTGGGCGCCCGAAACGAAAGGAAAGTTGCTCTAATACCGTTCCCACATTGTCTGGGTGAATTAGCAGAGACTTCACCGTCTCTCTGGCTTCGCCCTGTAAACACTTTTGCAGTCGCTGATTATTTTCCAAATTTGAATATTCATATGCGGCTGTTGACTGCATATATGATGCGTAAAAAATTGGCCAATCTTCTGCTTGACCCGAAAACATTGGTAGATCTATTAATTTTCTAGGTGCCATTATCGGCGTTGCATAAACAGGGTTCTGAAATGTCTGCATACTTGATAGCTGCCTCTGCTGTCGATTCGAATTTATTGAAGAGGCATAATGATTACAGTTGTTTGGCATAGTTGCAGCAACGTTAAAAGTCATCCCACTGGCTTGGTTGTTATCGAGTATGACTGCAGTGGCATCACTGTATGGGGGTCTTAGGTTCACACTAGTTCGGTCTATAACGTGGCTGTTCAACGTTGCTGCAGCGTCCAAACCTAAATTACAATATGGGCTTCGCGTTTCAAACTGCGTTCTCATCTGACTTGCACCGACCTGAGTGCCAGTGGCACCTGCTGAGTGGGCAATTGCGACTGTTGGGTGGCAGTATGTTGAGGCTATAGGCACATGAGTCTGTCTAAGGGCGTTGGCCTGTGAATATTGGCTCATATGGCTAATTGGCGTCTCGATTGGAACGGCTGTCTGAGGCTTATATCCTACTGATACGCTTAAATTTCTTACCTCCAAATCCCTTTGAGCTAAATCGCTCTGAGCTTTCTCTAACCTCTCTTTTAGTTCTGCTATCTGTCTCCTCATTGCTTCAGTGGCGGCATCAGCTGTGTTGGCAAAGGCTACTTCGGCAGAAGTCATGTGATGATAAGCTGCGTCTGCAGAGGCTGTGCTGGCATGTCGCGACAGTGAAGCCACAGAGCTTACGTCGGCAGAGCTATAGGCTGTGTTGGCTGCGAAGACTGTATCGGTAGCGGCTACGCCGGCAGAGGCATTTTGTGACGATGAGGCTGTCGAAAGTATGTCGGCATTGACTGAGCCGTCGAAGGTTGCGCCGGCAGAGGCTATGTCGGCGTTGACTGAGCCGTCAAAGGTTGTGCCGGCAGAGGCTATGTCGGCGTTGACTGAGCCGTCGAAGGTTGCGCCGGCAGAGGCTATGTCGGCGTAAAATATGTTGGCAGTGGCTGCGCTGGCGGCGGTTACAGCGGCGTTTTGCTGTACGGCAGCGGCACTGCTCACTTGCGATGTAACGGCACTACCTTTCGTCTCATTTGCCCTCGTAACTGGGGCGCCTGTTACTGGAGCACCCTTTTGACTTACACGTGAAGCACTCAAAATGGCGGCCTGACTGCTTAACTCAGACATTCTTTCGGCTTGGATTTTTTGCTTCGTTTGGTTGCGTGCGCTTCTCCTGGGTGGCGTACGTAACATCGATCGTTTATTATATAAATTTAGCGATCACAGCGGCTACTTTTAATTTGCTAAAGACGCGGTATTTAGTGTAAATCGCAGAATAAAGCTGTCGAAGATTTTTACTATTCGTGGACTCAGAATGTTAACTTCCATCAAAAAACGAACGTATGGAGTATATATAGCAAATGAACGATGGAATATGTTTATTCTAATTAAGACAAATAATAATTACATACAAATCTTTACATATACATATATCAAGAACTAAACTTACCTGCGGTTTGTCGTCCACTCTGTTCTACTAGCAAAAACCTTCTCCTCTTAAGCTGTGTATCTAGCATACGATCTACCAAATATTCGAACAAAACTCGTTTTCGAACAAAGAGCTTCGAAGACGACAAAACGCAGGTCAGTGTTGCCATAAAATAAATACAAAACAATTTCAACAGAATATTATAAGAAAAAACGCAACATAGGTAATCATAATAGTCTCGATGATTTTGGATCTTTTTGCAATTTGCATTTGGATCTGGGAGTACTTTATGCTCTTGGAAATAAAAAAATTATCAACTCTTAAAGCAGTCATAAATAGCATTAAAACATGAACAAATCTAAACCATTTATTTATGTGCGTAATATGTCGTGTTAAAATAATTGAAACAGGCCGGCCGTACAATATATCCGCATTGATGAGCTGAACTGATTGCTGCTGGTCAACCAACAGCTTAAACAAATGAAAAAATGTACATGCGTTCATGTACACCCCTTTAAATTATTTTACATACGCTTTCATACTACCAAACGCTTTTAGCTGCTACAGAACGCTGTTCTCGAAGCAAATTTCTTCGGTAAAATTTTACCCACGGATGAACACGCTGTTCTCTCAGTTTCTCTCATGAGCGAGTGTTCATTTTTGTGTTTTGCCGTAAAGCAACAACAAAATTGTACCCATTTGGCGAACTATATCCAAGTGGAATCACCGCCCAATTGATATTTTACAATTGCAAATACAGTAGAGACACAGTAACGTGAACTCAAAAAGGTATTGTTCAAAAAAAGGGTTTGAAGAAGAAAAAATGGGACAAAAACGACAAAAAATTGTTTGAATGAGTGGCAGCATTCGGGAAAAACCAACTTATTTCAGTAGAGTTTTTTGACTAAAATAATGTTGTAATGTGTAAGTAATAATTTGTAAGCACAAATAAATTTGATTGTTCAATAAAAGTTGTGCCTTATTGATTCGACGAAATCAGGAAGTGATGTCACGAAAGTTCTAGAACAAAAATGAATGCTTCATTAATTCGATTGGCATTTTATAAAAATTGAGTAGGCGGTGTTTTTCGTAGCCCGAAGTGAAAAAACTCAGTTCTAGAAAAACAATTTTGCATAATTGCAAGTTTATTAAAATATAGTAGGCTATGATTTTAGAAAATTACAATATTATGAAAAACTTTTCCATTCTTTTGTAGTCTTCACATATTTACAATGATTCTTGAATATAAAATAAATTTGAAATTTACGATGGGTTCTCAGCCGATGGTTTTGCCTTTTATTTTGAAAACATTGTTCGCAGACCCACGAGGATATGTTTGCCCCCGCTTTGCAGCGATATCGCTTATCAGCTGTTCTTTGGATCCTCCAAATGACGTCATCATTGCCAAACACTCCGGAAGCACTCGAGTATATACAAAAATTCAGCTGCAGTGGCGATTGAAATAGGCGAACAACTCGGTTTTCTCCATTACGTTGATTCTAGCATCGGGATGAGCTTCCCAATCACCATAAACGCTCCCGCACCGCAAGGGGCCGCTCGAGCAGCTGCTTTATTTAAGTTTATTTTTCTATACGCTTCTTTTTAATAGTTATCCTATGCATAAGCGTAGTAAGATGAAGGCAACTCGTAAGAAGGCGCTCGTTCGTGGCAACGCTCAGATCAGAGCTGATGATGGCTTCGAAAACACTTTCCGCCAGAACAATGACCGAGTAGATTCACCGGAGGAGCCACACTACGTATATTCTGTACCCTGCATAATCTGAATGCATTTCTGTACCCCGTTGACGACCTGAATTTCCATGCTTACATATGTGAACATAATTTGTTAAAAAAATCTACTAAATAAATAAAATCGTCTCATCAAATAGTGACGTCTCCATAGAATAAAATAAAAATGAGTTGTGATTGTCAATAAAACTCAACTCAGCGCGGGGGCAGTAGAAAATCGCTCGCTGTTGATATTGGACTTACTGTCAATGATAATTCCAAATTGTAGGCTTGCTCTACATTCCTTATCCTGGAGCCATTTACCAAAAAACTGTCCGTTTCCGCGTTTATAGATAGACCTGCCTGATGGCGCCAAACACAGATGCTTGTTTGATTGTTATTCAGCTCTGCAATAAAATGGACCGAGATATCTGAACATCATCTGGGCACCTTTGAAATTTGCTATCAGAAAGAGAGAAAAGAGATCATTAATAAACTGTGCATCAGAAGGGAACGCAATAGCGCACCATGACCGGTCCATGCTTCTGTTTAGCTAAAGGACGCACGACGTTTTGTTATAATGACAAGCTGGCTGAGATCTGCTCGCGAGATAAGAGCCTATCAGACGGATTACAGCTAGCGAAAAACCATACATTTAGAAAATAACCATGAATCGCAGAATCAGCGGCTTTCGTGGAATCTAAAAGCACAAGGAAAATTACAAGTTTATCTTCTATAGCAACTACTTTATACAGTACTATTATAACACGATTGTACCCACGTCGAAAGCCGGATTGCAGCTTGAAATAGTTGAAATTCCGTGTACAATATTCAGACATCTGCGAGTGCGCAATTGTTACGACGACCTTGGAAATGTATAGACGTATGGTAACAGGCCGAAAGACACCAAGACGAAATACTTCAGCTCTCTTCTAGCCATTAACAATTATTAATTAAATTATTTGAACAAATTGTGTTTACATACTTAAGTATAGAAATTCAGGTCGTCAACGGGAAACAGAAATGCATTGAGAATATTCAGGGTACAGAATATACGTAGTGTGGCTCTTCCGGTGAATCTGCTCGGTCATCGTTCTGACTGAAAGTGTTTTCGTCGTCATCATCAAATTTGATCTGAGCGTTGCACCGAACGAGCGCCTTCTTACGACTTGCCTTCGTCTTACTACGCTTCGAAATAGCACGCTCTGTTGTTGCCCTGGCACGCTTACGGATGGTGCTGCTTTTTCCGGCCATTCTGCATAGGATAACTATTAAAACGAAGCGTATAGAAAAAGAAACTTACATACAGCAGCTGCTCGAGCGGCCCCCTCGGGGCGCGAGAGTTAATAGTGATTGGACAGCTCATCCCGATGCTAGAATCAACGTAATGGAGAAAACGGAATTGCTCGCCTCTTTCAATCGTCACTGAAGCTGAATTCTCTATATCCTCGAGTGCTTCCGGAGTATTTTGCAATGATGACGTCATTTAGTGGATTCAAAGTACAGCAGATAAGCGATATCGCTGCAAAGCGGGGGCAAACTTACATCCTCGTCGGTCTGCGCACAATGTTTTCAAAATACAATTCAAAACCATCGGCTGAGAACCCATCGTAAATTTTAAATTTATTTTATCTTCGAGAATCATTAGAAATATGTGAAGACTACAAATGAAATGAAAAGTATTGGATGATATGAAAATTTTCTATAGTTTTTATTGTATAATATGAAAATTTTCTATAGATTTTATAAAATCATAGCCTACTTGATTTTAATAAAATTGCAACTATGGAAAATTGTTTTTGTAGAGCTGAGTATTTGCACTTGCGCTACGAAAATCACCACGTGCGCGTAAATAGCAACGAAAGTTAGCAACGATTTTTAGGGTGTTTTTTGTGTGGAAGCTGTTTGCGAAGCAAAAATAAGTTGAATTTTTAAAAAATCATTAAAAATAAACCATAAACCGTAGAAAAATTTTTAGTATACAGTTTGAAAGAGAAAATTATTCTATTTTTGATTATGTTAACACAAAAAAATCTACTTACTCTATAAACCCCACTTTTTTGGTAAATTCCAAAATGAATTTGTGAAAGCCATTACAAAACACCGTTTTTCAGGTTTAAAAAATTTTCTTCCAAAATGGCAAATAAACTTTCTGAGAGGATTTTTTTCTTAATTTTTCCATATATCAACCAACTCTCTAGCTAACTTGGTTCCCGAGATATTTTAGATGATGACCTCGCGGGTTCAGCCGCCGGCACTGTGCATCAAAACTCTCTGGCGTTCTCAATGAAGTTGTAAATCCCAACTACACATTCCCATTAAATATTCCAATACAATAAAAGAATAACCCAAGTTAAATTTCTTTGTAATTTTTAAAAAATTGTAGAAAGAAATTTTCAAAAATCTTCGAAAAATTATTTGACCCTTAAAAAAAATTTTCTTTCAAGACTTCATATATTACAACATTATTAAGAATATTTTTCTGCAATTTTGGATTTAAAAAGTTTTCCTGCAGCTAACGCCGTTTCCCAGATAATTGATATAAAGGCCTATTATATTTACGTAACATATCTATCCACTCCGGTGCACGGGTTTCATATGACAACAAATATTTCGGAGAAATGCAATTTTTCCAAAAATTTTGATGCATAAACGAAGTCTGTAGCATTTATAGAGACGCAGAAAATGGAAAATGAAAATTATTTCCTCCATTGTTTACAATTGGATGTGACCACGTGCTTTTCTTGGAAACAGCAATACGTAAACAAACAGCGTACAGAAAAAATGCAGATTTTGGTAGGTTTTTTTGGAAAAAGGATTCTTTTTTTGAAATGACAGTTGTAAGGACTGAAAAAGGAGTTCATTCCATATCATATAAAGCAAAGACCAGGAAAATCTACTGAAGCGTTTTCATTCTATTCCAGGGCATGTAAGCGCACACTCACGTGCGCACGCGGTCGACTCATGAGTAAGGACGCGGACGCGTGCGCGTGGAAATTTTTTAGCGCTGGCGCACGCGGTTGCGTACGGTTTAAAATTTTTTTAGCGCACGCATCCTGTGCGTTTAGCGCACGCAAGGTGAGTAGCGCACAGGACGCGTGCGCTTGGAAATTTTTTTAGCGCACGCGCACGCGGTTGTGTGCGCTTCAAATTTTTTTTAGCGGACGCGTCCTGTACGCTACTCACCTTACGTGCGCTAAGCGCACAGGACGCGTTCGCTTAGAAATTTTTTTACGTGCACGAATACGCATACGGTATTGCCATACTATAATAACTATTTGTGAAAATATAATAAAGTTGAACAAGGTTTTGCAATGACGACTAAAACTAATATGTAATCACAAAATAACTACTACTACATATGTATATGGATACGTATATAGTTTCATCTGCAAAAGTATTTGAGACCATGATTTTGAAGTTTTTTGTAAAATAAGATTTAGAAAAGCATATGACAAACTGTAGAAGGATATGATGATTAGATCGCTACAAACGCAAAAGCTGATTTCACAAAGTATAGAAAAATTAAAGAATCTTGGTTCTCTTGTAATCAAAGAAAAGAAAACCTTTCAGCGAACGCTGCCTGCATCGATCACCGTTTCGGCCGCAGACCTTCTCAGCGACGCCAGTCCTTTGAAAAAACATCTCCTCGTTTCGCTTGTGCGAGAAAGAGTGCGCAATTGTTACGACGACCTTGGAAATGTATAGACGTATGGTAACAGGCCGAAAGACACCAAGACGAAATACTTCAGCTCTCTTCTAGCCATTAACAATTATTAATTAAATTATTTGAACAAATTGTGTTTACATACTTAAGTATAGAAATTCAGGTCGTCAACGGGAAACAGAAATGCATTGAGAATATTCAGGGTACAGAATATACGTAGTGTGGCTCTTCCGGTGAATCTGCTCGGTCATCGTTCTGACTGAAAGTGTTTTCGTCGTCATCATCAAATTTGATCTGAGCGTTGCACCGAACGAGCGCCTTCTTACGACTTGCCTTCGTCTTACTACGCTTCGAAATAGCACGCTCTGTTGTTGCCCTGGCACGCTTACGGATGGTGCTGCTTTTTCCGGCCATTCTGCATAGGATAACTATTAAAACGAAGCGTATAGAAAAAGAAACTTACATACAGCAGCTGCTCGAGCGGCCCCCTCGGGGCGCGAGAGTTAATAGTGATTGGACAGCTCATCCCGATGCTAGAATCAACGTAATGGAGAAAACGGAATTGCTCGCCTCTTTCAATCGTCACTGAAGCTGAATTCTCTATATCCTCGAGTGCTTCCGGAGTATTTTGCAATGATGACGTCATTTAGTGGATTCAAAGTACAGCAGATAAGCGATATCGCTGCAAAGCGGGGGCAAACTTACATCCTCGTCGGTCTGCGCACAATGTTTTCAAAATACAATTCAAAACCATCGGCTGAGAACCCATCGTAAATTTTAAATTTATTTTATCTTCGAGAATCATTAGAAATATGTGAAGACTACAAATGAAATGAAAAGTATTGGATGATATGAAAATTTTCTATAGTTTTTATTGTATAATATGAAAATTTTCTATAGATTTTATAAAATCATAGCCTACTTGATTTTAATAAAATTGCAACTATGGAAAATTGTTTTTGTAGAGCTGAGTATTTGCACTTGCGCTACGAAAATCACCACGTGCGCGTAAATAGCAACGAAAGTTAGCAACGATTTTTAGGGTGTTTTTTGTGTGGAAGCTGTTTGCGAAGCAAAAATAAGTTGAATTTTTAAAAAATCATTAAAAATAAACCATAAACCGTAGAAAAATTTTTAGTATACAGTTTGAAAGAGAAAATTATTCTATTTTTGATTATGTTAACACAAAAAAATCTACTTACTCTATAAACCCCACTTTTTTGGTAAATTCCAAAATGAATTTGTGAAAGCCATTACAAAACACCGTTTTTCAGGTTTAAAAAATTTTCTTCCAAAATGGCAAATAAACTTTCTGAGAGGATTTTTTTCTTAATTTTTCCATATATCAACCAACTCTCTAGCTAACTTGGTTCCCGAGATATTTTAGATGATGACCTCGCGGGTTCAGCCGCCGGCACTGTGCATCAAAACTCTCTGGCGTTCTCAATGAAGTTGTAAATCCCAACTACACATTCCCATTAAATATTCCAATACAATAAAAGAATAACCCAAGTTAAATTTCTTTGTAATTTTTAAAAAATTGTAGAAAGAAATTTTCAAAAATCTTCGAAAAATTATTTGACCCTTAAAAAAAATTTTCTTTCAAGACTTCATATATTACAACATTATTAAGAATATTTTTCTGCAATTTTGGATTTAAAAAGTTTTCCTGCAGCTAACGCCGTTTCCCAGATAATTGATATAAAGGCCTATTATATTTACGTAACATATCTATCCACTCCGGTGCACGGGTTTCATATGACAACAAATATTTCGGAGAAATGCAATTTTTCCAAAAATTTTGATGCATAAACGAAGTCTGTAGCATTTATAGAGACGCAGAAAATGGAAAATGAAAATTATTTCCTCCATTGTTTACAATTGGATGTGACCACGTGCTTTTCTTGGAAACAGCAATACGTAAACAAACAGCGTACAGAAAAAATGCAGATTTTGGTAGGTTTTTTTGGAAAAAGGATTCTTTTTTTGAAATGACAGTTGTAAGGACTGAAAAAGGAGTTCATTCCATATCATATAAAGCAAAGACCAGGAAAATCTACTGAAGCGTTTTCATTCTATTCCAGGGCATGTAAGCGCACACTCACGTGCGCACGCGGTCGACTCATGAGTAAGGACGCGGACGCGTGCGCGTGGAAATTTTTTAGCGCTGGCGCACGCGGTTGCGTACGGTTTAAAATTTTTTTAGCGCACGCATCCTGTGCGTTTAGCGCACGCAAGGTGAGTAGCGCACAGGACGCGTGCGCTTGGAAATTTTTTTAGCGCACGCGCACGCGGTTGTGTGCGCTTCAAATTTTTTTTAGCGGACGCGTCCTGTACGCTACTCACCTTACGTGCGCTAAGCGCACAGGACGCGTTCGCTTAGAAATTTTTTTACGTGCACGAATACGCATACGGTATTGCCATACTATAATAACTATTTGTGAAAATATAATAAAGTTGAACAAGGTTTTGCAATGACGACTAAAACTAATATGTAATCACAAAATAACTACTACTACATATGTATATGGATACGTATATAGTTTCATCTGCAAAAGTATTTGAGACCATGATTTTGAAGTTTTTTGTAAAATAAGATTTAGAAAAGCATATGACAAACTGTAGAAGGATATGATGATTAGATCGCTACAAACGCAAAAGCTGATTTCACAAAGTATAGAAAAATTAAAGAATCTTGGTTCTCTTGTAATCAAAGAAAAGAAAACCTTTCAGCGAACGCTGCCTGCATCGATCACCGTTTCGGCCGCAGACCTTCTCAGCGACGCCAGTCCTTTGAAAAAACATCTCCTCGTTTCGCTTGTGCGAGAAAGAGTGCGTTGTTGTTGATTGTTTACATTCAGCTGTTATAACGATTTGAATGCAGAAACTACCGCCGTTTGGTGGTGCATTTGTTTTAATAGAATAAATATTGGTACTAAAATCTAATTAGTAGCATGAAAAAAAGTTAGTTACCTCTCAGACGGTAGCACCGATTTTGATGCGGTTTTCGCCATTCTCCTTACAAGTGTTTCTATTATTCATGCTTGTACAAAATATTTCAAAATTTCGTTAGTGAACGTTTAACGTAGATATTTTAAACTTATCAAATCTCTAAGTGTCATTTACTCGTTACTATATGACAGCTCTGTCAAATATTTTGTCCATATTGACACTTTCTCAAAAATTTATTTGGAAAATTATTATTTTTAAAATTTTTATTTTTTGAATTTTTGTCTCGATCTCCAAAAAAAAATTTAAAATGGATTGGTCGACTTCCGCAAACCCTTGCAAGTCTCCTTGGTCATCGTCATTTATTCTTATCCTTAAACAGGAATGCGGTTAATGACGACAGTGATTACGACGTGCTTGTTCGTAAATTCGTTAATAGCTGCGTTCTTGATCTGGATAAAAATAGCCTCGGCAACATTAGTAATATCAGCATTTCCAGTTCAACAACAAAAAAAACTAAAAATGTTTAAGGAAGTGTTTGGTTCAGTTACTTAGGCCTAACGGTATTTGCCTGAGTTGTTATTTCGCTAGCTATAAAATAGTGTTTGCTAGCTAAAAAGTAGTGTTGGCATATTTTAATGTCCGTTTTCTTCGGAAATACTGCACCGATTTCTATAAAAAAAAACGTAAACACGAGTTACTAACTATATTTACTTCAATTGTAAACTATTATATAACATTCCGAACAACTTAATTTTGAAAAAAATAATAAACGTAAAAAAAAAGTAGGAAAAACTTTAAACTTGTTTTACGCAAAAAGTAAAAGTTTCCGATAAAATGTCTCTGAATACGGATTGTAGATATTAAAATTACCTTTCCAACGATGTATATGTCATTCCGTTAAGTGCTGGGATTACGGAGATATAGACCCCCAAACTTTCAAACTTTAAAGGCTCATATCTCCTAAATGGGGCGGGGGCGTATTATAATTTTTAGGTAACGCTTCTCTTATAGCATCTCCACTAAAAAGGAACTAGTATTTCCTATACTGGGAATGTCTTGAATGTAGCCAAATAATGTAATGTGTAAGCAATAATTTGTGGCAATTGTGGAAATAAAAGTAGATTTCCAACTAATTATTTGTTTTTTTAAAGTCATAAAAGTACATAAAATTTATGAAAAAGAAATAAAATTTATACAAAATACTAAAATTTATTATAGGGGCCAGTTTTACAGTGTTCGGTGAAACTTCTTTTAAACGGTGCTCAACTAAACGTCGAATAAAAATTTACTTCGGTTAAATCAAGCAGGAGCTTTACAGTGAACGTTTAACGTAGATATTTTAAACTTATCAAATCTTTAAGTGTCATTTACTCGTTACTATATGACAGCTCTGTCAAATATTTTGTCCATATTGACACTTTCTCAAAAATTTATTTGGAAAATTATTATTTTTAAAATTTTTATTTTTTGAATTTTTGTCTTTATCTCCAAAAAAAAATTTAAAATGGATTGGTCAACTTCCGCAAACCCTTGCAAGTCTCTTTGGAGTGCATCGTCATTTATTCTTATCCTTCAACAGGAATGCGATTAATGACGACAGTGATTACGACGTGCTTATTCGCAAATTCGTTAATAGCTGCGTTCTTGATCTGGATAAAAATAGCCTCGGCAACATTGGGGGCAATTTACATCAATGAGTCTTAACGGGAGTCACTTCATTTTCAACACCTATTCATTTTGTCGCTCAACTGATATTTTACACTGAGGGGTCTCGACTCTTTAGATTTTTTACTACTTTATTGCTTGTCGGTATTGCCGTTGTCGTATTGGTACACGTGAAATAGTACGAAATGTTATACCGTGATTCAGAAAGTCTTTATTTAAAGTCTACAGCAGAGTCGTTAACCACTTAAAATCCACTATCACAAAGTCTATAGCTGAGAATAGACTTTCGTTACGTCGTAACAACTCCTTCGAACGTTGTTTGCTCAGCCATTGTTTTTGTTATGAAGATTTTGGTGTTGCCATGGTAACAGAATTAAGAAATTTGTTTGTTTTGTTTTTCTATTGTATTTTTCCCTTAATGTGGTGCAAAATATAACAAGAATTTTTATTCCTTTTACAAACCTTGCAACGCTGAAAGTTGGAAAAAAATATATTCTACAAATAAATCGTGAAATTCGTGATATTGTCGAATCAAAGAATTTTCAGTGAAAGTGATATCATACAAGAGTTTTTCGAAATGTTTTCCTTGGTGGCCTTCTATTTTTACGACATACAGCCAATTCATCGCTAGCTAAGAAATCATTCATCTGTTTTGCATTTAAGAGCAATAATTTAGGACATTCCGAAACCTGAAGGGTTTAAATCAACAAATAGTTTTTTGGTTTTAAGTTCGACTTCGTTTTCACTTACTTCTTCAAAGACATCACAGATGTAATTCTTGCAGTCTTGCAAAAGTTCTTCTAGGTTTAATTGCTCCGCAAAAAAAAAAACACGTCCAAACAATTGGATGGCTTTAAATGTCGCTGAAGGAACGCGCAACAGCCTTTGGTGATTTCATTAAACTGCAAGTAATTCGCAGTAATAATTATGGACTCTACTGTGTCTCTCCGCAACTCGAGGCTTCCTGTGTAACAATACTTGACTATAATTTCCAGTGAGTCGCCATCCACTTCCTTAAGAATGATTTCTCGTTCCTGGGACTCTCGCATCGGCCCGCTAAGCAGGGCAGAAAAGTAATGACATGATGCAATAAGAACCAAACGATGTGCTGAAATACTGGAGAGGGAAACCTTGACGTAAACCAGAGTGAACATTGAAGAACTTTTTTACCGTTTGCCAGAGCTACCTGCTAGGAGCTCCACGTCAAAAAGATTCTCACGATCCCTTAGACGCGTTAGAAGGCTTCCGCAGTGTATTGCACTCCGGAAAATTTCCGGTTTATCAGTAGTTGTCGCAAAACCACATTCCGAAGATTTTTGAATTGTCTCCATTTACGATAGCAATATAGAAAAGTCAGGAGCAGAGATGATACGCGGAAAACTAACCCTGAATAAATTAAAATTGGGCAGAACTAAAATAATTGTCACAGAAAGCAAACTACACATCAGCGATTGCATGCAGGAAATGGTAGAAAGGAAGGTAGAGTTGCCAGTCATTGCACGAAAAACGAAGTTATAATCTCTGGTACTACCCTATACTCCCCACAGTTGAAATTGTTAATCCCACGTAGAAATGATTTTCGTAGTATTTCATAATTTCAATAATTTAAAAGAGATAAGAACTAAATACACAAAAAAGGGATTTGTTTATATCATGTGTACACTTTCGCACCAAAAACATATGTAGTGACTTCAGTATGCTAACTGTAAAGTAGTATAGTATAGTTTATAGGAAGAGTGGATAAATTTCGCTGATATCTTTCTTTCTGTGTGTGAAATAAATTTTGTTTTTATTATTTTAATTTCATTTCTATGTTGAATTCTCTTAAATATTTTTGCATCCAAGACTTGAACGTTTTTCAATAACTCAAGGAACACCTTCTCTTTAAGTAGTTAAGAAGTTAAATAGTGGCGCCCGGAACCGAAAGCAATAATAGAGGCTATAGGTAGATTGCTGTTTCGTGACAAATCCTCTCAGTCACATCGAAGGAAATAAAATTTTTTTAAAACAATTATTGTTAAAAATAAAGTTTTCTACAAAAGTTGTGCAAATATGCAAAATCGACCCTACAGTACCAGGGTTCGTAAATGCTCGCTCTTTTCGGCTCATTTCAGCTCCGGCTCGCTCACAAGAGCCGTTGCTCACGTGAGCCCGAGCGAGACCGAGCCGTCGCTCTCAAATTTTCTGGCTCCGGCTCGCGAGGCGTCTCATTAAATGGCGAGCCAGTGAGCTGCTGACTCTGAGCTGATAAGAATTTTACTGAGCAGCTCTGAGCTCTGAGACGGTGAGACGAGAGCTGCTCTGAGCTGTGAGCCGATGAGATGAGACCTCTTGCGAGCAGCTCTGAGCTGTGAGCCGATGAGACGAGAGCTTCTCTGAGCCGAGACGATCGGCCCGGGCTCAGAGCCGAAAAGAGCCGCTCTGAGCAGCTCTGAAGTGACTGTCGATCGTTCTGCAGTAATTTTGTAAGACGTGATCATTAATCTCCTTCTAAATGTCTTTGATATAATGAATGAAATAGTAAGCAAAGAAGTCTACCTTTAATCTTTATTTTAAAAGTATGTAGGTTTTGAGAAATAAAATCAACTGTAAAATTTCAATTGTATACTCCGGCGTAGTACGAAGTAAAGATTTTTTTGTTTTAGTGATCACACAGCACACGCCGCGCTGCGTGTCTGCATCAACATCTCCAGCGTAACCCTTAACGGCGGCAGGTACAGCGGCGACAATGTTCTGGAACAACAACAACAACACATTCTTTCGCTTGTGCGTAGACGAGTGCTTTGCTTTCTTGTTTACGTTTGACTAAAATAAAGGATTTAAATTAGAAAGTCTGATGCATTGATTTAGATAGAAACGTTATTATTGCTATTAAAATCGAATTAATCGCATGTCATTCTTAACTTAGTTAACTCTTAAACGGCTGCACCGATTTTGATGCGGTTTACACCATTATGACCGAATTCATTTCTATTGTACGTATTTGCAACAATGTAGTTGATAATTTTTTACTAAAATTTGGTATGCTTATACAACTACTCGCAATTTACACGCATTTTTTTTAAAAGATGTCGAAACAACACGATCAAAAACGCGGCGCCGAATCTCTTTTTCTACACGATTTTTTTACACCAATATTTTTGCACGTGTCATCAATGGATCGCTTTAATCATGTAAAACACGACTTGGGTGTACATTCAATAAATAGCATGAACATTATTTTTTAGAATTTCGCGACGCTAGTTCGCAGAAAGCTGAAACTTCTCCACTGACCAATCATAGGACGTTGGCTATGACTCGCTATCGCAGGATTCGATGGCGACAGGTAAACACACTCATTGCTAAGAGCACACATTGTATTTTAACAGAGAAACGCCGAACGGTAATGATTTTATTGCTCTTTTTTTCTTCTGATTTTTCTGTTCTGGTATATTGCTTTTTTTTGCTCTTTTGTTGTTATAATGTGGGATATCTACGAGTACAAATACGCAAGCAACAGTTTAAACAGAAAATGTATTTTCGAATGTCAGGTAAGTGCAAAATGGATTTTTACCTTGAAATTGTTTTGCAACAAACTCATAAAGAATGCATATTGCTCTCCTTTACATATATGTATTTTGAACAAACCCTTTGCTAAATCCCTTGTCCACATATTGAGACATATTTTTGGAGATTGTATAAATAAACTGAATTTTTAATACGAAATCTTCTTCGAAAATCGTGTAGAAAAAGTCATTATATCAAAGATATTTATAAGGAGATTAATGATCACGTCTTACAAAATTACTGCTGAACGATCGACAGTTACTTCAGAGCTGCTCAGAGCGGCTCTTTTCGGCTCTGAGCCCGAGCCGATCGTCTCGGCTCAGAGCAGCTCTCGTCTCATCGGCTCACAGCTCCCGTCTCACGGCTCACAGCTCAGAGCTGCTCGCAAGAGGTCTCATCTCATCGGCTCACAGCTCAGAGCAGCTCTCGTCTCACCGTCTCAGAGCTCAGAGCTGCTCAGTAAAATTCTTATCAGCTCAGAGCCAGCAGCTCACTGGCTCGCCATTTAATGAGACGCCTCGCGAGCCGGAGCCAGAAAATTTGAGAGTGACGGCTCGGGCTCGTTCGGGCTCACGTGAGCAACGGCTCTTGTGAGCGAGCCGGAGCCCTGATATTTTTTTCTGTGGCTCATGCTCATGAGCGTGAGCGAGCCGGAGGGAGCATTTACGAACCCTGTATGTGAGTGCCAGCTTCTGAGCAACACAGAGAAAAAGTTGAGATCGGCGCACGACAACACCGTGCTTCGTGCTCAATGATCGTCTCCAGCACGAAGAGATGTGCTGGAGGTTCGGCTCTTACACGGTGCTTATCAATTTGTGTTATTGTCCAGCAGTTGTGCTGTATGATAAGTGCTTCCGCATGGTGTTTCGAGGAATTGTGAATGTGTTTTTATGTGCTCACATTTCTGAACCCTGATGGACGGGGACCTAGCGCTAATCTTCTTCACTACAAGTTTGTAACTGAGTCCCCAGGGGTCTTTATTTAAGTCCTGACGGAGTTCCTCCCATTTTTCTTTCTTGCTGGCGCGTATAGCGAGCTTTAGGTCTTTCTTTAATTTCTTAAGTTCTTCCCCCTCTGCTGTTGCAGCGTGCGTTCGTCTGGCTCTGGTGTAAATTCTTCTGGTGTAATTCTGCTATGCATGCATATAGCTCGCAATTGTGAGATTTCGTTCGTCCACCAGTAAGCGCTTTTCCTGTCTCCTCCAGTCTTTAATCGCGACATAGCTTTACTGCAGGCTCTGGTAATGCATCGCATGGTCGTGCTGGGATTACGGAGATATAGACCGCCAAACTTTCAAACTTTAAAGGCTCATATCTCCTAAATGGGGCCGGGGGCGTATTATAATTTTTAGGTAACGCTTCTCTTATAGCATCTCCACTAAAAAGGAACTAGTATTTCCTATACTGGGAATGTCTTGAATGTAGCCAAATAATGTAATGTGTAAGCAATAATTTGTGGCAATTGTGGAAATAAAAGTAGATTTCCAAATAATTATTTGTTTTTTTAAAGTCGTAAAAGTAAATAAAATTTATGAAAAAAAAATAAAATTTATACAAAATACTAAAATTTATTATAGGGGCCAGTTTTACAGTGCTCGGTGAAACTTCTTTTAAACGGTGCTCAACTAAACGTCGAATAAAAATTTACTTCGGTTAAATCAAGCAGGAGCTTTACAGTGAACGTTTAACGTAGATATTTTAAAGGCGGTGATTCCACTTGGGTAAAGTTACCCATGCAATTTTACTCTCTCAGTGTGTTCATCGAATTTTTACCCCGTGGTGATTACACTTGGGTATTTTTACCCAAGAATATTTGATACTTTTGCTACCAAATGGCGTAAAAGTGGCGTCGAGTGTCATAAAATTTTACAGATGGCTAATAATATGCAATCTATTATTATACTAATACAAAAATATAGAATAATTATAATTTAATGTAATTTTTGTTACTTTCTAGATGTTTTAAAAAACATAAAATTAAATTACAAAAGAAAACATCATGTCATAATAAACAAACATAGAATTGAAAAAATTTAATTAAAAATATATCGGAAATACCAAATTGATCAACTCTTAAACAAGTCATAAAAAGCATTAAAAAATTAACAAAACTAAAACATTTATTTATGTGCGTAATATGTTAAAATAATTAATATAGAACGTCCGTACAACATCCGCATTGATGAGCGGTTATCGTTGAACTAATTGATGCTATGTCAACAGCTCAAAACAAATGAAAAAATGAACACGCGCTCGAAAGGGTTCCCATTTGTTATTTTACCATACATTTTGCGTTTGCATACTACCAAACGGTTTTTGCTGCTACAGAACTCTGTTCTCCATGAAAAACCAGCAAAATGCTTGGGTAAAATTTTACCCACGGATGAACACACTGTTCTCTGGTGAGCGAGTGTTCATTTTTGTGTTTTGCCGTAGAGCAACAACAAAATTTTACCCATTTGGGTAACTTTACCCAAGTGGAATCATCGCCAAACTTATCAAATATCTAGGTGTCATTTACTCGTTACTATATGACAGCTCTGTCAAATATTTTGTCCATATTGACACTTTCTCAAAAATTTATTTGAAAAATTATTATTTTTAAAATTTTTATTTTTTGAATTTTTGCCTCTATCTCAAAAAAAAAAAAATTAAAATGGATTGGTCGACTTCCGCAAACCCTTGCAAGTCTCCTTGGAGTGCATCGTCATTTATTCTTATCCTTAAACAGGAATGCGATTAATGACCACAGTGATTACGACGTGCTTATTCGCAAATTCGTTAATAGCTGCGTTCTTGATCTGGATAAAAACAGCCTCGGCAACATTAGTAATATCAGCATTTCCAGTATTACTCAAAATTATTAACTTAACGCGAGTTAAGTTACATTGGTGTCTTCTTCCGCGTTTTCCAGTTCTATTTGCCTTTCGATTTGTGATGGTAAGAGAGACGATAGATGGAAAATGATGACAGTTGCAGCAAATAGCAAAAGAAATAATGATTCATATAGGATTGTTCAATCATGAATAGTTTTGGATAAATGCAATAAAAATAAATTTGATTGTTCAATAAAAGTTGTGCCTTATTGATTCGACGAAATTTGGAAGTGATGTCAATAAAGTTCTAGAACAAAAATGAATGTTCCATTAATTCATTGGCATATAAAAATTGAGTAGGCGGTGTTTTTCATAGCCCGAAGTGAAAAAACTCAGTTCTAGAAAAACAATTTTGCATAATTGCAAATTTAATAAAATAGAGTAGGCTATGATTTTAGAAAATCACAATATTATGAAAAACTTTTCCATTCTTTTGTAGTCTTCACATATTTACAATGATTCTTGAAGATAAAATAAATTTGAAATTTACGATGGGTTCTCAGCCGATGGTTTTGCCTTTTATTTTGAAAACATTGTTCGCAGACCCACGAGGATATGTTTGCCCCCGCTTTGCAGCGATATCGCTTATCTGCTGTTCTTTGGATCCTCCAAATGACGTCATCATTGCCAAACACTCCGGAAGCACTCGAGTATATACAAAAATTCAGCTGCAGTGGCGATTGAAATAGGCGAATATTTCGGTTTTCTCCATTACGTTGATTCTAGCATCGGGATGAGCTTGCCAATCACCATTAACGCTCCCGCACCGCGGGGGCCGCTCGAGCAGCTGCTGTATTTAAGTTTATTTTTCTATACGCTTCGTTTTAATAGTTATCCTATGCATAAGCGTAGTAAGATGAAGGCAACTCGTAAGAAGGCGCTCGTTCGTGGCAACGCTCAGATCAGAGCTGATGATGGCTTCGAAAACACTCTCCGTCAGAACGATGGCCGAGTAGCTTCACCGGAGGAGCACACTACGTATATTCTGTACACTGCATAATCTGAATGCATTTCTGTACCCCGTTGACGACCTGAACTTCCATGCTTACATATGTGAACATAATTTGTTAAAAAAATCTACTAAATAAATAAAATCGTCTCATCCAATAGTGACGTCTCCATAGAATAAAATAAAAATGAGTTGTGATTGTCAATAAAACTCAACTCAGCGCGGGGGCAGTAGAAAATCGCTCGCTGTTGATATTGGACTTAATGTCAATGATAATTCCAAATGGTAGGCTTGCTCTACATTCCTTATCCTGGAGCCATTTACCAAAAAACTGCCGGCAGCAGATTAGAAGCGATGTTCTTGTAGAGAAGAGGCCAACATTTAGACTTGTCCACGTTTACAGATAGACCTGCTTGAAGGCGCCAAACACAGATGCTTGTTTGATTGTTATTCAGCTCTGCAATAAAATGGACCGAGATATCTGAACATCATTTGGGCACCTTTGAAATTTGCTATCAGAAAAAGAGAAAAGAGATCATTAATAAACTGTGCATCAGAAGGGAACGCAATAGCGCACCATGACCGGTCCATGCTTCTGTTTAGCTAAAGGACGCACGACGTTTTGTTATAATGACAAGCTGGCTGAGATCTGCTCGCGAGATAAGAGCCTATCAGACGGATTACAGCTAGCGAAAAACCATACATTTAGAAAATAACCATGAATCGCAGAATCAGCGGCTTTCGTGGAATCTAAAAGCACAAGGAAAATTACAAGTTTATCTTCTATAGCAACTACTTTATACAGTACTATTATAACACGATTGTACCCACGTCGAAAGCCGGATTGCAGCTGGAAATAGTTGAAATTCCGTGTACAATATTCAGACATCTGCGAGTGCGCAATTGTTACGACGACCTTGGAAATGTATAGACGTATGGTAACAGGCCGAGAGTCACCAAGACGAAATACTTCAGCTCTCTTCTAGCCATCAACAATTATTAATTAAATTATTTGAACAAATTGTGTTTACATACATAAGCATAGAAATTCAGGTCGTCAACGGGAAACAGAAATGCATTGAGAATATTCAGGGTACAGAATATACGTAGTGTGGCTCTTCCGGTGAATCTGCTCGGTCATCGTTCTGACTGAAAGTGTTTTCGTCGTCATCATCAAATTTGATCTGAGCGTTGCACCGAACGAGCGCCTTCTTACGACTTGC
Source organism: Thecophora atra (assembly GCA_937620795.1). NCBI lineage: Eukaryota > Metazoa > Arthropoda > Insecta > Diptera > Conopidae > Thecophora > Thecophora atra. The sequence continues at coordinate 86,898,194 of OW569398.1, forward strand.
CTTCGTCTTACTACGCTTCGAAATAGCACGCTCTGTTGTTGCCCTGGCACGCTTACGGATGGTGCTGCTTTTTCCGGCCATTCTGCATAGGATAACTATTAAAACGAAGCGTATAGAAAAAGAAACTTACATACAGCAGCTGCTCGAGCGGCCCCCTCGGGGCGCGAGAGTTAATAGTGATTGGACAGCTCATCCCGATGCTAGAATCAACGTAATGGAGAAAACGGAATTGCTCGCCTCTTTCAATCGTCACTGAAGCTGAATTCTCTATATCCTCGAGTGCTTCCGGAGTATTTTGCAATGATGACGTCATTTAGTGGATTCAAAGTACAGCAGATAAGCGATATCGCTGCAAAGCGGGGGCGAACTTACATCCTCGTCGGTCTGCGCACAATGTTTTCAAAATACAATTCAAAACCATCGGCTGAGAACCCATCGTAAATTTTAAATTTATTTTATCTTCGAGAATCATTAGAAATATGTGAAGACTACAAATGAAATGAAAAGTATTGGATGATATGAAAATTTTCTATAGTTTTTATTGTATAATATGAAAATTTTCTATAGATTTTATAAAATCATAGCCTACTTGATTTTAATAAAATTGCAACTATGGAAAATTGTTTTTGTAGAGCTGAGTATTTGCACTTGCGCTACGAAAATCACCACGTGCGCGTAAATAGCAACGAAAGTTAGCAACGATTTTTAGGGTGTTTTTTTTGTGGAAGCTGTTTGCGAAGCAAAAATAAGTTGAATTTTTAAAAAATCATTAAAAATAAACCATAAACCGTAGAAAAATTTTTAGTATACAGTTTGAAAGAGAAAATTATTCTCTTTTTGATTATGTTAACACAAAAAAATCTACTTAGTCTATAAACCGCACTTTTTTGGTAAATTCCAAAATGGATTTGTGAAAGCCATTACAAAACACCGTTTTTCAGGTTTAAAAAATTTTCTTCCAAAATGGCAAATAAACTTTCTGAGAGGATTTTTTTCTTAATTTTTCCATATATCAACCAACTCTCTAGCTAACTTGGTTCCCGAGATATTTTAGATGATGACCTCGCGGGTTCAGCCGCCGGCACTGTGCATCAAAACTCTCTGGCGTTCTCAATGAAGTTGTAAATCCCAACTACACATTCCCATTAAATATTCCAATACAATAAAAGAATAACCCAAGTTAAATTTCTTTGTAATTTTTAAAAAATTGTAGAAAGAAATTTTCAAAAATCTTCGAAAAATTATTTGACCCTTAAAAAAAATTTTCTTTCAAGACTTCATATATTACAACATTATTAAGAATATTTTTCTGCAATTTTGGATTTAAAAAGTTTTCCTGCAGCTAACGCCGTTTCCCAGATAATTGATATAAAGGCCTATTATATTTACGTAACATATCTATCCACTCCGGTGCACGGGTTTCATATGACAACAAATATTTCGGAGAAATGCAATTTTTCCAAAAATTTTGATGCATAAACGAAGTCTGTAGCATTTATAGAGACGCAGAAAATGGAAAATGAAAATTATTTCCTCCATTGTTTACAATTGGATGTGACCACGTGCTTTTCTTGGAAACAGCAATACGTAAACAAACAGCGTACAGAAAAAATGCAGATTTTGGTAGGTTTTTTTGGAAAAAGGATTCTTTTTTTGAAATGACAGTTGTAAGGACTGAAAAAGGAGTTCATTCCATATCATATAAAGCAAAGACCAGGAAAATCTACTGAAGCGTTTTCATTCTATTCCAGGGCATGTAAGCGCACACTCACGTGCGCACGCGGTCGACTCATGAGTAAGGACGCGGACGCGTGCGCGTGGAAATTTTTTAGCGCTGGCGCACGCGGTTGCGTACGCTTTAAAATTTTTTTAGCGCACGCATCCTGTGCGTTTAGCGCACGCAAGGTGAGTAGCGCACAGGACGCGTGCGCTTGGAAATTTTTTTAGCGCACGCGCACGCGGTTGTGTGCGCTTCAAATTTTTTTTAGCGGACGCGTCCTGTACGCTACTCACCTTACGTGCGCTAAGCGCACAGGACGCGTTCGCTTAGAAATTTTTTTACGTGCACGAATACGCATACGGTATTGCCATACTATAATAACTATTTGTGAAAATATAATAAAGTTGAACAAGGTTTTGCAATGACGACTAAAACTAATATGTAATCACAAAATAACTACTACTACATATGTATATGGATACGTATATAGTTTCATCTGCAAAAGTATTTGAGACCATGATTTTGAAGTTTTTTGTAAAATAAGATTTAGAAAAGCATATGACAAACTGTAGAAGGATATGATGATTAGATCGCTACAAACGCAAAAGCTGATTTCACAAAGTATAGAAAAATTAAAGAATCTTGGTTCTCTTGTAATCAAAGAAAAGAAAACCTTTCAGCGAACGCTGCCTGCATCGATCACCGTTTCGGCCGCAGACCTTCTCAGCGACGCCAGTCCTTTGAAAAAACATCTCCTCGTTTCGCTTGTGCGAGAAAGAGTGCGTTGTTGTTGATTGTTTACATTCAGCTGTTATAACGATTTGAATGCAGAAACTACCGCCGTTTGGTGGTGCATTTGTTTTAATAGAATAAATATTGGTACTAAAATCTAATTAGTAGCATGAAAAAAAGTTAGTTACCTCTCAGACGGTAGCACCGATTTTGATGCGGTTTTCGCCATTCTCCTTACAAGTGTTTCTATTATTCATGCTTGTACAAAATATTTCAAAATTTCGTTAGTGAACGTTTAACGTAGATATTTTAAACTTATCAAATCTCTAAGTGTCATTTACTCGTTACTATATGACAGCTCTGTCAAATATTTTGTCCATATTGACACTTTCTCAAAAATTTATTTGGAAAATTATTATTTTTAAAATTTTTATTTTTTGAATTTTTGTCTCGATCTCCAAAAAAAAATTTAAAATGGATTGGTCGACTTCCGCAAACCCTTGCAAGTCTCCTTGGTCATCGTCATTTATTCTTATCCTTAAACAGGAATGCGGTTAATGACGACAGTGATTACGACGTGCTTGTTCGTAAATTCGTTAATAGCTGCGTTCTTGATCTGGATAAAAATAGCCTCGGCAACATTAGTAATATCAGCATTTCCAGTTCAACAACAAAAAAAACTAAAAATGTTTAAGGAAGTGTTTGGTTCAGTTACTTAGGCCTAACGGTATTTGCCTGAGTTGTTATTTCGCTAGCTATAAAATAGTGTTTGCTAGCTAAAAAGTAGTGTTGGCATATTTTAATGTCCGTTTTCTTCGGAAATACTGCACCGATTTCTATAAAAAAAACGTAAACACGAGTTACTAACTATATTTACTGCAATTGTAAACTATTATATAACATTCCGAACAACTTAATTTTGAAAAAAATAATAAACGTAAAAAAAAAGTAGGAAAAACTTTAAACTTGTTTTACGCAAAAAGTAAAAATTTTCCGATAAAATGTCTCTGAATACGGATTATAGATATTAAAATTACCTTTCCAACGATGTATATGTCATTCCGTTATGTGCTGGGATTACGGAGATATAGACCCCCCAAACTTTCAAACTTTAAAGGCTCATATCTCCTAAATGGGGCGGGGGCGTATTATAATTTTTAGGTAACGCTTCTCTTATAGCATCTCCACTAAAAAGGAACTAGTATTTCCTATACTGGGAATGTCTTGAATGTAGCCAAATAATGTAATGTGTAAGCAATAATTTGTGGCAATTGTGGAAATAAAAGTAGATTTCCAACTAATTATTTGTTTTTTTAAAGTCATAAAAGTACATAAAATTTATGAAAAAGAAATAAAATTTATACAAAATACTAAAATTTATTATAGGGGCCAGTTTTACAGTGTTCGGTGAAACTTCTTTTAAACGGTGCTCAACTAAACGTCGAATAAAAATTTACTTCGGTTAAATCAAGCAGGAGCTTTACAGTGAACGTTTAACGTAGATATTTTAAACTTATCAAATCTTTAAGTGTCATTTACTCGTTACTATATGACAGCTCTGTCAAATATTTTGTCCATATTGACACTTTCTCAAAAATTTATTTGGAAAATTATTATTTTTAAAATTTTTATTTTTTGAATTTTTGTCTTTATCTCCAAAAAAAAATTTAAAATGGATTGGTCAACTTCCGCAAACCCTTGCAAGTCTCTTTGGAGTGCATCGTCATTTATTCTTATCCTTAAACAGGAATGCGATTAATGACGACAGTGATTACGACGTGCTTATTCGCAAATTCGTTAATAGCTGCGTTCTTGATCTGGATAAAAATAGCCTCGGCAACATTAGGGGCAATTTACATCAATGAGTCTTAACGGGAGTCACTTCATTTTCAGCACCTATTCATTTTGTCGCTCAACTGATATTTTACACTGAGGGGTCTCGACTCTTTAGATTTTTTACTACTTTATTGCTTGTCGGTATTGCCGTTGTCGTATTGGTACACGTGAAATAGTACGAAATGTTATACCGTGATTCAGAAAGTCTTTATTTAAAGTCTACAGCAGAGTCGTTAACCACTTAAAATCCACTATCACAAAGTCTATAGCTGAGAATAGACTTTCGTTACGTCGTAACGTCCTTCGTAACGTTGTTTGCTCAGCCATTGTTTTTGTTATGAAGATTTTGGTGTTGCCATGGTAGCAGAATTAAGAAATTTGTTTGTTTTGTTTTTCTATTGTATTTTTTCCTTAATGTGGTGCAAAATATAACAGGAATATTTATTCCTTTTACAAACCTTGCAACGCTGAAAGTTGGAAAAAAATATATTCTACAAATAAATCGTGAAATTCGTGATATTGTCGAATCAAAGAATTTTCAGTGAAAGTGATATCATACAAGAGTTTTTCGAAATGTTTTCCTTGGTGGCCTTCTATTTTTACGACATACAGCCAATTCATCGCTAGCTAAGAAATCATTCATCTGTTTTGCATTTAAGAGCAATAATTTAGGACATTCCGAAACCTGAAGGGTTTAAATCAAGAAATAGTTTTTTGATTTTAAGTTCGACTTCGTTTTCACTTACTTCTTCAAAGACATTACAGATGTAATTCTTGCAGTCTTGCAAAAGTTCTTCTAGGTTTAATTGCTCCGCAAAAAAAAAACACGTCCAAACAATTGGATGGCTTTAAATGTCGCTGAAGGAACGCGCAACAGCCTTTGGTGATTTCATTAAACTGCAAGTAATTCGCAGTAATAATTATGGACTCTACTGTGTCTCTCCGCAACTCGAGGCTTCCTGTGTAACAATACTTGACTATAATTTCCAGTGAGTCGCCATCCACTTCCTTAAGAATGATTTCTCGTTCCTGGGACTCTCGCATCGGCCCGCTAAGCAGGGCAGAGAAGTAATGACATGATGCAATAAGAACCAAACGATGTGCTGAAATACTGGAGAGGGAAACCTTGACGTAAACCAGAGTGAACATTGAAGAACTTTTTTACCGTTTGCCAGAGCTACCTGCTAGGAGCTCCACGTCAAAAAGATCCTCACGATCCCTTAGACGCGTTAGAAGGCTTCCGCAGTGTATTGCACTCCGGAAAATTTCCGGTTTATCAGTAGTTGTCGCAAAACCACATTCCGAAGATTTTTGAATGGTCTCCATTTACGATAGCAATATAGAAAAGTCAGGAGCAGAGATGATACGCGGAAAACTAACCCTGAATAAATTAAAATTGGGCAGAACTAAAATAATTGTCACAGAAAGCAAACTACACATCAGCGATTGCATGCAGGAAATGGTAGAAAGGAAGGTAGAGTTGCCAGTCATTGCACGAAAAACGAAGTTATAATCTCTGGTACTACCCTATACTCCCCACAGTTGAAATTGTTAATCCCACGTAGAAATGATTTTCGTAGTATTTCATAATTTCAATAATTTAAAAGAGATAAGAACTAAATACACAAAAAAGGGATTTGTTTATATCATGTGTACACTTTCGCACCAAAAACATATGTAGTGACTTCAGTATGCTAACTGTAAAGTAGTATAGTATAGTTTATAGGAAGAGTGGATAAATTTCGCTGATATCTTTCTTTCTGTGTGTGAAATAAATTTTGTTTTTATTATTTTAATTTCATTTCTATGTTGAATTCTCTTAAATATTTTTGCATCCAAGACTTGAACGTTTTTCAATAACTCAAGGAACACCTTCTCTTTAAGTAGTTAAGAAGTTAAATAGTGGCGCCCGGAACCGAAAGCAATAATAGAGGCTATAGGTAGATTGTTGTTTCGTGACAAATCCTCTCAGTCACATCGAAGGAAATAAAATTTTTTTAAAACAATTATTGTTAAAAATAAAGTTTTCTACAAAAGTTGTGCAAATATGCAAAATCGACTCTACAGTACCAGGGTTCGTAAATGCTCGCTCATTTCGGCTCATTTCAGCTCCGGCTCGCTCACAAGAGCCGTTGCTCACGTGAGCCCGAGCCGTCGCTCTCAAATTTTCTGGCTCCGGCTCGCGAGGCGTCTCATTAAATGGCGAGCCAGTGAGCTGCTGACTCTGAGCTGATAAGAATTTTACTGAGCAGCTCTGAGCTCTGAGACGGTGAGACGAGAGCTGCTCTGAGCCGAGACGATCGGTTCGGGCTCAGAGCCGAAAAGAGCCGCTCTGAGCAGCTCTGAAGTGACTGTCGATCGTTCTGCAGTAATTTTGTAAGACGTGATCATTAATCTCCTTATAAATGTCTTTGATATAATGAATGAAATAGTAAGCAAAGAAGTCTACCTTTAATCTTTATTTTAAAAGTATGTAGGTTTTGAGAAATAAAATCAACTGTAAAATTTCAATTGTATACTCCGGCGTAGTACGAAGTAAAGATTTTTTTGTTTTAGTGATCACACAGCACACGCCGCGCTGCGTGTCTGCATCAACATCTCCAGCGTAACCCTAACGGTGGCAGGTACAGCGGCGACAATGTTCTGGAACAACAACAACAACACATTCTTTCGCTTGTGCGTAGACGAGTGCTTTGCTTTCTTGTTTACGTTTGACTAAAATAAAGGATTTAAATTAGAAAGTCTGATGCATTGAGTTAGATAGAAACGTTATTATTATACCCTACATCCGAAGGAATGAGGGTATATTCACTTTGTGCTTCCGTGTGTAACGCATTAAAGGAGGCGTGGCAGGTATGGAAAAGTATATATATTCTTGATCAGTGTCACCTCCTGAGTCGATTTAGCCATGTCCGTAGTCTGTCTGTCTGTCTGTCTGTCTGTCTGTGGAAATCACGATTACAGGAGAACGAATGAAGCTATCGCGATGAAATTTTGCACGTATATTCTTTGTCATCCGAAACTCTGTGGGATTGAAAATGGGATAAATCGGTGCAGCGCCACGCCTACTTTTTTAACAAATACTGATTCTTTTAACAATATTTCAACTTGTAGACTTAGTTTTGAGCTTCAATTTTGTTTCCGAATACATCGGTACAGGTAGATTAAATTTTTAAAAAAAATGGGCGTGTCCGCCCACGAACATATGACATTGATATAAACCGCATTTCCAGAATAACGGGTGGAAGAATTGACTTGAAATTCGGTACGAATATTCTCTGCCATCATAGATAACTCTGTATTGAAAATGGTGAAAATCGGCGGGATGTAGGGTATATAAGCTTCGGTCTGACCGAAGGTACCCTTACTAGTTGCTATTAAAATCGAATTAATCGCATGTCATTCTTAACTTAGTTAACTCTTAAACGGCTGCACCGATTTTGATGCGGTTTACACCATTATGACCGAATTCATTTCTATTGTACGTATTTGCAACAATGTAGTTGATAATTTTTTACTAAAATTTGGTATGCTTATACAACTACTCGCAATTTACACGCATTTTTTTAAAAGATGTCGAAACAACACGATCAAAAACGCGGCGCCGAATCTCTTTTTCTACACGATTTTTTTACACCATTATTTTTGCACGTGTCATCAATGGATCGCTTTAATCATGTAAAACACGACTTGGGTGTACATTCAATAAATAGCATGAACATTATTTTTTAGTATTTCGCGCCGCTAGTTCGCAGAAAGCTGAAACTTCTCCACTGACCAATCATAGGACGTTGGCTATGACTCGCTATCGCAGGATTCGATGGCGACAGGTAAACACACTCATTGCTAAGAGCACACATTGTATTTTAACAGAGAAACGGCGAACGGTAATGATTTTATTGCTCTTTTTTTCTTCTGATTTTTCTGTTCTGGTATATTGCTTTTTTTTGCTCTTTTGTTGTTATAATGTGGGATATCTACGAGTACAAATACGCAAGCAACAGTTTAAACAGAAAATGTATTTTCGAATGTCAGGTAAGTGCAAAATGGATTTTTACCTTGAAATTGTTTTGCAACAAACTCATAAAGAATGCATATTGCTCTCCTTTAAATATATGTATTTTGAACAAACCCTTTGCTAAATCCCTTGTCCACATATTGAGACATATTTTTGGAGATTGTATAAATAAACTGAATTTTTAATACGAAATCTTCTTCGAAAATCGTGTAGAAAAAGTCATTATATCAAAGACATTTATAAGGAGACTAGCTTTGCCCCGGTGCGCTTTGCTGCCCCACTAAAAATGTTAAAAAAAGATAAAGTTTGTTGTTTTCTAACTTGTTTAGAAAAAGAAAATATAAAAGATTGTCTAGATAATAGTGCTAAAATTATTCTAATGCACGTGGATAAACAATGTTTCTTGTTTGTCTGTCTGGCGCCTAAACGTATATATAGATTAATTAATCCACATTAATTCTTATATATAAGATATTTTCTGTACATAATAAGAAGATATTTATGAAAATTTATAATTATAATAAAAGATAGCGAAACCTTCGCCCGCTTCACAGGGCGAATACACAAAAGAAACTTGCGAAATTTCTTTTCAATTTTCAGTAAAACTCATCCACAATCAATTTCTTACAATAATTTATTTTCAAATAAAAAGGTCGAAAATGAAAATACTTTAAAAATTAACTTAATGCTCTTTGATAAACAACGTTTTTAGTTTTTCCATCTTTTGTGTTTATAAATAATGCAGAGGGTTTACCACAACGTGAACAACCAACATACAATTGTCCATGCGAGAAAACAGGTTGCTCCAAATCTAAGCCACAAATATTCAAAGTCTGACCTTGAGCTTTATTAATGGTTATAGCGAAGGCAAGACGGACAGGAAATTGAAGCCGTTTAAATTCAAATGGCATATCTGATGGAATCATTGGAATTCGGGGGATTAGAACGTTTTCGCCTCTATATTTACCACTCAGAATAGTTGCTTCAATTAAATTGGCCATCAGTTTTTTCACGGAAAGTCTGGTGCCATTACAAAGCCGTGGTTGATTTATATTTCGGAGCATTATTATCGGTGCTCCCTCTTTCAATGCCAAATAATGTGGTGGCAAGCCTGGCAAATCAAGTGAATTCAAAAATTCAGTAGGATAGTTCACTACCTCATCTTCATTTATTATCGTATCCACTGATTTGTATGCAAAAAATTGGCCATCTATTTCTTGCAAAATACTTGCATTTAAATCGTTCACGTCTTTATTTTTTCCTGCCAATATTGCGCGTTCGCTCAACCAATCATGATTCCTGTACTTCTGCAATATATTTGGAAACACACGTTGAACCAGTTCCTTTTTCGATTGAGTGATATTACAAAAATTGCTTGGTAATGTTATTAATCCGGTTGATTTATCGACTGCAACTTTACCATTCCCAATTTCCAAAAGTTGTTTTGAAAATTCAGCTGCAGAAGGATCATTTTGCAATTGTACACGTACATTTTGATTAAGACGCAATGTTTTAACATATTTCCACAAAACTGAAGACTTCAAACATGCGTTTAGCTCATCAGCAGCAGTAGATCGTGGAATGACAGGTAAAGTTTGCCTAAAATCACCTGATAACAATATAAAGGCGCCACCAAAAAGTCTTTCATTTCCTCGAAGATCTTGCATGGTTCGATTTAATGCTTCTAATGATCTTTTGTGAGCCATTGTACATTCGTCCCATACGATTATTTTACACTGCTGCAAAACTTTTGCCATTGCCGACGTTTTGGAAATGTTGCACGTAGGAGATTCAATCGTTGTTATATTCAAAGGCAATTTAAGTGCAGAATGCGCAGTTCGACCACCGTCTAATAAGGTAGCAGCAATTCCAGATGAAGCAACTGCAAGAGCAATTTTATTATCCGATCGTATGGTTGCCAGAATCAATGACAGCAAAAATGTTTTTCCAGTGCCTCCTGGTGCATCAATAAAGTAAAATCCACCTCCTTCATTGTTCACACCTTCCATGATTTTGTCATAAGCATATTTCTGTTGACTATTCAATTGTGGAACTTTTAACTGCACAAATGTTCTCAATTGATTACGATCATATTGTTGTTCACGATGCATTTCTTGATTAATAACATCATGAACTGCACGATTAGGCGCTATCATTCCTAACTGCACTAATATTTTGTTTGCAATCATTATACACATGTCTTCAATCAAAATCAAAGCTTCGTTATGCATTTCCGGTGTGATTTCTAATTCAGGATTTGAAACTGAACGTCGCACTCTAAGTAAAATGTCTTCCGTCATGTCATCACGAAATTTATGCCATATTTCAAATGGATTTGATGGACTGCATGTAGATATTATAATTGCAAATAATGTTCGTATTTGATGTGGAGATGATGAAATTACGGAATCAGCAAGTGTAGCTTCCCAATGCATATCATCTTCAAGTAGATTCAAACGCTGGCATGCTTGCCGATAAGTCGCACACAATTCACCATCGACTGTTCTTAAATCTTCAAATGACGTAGGACCACGAACGTTAATCAATAATAAACGCAAATAAAAACATTCATAATGATTTGGATGAACGGTATACACACGACCCAATGCTTCTGTAGAAAATACATTTGGATGGCCTCGTACTGGTTGCCCTTGTTTCCGTCTTTGAAAAACTTTCGCAGATTCATTCCATGTGAAATATCGTGGCACTTCAGAATACAATAACATTTTAGCAAATTCGTCATTTCTGCACATATCAAAAAATGAAGTCAACGTTGTTTTCGGTGGCTGTTCTGCTCGTTGCGCCGCATTCTCAGGTGTGAAGTACACACGTTGACCATTCTGAAGATGAACTGCCAAGTGCAGTACATTTGGATACCTTTCGTGTATTGCAAATGAAAAAATTCGCCATATTGCTTCATTTGTACTAATATAACGGCCTAATTGATATGAAGTGATTTCATCACTTTTATCCCCAGCATAAACGCTTCCATATTTTCTGTCATACGTAACACTGTTTTGGACTTGACACACCCGAAACAGAGTAATTAATCGGCATTAAGCCTTTTATAATTTTTAATTGTTTTTCAAAATTTAAAATAAAATTCTATGTGTGTCAAAATAATTTGTCAAAACAAAGCAATAATGGAAGACATTTACAATTTACTTACTTCCATTGTCAAATTGAAATTCAAAATTAAAACGTCAAATTTATTTTTCAATTTACTTTGATTCCTCTGTTTTCCGTTATGCAAAAATAATAATTTTTTTTAAATGAAATTTTTTTAAATTATTATTTCACACAAACCTTCTACAGGCAAATAATGAAAACATACCAAAAAATCAAGCAAATCGGACTTCACGTTCGCATGTTATGAACGTACAAACGAACAATTCATTTTTATATATATAGATTAATGATCACGTCTTACAAAATTACTGCAGAACGATCAACAGTCACTTCAGAGCTGCTCAGAGCGGCTCTTTTCGGCTCTGAGCCCGAGCCGATCGTCTCGGCTCAGAGCAGCTCTCGTCTCATCGGCTCACAGCTCCCGTCTCACGGCTCACAGCTCAGAGCTGCTCGCAAGAGGTCTCATCTCATCGGCTCACAGCTCAGAGCAACTCTCGTCTCACCGTCTCAGAGCTCAGAGCTGCTCAGTAAAATTCTTATCAGCTCAGAGCCAGCAGCTCACTGGCTCGCCATTTAATGAGACGCCTCGCGAGCCGGAGCCAGAAAATTTGAGAGTGACGGCTCGGGCTCGTTCGGGCTCACGTGAGCAACGGCTCTTGTGAGCGAGCCGGAGCCCTGATATTTTTTTCTGTGGCTCATGCTCATGAGCGTGAGCGAGCCGGAGGGAGCATTTACGAACCCTCACATAATACTCACATAATGTGAGTGCCAGCTTCTGAGCAACACAGAGAAAAAGTTGAGATCGGCGCACGACAACACCGTGCTTCGTGCTCAATGATCGTCTCCAGCACGAAGAGATGTGCTGGAGGTTCGGCTCTTACACGGTGCTTATCAATTTGTGTTATTGTCCAGCAGTTGTGCTGTATGATAAGTGCTTCCGCATGGTGTTTCGAGGAATTGTGAATGTGTTTTTATGTGCTCACATTTCTGAACCCTGATTGGCGGGGACCTAGCGCTAATCTTCTTCACTACAAGTTTGTAACCGAGTCCCCAGGGGTCTTTATTTAAGTCCTGACGGAGTTCCTCCCATTTTTCTTTCTTGCTGGCGCGTATAGCGAGCTTTAGGTCTTTCTTTAATTTCTTAAGTTCTTCCCCCTCTGCTGTTGCAGCGTGCGTTCGTCTGGCTCTTGTGTAAATTCTTCTGCTATGCATGCATATAGCTCGCAATTGTGAGATTTCGTTCGTCCACCAGTAAGCGCTTTTCCTGTCTCCTCCAGTCTTTAATCGCGACATAGCTTTACTGCAGGCTCTGGTAATGCATCGCATGGTCGTGCTGGGATTACGGAGATATAGACCGCCAAACTTTCAAACTTTAAAGGCTCATATCTCCTAAATGGGGCCGGGGGCGTATTATAATTTTTAGGTAACGCTTCTCTTATAGCATCTCCACTAAAAAGGAACTAGTATTTCCTATACTGGGAATGTCTTGAATGTAGCCAAATAATGTAATGTGTAAGCAATAATTTGTGGCAATTGTGGAAATAAAAGTAGATTTCCAACTAATTATTTGTTTTTTTAAAGTCATAAAAGTACATAAAATTTATGAAAAAGAAATAAAATTTATACAAAATACTAAAATTTATTATAGGGGCCAGTTTTACAGTGCTCGGTGAAACTTCTTTTAAACGGTGCTCAACTAAACGTCGAATAAAAATTTACTTCGGTTAAATCAAGCAGGAGCTTTACAGTGAACGTTTAACGTAGATATTTTAAACTTATCAAATCTCTAAGTGTCATTTACTCGTTACTATATGACAGCTCTGTCAAATATTTTGTAATGATTCATATAGGATTGTTCAATCATGAATAGTTTTGGATAAATGCAATAAAAATAAATTTGATTGTTCAATAAAAGTTGTGCCTTATTGATTTGACGAAATAAGGAAGTGATGTCAATAAAGTTCTAGAACAAAAATGAATGTTTCATTAATTCGATTGGCATTTTATAAAAATTGAGTAGGCGGTGTTTTTCATAGCCCGAAGTGAAAAAACTCAGTTCTAGAAAAACAATTTTGCATAATTGCAAATTTATTAAAATAGAGTAGGCTATGATTTTAGAAAATTACAATATTATGAAAAACTTTTCCATTCTTTTGTAGTCTTCACATATTTATAATGATTCTTGAAGATAAAATAAATTGGAAATTTACGATGGGTTCTCAGCCGATGGTTTTGCCTTTTATTTTGAAAACATTGTTCGCAGACCCACGAGGATATGTTTGCCCCCGCTTTGCAGCGATATCGCTTATCAGCTGTTCTTTGGATCCTCCAAATGACGTCATCATTGCCAAACACTCCGGAAGCACTCGAGGATATAGAAAAATTCAGCTGCAGTGGCGATTGAAATAGGCGAACAACTCGGTTTTCTCCATTACGTTAATTCTAGCATCGGGATGAGCTTGCCAATCACTATTAACGCTCCCGCACCGCGGGGCCGCTCGAGCAGCTGCTGTATTTAAGTTTATTTTTCTATACGCTTCGTTTTAATAGTTATCCTATGCATAAGCGTAGTAAGATGAAGGCAACTCGTAAGAAGGCGCTCGTTCGTGGCAACGCTCAGATTAGAGCTGATGATGGCTTCGAAAACACTCTCCGCTAGAAAGATGACTGAGTAGATTCACCGGAGGAGCCACACTACGTATATTCTGTACCCTGCATAATCTGAATGCATTTCTGGACCCCGTTGACGACCTGAATTTCCATGGGGGCAGTAGAAAATCGCTCGCTGTTGATATTGGACTTAATGTCAATGATAATTCCAAATTGTAGGCTTGCTCTACATTCCTTATCCTGGAGCCATTTACCAAAAAACTGTCCGTGTCCACGTTTATAGATAGACCTGCCTGATGGCGCCAAACACAGATGCTTGTTTTATTGTTATTCAGCTCTGCAATAAAATGCACCGAGATATCTGAACATCATCTGGGCACCTTTGAAATTTGCTATCAGAAAGAGAGAAAAGAGATCATTAATAAACTGTGCATCAGAAGGGAACACAATAGCGCACCATGACCGGTCCATGCTTCTGTTTAGCGAAAGGAAGCACGACGTTTTGTTATAATGACAAGCTGGCCGAGATCTGCTCGCGAGATAAGAGCCTATCAGACGGATTACAGCTAGCGAAAAACCATACATTTAGAAAATAACCATGAATCGCAGAATCAGCGGCTTTCGTGGAATCTAAAAGCACAAGGAAAATTACAAGTTTATCTTCTATAGCAACTACTTTATACAGTACTATTATAACACGACTGTACCCACGTCGAAAGCCGGATTGCAGCTTGAAATAGTTGAAATTCCGTGTACAATATTCAGACATCTGCGAGTGCGCAATTGTTACGACGACCTTGGAAATGTATAGACGTATGGTAACAGGCCGAAAGTCACCAAGACGAAATACTCCAGCTCGCTTCTAGCCACTAACAATTATTAATTAAATTATTTGAACAAATTGTGTTTACATACATAAGTATAGAAATTCAGGTCGTCAACGGGAAACAGAAATGCATTGAGAATATTCAGGGTACAGAATATACGTAGTGTGGCTCTTCCGGTGAATCTGCTCGGTCATCGTTCTGACTGAAAGTGTTTTCGTCGTCATCATCAAATTTGATCTGAGCGTTGCACCGAACGAGCGCCTTCTTACGACTTGCCTTCGTCTTACTACGCTTCGAAATAGCACGCTCTGTTGTTGCCCTGGCACGCTTACGGATGGTGCTGCTTTTTCCGGCCATTCTGCATAGGATAACTATTAAAACGAAGCGTATAGAAAAAGAAACTTACATACAGCAGCTGCTCGAGCGGCCCCCTCGGGGCGCGAGAGTTAATAGTGATTGGACAGCTCATCCCGATGCTAGAATCAACGTAATGGAGAAAACGGAATTGCTCGCCTCTTTCAATCGTCACTGAAGCTGAATTCTCTATATCCTCGAGTGCTTCCGGGGTATTTTGCAATGATGACGTCATTTAGTGGATTCAAAGTACAGCAGATAAGCGATATCGCTGCAAAGCGGGGGCAAACTTACATCCTCGTCGGTCTGCGCACAATGTTTTCAAAATACAATTCAAAACCATCGGCTGAGAACCCATCGTAAATTTTAAATTTATTTTATCTTCGAGAATCATTAGAAATATGTGAAGACTACAAATGAAATGAAAAGTATTGGATGATATGAAAATTTCCTATAGTTTTTATTGTATAATATGAAAATTTTCTATAGATTTTATAAAATCATAGCCTACTTGATTTTAATAAAATTACAACTATGGAAAATTGTTTTTGTAGAGCTGAGTATTTGCACTTGCGCTACGAAAATCACCACGTGCGCGTAAATAGCAACGAAAGTTAGCAACGATTTTTAGGGTGTTTTTTTTGTGGAAGCTGTTTGCGAAGCAAAAATAAGTTGAATTTTTAAAAAATCATTAAAAATAAACCATAAACCGTAGAAAAATTTTTAGTATACAGTTTGAAAGAGAAAATTATTCTCTTTTTGATTATGTTAACACAAAAAAATCTACTTAGTCTATAAACCGCACTTTTTTGGTAAATTCCAAAATGAATTTGTGAAAGCCATTACAAAACACCGTTTTTCAGGTTTAAAAAATTTTCTTCCAAAATGGCAAATAAACTTTCTGAGAGGATTTTTTTCTTAATTTTTCCATATATCAACCAACTCTCTAGCTAACTTGGTTCCCGAGATATTTTAGATGATGACGCCGCGGGTTCAGCCGCCGGTACTGTGCATCAAAACACTCTGGCGTTCTCAATGAAGTTGTAAATCCCAACTACACATTCCCATTAAACATTCCAATACAATAAAAGAATAACCCAAGTTAAATTTCTTTGTAATTTTTAAAAAATTGTGGAAAGAAATTTTCAAAAATTTTCGAAAAATTATTTGACCCTTAAAAAAATTTTCTTTCAAGACTTCTTTATTATTAAGAATATTTTTCTGCAATTTTGGATTTAAAAAGTTTTCCTGCAGCTAACGCCGTTCCTCAGATAATTGATATAAAGGCCTATTATATTTACGTAACATATCTATCCACTCCGGTGCACGGATTTCATATGACAACAAATATTTCGGAGAAATGCAATTTTTCCAAAAATTTTGATGCATAAACGAAGTCTGTAGCATTTATAGAGACGCAGAAAATGGAAAATGAAAATTATTTCCTCCATTGTTTACAATTGGATGTGACCACGTGCTTTTCTTGGAAACAGCAATGCGTAAACAAACAGCGTACAGAAAAAATGCAGATTTTGGTAGGTTTTTTTTGGAAAAAGGATTCTTTTTTTGAAATGACAGTTGTAAGGACTGAAAAAGGAGTTCATTTCACATCATATAAAGCAAAGACCAGGAAAATCTACTGAAGCGTTTTCATTCTATTCCAGGGCATGTAAGCACACACAGGACGCGTTCGCTTAGAAATTTTTTTACGTGCACGAATATGCACACGGTATTGCCATACTATAATAACTATTTGTGAAAATATAATAAAGTTGAACAAGGTTTTGCAATGACGACTAAAACTAATATGTAATCACAAAATAACTACTACTACATACATATGTATATGGATACGTATATAGTTTCATCTGCAAAAGTATTTGAGACCATGATTTTGAAGTTTTTTGTAAAATAAGATTTAGAAAAGCATATGACAAACTGTAGAAGGATATGATGATTAGATCGCTACAAACGCAAAAGCTGATTTCACAAAGTATAGAAAAATTAAAGAATCTTGGTTCTCTTGTAATCAAAGAAAAGAAAACCTTTCAGCGAACGGTGCCTGCATCGATCACCGTTTCGGCCGCAGACCTTTTCAGCGACGCCAGTCCTTTGAAAAAACATCTCCTCGTTTCGCTTGTGCGAGAAAGAGTGCGTTGTTGTTGATTGTTTACATTCAGCTGTTATAACGATTTGAATGCAGAAACTACCGCCGTTTGGTGGTGCATTTGTTTTAATAGAATAAATATTGGTACTAAAATCTAATTAGTAGCATGAAAAAAAGTTAGTTACCTCTCAGACGGTAGCACCGATTTTGATGCGGTTTTCGCCATTCTCCTTACAAGTGTTTCTATTATTCATGCTTGTACAAAATATTTCAAAATTTCGTTAGTGAACGTTTAACGTAGATATTTTAAACTTATCAAATCTCTAAGTGTCATTTACTCGTTACTATATGACAGCTCTGTCAAATATTTTGTCCATATTGACACTTTCTCAAAAATTTATTTGGAAAATTATTATTTTTAAAATTTTTATTTTTTGAATTTTTGCCTCTATCTCAAAAAAAAAAATTAAAATGGATTGGTCGACTTCCGCAAACCCTTGCAAGTCCCCTTGGAGTGCATCGTCATTTATTCTTATCCTTAAACAGGAATGCGGTTAATGACGACAGTGATTACGACGTGCTTATTCGTAAATTCGTTAATAGCTGCGTTCTTGATCTGGATAAAAATAGCCTCGGCAACATTAGTAATATCAGCATTTCCAGTATTACTCAAAATTATTAACTTAACGCGAGTTAAGTTACATTGGTGGCTTCTTCCGCGTTTTCCAGTTCTATTTGCCTTTCGATTTGCGATGGTAAGAGAGACGATAGATGGAAAATGATGATAGGTGCAGCAAATACCAAAAGTAATATGATTCATATAGGATTGTTCAATCATGAATAGTTTTAGATAAATGCAATAAAATAAATTTGATTGTTCAATAAAAGTTGTGCCTTATTGATTCGACGAAATTTGGAAGTGATGTCAATAAAGTTCTAGAACAAAAATGAATGTTTCATTAATTCGATTGGCACTTTATAAAAATTGAGTAGGCGGTGTTTTTCATAGCCCGAAGTGAAAAAACTCAGTTCTAGAAAAACAATTTTGCATAATTGCAAATTTATTAAAATATAGTAGGCTATGATTTTAGAAAATTACAATATTATGAAAAACTTTTCCATTCTTTTGTAGTCTTCACATATTTACAATGATTCTTAAAGATAAAATAAATTTGAAATTTACGATGGGTTCTCAGCCGATGGTTTTGCCTTTTATTTTGAAAACATTGTTCGCAGACCCACGAGGATATGTTTGCCCCCGCTTTGCAGCGATATCGCTTATCAGCTGTTCTTTGGATCCTCCAAATGACGTCATCATTGCCAAACACTCCGGAAGCACTCGAGGATATAGAAAAATTCAGCTGCAGTGGCGATTGAAATAGGCGAACAACTCGGTTTTCTCCATTACGTTGATTCTAGCATCGGGATGAGCTTCCTAATCACCATTAATGCTCCCGCACCGCGGGGGCCGCTCGAGCAGCTGCTGTATGTAAGTTTCTTTTTCTATACGCTTCGTTTTAATAGTTATCCTATGCATAAGCGTAGTAAGACGAAGGCAACTCGTAAGAAGGCGCTCGTTCGTGGCAACGCTCAGATCAGAGCTGATGATGGCTTCGAAAACACTTTCCGCCAGAACAATGACCGAGTAGATTCACCGGAGGAGCCACACTACGTATATTCTGTACCCTGCATATTCTGAATGCATTTCTGTACCCCGTTGACGACCTGAATTTCCATGCTTACATATGTGAACATAATTTGTTAAAAAAATCTACTAAATAAATAAAATCGTCTCATCAAATCGTGACGTCTCCATAGAATAAAATAAAAATGAGTTGTGATTGTCAATAAAACTCAACTCAGCGCGGGGGCAGTAGAAAAAAGCGCGCTATTGATATTGGACTTAATGTCAATGATAATTCCAAATTGTAGGCTTGGTCTACATTCCTTATCCTGGAGCCATTTACCAAAAAACTGCCGGCAGCAGATTAGAAGCGATGTTCTTGTAAAGAAAAGGCCAATATTTAGACTTGTCCGCGTTTATAGATAGACCTGCTTGATGGCGCCAAACACAGATGCTTGTTTGATTGTTATTCAGCTCTGCAATAAAATGGACCGAGATATCTGAACATCATCTGGGCACCTTTGAAATTTGCTATCAGAAAGAGAGAAAAGAGATCATTAATAAACTGTGCATCAGAAGGGAACGCAATAGCGCACCATGACCGGTCCATGCTTCTGTTTAGCTAAAGGACGCACGACGTTTTGTTATAATGACAAGCTGGCTGAGATCTGCTCGCGAGATAAGAGCCTATCAGACGGATTACAGCTAGCGAAAAACCATACATTTAGAAAATAACCATGAATCGCAGAATCAGCGGCTTTCGTGGAATCTAAAAGCACAAGGAAAATTACAAGTTTATCTTCTATAGCAACTACTTTATACAGTACTATTATAACACGACTGTACCCACGTCGAAAGCCGGATTGCACCTTGAAATAGACGAAATTCCTTGAACAATATTCAGACATCTACGAGTGCGCAATTGTTACGACGACCTTGGAAATGTATAGACGTATGGTAACAGGCCGAAAGTCACCAAGACGAAATACTACAGCTCTCTTCTAGCCATTAACAATTATTAATTAAATTATTTGAACAAATTGTGTTTACATACATAAGTATAGAAATTCAGGTCGTCAACGGGAAACAGAAATAAATTCAGAATATGCAGGGTACAGAATATACGTAGTGTGGCTCTTCCGGTGAATCTGCTCGGTCTTCGTTCTGACTGAAAGTGTTTTCGTCGTCATCATCAAATTTGATCTGAGCGTTGCACCGAACGAGCGCCTTCTTACGACTTGCCTTCGTCTTACTACGCTTCGAAATAGCACGCTCTGTTGTTGCCCTGGCACGCTTACGGATGGTGCTGCTTTTTCCGGCCATTCTGCATAGGATAACTATTAAAACGAAGCGTATAGAAAAAGAAACTTACATACAGCAGCTGCTCGAGCGGCCCCCTCGGGGCGCGAGAGTTAATAGTGATTGGACAGCTCATCCCGATGCTAGAATCAACGTAATGGAGAAAACGGAATTGCTCGCCTCTTTCAATCGTCACTGAAGCTGAATTCTCTATATCCTCGAGTGCTTCCAGAGTATTTTGCAATGATGACGTCATTTAGTGGATTCAAAGTACAGCAGATAAGCGATATCGCTGCAAAGCGGGGGCAAACTTACATCCTCGTCGGTCTGCGCACAATGTTTTCAAAATACAATTCAAAACCATCGGCTGAGAACCCATCGTAAATTTTAATTTATTTTATCTTCAAGAATCATTAGAAATATGTGAAGACTACAAATGAAATGAAAAGTATTGGATGATATGAAAATTTTCTATAGTTTTTATTGTATAATATGAAAATTTTCTATAGATTTTATAAAATCATAGCCTACTTGATTTTTTTTTTTTTTTTTTTTTGTGATTCAACCGACAAGGTTGTATTTGACTGGCCAGCAACTAGGCTATATGGCCATTTCAACATTATGTTTGACAAGAAACATATCCGCAACAAGTAAGGACAGGACACAGTGATATTGACATACATACATCCAAGGTTAAAAACGAAATTGGTGGAAGCCTAAAAAGACAAATTATATATCAATTTTCGACTCTTTTATGAAAGCAAGAAGATCCAAAAGATTTTCCTCAACCTTTGACAGGAGAAGTTCATTAATGTTGTTGAAAGTACTAAAAATTTTTGACTTGCGGAGGTTATTATATTTAGGACACACGAAGACTTGGTGGTTGACATCCTCGACAACAGCACACAAGTCACACTTGTCATCATCTAAAACCCCAATTCTGTGCAAATAGTCTTTGGAATATAGACGACCGCAGAGAAGGCGATTGGTAAGCTTAATTTCAAAGGAAGAGAGTCCAAACCGATGGAACCAATGATTTAGTGGAGGAGTTGGAAAGCAACTGTAAAAAACTCCGTAGTTGTTAGCTTGTACGCAGTACTTGTACCTCTCAGACCAAGAGGCAAAGAGAATGTTATACACAGAACGACATGCTTCCTTTATAGTATATTTGAAATCGATGGCGCAACCTTTGTAAGCGGCATGCTTAGCAAAATAATCTGCACGTTCATTAGCTAGGATGCCCACATGAGAGGGGCACCAAAGGATAACTAGATTTTTAATTTGACTGATTGTGATCAAGTTGAAAATTTCTGCAACTATATGATTATTCGAATTTTGTTGTTGGAGTAGCATACAACTGTTGAAACTGTCAGTAAGAATTATAGCATTTTCGTACTGGTCCTCAATGATTATATCAATCGCTTTTTTGATGGCATATAGTTCACCTGTCAGGGAGGAGACATTGCAGTCGATCCTGAAAAGGAAGTTATGATTGTGTGTAATATTACAAACAGAGAGGCCCGTAGAATCTCCAAAAACCGCGGCGTCCGACGCAAAAACCACAAAATTTTTCATGGCGTAGTTGTGGCATACCTCTGCATATGTCTGTTTAATCATTGTTAAAGGAGAGTTTTTCCTAACATTTTTAATGTTTGTAATGATGGTTAACCTATTAAAGGGATTTGGGGTTTGCAGTGGAATACCCACTTTGTCAAAGATCTCTTGGAACTTAAAGAAAATTGTGTTGTAACTTGACGCAATGCCCGTGGCAAAGTTTAAGGTGCCAAACGAGTCAGGATGATTGACTTTAAGCTTAATCATCTCTTTCGCGGTGAGATACAAGGATCTTTCCTGTGGAGGTAGAATGAGGGATAAGGCATGGACTATATAAGTAGGTGTATTAGGGGTCAGACCAAGACAGCGTCGAAGAAGGATATTTTGGAAAGCAGTGACCTTTTTGGAGATGTATTGTGGCATATTTGCCATTGAAGACCGGGCATATTCAATTTTGGTAAAAACATACGATTTAAGGAGATTGATCGCTAGTGCTGGATTTAGACCACTTTTAACCGTGGTAAGCATTTTGATAAGATTTACTGATTTTTGAGTGCTGATTAGTGTCTTGTCAAAATGTTCCTTCATTGCAAGGCTATTTTGGATGTGCCTACCAAGAAATATGAAGTTTTTCGCATTGGCTATTATCGTATTGTCTAGGGTAATGATAGGTTTTTTCCTAGGTCCTTTTGCTATATATATTATTCTGGATTTTTGGAAGTTTAGATGCAAATTGAGTTTTTTTAGGATCATGTTGAAACTGTGAAGTTTCATATTAAGGTTGTGAACCGCAGAATCAAAGTCCAAATTGGACGAAATTATGACAAAATCATCGGCATATTGAAATACATGTGTGTGCAGGTCTTGAATCGAGTGTAAGTTTTTAGTGTATAGGTTGAAGAGAGTCGGACTTAGACAACTACCTTGCGGAAGGCCATTTTGAATGGTGATACTTTCATTGCCTAGGACTAAGACTCTTTTACAAAGAAAGTTATGAATCCAGTTCTTTAAGGTTATGGGACAATTGGCCTTACCTAGGATGGAGTCAAGCACGTCAATTCTTACACAGTCATAGGCATTAGAAATGTCTAACGTTGCCACAATCACTTTTAGCTTATTACTTTTGGCACTCGCAATATGATGGATAATTTGATTTAAAGATATATTCGTGGAGAAGGATTTCCGATAGGCAAAAGAGCGAATTGGTAAGATTTTTTGAGAGTCGAAGAAAGACATAAGTCTAGCTTTCATCATTAGATTAATTGACTTTAAAAACACAGATATTAAGGCTATTGGTCTAAAGCTAGTATAGACATCCGGGTTCCTGCCTACTTTAAGGATAGGCACTACCTTAATTTTACGCCACTCATCCGGAATACTACCTAAGATCCACTGAGAATTGAGCATCCTAAGAACATTTAATTGAGAAGACTGTGGAAGTGCTCGTATCATTTCGTAGGTGACGGCATCCAGACCAGCTGCCGAAGGTTTGCTTTTTTGTTTAAGGACAGTTAGAAATTCTTGAAGGGTGAAAGGTATGGGCTTTTCAGACGGTGTGGTGGCAACAGAGCAGGAAACAGATCCCTCATGAACATGTGATCTCAGATGATTCAAGAAAAGACTGTTGTTAACATTATCCCAACGTTGGTACCCTTGTTGGCTTAAAAAACTTTTGCATCGGTTAGCGAAACTGTACAAATGAGAGATATTAGGATTTTGAGAAAAAAAGGCTATTCTACCATTAAAATACTCTTTTTTTGACCGCTTGACAGCTAAGGTCCATTCTTTTGTTAACTCAATGAGTCTGGAAATGTCATCAAATGATTTAGTTCTGTTGTATTTCTTTTGACATGCTATTCTCTTCCTGAAAGGCCTTGCCAAGTCAGCATTCCACCATGGTTTCGGTGCAAAGAAGGAGTCCGCAGGGACCACGGAAGTGGCCTCCGAACGCAGTCGTCGAAAATCATTGTTTATGTCCACTAAGGAAGAGCTCAAACTAAGATCATTTAGAGACTTAATGAGTTTCTTCTTGGAGAGAAAAGTTTTAGGAGGAATAGGTACATTGTTAATTTTGATTAGTACAGGGAAATGATGACTGCCTCCAATGGTGTAGTCTAAAGATTGCCAAGTAAGATCCAGATTTGAATTCGTGAAGGATAAATCCAAAACAGAATTGTGGCTTGGGTCAGATAAAGATTTTCTAAAAGTTGGCTGTCCATTGTTTAGAATGCGAAAACTTGTTGGTGTAAAAGTGGAAAGAAGTAGCTTACCCCTAGCAGAATCTAATGTATCTCCATATGCCTGAAGTCTCGCATTAAAATCTTCACAAATAAATGAATTCGGAAAAGGTTCTAAGTAATTAAGAAGTTTGTTAAGTTCTTTCGAAAGGTGGTTGATCCTTATACTATGAGGAAAGTAAACAGAAGCAATGGTCAGATTTGGTTTTAAATTTAAAGTTTGCGCAACTATAATGTCAAGATCGGTTCCAAAAGGTAACTTCTTAAAAGAACCTGTTTTGTGGAAAGCTATGGCTACACCCCCATAATTGTCCATTCTTTTTTTGCATATAAAGTTTTAGTTGTTCAAGGAAGTATCAAGTGTAGAAAGATGTGGGTTGAAAATCTCTGATAGGATTGCCACATGAATGTTATTGCGATTTAGAAAAGTCTCAAGGATATCCTTGTTGGCATTTAAGCTTTGAACATTATATTGGACTATATTGGTCATCATTGGTGATATAAAAAAGACGAATGAAACTATAGTTCCTCATCATCTAACTGCACAACACCACCACTTATTTTTTGACAGTCATTCCTGATTGAAAAAAGAGATAGAAGTTGTTTGATTTTTACAAAAATTTCCTGGTCCATAGCAGATAAGCTTTGAGAAGAACTATTGTGCGCCAAGCAGGACGTCAGAAAAAGGTTAAAATCGTCAAAAGATTTCTCCATGTCTAGTGGAGAGAACCGACTAATTTGTGTGATACCAGAGCTTGGTGAAGAGTTAGTACTCAGGGATGTTCCAGTTTTTGGAGAGAAATCATTTGCGAATTTGTTGCAATCCTGAACACTGTCGGCCCACCTCTTCATAACTTTGGATGCTTTTGAGGCCTCGGCCTCTCTAGTGCCCGCTGGCCTTTTTTGTTTGGCTATATTGGCGTAAGGGTAAAGCGCATGCATATAGTTAGCTGCAGTTTGGTGATTAGCAACACCACTCACATTTTCCCTTTTTTCTGGCAACGTTGGAAAATTCGAAGGACTATCCAAATCCGCAAGACTTGCAAACCTATTTCCAAAGGCACCGGAATATTTAACTTTAGCCTCCCTTAACGTGAGGTTTTCCATGTGCATAACCTTTTTCAAAGTGTACGCCTCCTTACGAGCTGGGCAGTCCCTATATTTGGGTGGATGTTGTCCTTTACAATTAGGACATTTAATAGGTAGACAGACAGAAGTTTGTTCATGGGTTTGGAAGCATTTTTTGCATAAGACCTTACTCTGTTTACATTGCTGCGCATGGTGATTAAAACGGTAACAGTTAAAGCACTGCGAGAAAGGAACGAAAAGCTTGACGTCTACTTTAATGTGATTAAATAAAATTACCTGGTTTGGAATTTGGAGGGTCTTGAACACAATTTTTATACTCTTCGTGGGCTCTTTGAGTCCCGTGTCTGTATTTATTCTGTGGATCCTATAAACACGTTGAATGGGTGTCGCAGAAGAGACGTTAGACGCAAATTCTTCATCAGAAATGTCGACCGGTATGTCAGACACTATGCCAGTTTTGCTCATGAAATCCGGGAAAATTTTGGCTTCATAGCCAGCCTCATTGAGGACTTTATTCTCTGTAAGGAGATTTGCTGAATCAGCCTTTCCAAAAACTATTTTTGCACGATTAAAGCCAACTTTAGAAATTTCTATAATGTTTGATATGTTTTGTTTAGAAAGAAGCTTACCAAGAGCTATAACATTTATAGCTTTTCGGTCGCTGCCTGAGATGGTGTCAACATACACGATAAAAGGAATTTTTGACGAAGCGTCATACACACATTTCTCAAAATTTTTGACAAAAGCTGGAACATTTACTGCATCTGGACTTGGAGCTGCAGGGGACAGCGTCCCCTCAGCACTCGTCCTGCGCTTCTCCACCACCTTAATGTAGCAAAACGTTCAAATCCAAGGACAGACAATATTAAAAAGATAATGGAACCACACCGTTGTCGAGGAAAACAAAAACACCAAATACACCTGTTGTTGGTTGATAAACCTCGTTAAACACTTATTTTAAAGTTCTCCAGTAAATTTTAAGGAAAAACACACAATGATTAAAAACGATTAAAAACGAAAAAGTAAAAAAGAAAGGCTCCCACCAGACACAAGGTAAAAAAACACAACCACGCTGGACAAAAAACAAAACGGAAGTGTCGATTGGCACTTTATAAAAATTGAGTAGGCGGTGTTTTTCATAGCCCGAAGTGAAAAAACTCAGTTCTAGAAAAACAATTTTGCATAATTGCAAATTTATTAAAATATAGTAGGCTATGATTTTAGAAAATTACAATATTATGAAAAACTTTTCCATTCTTTTGTAGTCTTCACATATTTACAATGATTCTTGAAGATAAAATAAATTTGAAATTTACGATGGGTTCTCAGCCGACGGTTTTGCCTTTTATTTTAAAAACATTGTGCGCAGACCCACGAGGATATGTTTGCCCCCGCTTTGCAGCGATATCGCTTATCTGCTGTTCTTTGGATCCTCCAAATGACGTCATCATTGCCAAACACTCCGAAAGCACTCGAGGATATAGAAAAATTCAGCTGCAGTGGCGATTGAAATAGGCGAACAACTCGGTTTTCTCCATTACGTTGATTCTAGCATCGGGATGAGCTTCCCAATCACCATAAACGCTCCCGCACCGCAGGGGCCGCTCGAGCAGCTGCTGTATTTAAGTTTATTTTTCTATACGCTTCGTTTTAATAGTTATCCTATGCATAAGCGTAGTAAGATTAAGGCAACTCGTAAGAAGGCGCTCGTTCGTGGCAACGCTCAGATCAGAGCTGATGATGGCTTCGAAAACACTCTCCGTCAGAACGATGGCCGAGTAGCTTCACCGGAAGAGCCACACTACGTATATTCTGTACCCTGCATAATCTGAATGCATTTCTGTACCCCGTTGACGACCTGAATTTCCATGCTTACATATGTGAACATAATTTGTTAAAAAAATCTACTAAATAAATAAAATCGTCTCATCAAATAGTGACGTCTCCATAGAATAAAATAAAAATGAGTTGTGATTGTCAATAAAACTCAACTCAGCGCGGGGGCAGTAGAAAATCGCTCGCTGTTGATATTGGACTTAATGTCAATGATAATTCCAAATTGTAGGCTTGCTCTACATTCCTTATCCTGGAGCCATTTACCAAAAAACTGCCGGCAGCAGATTAGAAGCGATGTTCTTGTAGAGAAGAGGCCAATATTTAGACTTGTCCGCGTTTACAGATAGACCTGCTTGATGGCGCCAAACACAGATGCTTGTTTGATTGTTATTCAGCTCTGCAATAAAATGGACCGAGATATCTGAACATCATCTGGGCACCTTTGAAATTTGCTATCAGAAAGAGAGAAAAGAGATCATTAATAAACTGTGCATCAGAAGGGAACGCAATAGCGCACCATGACCGGTCCATGCTTCTGTTTAGCTAAAGGACGCACGACGTTTTATTATAATGACAAGCTGGCTGAGATCTGCTCGCGAGATAAGAGCCTATCAGACGGATTACAGCTAGCGAAAAACCATACATTTAGAAAATAACCATGAATCGCAGAATCAGCGGCTTTCGTGGAATCTAAAAGCACAAGGAAAATTACAAGTTTATCTTCTATAGCAACTACTTTATACAGTACTATTATAACACGATTGTACCCACGTCGAAAGCCGGATTGCAGCTTGAAATAGTTGAAATTCCGTGTACAATATTCAGACATCTGCGAGTGCGCAATTGTTACGACGACCTTGGAAATGTATAGACGTATGGTAACAGGCCGAAAGTCACCAAGACGAAATACTTTAGCTCTCTTCTAGCCATTAACAATTATTAATTAAATTATTTGAACAAATTGTGTTTACATACATAAGCATAGAAATTCAGGTCGTCAACGGGAAACAGAAATGCATTGAGAATATTCAGGGTACAGAATATACGTAGTGTGGCTCTTCCGGTGAATCTGCTCGGTCATCGTTCTGACTGAAACTGTTTTCGTCGTCATCATCAAATTTGATCTGAGCGTTGCACCGAACGAGCGCCTTCTTACGACTTGCCTTCGTCTTACTACGCTTCGAAATAGCACGCTCTGTTGTTGCCCTGGCACGCTTACGGATGGTGCTGCTTTTTCCGGCCATTCTGCATAGGATAACTATTAAAACGAAGCGTATAGAAAAAGAAACTTACATACAGCAGCTGCTCGAGCGGCCCCCTCGGGGCGCGAGAGTTAATAGTGATTGGACAGCTCATCCCGATGCTAGAATCAACGTAATGGAGAAAACGGAATTGCTCGCCTCTTTCAATCGCCACTGAAGCTGAATTCTCTATATCCTCGAGTGCTTCCGGAGTATTTTGCAATGATGACGTCATTTAGTGGATTCAAAGTACAGCAGATAAGCGATATCGCTGCAAAGCGGGGGCAAACTTACATCCTCGTCGGTCTGCGCACAATGTTTTCAAAATACAATTCAAAACCATCGGCTGAGAACCCATCGTAAATTTTAAATTTATTTTATCTTCAAGAATCATTAGAAATATGCGAAGACTACAAATGAAATGAAAAGTATTGGATGATATGAAAATTTTCTATAGTTTTTATTCTATAATATGAAAATTTTCTATAGATTTTATAAAATCATAGCCTACTTGATTTTTTTTTTTTTTTTTTTTTTTGTGTGATTCAACCGACAAGGTTGTATTTGACTGGCCAGCAACTAGGCTATATGGCCATTTCAACAGTATGTTTGACAAGAAACATATCCGCAACAAGTAAGGACAGGACACAGTGATATTGACATACATACATCCAAGGTTAAAAACGAAATTGGTGGAAGCCTAAAAAGACAAATTATATATCAATTTTCGACTCTTTTATGAAAGCAAGAAGATCCAAAAGATTTTCCTCAACCTTTGACAGGAGAAGTTCATTAATGTTGTTGAAAGTACTAAAAATTTTTGACTTGCGGAGGTTATTATATTTAGGACACACGAAGACTTGGTGGTTGACATCCTCGACAACAGCACACAAGTCACACTTGTCATCATCTAAAACCCCAATTCTGTGCAAATAGTCTTTGGAATATAGACGACCGCAGAGAAGGCGATTGGTAAGCTTAATTTCAAAGGAAGAGAGTCCAAACCGATGGAACCAATGATTTAGTGGAGGAGTTGGAAAGCAACTGTAAAAAACTCCGTAGTTGTTAGCTTGTACGCAGTACTTGTACCTCTCAGACCAGGAGGCAAAGAGAATGTTATACACAGAACGACATGCTTCCTTTATAGTATATTTGAAATCGATGGCGCAACCTTTGTAAGCGGCATGCTTAGCAAAATAATCTGCACGTTCATTAGCTAGGATGCCCACATGAGAGGGGCAACAAAGGATAACTAGATTTTTAATTTGACTGATTGTGATCAAGTTGAAAATTTCTGCAACTATATGATTATTCGAATGTTGGAGTAGCATACAACTGTTGAAACTGTCAGTAAGAATTATAGCATTTTCGTGCTGGTCCTCAATGATTATATCAATCGCTTTTTTGATGGCATATAGTTCACCTGTCAGGGAGGAGACATTGCAGTCGATCCTGAAAAGGAAGTTATGATTGTGTGTAATATTACAAACAGAGAGGCCCGTAGAATCTCCAAAAACCGCGGCGTCCGACGCAAAAACCACAAAATTTTTCATGGCGTAGTTGCGGCATACCTCTGCATATGTCTGTTTAATCATTGTTAAAGGAGAGTTTTTCCTAACATTTTTAATGTTTGTAATGATGGTTAACCTATTAAAGGGATTTGGGGTTTGCAGTGGGATACCCACTTTGTCAAAGATCTCTTGGAACTTAAAGAAAATTGTGTTATAACTTGACGCAATGCCCGTGGCAAAGTTTAAGGTGCCAAACGAGTCAGGATGATTGACTTTAAGCTTAATCATCTCTTTCGCGGTGAGATACAAGGATCTTTCCTGGGGAGGTAGAATGAGGGATAAGGCATGGACTATATAAGTAGGTGTATTAGGGGTCAGACCAAGACAGCGTCGAAAAAGGATATTTTGGAAAGCAGTGACCTTTTTGGAGATGTATTGTGGCATATTTGCCATTGAAGACCGGGCATATTCAATTTTGGTAAAAACATACGATTTAAGGAGATTGATCGCTAGTGCTGGATTTAGACCACTTTTAACCGTGGTAAGCATTTTGATAAGATTTACTGATTTTTGAGTGCTGATTAGTGTCTTGTCAAAATGTTTCTTCATTGCAAGGCTCTTTTGGATGTGCCTACCAAGAAATATGAAGTTTTTCGCATTGGCTATTATCGTATTGTCTAGGGTAATGATAGGTTTTTTCCTAGGTCCTTTTGCCATATATATTATTCTGGATTTTTGGAAGTTTAGATGCAAATTGAGTTTTTTTAGGATCATGTTGAAACTGTGAAGTTTCATATTAAGGTTGTGAACCGCAGAATCAAAGTCCAAATTGGACGAAATTATGACAAAATCATCGGCATATTGAAATACATGTGTGTGCAGGTCTTGAATCGAGTGTAAGTTTTTAGTGTATAGGTTGAAGAGAGTCGGACTTAGACAACTACCTTGCGGAAGGCCATTTTGAATGGTGATACTTTCATTGCCTAGGACTAAGACTCTTTTACAAAGAAAGTTATGAATCCAGTTCTTTAAGGTTATGGGACAATTGGCCTTACCTAGGATGGAGTCAAGCACGTCAATTCTTACACAGTCATAGGCATTAGAAATGTCTAACGTTGCCACAATCACTTTTAGCTTATTACTTTTGGCACTCGCAATATGATGGATAATTTGATTTAAACATATATTCGTGGAGAAGGTTTTCCGATAGGCAAAAGAGCGAATTGGTAAGATTTTTTGAGAGTCGAAGAAAGACATAAGTCTAGCTTTCATCATTAGATTAATTGACTTTAAAAACACAGATATTAAGGCTATTGGTCTAAAGCTAGTATAGACATCCGGGTTCCTGCCTACTTTAAGGATAGGCACTACCTTAATTTTACGCCACTCATTCGGAATACTACCTAAGATCCACTGAGAATTGAGCATCCTAAAAACATTTAATTGAGAAGACTGTGGAAGTGCTCGTATCATTTCGTAGGTGACGGCATCCACACCAGCTGCCGAAGGTTTGCTTTTTTGTTTAAGGACAGTTAGAAATTCTTGAAGGGTGAAAGGTATGGGCTTTTCAGACGGTGTGGTGGCAACAGAGCAGGAAACAGATCCCTCATGAACATGTGATCTCAGATGATTCAAGAAAAGACTGTTGTTAACATTATCCCAACGTTGGTACCCTTGTTGGCTTAAAAAACTTTTGCATCGGTTAGCGAAACTGTACAAATGAGAGATATTAGGATTTTGAGAAAAAAAGGCTATTCTACCATTAAAATACTCTTTTTTTGACCGCTTGACAGCTAAGGTCCATTCTTTTGTTAACTCAATGAGTCTGGAAATGTCATCAAATGATTTAGTTCTTTTGTATTTCTTTTGACATGCTATTCTCTTCCTGAAAAGCCTTGCCAAGTCAGCATTCCACCATGGTTTCGGTGCAAAGAAGGAGTCCGCAGGGACCACGGAAGTGGCCTCCGAACGCAGTCGTCGAAAATCATTGTTTATGTCCACTAAGGAAGAGCTCAAACTAAGATCATTTAGAGACTTAATGAGTTTCTTCTTGGAGAGAAAAGTTTTAGGAGGAATAGGTACATTGTTAATTTTGATTAGTACAGGGAAATGATGACTGCCTCCAATGGTGTAGTCTAAAGATTGCCAAGTAAGATCCAGATTTGAATTCGTGAAGGATAAATCCAAAACAGAATTGTGGCTTGGGTCAGATAAAGATTTTCTAAAAGTTGGCTGTCCATTGTTTAGAATGCAAAAACTTGTTGGTGTAAAAGTGGAAAGAAGTAGCTTACCCCTAGCAGAATCTAATGTATCTCCATATGCCTGAAGTCTCGCATTAAAATCTCCACAAATAAATGAATTCGGAAAAGGTTCTAAGTAATTAAGAAGTTTGTTAAGTTCTTTCGAAAGGTGGTTGATCCTTATACTATGAGGAAAGTAAACAGAAGCAATGGTCAGATTTGGTTTTAAATTTAAAGTTTGCGCAACTATAATGTCAAGATCGGTTCCAAAAGGTAACTTCTTAAAAGAACCTGTTTTGTTGAAAGCTAAGGCTACACCCCTATAATTGTCCATTCTTTTTTTGCATATAAAGTTATAGTTGTTCAAGGAAGTATCAAGTGTAGAAAGATGTGGGTTGAAAATCTCTGATAGGATTGCCACATGAATGTTATTGCGATTTAGAAAAGTCTCAAGGATATCCTTGTTGGCATTTAAGCTTTGAACATTATATTGGACTATATTGGTCATCATTGGTGATACAAAAAAGACGCATGAAACTATAGTTCCTCTTCATCTAACTGAACAACACCACCACTTATTTTTTGACAGTCATTCCTGATTGAATAAAGAGATAGAAGTTGTTTGATTTTTACAAAAATTTCCTGGTCCATAGCAGATAAGCTTTGAGAAGAACTATTGTGCGCCAAGCAGGACGTCAGAAAAAGGTTAAAATCGTCAAAAGATTTCTCCATGTCTAGTGCAGAGAACCGACTAATTTGTGTGATACCAGAGCTTGGTGAAGAGTTAGTACTCAGGGATGTTCCAGTTTTGGAGAGAAATCATTTGCGAATTTGTTGCAATCCTGAACACTGTCGGCCCACCTCTTCATAACTTTGGATGCTTTTGAGGCCTCGGCCTCTCTAGTGCCCGCTGGCCTTTTTTGTGTGGCTATATTGGCGTAAGGGTAAAGCGCATGCATATAGTTAGCTGCAGTTTGGTGATTAGCAACACCACTCACATTTTCCCTTTTTTCTGGCAACGTTGGAAAATCCGAAGAACTATCCAAATCCGCAAGACTTGCAAACCTATTTCCAAAGGCACCGGAATATTTAGCTTTAGCCTCCCTTAACGTGAGGTTTTCCATGTGCATAACCTTTTTCAAAGTGTACGCCTCCTTACGAGCTGGGCAGTCCCTATACATGGGTGGATGTTGTCCTTTACAATTAGGACATTTAATAGGTAGACAGACAGAAGTTTGTTCATGGGTTTGGAAGCATTTTTTGCATAAGACCTTACTCTGTTTACATTGCTGCGCATGGTGATTAAAACGGTAACAGTTAAAGCACTGCGAGAAAGGAACGAAAAGCTTGACGTCTACTTTAATGTGATTAAATAAAATTACCTGTTTTGGAATTTGGAGGCTCTTGAACACAATTTTTATACTCTTCGTGGGCTCTTTGAGTCCCGTGTCTGTATTTATTCTGTGGATCCTATAAACACGTTGAATGGGTGTCGCAGAAGAGACGTTAGACGCAAATTCTTCATCAGAAATGTCGACCGGTATGTCAGACACTATGCCAGTTTTGCTCATGAAATGCGGGAAAATTTTGGCTTCATAGCCAGCCTCAGGACTTTATTCTCTGTAAGGAGATTTGCTGAATCAGCCTTTCCAAAAACTATTTTTGCACGATTAAAGCCAACTTTAGAAATTTCTATAATGTTTGATATGTTTTGTTTAAAAAGAAGCTTACCAAGAGCTATAACATTTATAGCTTTTCGGTCGCTGCCTGAGATGGTGTCAACATACACGATAAAAGGAATTTTTGACGAAGCGTCATACACACATTTCTCAAAATTTTTGACAAAAGCTGGAACATTTACTGCATCTGGACTTGGAGCTGCAGGGGACAGCGTCCCCTCAGCACTCGTCCTGCGCTTCTCCACCACCTTAATGTAGCAAAACGTTCAAATCCAAGGACAGACAATATTAAAAAGATAATGGAACCACACCGTTGTCGAGGAAAACAAAAACACCAAATACACCTGTTGTTGGTAGATAAACCTCGTTAAACACTTATTTTAAAGTTCTCCAGTAAATTTTAAGGAAAAACACACAATGATTAAAAACGATTAAAAACGAAAAAGTAAAAAGGATGGCTCCCACCAGACACAAGGTAAAAAAACACAACCACGCTGGACAAAAAACAAAACGGAAGTGTCGATTGGCACTTTATAAAAATTGAGTAGGCGGTGTTTTTCATAGCCCGAAGTGAAAAAACTCAGTTCTAGAAAAACAATTTTGCATAATTGCAAATTTAATAAAATAGAGTAGGCTATGATTTTAGAAAATTACAATATTATGAAAAACTTTTCCATTCTTTTGTAGTCTTCACATATTTACAATGATTCTTGAAGATAAAATAAATTTGAAATTTACGATGGGTTCTCAGCCGATGGTTTTGCCTTTTATTTTGAAAACATTGTTCGCAGACCCACGAGGATATGTTTGCCCCCGCTTTGCAGCGATATCGCTTATCAGCTGTTCTTTGGATCCTCCAAATGACGTCATCATTGCCAAACACTCCGGAAGCACTCGAGGATATAGAAAAATTCAGCTGCAGTGGCGATTGAAATAGGCGAACAACTCGGTTTTCTCCATTACGTTGATTCTAGCATCGGGATGAGCTTCCCAATCACCATTAACGCTCCCGCACCGCGGCGGCCGCTCGAGCAGCTGCTGTATTTAAGTTTATTTTTCTATACGCTTCGTTTTAATAGTTATCATATGCATAAGCGTAGTAAGATGAAGGCAACTCGTAAGAAGGCGCTCGTTCGTGGCAACGCTCAGATCAGAGCTGATGATGGCTTCGAAAACACTCTCCGTCAGAACGATGACCGAGCAGATTCACCGGAAGAGCCACACTACGTATATTCTGTACCCTGCATAATCTGAATGCATTTTTGGACCCCGTTGACGACCTGAATTTCTATGCTTATGTATGTAAACACAATTTGTTCAAATAATTTAATTAATAATTGTTAATGGCTAGAAGAGAGCTGAAGTATTTCGTCTTGGTGACTCTCGTCTTGGTACCCCGTTGACGACCTGAATTTCCATGCTTACATATGTGAACATAATTTGTTAAAAAAATCTACTAAACAAATAAAATCGTCTCATCAAATAGTGACGTCTCCATAGAATAAAATAAAAATGAGTTGTGATTTTCAATAAAACTCAACTCAGCGCGGGGGCAGTAGAAAATCGCTCGCTGTTGATATTGGACTTAATGTCAAAGATAATTCCAAATTGTAGGCTTGCTCTACATTCCTTATCCTGGAGCCATTTACCAAAAAACTGCCGGCAGCAGATTAGAAGCGATGTTCTT
This sequence comes from Thecophora atra, assembly GCA_937620795.1. Taxonomy (NCBI): domain Eukaryota; kingdom Metazoa; phylum Arthropoda; class Insecta; order Diptera; family Conopidae; genus Thecophora; species Thecophora atra. Next base: position 86,933,524 of record OW569398.1, read on the forward strand.
GTAGAGAAAAGGCCAATATTTAGACTTGTCCGCGTTTATAGATAGACCTGCTTGAAGGCGCCAAACACAGATGCTTGTTTGATTGTTATTCAGCTCTGCAATAAAATGGACCGAGATATCTGAACATCATCTGGGCACCGTTGAAATTTGCTATCAGAAAGAGAGAAAAGAGATCATTAATAAACTGTGCATCAGAAGGGAACGCAATAGCGCACCATGACCGGTCCATGCTTCTGTTTAGCTAAAGGACGCACGACGTTTTGTTATAATGACAAGCTGGCTGCGATCTGCTCGCGAGATAAGAGCCTATCAGACGGATTACAGCTAGCGAAAAACCATACATTTAGAAAATAACCATGAATCGCAGAATCAGCGGCTTTCGTGGAATCTAAAAGCACAAGGAAAATTACAAGTTTGTCTTCTATAGCAACTCCTTTATACAGTACTATTATAACACGACTGTACCCACGTCGAAAGCCGGATTGCACCTTGAAATAGACGAAATTCCTTGAACAATATTCAGACATCTGCGAGTGCGCAATTGTTACGACGACCTTGGAAATGTATAGACGTATGGTAACAGGCCGAAAGTCACCAAGACGAAATACTTCAGCTCTCTTCTAGCCATTAACAATTATTAATTAAATTATTTGAACAAATTGTGTTTACATACATAAGTATAGAAATTCAGGTCGTCAACGGGAAACAGAAATGCATTGAGAATATTCAGGGTACAGAATATACGTAGTGTGGCTCTTCCGGTGAATCTGCTCGGTCATCGTTCTGACTGAAAGTGTTTTCGTCGTCATCATCAAATTTGATCTGAGCGTTGCACCGAACGAGCGCCTTCTTACGACTTGCCTTCGTCTTACTACGCTTCGAAATAGCACGCTCTGTTGTTGCCCTGGCACGCTTACGGATGGTGCTGTTTTTTCCGGCCATTCTGCATAGGATAACTATTAAAACGAAGCATACAGAAAGAGAAACTTACATACAGCAGCTGCTCGAGCGGCCCCCTCGGGGCGCGAGAGTTAATAGTGATTGGACAGCTCATCCCGATGCTAGAATCAACGTAATGGAGAAAACGGAATTGCTCGCCTCTTTCAATCGTCACTGAAGCTGAATTCTCTATATCCTCGAGTGCTTCCGGAGTATTTTGCAATGATGACGTCATTTAGTGGATTCAAAGTACAGCAGATAAGCGATATCGCTGCAAAGCGGGGGCAAACTTACATCCTCGTCGGTCTGCGCACAATGTTTTCAAAATACAATTCAAAACCATCGGCTGAGAACCCATCGTAAATTTTAATTTATTTTATCTTCAAGAATCATTAGAAATATGTGAAGACTACAAATGAAATGAAAAGTATTGGATGATATGAAAATTTTCTATAGTTTTTATTGTATAATATGAAAATTTTCTATAGATTTTATAAAATCATAGCCTACTTGATGTTAATAAAATTACAACTATGGAAAATTGCTTTTGTAGAGCTGAGTATTTGCACTTGCGCTACGAAAATCACCACGTGCGCGTAAATAGCAACGAAAGTTAGCAACGATTTTTAGGGTGTTTTTTTTGTGGAGGCTGTTTGCGAAGCAAAAATAAGTTGAATTTTTAAAAAATCATTAAGAATAAACCATAAACCGTAGAAAAATTTTTAGTATACAGTTTGAAAGAGAAAATTATTCTATTTTTGATTATTTTAACACAAAAAAATCTACTTAGTCTATAAACCCCACTTTTTTGGTAAATTCGAAAATGAATTTGTGGAAGCCATTACAAAACACCGTTTTTCAGGTTTAAAAAATTTTCTTCCAAAATGGCAAATAAACTTTCTGAAAGAGGATTTTTTTCTTAATTTTTCTATATATCAACCAACTCTCTAGCTAACTTGGTTCCCGAGATATTTTAGATGATGACCTCGCGGGTTCAGCCGCCGGTACTGTGCATCAAAACACTCTGGCGTTCTCAATGAAGTTGTAAATCCCAACTACACCTTCCCAATAAACATTCCAATAGAATAAAAGAATAACCCAAGTTAAATTTCTTTGTAATTTTTAAAAAATTGTAGAAAGAAATTTTCAAAAATCTTCGAAAAATTATTTGACCCTTAAAAAAATGTTCTTTCAAGACTTCATATATTACAACATCATTAAGAATATTTTTCTGCATTTTGGATTTAAAAAGTTTTCCTGCAGCTAACGCCGTTCCCCAGATAATTGATATAAAGTCCTTTTATATTTACGTAACATATCTATCCACTCCGGTGCACGGATTTCATATGACAACAAATATTTCGGAGAAATGCAATTTTTCCAAAAATTTTGATGCATAAAAGAAGTCTGTAGCATTTATAGAGACGCAGAAAATGGAAAATGAAAATTATTTCCTCCATTGTTTACAATTGGATGTGACCACGTGCTTTTCTTGGAAACAGCAATGCGTAAACAAACAGCGTACAGAAAAAATGCAGATTTTGGTAGGTTTTTTTGGAAAAAGGATTCTTTTTTTGAAATGACAGTTGTAAGGACTGAAAAAGGAGTTCATTTCACATCATATAAAGCAAAGACCAGGAAAATCTACAGAAGCGTTTTCATTCTATTCCAGGGCATGTAAGCACACACAGGACGCGTTCGCTTAGAAATTTTTTTACGTGCACGAATATGCACACGGTATTGCCATACTATAATAACTATTTGTGAAAATATAATAAAGTTGAACAAGGTTTTGCAATGACGACTAAAACTAATATGTAATCACAAAATAACTACTACTACATACATATGTATATGGATACGTATATAGTTTCATCTGCAAAAGTATTTGAGACCATGATTTTGAAGTTTTTTGTAAAATAAGATTTAGAAAAGCATATGACAAACTGTAGAAGGATATGATGATTAGATCGCTACAAACGCAAAAGCTGATTTCACAAAGTATAGAAAAATTAAAGAATCTTGGTTCTCTTGTAATCAAAGAAAAGAAAACCTTTCAGCGAACGCTGCCTGCATCGATCACCGTTTCGGCCGCAGACCTTCTCAGCGACGCCAGTCCTTTGAAAAAACATCTCCTCGTTTCGCTTGTGCGAGAAAGAGTGCGTTGTTGTTGATTGTTTACATTCAGCTGTTATAACGATTTGAATGCAGAAACTACCGCCGTTTGGTGGTGCATTTGTTTTAATAGAATAAATATTGGTACTAAAATCTAATTAGTAGCATGTCTCATAGAAAAGTTTACGAGTATTTAAATAGCTGCGCAATATTTTCCTTAAGTAGTAAGGTATGTGGAACTTGTTCTCAAGCGCATCTATGATGTCTACCCACCTTGCGCTGTTGAAAGCGTTCTTGATATCAAGGGTGGCGAGAAGAACAATGCGCCTGGAATGATGATTTCCGCGCTGTGCCTCTGCAACGGTGTTGTTGACTTCCTCTATAGCTCCAAGAGTTGACCTTCCTGGTCTGAAACCATACTGTTTTTTGGAGAGTCCTCCTACAGCTTCGATGGCTGCTTCCAGTCTAGGTTTTAGTAGGCGTTCTAGCAGCTTTCCTGCTGTGTCCAGCATACATAGTGGCCTATATGGAGATGGGAAATCTGTGTTTGCTTTCCCTTTGCTGATAAGGACTAACTTCTGCCTCTTCCATTTCTCTGGGAAATAGCCTTCCAACAGGCAGGCGTTAAACATGTCAAGCAGGGCAGTGGCGCGCGATTTAGCCAACAGTTTAAGAACTTCCCCTGGGATACCGTCCATGCCCGGGGCCTTATTATTCTTTAGCGTGCTGGCGGCTAGATTGAGTTCTTCTTCTGTGAAGGGGGGCAGATCTTCTTGCCTGGTAGTCTCTACTCCAAGTGAGCTTATATCATGCGACGAGAAGAGTGAGTTGACAATACCGGTCATCTCGTTGGCGTCGAGTGTGATTGGCGAAGACCTAGCGCTAATCTTCTTTACTACAAGTTTGTAACCGAGTCCCCAGGGGTCTTTATTTAAGTCCTGACGGAGTTCCTCCCATTTTTCTTTCTTGCTGGCGCGTATAGCGAGCTTTAGGTCTTTCTTTAATTTCTTAAGTTCTTCCCCCTCTGCTGTTGCGGCGTGCGTTCGTCTGGCTCTGGTGTATATTCTTCTGCTATGCATGCATATAGCTCGCAATTGTGAGATTTCGTTCGTCCACCAGTAAGCGCTTTTCCTGTCTCCTCCAGTCTTTAATCGCGACATAGCTTTACTGCAGGCTCTGGTAATGCATCGCATGGTCGTGCTGGGATTACGGAGATATAGACCGCCAAACTTTCAAACTTTAAAGGCTCATATCTCCTAAATGGGGCCGGGGGCGTATTATAATTTTTAGGTAACGCTTCTCTTATAGCATCTCCACTAAAAAGGAACTAGTATTTCCTATACTGGGAATGTCTTGAATGTAGCCAAATAATGTAATGTGTAAGCAATAATTTGTGGCAATTGTGGAAATAAAAGTAGATTTCCAAATAATTATTTGTTTTTTTAAAGTCGTAAAAGTAAATAAAATTTATGAAAAAGAAATAAAATTTATACAAAATACTACAATTTATTATAGGGGCCAGTTTTACAGTGCTCGGTGAAACTTCTTTTAAACGGTGCTCAACTAAACGTCGAATAAAAATTTACTTCGGTTAAATCAAGCAGGAGCTTTACAGTGAACGTTTAACGTAGATATTTTAAACTTATCAAATCTCTAAGTGTCATTTACTCGTTACTATATGACAGCTCTGTCAAATATTTTGTAATGATTCATATAGGATTGTTAAATCATGAATAGTTTTGGATAAATGCAATAAAATAAATTTGATTGTTCAATAAAAGTTGTGCCTTATTGATTCGACGAAATTTGGAAGTGATGTCAAGAAAGTTCTAGAACAAAAATGAATGTTTCATTAATTCGATTGGCATTTTATAAAAATTGAGTAGGCGGTGTTTTTCATAGCCCGAAGTGAAAAACTCAGTTCTAGAAAAACAATTTTGCATAATTGCAAATTTATTAAAATATAGTAGGCTATGATTTTAGAAAATTACAATATTATGAAAAACTTTTCCATTCTTTTGTAGTCTTCACATATTTATAATGATTCTTGAAGATAAAATAAATTGGAAATTTACGATGGGTTCTCAGCCGATGGTTTTGCCTTTTATTTTGAAAACATTGTGCGCAGACCCACGAGGATATGTTTGCCCCCGCTTTGCAGCGATATCGCTTATCTGCTGTTCTTTGGATCCTCCAAATGACGTCATCATTGCCAAACACTCCGGAAGCACTCGAGGATATAGAGAATTCAGCTTCAGTGGCGATTGAAATAGGCGAACAACTCGGTTTTCTCCATTACGTTGATTCTACCATCGGGATGAGCTTCCCGATCACTATTAACGCTCCCGCACCGCGGGGGCCGCTCGAGCAGCTGCTGTATTTAAGTTTATTTTTCTATACGCTTCGTTTTAATAGTTATCCTATGCATAAGCGTAGTAAGATAAATGCAACTCGTAAGAAGGCGCTCGTTCGTGGCAACGCTCAGATCAGAGCTGATGATGGCTTCGAAAACACTCTCCGTCAGAACGATGACCGAGCAGATTCACCGGAAGAGCCACACTACGTATATTCTGTACCCTGCATAATCTGAATGCATTTTTGGACCCCGTTGACGACCTGAATTTCCATGCTTACATATGTGAACATAATTTGTTAAAAAAATCTACTAAATAAATAAAATCGTCTCATCAAATAGTGACGTCTCCATAGAATAAAATAAAAATGAGTTGTGATTGTCAATGAAACTCAACTCAGCGCGGGGGCAGTAGAAAATCGCTCGCTGTTGATATTGGACTTAATGTCAATGATAATTCCAAATTGTAGGCTTGCTCTACATTCCTTATCCTGGAGCCATTTACCAAAAAACTGCCGGCAGCAGATTAGAAGCGATGTTCTTGTAAAGAAAAGGCCAATATTTAGACTTGTCCGCGTTTATAGATAGACCTGCTTGAAGGCGCCAAACACAGATGCTTGTTTGATTGTTATTCAGCTCTGCAATAAAATGGACCGAGATATCTGAACATCATCTGGGCACCTTTGAAATTTGCTATCAGAAAGAGAGAAAAGAGATCATTAATAAACTGTGCATCAGAAGGGAACACAATAGCGCACCATGACCGGTCCATGCTTCTGTTTAGCTAAAAAACGCACGACGTTTTGTTATAATGACAAGCTGGCTGAGATCTGCTCGCGAGATAAGAGCCTATCAGACGGATTACAGCTAGCGAAAAACCATACATTTAGAAAATAACCATGAATCGCAGAATCAGCGGCTTTCGTGGAATCTAAAAGCACAAGGAAAATTACAAGTTTATCTTCTATAGCAACTACTTTATACAGTACTATTATAACACGACTGTACCCACGTCGAAAGCCGGATTGCACCTTGAAATAGACGAAATTCCTTGAACAATATTCAGACATCTGCGAGTGCGCAATTGTTACGACGACCTTGGAAATGTATAGACGTATGGTAACAGGCCGAAAGTCACCAAGACGAAATACTTCAGCTCTCTTCTAGCCATTAACAATTATTAATTAAATTATTTGAACAAATTGTGTTTACATACATAAGCATAGAAATTCAGGTCGTCAACGGGAAACAGAAATGCATTGAGAATATGCAGGGTACAGAATATACGTAGTGTGGCTCTTCCGGTGAATCTGCTCGGTCATCGTTCTGACTGAAAGTGTTTTCGTCGTCATCATCAAATTTGATCTGAGCGTTGCACCGAACGAGCGCCTTCTTACGACTTGCCTTCGTCTTACTACGCTTCGAAATAGCACGCTCTGTTGTTGCCCTGGCACGCTTACGGATGGTGCTGCTTTTTCCGGCCATTCTGCATAGGATAACTATTAAAACGAAGCGTATAGAAAAAGAAACTTACATACAGCAGCTGCTCGAGCGGCCCCCTCGGAGCGCGAGAGTTAATAGTGATTGGACAGCTCATCCCGATGCTAGAGTCAACGTAATGGAGAAAACGGAATTGCTCGCCTCTTTCAATCGCCACTGAAGCTGAATCCTCTATATCCTCGAGTGCTTCCGGAGTATTTTGCAATGATGACGTCATTTAGTGGATTCAAAGTACAGCAGATAAGCGATATCGCTGCAAAGCGGGGGCAAACAAACCCAATTCTGTGCAAATAGTCTTTGGAATATAGACGACCGCAGAGAAGGCGATTGGTAAGCTTAATTTCAAAGGAAGAGAGTCCAAACCGACGGAACCAATGATTTAGTGGAGGAGTTGGAAAGCAACTGTAAAAAACTCCGTAGTTGTTAGCTTGTACGCAGTACTTGTACCTCTCAGACCAGGAGGCAAAGAGAATGTTATACACAGAACGACATGCTTCCTTTATAGTATATTTGAAATCGATGGCGCAACCTTTGTAAGCGGCATGCTTAGCAAAATAATCTGCACGTTCATTAGCTAGGATGCCCACATGAGAGGGGCACCAAAGGATAACTAGATTTTTAATTTGACTGATTGTGATCAAGTTGAAAATTTCAGCAACTATGTGATTATTCGAATTTTGTTGTTGGAGTAGCATACAACTGTTGAAACTGTCAGTAAAAATTATAGCATTTTCGTGCTGGTCCTCAATGATTCTATCAATCGCTTTTTTGATGGCATATAGTTCACCTGTCAGGGAGGAGACATTGCAGTCGATCCTGAAAAGGAAGTTATGATTGTGTGTAATATTACAAACAGAGAGGCCCGTAGAATGTCCAAAAACCGCGGCGTCCGACGCAAAAACCACAAAATTTTTCATGGCGTAGTTGTGGCATACCTCTGCATATGTCTGTTTAATCATTGTTAAAGGAGAGTTTTTCCTAACATTTTTAATGTTTGTAATGATGGTTAACCTGTTAAAGGGATTTGGGGTTTGCAGTGGAATACCCACTTTGTCAAAGATCTCTTGGAACTTAAAGAAAATTGTGTTGTAACTTGACGCAATGCCCGTGGCAAAGTTTAAGGTGTCAAACGAGTCAGGATGATTGACTTTAAGCTTAATCATCTCTTTCGCGGTGAGATACAAGGATCTTTCCTGTGGAGGTAGAATGAGGGATAAGGCATGGACTATATAAGTAGGTGTATTAGGGGTCAGACCAAGACAGCGTCGAAGAAGGATATTTTGGAAAGCAGTGACCTTTCTGGAGATGTATTGTGGCATATTTGCCATTGAAGACCGGGCATATTCAATTTTGGTAAAAACATACGATTTAAGGAGATTGATCGCTAGTGCTGGATTTAGACCACTTTTAACCGTGGTAAGCATTTTGATAAGATTTACTGATTTTTGAGTGCTGATTAGTGTCTTGTCAAAATGTTCCTTCATTGCAAGGCTATTTTGGATGTGCCTACCAAGAAATATGAAGTTTTTCGCATTGGCTATTATCGTATTGTCTAGGGTAATGATAGGTTTTTTCCTAGGTCCTTTTGCCATATATATTATTCTGGATTTTTGGAAGTTTAGATGCAAATTGAGTTTTTTTAGGATCATGTTGAAACTGTGAAGTTTCATATTAAGGTTGTGAACCGCAGAATCAAAGTCCAAATTGGACGAAATTATGACAAAATCATCGGCATATTGAAATACATGTGTGTGCAGGTCTTGAATCGAGTGTAAGTTTTTAGTGTATAGGTTGAAGAGAGTCGGACTTAGACAACTACCTTGCGGAAGGCCATTTTGAATGGTGATACTTTCATTGCCTAGGACTAAGACTCTTTTACAAAGAAAGTTATGAATCCAGTTCTTTAAGGTTATGGGACAATTGGCCTTACCTAGGATGGAGTCAAGCACGTCAATTCTTACACAGTCATAGGCATTAGAAATGTCTAACGTTGCCACAATCACTTTTAGCTTATTACTTTTGGCACTCGCAATATGATGGATAATTTGATTTAAACATATATTCGTGGAGAAGGATTTCCGATAGGCAAAAGAGCGAATTGGTAAGATTTTTTGAGAGTCGAAGAAAGACATAAGTCTAGCTTTCATCATTAGATTAATTGACTTTAAAAACACAGATATTAAGGCTATTGGTCTAAAGCTAGTATAGACATCCGGGTTCCTGCCTACTTTAAGGATAGGCACTACCTTAATTTTACGCCACTCATCCGGAATACTACCTAAGATCCACTGAGAATTGAGCATCCTAAGAACATTTAATTGAGAAGACTGTGGAAGTGCTCGTATCATTTCGTAGGTGACGGCATCCACACCAGCTGCCGAAGGTTTGCTTTTTTGTTTAAGGACAGTTAGAAATTCTTGAAGGGTGAAAGGTATGGGCTTTTCAGACGGTGTGGTGGCAACAGAGCAGGAAACAAATCCCTCATGAACATGTGATCTCAGATGATTCAATAAAAGACTGTTGTTAACATTATCCCAACGTTGGTACCCTTGTTGGCTTAAAAACTTTTGCATCGGTTAGCGAAACTGTACAAATGAGAGATATTAGGATTTTGAGAAAAAAAGGCTATTCTACCATTAAAATACTCTTTTTTTGACCGCTTGACAGCTAAGGTCCATTCTTTTGTTAACTCAATGAGTCTGGAAATGTCATCAAATGATTTAGTTCTGTTGTATTTCTTTTGACATGCTATTCTCTTCCTGAAAAGCCTTGCCAAGTCAGCATTCCACCATGGTTTCGGTGCAAAGAAGGAGTCCGCAGGGACCACGGAAGTGGCCTCCGAACGCAGTCGTCGAAAATCATTGTTTATGTCCACTAAGGAAGAGCTCAAACTAAGATCATTTAGAGACTTAATGAGTTTCTTCTTGGAGAGAAAAGTTTTAGGAGGAATAGGTACATTGTTAATTTTGATCAATACAGGGAAATGATGACTGCCTCCAATGGTGTAGTCTAAAGATTGCCAAGTAAGATCCAGATTTGAATTCGTGAAGGATAAATCCAAAACAGAATTGTGGCTTGGGTCAGATAAAGATTTTCTAAAAGTTGGCTGTCCATTGTTTAGAATGCGAAAACTTGTTGGTGTAAAAGTGGAAAGAAGTAGCTTACCCCTAGCAGAATCTAATGTATCTCCATATGCCTGAAGTCTCGCATTAAAATCTCCACAAATAAATGAATTCGGAAAAGGTTCTAAGTAATTAAGAAGTTTGTTAAGTTCTTTCGAAAGGTGGTTGATCCTTATACTATGAGGAAAGTAAACAGAAGCAATGGTCAGATTTGGTTTTAAATTTAAAGTTTGCGCAACTATAATGTCAAGATCGGTTCCAAAAGGTAACTTCTTAAAAGAACCTGTTTTGTTGAAAGCTAAGGCTACACCCCTATAATTGTCCATTCTTTTTTTGCATATAAAGTTATAGTTGTTCAAGGAAGTATCAAGTGTAGAAAGATGTGGGTTGAAAATCTCTGATAGGATTGCCACATAAATGTTATTGCGATTTAGAAAAGTCTCAAGGATATCCTTGTTGGCATTTAAGCTTTGAACATTATATTGGACTATATTGGTCATCATTGGTGATATAAAAAAGACGAATGAAACTATAGTTCCTCTTCATCTAACTGAACAACACCACCACTTATTTTTTGACAGTCATTCCTGATTGAAAAAAAGAGATAGAAGTTGTTTGATTTTTACAAAAATTTCCTGGTCCATAGCAGATAAGCTTTGAGAAGAACTATTGTGCGCCAAGCAGGACGTCAGAAAAAGGTTAAAATCGTGAAAAGATTTCTCCATGTCTAGTGGAGAGAACCGACTAATTTGTGTGATACCAGAGCTTGGTGAAGAGTTAGTACTCAGGGATGTTCCAGTTTCTGGAGAGAAATCATTTGCGAATTTGTTGCAATCCTGAACACTGTCGGCCCACCTCTTCATAACTTTGGATGCTTTTGAGGCCTCGGCCTCTCTAGTGCCCGCTGGCCTTTTTTGTTTGGCTATATTGGCGTAAGGGTAAAGCGCATGCATATAGTTAGCTGCAGTTTGGTGATTAGCAACACCACTCACATTTTCCCTTTTTTCTGGCAACGTTGGAAAATTCGAAGGACTATCCAAATCCGCAAGACTTGCAAACCTATTTCCAAAGGCACCGGAATATTTAACTTTAGCCTCCCTTAACGTGAGGTTTTCCATGTGCATAACCTTTTTCAAAGTGTACGCCTCCTTACGAGCTGGGCAGTCCCTATATTTGGGTGGATGTTGTCCTTTACAATTAGGACATTTAATAGGTAGACAGACAGAAGTTTGTTCATGGGTTTGGAAGCATTTTTTGCATAAGACCTTACTCTGTTTACATTGCTGCGCATGGTGATTAAAACGGTAACAGTTAAAGCACTGCGAGAAAGGAACGAAAAGCTTGACGTCTACTTTAATGTGATTAAATAAAATTACCTGCTTTGGAATTTGGAGGCTCTTGAACACAATTTTTATACTCTTCGTGGGCTCTTTGAGTCCCGTGTCTGTATTTATTCTGTGGATCCTATAAACACGTTGAATGGGTGTCGCAGAAGAGACGTTAGACGCAAATTCTTCATCAGAAATGTCGACCGGTATGTCAGACACTATGCCAGTTTTGCTCATGAAATGCGGGAAAATTTTGGCTTCATAGCCAGCCTCATTGAGGACTTTATTCTCTGTAAGGAGATTTGCTGAATCAGCCTTTCCAAAAACTATTTTTGCACGATTAAAGCCAACTTTAGAAATTTCTATAATGTTTGATATGTTTTGTTTAGAAAGAAGCTTACCAAGAGCTATAACATTTATAGCTTTTCGGTCGCTGCCTGAGATGGTGTCAACATACACGATAAAAGGAATTTTTGACGAAGCGTCATACACACATTTCTCAAAATTTTTGACAAAAGCTGGAACATTTACTGCATCTGGACTTGGAGCTGCAGGGGACAGCGTCCCCTCAGCACTCGTCCTGCGCTTCTCCACCACCTTAATGTAGCAAAACGTTCAAATCCAAGGACAGACAATATTAAAAAGATAATGGAACCACACCGTTGTCGAGGAAAACAAAAACACCAAATACACCTGTTGTTGGTAGATAAACCTCGTTAAACACTTATTTTAAAGTTCTCCAGTAAATTTTAAGGAAAAACACACAATGATTAAAAACGATTAAAAACGAAAAAGTAAAAAAGAATGGCTCCCACCAGACACAAGGTAAAAAAACACAACCACGCTGGACAAAAAACAAAACGGAAGTGTCGATTGGCACTTTATAAAAATTGAGTAGGCGGTGTTTTTCATAGCCCGAAGTGAAAAAACTCAGTTCTAGAAAAACAATTTTGCATAATTGCAAATTTATTAAAATAGAGTAGGCTATGATTTTAGAAAATTACAATATTATGAAAAACTTTTCCATTCTTTTGTAGTCTTCACATATTTATAATGATTCTTGAAGATAAAATAAATTGGAAATTTACGATGGTTTCTCAGCCGATGGTTTTGCCTTTTATTTTGAAAACATTGTTCGCAGACCCACGAGGATATGTTTGCCCCCGCTTTGCAGCGATATCGCTTATCAGCTGTTCTTTGGATCCTCCAAATGACGTCATCATTGCCAAACACTCCGGAAGCACTCGAGGATATAGAAAAATTCAGCTGCAGTGGCGATTGAAATAGGCGAACAACTCGGTTTTCTCCATTACGTTGATTCTAGCATCGGGATGAGCTTCCCAATCACTATTAACGCTCCCGCACCGCGGGGGCCGCTCGAGCAGCTGCTGTATTTAAGTTTATTTTTCTATACGCTTCGTTTTAATAGTTATCATATGCATAAGCGTAGTAAGATGAAGGCAACTCGTAAGAAGGCGCTCGTTCGTGGCAACGCTCAGATCAGAGCTGATGATGGCTTCGAAAACACTCTCCGCTAGAAAGATGACTGAGTAGATTCACCGGAGGAGCCACACTACGTATACTCTGTACCCTGCATAATCTGAATGCATTTCTGGACCCCGTTGACGACCTGAATTTCCATGCTTACATATGTGAACATAATTTGTTAAAAAAATCTACTAAACAAATAAAATCGTCTCATCAAATAGTGACGTCCCCATAGAATAAAATAAAAATGAGTTGTGATTGTCAATAAAACTCAACTCAGCGCGGGGGCAGTAGAAAAAAGCGCGCTGTTGATATTGGACTTAATGTCAATGATAATTCCAAATTGTAGGCTTGCTCTACATTCCTTATCCTGGAGCCATTAACCAAAAAACTGTCCGTGTCCGCGTTTATAGATAGACCTGCTTGAAGGCGCCAAACACAGATGCTTGTTTGATTGTTATTCAGCTCTGCAATAAAATGGACCGAGATATCTGAACATCATCTGGGCACCTTTGAAATATGCTATCAGAAAGAGAGAAAAGAGATCATTAATAAACTGTGCATCAGAAGGGAACGCAATAGCGCACCATGACCGGTCCATGCTTCTGTTTAGCTAAAGGACGCACGACGTTTTGTTATAATGACAAGCTGGCCGAGATCTGCTCGCGAGATAAGAGCCTATCAGACGGATTACAGCTAGCGAAAAACCATACATTTAGAAAATAACCATGAATCGCAGAATCAGCGGCTTTCGTGGAATCTAAAAGCACAAGGAAAATTACAAGTTTACCTTCTATAGCAACTACTTTATACAGTACTATTATAACACGACTGTACCCACGTCGAAAGCCGGATTGCAGCTTGAAATAGTTGAAATTCCGTGTACAATATTCAGACATCTGCGAGTGCGCAATTGTTACGACGACCTTGGAAATGTATAGACGTATGGTAACAGGCCGAAAGTCACCAAGACGAAATACTTCAGCTCTCTTCTAGCCATCAACAATTATTAATTAAATTATTTGAACAAATTGTGTTTACATACATAAGTATAGAAATTCAGGTCGTCAACGGGAAACAGAAATGCATTGAGAATATTCAGGGTACAGAATATACGTAGTGTGGCTCTTCCGGTGAATCTGCTCGGTCATCGTTCTGACTGAAAGTGTTTTCGTCGTCATCATCAAATTTGATCTGAGCGTTGCCCCAAACGAGCGCCTTCTTACGACTTGCCTTCGTATTACTACGCTTCGAAATAGCACGCTCTGTTGTTGCCCTGGCACGCTTACGGATGGTGCTGTTTTTTCCGGCCATTCTGCATAGGATAACTATTAAAACGAAGCATACAGAAAGAGAAACTTACATACAGCAGCTGCTCGAGCGGCCCCCTCGGGGCGCGAGAGTTAATAGTGATTGGACAGCTCATCCCGATGCAAGAATCAACGTAATGGAGAAAACGGAATTGCTCGCCTCTTTCAATCGCCACTGAAGCTGAATTCTCTATATCCTCGAGTGCTTCCGGAGTATTTTGCAATGATGACGTCATTTAGTGGATTCAAAGTACAGCAGATAAGCGATATCGCTGCAAAGCGGGGCAAACTTACATCCTCGTCGGTCTGCGCACAATGTTTTCAAAATACAATTCAAAACCATCGGCTGAGAACCCATCGTAAATTTTAATTTATTTTATCTTCAAGAATCATTAGAAATATGTGAAGACTACAAATGAAATGAAAAGTATTGGATGATATGAAAATTTTCTATAGTTTTTATTGTATAATATGAAAATTTTCTATAGATTTTATAAAATCATAGCCTACTTGATTTTAATAAAATTGCAACTATGGAAAATTGTTTTTGTAGAGCTGAGTATTTGCACTTGCGCTACGAAAATCACCACGTGCGCGTAAATAGCAACGAAAGTTAGCAACGATTTTTAGGGTGTTTTTTTTGTGGAAAATCATTAAAAATAAACCATAAACCGTAGAAAAATTTTTAGTATACAGTTTGAAAGAGAAAATTATTCTATTTTTGATTATGTTAACACAAAAAAATCTACTTACTCTATAAACCCCACTTTTTTGGTAAATTCCAAAATGAATTTGTGAAAGCAATTACAAAACACCGTTTTTCAGGTTAAATCGGTTAAAAGATTTTCTTCCAAAATGGCAAATAAACTTTCTGAAAGAGGATTTTTTTCTTAATTTTTCCATATATCAACCAACTCTCTAGCTAACTTGGTTCCCGAGATATTTTAGATGATGACCTCGCGGGTTCAGCCGCCGGTACTGTGCATCAAAACACTCTGGCGTTCTCAATGAAGTTGTAAATCCCAACTACACATTCCCATTAAACATTCCAATACAATAAAAGAATAACCCAAGTTAAATTTCTTTGTAATTTTTAAAAAATTGTAGAAAGAAATTTTCAAAAATCTTCGAAAAATTATTTGACCCTTAAAAAAAATTTTCTTGCAAGACTTCATATATTACAACATTATTAAGAATATTTTTCTGCAATTTTGGATTTAAAAAGTTTTCCTGCAGCTAACGCCGTTCCCCAGATAATTGATATAAAGGCCTTTTATATTTACGTAACATATCTATCCACTCCGGTGCACGGATTTCATATGACAACAAATATTGCGGAGAAATGCAATTTTTCCAAAAATTTTGATGCATAAACGAAGTCTGTAGCATTTATAGAGACGCAGAAAATGGAAAAGGAAAATTATTTCCTCCATTGTTTACAATTGGATGTGACCACGTGCTTTTCTTGGAAACAGCAATGCGTAAACAAACAGCGTACAGAAAAAATGCAGATTTTGGTAGGTTTTTTTGGAAAAAGGATTCTTTTTTTGAAATGACAGTTGTAAGGACTGAAAAAGGAGTTCATTCCATATCATATAAAGCAAAGACCAGGAAAAATCTACTGAAGCGTTTTCATTCTATTCCAGGGCATGTAAGCGCACACTCACGTGCGCACGCGGTCGACTCATGAGTAAGGACGCGGACGCGTGTGCGTGGAAATTTTTTAGCGCTGGCGCACGCGGTTGCGTGCGCTTTAAAATTTTTTTAGCGCACGCATCCTGTGCGTTTAGCGCACGCAAGGTGAGTAGCGCACAGGATGCGCTTGGAAATTTTTTTAGCGCACGCGCACGCGGTTGTGTGCGCTTCAAATTTTTTTTAACGGACGCGTCCTGTACGCTACTCACCTTACGTGCGCTAAGCGCACAGGACGCGTTCGCTTAGAAATTTTTTTTACGTGCACGAATACGCATACGGTATTGCCATACTATAATAACTATTTGTGAAAATATAATAAAGTTGAACAAGGTTTTGCAATGACTACTAAGACTAATATGTAATCACAAAATAACTACTACTACATATGTATATGGATACGTATATAGTTTCATCTGCAAAAGTATTTGAGACCATGATTTTGAAGTTTTTTGTAAAATAAGATTTAGAAAAGCATATGACAAACTGTAGAAGGATATGATGATTAGATCGCTACAAACGCAAAAGCTGATTTCACAAAGTATAGAAAAATTAAAGAATCTTGGTTCTCTTGTAATCAAAGAAAAGAAAACCTTTCAGCGAACGCTGCCTGCATCGATCACCGTTTCGGCCGCAGACCTTCTCAGCGACGCCAGTCCTTTGAAAAAACATCTCCTCGTTTCGCTTGTGCGAGAAAGAGTGCGTTGTTGTTGATTGTTTACATTCAGCTGTTATAACGATTTGAATGCAGAAACTACCGCCGTTTGGTGGTGCATTTGTTTTAATAGAATAAATATTGGTACTAAAATCTAATTAGTAGCATGAAAAAAAGTTAGTTACCTCTCAGACGGTAGCACCGATTTTGATGCGGTTTTCGCCATTCTCCTTACAAGTGTTTCTATTATTCATGCTTGTACAAAATATTTCAAAATTTCGTTAGTGAACGTTTAACGTAGATATTTTAAACTTATCAAATCTCTAAGTGTCATTTACTCGTTACTATATGACAGCTCTGTCAAATATTTTGTCCATATTGACACTTTCTCAAAAATTTATTTGGAAAATTATTATTTTTAAAATTTTTATTTTTTGAATTTTTGTCTTTATCTCAAAAAAAAAATTTAAAATGGATTGGTCAACTTCCGCAAACCCTTGCAAGTCTCTTTGGAGTGCATCGTCATTTATTCTTATCCTTAAACAGGAATGCGATTAATGACGACAGTGATTACGTCGTGCTTATTCGCAAATTCGTTAATAGCTGCGTTCTTGATCTGGATAAAAATAGCCTCGGCAACATTAGGGGCAATTTACATCAATGAGTCTTAACGGGAGTCACTTCATTTTCAACACCTATTCATTTTGTCGCTCAACTGATATTTTACACTGAGGGGTCTCGACTCTTTAGGCGGTTTTCACACCAATGAGACAGAGACAAAGAGACAGTTCGTGTTCATTTTTGACTCTTGTGGCATTTACATTGAAGAGACTAAAGTCTTAAAGCTTTTTGCTACTTTACTGCTGGGGAGTATTGCCGTTCTGTCATTGTTACAAATAAAATCGTACTAAATCGAAGCCGACAATTTTTTCAACAGTTTCAATTTTAATTGCAATTATGGAATCAAATAGGTTATTAAGAAGAAATTCCATAAACCAATTTATAACCTTCGCTTATATTGTAAATTAAATAATGTTTGGTTTTTTATTAAACAATATTTAATTACGTTTATGATTTTCCGACTTCCGATAATAATTAGGACAGCGACAACAAAAAACAGAAACAACAAAAAACTGCTAAAAACTACACAAGGTATACTTTAATCTAATAGCGCAGCCATGCACTTCTATTGTACAAAGTAGTAAAATTTAGTCCGAATTTCACAAAAGGGACTAAATTCCACTCCAAAGCTTAATACACTTTTACTGTATTGGTGCGACAACACTTTTGTCTCTTTGTCTCACGGAATGCCGTGAGACAAAAATGAACCAAAGAGACAAATTCATCCGCTTGTTCTTCTTACAATTTTATTAGCAAAACAAGAACAAAATTTTGTCTCTTTGTCTCTGTCTCATTGGTGTGAAAACCGCCTTAGATTTTTTACTACTTTATTGCTTGTCGGTATTGCCGTTGTCGTATTGGTACACGTGAAATAGTACGAAATGTTATACCGTGATTCAGAAAGTCTTTATTTAAAGTCTACAGCAGAGTCGTTAACCACTTAAAATCCACTATCACAAAGTCTATAGGTGAGAATAGACTTACGTCGTAACAACTCCTTCGTAACGTTGTTTGCTCAGCCATTGTTTTTGTTATGAAGATTTTGGTGTTGCCATGGTAACAGAATTAAGAAATTTGTTTGTTTTGTTTTTCTATTGTATTTTTCCCTTAATGTGGTGCAAAATATAACAAGAATTTTTATTCCTTTTACAAACCTTGCAACGCTGAAAGTTGGAAAAAAATATATTCTACAAATAAATCGTGAAATTCGTGATATTGTCGAATCAAAGAATTTTCAGTGAAAGTGATATCATACAAGAGTTTTTCGAAATGTTTTCCTTGGTGGCCTTCTATTTTTACGACATACAGCCAATTCATTGCTAGCTAAGAAATCATTCATCTGTTTTGCATTTAAGAGCAATAATTTAGGACATTCCGAAACCTGAAGGGTTTAAATCAACAAATAGTTTTTTGATTTTAAGTTCGACTTCGTTTTCACTTACTTCTTCAAAGACATCACAGATGTAATTCTTGCAGTCTTGCAAAAGTTCTTCTAGGTTTAATTGCTCCGCAAAAAAAAAACACGTCCAAACAATTGGATGGCTTTAAATGTCGCTGAAGGAACGCGCAACAGCCTTTGGTGATTTCATTAAACTGCAAGTAATTCGCAGTAATAATTATGGACTCTACTGTGTCTCTCCGCAACTCGAGGCTTCCTGTGTAACAATACTTGACTATAATTTCCAGTGAGTCGCCATCCACTTCCTTAAGAATGATTTCTCGTTCCTGGGACTCTCGCATCGGCCCGCTAAGCAGGGCAGAAAAGTAATGACATGATGCAATAAGAACCAAACGATGTGCTGAAATACTGGAGAGGGAAACCTTGACGTAAACCAGAGTGAACATTGAAGAACTTTTTTACCGTTTGCCAGAGCTACCTGCTAGGAGCTCCACGTCAAAAAGATCCTCACGATCCCTTAGACGCGTTAGAAGGCTTCCGCAGTGTATTGCACTCCGGAAAATTTCCGGTTTATCAGTAGTTGTCGCAAAACCACATTCCGAAGATTTTTGAATGGTCTTCATTTACGATAGCAATATAGAAAAGTCAGGAGCAGAGATGATACGCGGAAAACTAACCCTAAATAAATTAAAATTGGGCAGAACTAAAATAATTGTCACAGAAAGCAAACTACACATCAGCGATTGCATGCAGGAAATGGTAGAAAGGAAGGTAGAGTTGCCAGTCATTGCACGAAAAACGAAGTTATAATCTCTGGTACTACCCTATACTCCCCACAGTTGAAATTGTTAATCCCACGTAGAAATGATTTTCGTAGTATTTCATAATTTCAATAATTTAAAAGAGATAAGAACTAAATACACAAAAAAGGGATTTGTTTATATCATGTGTACACTTTCGCACCAAAAACATATGTAGTGACTTCAGTATGCTAACTGTAAAGTAGTATAGTATAGTTTATAGGAAGAGTGGATAAATTTCGCTGATATCTTTCTTTCTGTGTGTGAAATAAATTTTGTTTTTATTATTTTAATTTCATTTCTATGTTGAATTCTCTTAAATATTTTTGCATCCAAGACTTGAACGTTTTTCAATAACTCAAGGAACACCTTCTCTTTAAGTAGTTAAGAAGTTAAATAGTGGCGCCCGGAACTGAAAGCAATAATAGAGGCTATAGGTAGATTGTTGTTTCGTGACAAATCCTCTCAGTCACATCGAAGGAAATAAAATTTTTTTAAAACAATTATTGTTAAAAATAAAGTTTTCTACAAAAGTTGTGCAAATATGCAAAATCGACCCTACAGTACCAGGGATCGTAAATGCTCGCTCTTTTCGGCTTATTTCAGCTCCGGCTCGCTCACAAGAGCCGTTGCTCACGTGAGCCCGAGCCGTCGCTCTCAAATTTTCTGGCTCCGGCTCGCGAGGCGTCTCATTAAATGGCGAGCCAATGAGCTGCTGACTCTGAGCTGATAAGAATTTTACTGAGCAGCTCTGAGCTCTGAGACGGTGAGACGAGAGCTGCTCTGAGCCGAGACGATCGGTTCGGGCTCAGAGCCGAAAAGAGCCGCTCTGAGCAGCTCTGAAGTGACTGTCGATCGTTCTGCAGTAATTTTGTAAGACGTGATCATTAATCTCCTTATAAATGTCTTTGATATAATGAATGAAATAGTAAGCAAAGAAGTCTACCTTTAATCTTTATTTTAAAAGTATGTAGGTTTTGAGAAATAAAATCAACTGTAAAATTTCAATTGTATACTCCGGCGTAGTACGAAGTAAAGATTTTTTTGTTTTAGTGATCACACAGCACACGCCGCGCTGCGTGTCTGCATCAACATCTCCAGCGTAACCCTTAACGGTGGCAGGTACAGCGGCGACAATGTTCTGGAACAACAACAACAACAACACATTCTTTCGCTTGTGCGTAGACGAGTGCTTTGCTTTCTTGTTTACGTTTGACTAAAATAAAGGATTTAAATTAGAAAGTCTGATGCATTGAGTTAGATAGAAACGTTATTATTATACCCTACATCCGAAGGAATGAGGGTATATTCACTTTGTGCTTCCGTGTGTAACGCATTAAAGGAGGCGTGGCAGGTATGGAAAAGTATATATATTCTTGATCAGTGTCACCTCCTGAGTCGATTTAGCCATGTCCGTAGTCTGTATGTCTGTCTGTCTGTCTGTGGAAATCACGATTACAGGAGAACGAATGAAGCTATCGCGATGAAATTTTGCACGTATATTCTTTGTCATCCGAAACTCTGTGGGATTGAAAATGGGATAAATCGGTGCAGCGCCACGCCTACTTTTTTAACAAATACTGATTCTTTTAACAATATTTCAACTAGTAGACTTAGTTTTGAGCTTCAATTTTGTTTCCGAATACATCGGTACAGGTAGATTAAATTTTTAAAAAAATTGGGCGTGTCCGCCCACGAACATATGACATTGATATAAACCGCAATTCCAGAATAACGGTTGGAAGAATTGACTTGAAATTCGGTACGAATATTCTCTGCCATCATAGATAACTCTGTATTGAAAATGGTGAAAATCGGCGGGATGTAGGGTATATAAGCTTCGGTCTGACCGAAGGTACCCTTACTAGTTGCTATTAAAATCGAATTAATCGCATGTCATTCTTAACTTAGTTAACTCTTAAACGGCTGCACCGATTTTGATGCGGTTTACACCATTATGACCGAATTCATTTCTATTGTACGTATTTGCAACAATGTAGT
This sequence comes from Thecophora atra, assembly GCA_937620795.1. NCBI lineage: Eukaryota > Metazoa > Arthropoda > Insecta > Diptera > Conopidae > Thecophora > Thecophora atra. The sequence continues at coordinate 86,954,847 of OW569398.1, forward strand.
TGATAATTTTTTACTAAAATTTGGTATGCTTATACAACTACTCGCAATTTACACGCATTTTTTTTAAAAGATGTCGAAACAACACGATCAAAAACGCGGCGCCGAATCTCTTTTTCTACACGATTTTTTTACACCATTATTTTTGCACGTGTCATCAATGGATCGCTTTAATCATGTAAAACACGACTTGGGTGTACATTCAATAAATAGCATGAACATTATTTTTTAGTATTTCGCGCCGCTAGTTCGCAGAAAGCTGAAACTTCTCCACTGACCAATCATAGGACGTTGGCTATGACTCGCTATCGCAGGATTCGATGGCGACAGGTAAACACACTCATTGCTAAGAGCACACATTGTATTTTAACAGAGAAACGGCGAACGGTAATGATTTTATTGCTCTTTTTTTCTTCTGATTTTTCTGTTCTGGTATATTGCTTTTTTTTGCTCTTTTGTTGTTATAATGTGGGATATCTACGAGTACAAATACGCAAGCAACAGTTTAAACAGAAAATGTATTTTCGAATGTCAGGTAAGTGCAAAATGGATTTTTACCTTGAAATTGTTTTGCAACAAACTCATAAAGAATGCATATTGCTCTCCTTTAAATATATGTATTTTGAACAAACCCTTTGCTAAATCCCTTGTCCACATATTGAGACATATTTTTGGAGATTGTATAAATAAACTGAATTTTTAATACGAAATCTTCTTCGAAAATCGTGTAGAAAAAGTCATTATATCAAAGACATTTATAAGGAGATTAATGATCACGTCTTACAAAATTACTGCAGAACGATCAACAGTCACTTCAGAGCTGCTCAGAGCGGCTCTTTTCGGCTCTGAGCCCGAGCCGATCGTCTCGGCTCAGAGCAGCTCTCGTCTCATCGGCTCACAGCTCCCGTCTCACGGCTCACAGCTCAGAGCTGCTCGCAAGAGGTCTCATCTCATCGGCTCACAGCTCAGAGCAACTCTCGTCTCACCGTCTCAGAGCTCAGAGCTGCTCAGTAAAATTCTTATCAGCTCAGAGCCAGCAGCTCACTGGCTCGCCATTTAATGAGACGCCTCGCGAGCCGGAGCCAGAAAATTTGAGAGTGACGGCTCGGGCTCGTTCGGGCTCACGTGAGCAACGGCTCTTGTGAGCGAGCCGGAGCCCTGATATTTTTTTCTGTGGCTCATGCTCATGAGCGTGAGCGAGCCGGAGGGAGCATTTACGAACCCTGTATGTGAGTGCCAGCTTCTGAGCAACACAGAGAAAAAGTTGAGATCGGCGCACGACAACACCGTGCTTCGTGCTCAATGATCGTCTCCAGCACGAAGAGATGTGCTGGAGGTTCGGCTCTTACACGGTGCTTATCAATTTGTGTTATTGTCCAGCAGTTGTGCTGTATGATAAGTGCTTCCGCATGGTGTTTCGAGGAATTGTGAATGTGTTTTTATGTGCTCACATTTCTGAACCCTGATTGGCGGGGACCTAGCGCTAATCTTCTTCACTACAAGTTTGTAACCGAGTCCCCAGGGGTCTTTATTTAAGTCCTGACGGAGTTCCTCCCATTTTTCTTTCTTGCTGGCGCGTATAGCGAGCTTTAGGTCTTTCTTTAATTTCTTAAGTTCTTCCCCCTCTGCTGTTGCAGCGTGCGTTCGTCTGGCTCTTGTGTAAATTCTTCTGCTATGCATGCATATAGCTCGCAATTGTGAGATTTCGTTCGTCCACCAGTAAGCGCTTTTCCTGTCTCCTCCAGTCTTTAATCGCGACATAGCTTTACTGCAGGCTCTGGTAATGCATCGCATGGTCGTGCTGGGATTACGGAGATATAGACCGCCAAACTTTCAAACTTTAAAGGCTCATATCTCCTAAATGGGGCCGGGGGCGTATTATAATTTTTAGGTAACGCTTCTCTTATAGCATCTCCACTAAAAAGGAACTAGTATTTCCTATACTGGGAATGTCTTGAATGTAGCCAAATAATGTAATGTGTAAGCAATAATTTGTGGCAATTGTGGAAATAAAAGTAGATTTCCAACTACTTATTTGTTTTTTTAAAGTCGTAAAAGTAAATAAAATTTATGAAAAAGAAATAAAATTTATACAAAATACTAAAATTTATTATAGGGGCCAGTTTTACAGTGCTCGGTGAAACTTCTTTTAAACGGTGCTCAACTAAACGTCGAATAAAAATTTACTTCGGTTAAATCAAGCAGGAGCTTTACAGTGAACGTTTAACGTAGATATTTTAAACTTATCAAATCTCTAAGTGTCATTTACTCGTTACTATATGACAGCTCTGTCAAATATTTTGTCCATATTGACACTTTCTCAAAAAATTTATTTGGAAAATTATTATTTTTAAAATTTTTATTTTTTGAATTTTTGTCTCTATCTAAAAAAAAAATTTAAAATGGATTGGTCGACTTTCGCAAACCCTTGCAAGTTTCCTTGGAGTGCATCGTCATTTATTCTTATCCTTAAACAGGAATGCGATTAATGACCACAGTGATTACGACGTGCTTATTCGTAAATTCGTTAATAGCAGCGTTCTTGATCTGGATAAAAATGGCCTCGGCAACATTAGTAATATCAGCATTTCCAGTATTACTCAAAATTATTAACTTAACGCGAGTTAAGTTACATTGGTGTCTTCTTCCGCGTTTTCCAGTTCTATTTGCCTTTCGATTCGTGATGGTAAGAGAGACGAAAGATGGAAAATGATGATAGGTGCAGCAAATAGCAAAAGAAATAATGATTCATATAGGATTGTTCAATCATGAATAGTTTTGGATAAATGCAATAAAAATAAATTTGATTGTTCAATAAAAGTTGTGCCTTATTGATTCGACGAAATAAGGAAGTGATGTCAAGAAAGTTCTAGAACAAAAATGAATGTTCCATTTATTCGATTGGCATTTTATAAAAATTGAGTAGGCGGTGTTTTTCATAGCCCGAAGTGAAAAAACTCAGTTCTAGAAAAACAATTTTGCATAATTGCAAATTTATTAAAATAGAGTAGGCTATGATTTTAGAAAATTACAATATTATGAAAAACTTTTCCATTCTTTTGTAGTCTTCACATATTTATAATGATTCTTGAAGATAAAATAAATTGGAAATTTACGATGGGTTCTCAGCCGATGGTTTTGCCTTTTATTTTGAAAACATTGTTCGCAGACCCACGAGGATATGTTTGCCCCCGCTTTGCAGCGATATCGCTTATCAGCTGTTCTTTGGATCCTCCAAATGACGTCATCATTGCCAAACACTCCGGAAGCACTCGAGGATATAGAAAAATTCAGCTGCAGTGGCGATTGAAATAGGCGAACAACTCGGTTTTCTCCATTACGTTGATTCTAGCATCGGGATGAGCTTCCCAATCACCATAAACGCTCCCGCACCGCAAGGGGCCGCTCGAGCAGCTGCTGTATTTAAGTTTATTTTTCTATACGCTTCGTTTTAATAGTTCTCCTATGCATAAGCGTAGTAAGATGAAGGCAACTCGTAAGAAGGCGCTCGTTCGTGGCAACGCTCAGATCAGAGCTGATGATGGCTTCGAAAACACTTTCCGTCAGAACGATGGCCGAGTAGCTTCACCGGAAGAGCCACACTACGTATATTCTGTACCCTGCATAATCTGAATGCATTTCTGGACCCCGTTGACGACCTGAATTTCCATGGGGGCAGTAGAAAATCGCTCGCTGTTGATATTGGACTTAATGTCAATGATAATTCCAAATTGTAGGCTTGCTCTACATTCCTTATCCTGGAGCCATTTACCAAAAAACTGGCGGCAGCAGATTAGAAGCGTTCTTGTAGAGAAGAGGCCAATATTTAGACTTGTCCGCGTTTATAGATAGACCTGCTTGATGGCGCCAAACACAGATGCTTGTTTGATTGTTATTCAGCTCTGCAATAAAATGGACCGAGATATCTGAACATCATTTGGGCACCTTTGAAATTTGCTATCAGAAAGAGAGAAAAGAGATCATTAATAAACTGTGCATCAGAAGGGAACGCAATAGCGCACCATGACCGGTCCATGCTTCTGTTTAGCTAAAGGACGCACGACGTTTTGCTATGACAAGCTGGCTGAGATCTGCTCGCGAGATAAGAGCCTATCAGACGGATTACAGCTAGCGAAAAACCATACATTTAGAAAATAACCATGAATCGCAGAATCAGCGGCTTTCGTGGAATCTAAAAGCACAAGGAAAATTACAAGTTTATCTTCTATAGCAACTACTTTATACAGTACTATTATAACACGACTGTACCCACGTCGAAAGCCGGATTGCAGCTTGAAATAGTTGAAATTCCGTGTACAATATTCAGACATCTGCGAGTGCGCAATTGTTACGACGACCTTGGAAATGTATAGACGTATGGTAACAGGCCGAAAGTCACCAAGACGAAATACTTCAGCTCTCTTCTAGCCATCAACAATTATTAATTAAATTATTTGAACAAATTGTGTTTACATACATAAGCATAGAAATTCAGGTCGTCAACGGGAAACAGAAATGCATTCAGAATATGCAGGGTACAGAATATACGTAGTGTGGCTCTTCCGGTGAATCTGCTCGGTCATCGTTCTGACTGAAAGTGTTTTCGTCGTCATCATCAAATTTGATCTGAGCGTTGCACCGAACGAGCGCCTTCTTACGACTTGCCTTCGTCTTACTACGCTTCGAAATAGCACGCTCTGTTGTTGCCCTGGCACGCTTACGGATGGCGCTGCTTTTTCCGGCCATTCTGCATAGGATAACTATTAAAACGAAGCGTATAGAAAAAGAAACTTACATACAGCAGCTGCTCGAGCGGCCCCCTCGGGGCGCGAGAGTTAATAGTGATTGGACAGCTCATCCCGATGCTAGAATCAACGTAATGGAGAAAACGGAATTGCTCGCCTCTTTCAATCGTCACTGAAGCTGAATTCTCTATATCCTCGAGTGCTTCCGGAGTATTTTGCAATGATGACGTCATTTAGTGGATTCAAAGTACAGCAGATAAGCGATATCGCTGCAAAGCGGGGGCAAACTTACATCCTCGTCGGTCTGCGCACAATGTTTTCAAAATAGAATTCAAAACCATCGGCTGAGAACCCATCGTAAATTTTAATTTATTTTATCTTCAAGAATCATTAGAAATATGTGAAGACTACAAATGAAATGAAAAGTATTGGATGATATGAAAATTTTCTATAGTTTTTATTGTATAATATGAAAATTTTCTATAGATTTTATAAAATCATAGCCTACTTGATTTTAATAAAATTACAACTATGGAAAATTGTTTTTGTAGAGCTGAGTATTTGCACTTGCGCTACGAAAATCACCACGTGCGCGTAAATAGCAACGAAAGTTAGCAACGATTTTTAGGGTGTTTTTTTTGTGGAAAATCATTAAAAATAAACCATAAACCGTAGAAAAATTTTTAGTATACAGTTTGAAAGAGAAAATTATTCTATTTTTGATTATGTTAACACAAAAAAATCTACTTACTCTATAAACCCCACTTTTTTGGTAAATTCCAAAATGAATTTGTGAAAGCCATTACAAAACACCGTTTTTCAGGTTAAATCGGTTAAAACATTTTCTTCCAAAATGGCAAATAAACTTTCTGAAAGAGGATTTTTTTCTTAATTTTTCCACATATCAACCAACTCTCTAGCTAACTTGGTTCCCGAGATATGTTAGATGATGACCTCGCGGGTTCAGCCGCCGGTACTGTGCATCAAAACACTCTGGCGTTCTCAATGAAGTTGTAAATCCCAACTACACATTCCCATTAAACATTCCAATACAATAAAAGAATAACCCAAGTTAAATTTCTTTGTAATTTTTAAAAAATTGTAGAAAGAAATTTTCAAAAATCTTCGAAAAATTATTTGACCCTTAAAAAAATTTTCTTTCAAGACTTTATATATTACAACATTATTAAGAATATTTTTCTGCAATTTTGGATTTAAAAAGTTTTCCTGCAGCTAACGCCGTTACCCAGATAATTGATATAAAGGCCTATTATATTTACGTAACATATCTATCCACTCCGGTGCACGGATTTCATATGACAACAAATATTTCGTAGAAATGCAATTTTTCCAAAAATTTTGATGCATAAACGAAGTCTGTAGCATTTATAGAGACGCAGAAAATGGAAAATGAAAATTATTTCTTCCATTGTTTACAATTGGATGTGACCACGTGCTTTTCTTGGAAACAGCAATGCGTAAACAAACAGCGTACAGAAAAAATGCAGATTTTGGTAGGTTTTTTTAGAAAAAGGATTCTTTTTTTGAAATGACAGTTGTAAGGACTGAAAAAGGAGTTCATTCCATATCATATAAAGCAAAGACCAGGAAAATCTACTGAAGCGTTTTCATTCTATTCCAGGGCATGTAAGCGCACACTCACGTGCGCACGCGGTCGACTCATGAGTAAGGACGCGGACGCGTGCGCGTGGAAATTTTTTAGCGCTGGCGCACGCGGTTGCATGCGCTTTAAAATTTTTTTAGCGCACGCGTCCTGTGCGTTTAGCGCACGCAAGGTGAGTAGCGCACAGGACGAGTGCGCTTGGAAATTTTTTTAGCGCACGCGCACGCGGTTGTGTGCGCTGCAAATGTTTTTTAGCTCACGCGTCCTGTACGCTACTCACCTTACGTGCGCTAAGGCGGTTTTCACACCAATGAGACAGAGACAAAGAGACAGTTCGTGTTCATTTTTGACTCTTGTGGCATTTACATTGAAGAGACTAAAGTCTTAAAGCTTTTTGCTACTTTACTGCTGGGGAGTATTGCCGTTCTGTCATTGTTACAAATAAAATCGTACTAAATCGAAGCCGACAATTTTTAAAACAGTTTTATACTTTAATTGCAATTATGGAATCAAATAGGTTATTAAGAAGAAATTCCATAAACCAATTTATAACCTTCGCGTTAAATTAGAATAATAATGTGGTGATGTGGACACAAGAGACTCGCTATATATTTTCCGACTTTCGATAATAATTAGGACAGCGACAACAAAAAACTGATAAAAACTACAAAAGGTATGCTTTAATCTAATAGCTCAGCAATGCACTTCTATTGCACAAAGTAGTAAAATTTAGTCCGAATTTCACAAAAGGGACTAAATTCCACTCCAAAGCTTAATACACTTTTACTGTATTGGTGCGATAACACTTTTGTCTCTTTGTCTCACGGAATGCCGTGAGACAATAATGAACCAAAGAGACAAATTCATCCGCTTGTTCTTCTTACAATTTTATTAGCAAAACAAGAACAAAATTTTGTCTCTTTGTCTCTGTCTCATTGGTGTGAAAACCGCCTAAGCGTACAGGACGCGTTCGCTTAGAAATTTTTTTACGTGCACGAATACGCACACGGTATTGCCATACTATAATAACTATTTGTGAAAATATAATAAAGTTGAACAAGGTTTTGCAATGACGACTAAAACTAATATGTAATCACAAAATAACTACTACAACATATGTATATGGATACGTATATATGTTCATCTGCAAAAGTATTTAAGACCATGATTTTGAAGTTTTTTGTAAAATAAGATTTAGAAAAGCATATGACAAACTGTAGAAGGATATGATGATTAGATCGCTACAAACGCAAAAGCTGATTTCACAAAGTATAGAAAAATTAAAGAATCTTGGTTCTCTTGTAATCAAAGAAAAAAAAACCTTTCAGCGAACGCTGCCTGCATAGATCACCGTTTCGGCCGCAGACCTTTTCAGCGACGCCAGTCCTTTGAAAAAACATCTCCTCGTTTCGCTTGTGCGAGAAAGAGTGCGTTGTTGTTGATTGTTTACATTCAGCTGTTATAACGATTTGAATGCAGAAACGACCGCCGTTTGGTGGTGCATTTGTTTTAATAGAATAAATATTGGTACTAAAATCTAATTAGTAGCATGAAAAAAAGTTAGTTAAAAGTTAGTTACCTCTCAGACGGTAGCACCGATTTTGATGCGGTTTTCGCCATTCTCCTTACAAGTGTTTCTATTATTCATGCTTGTACAAAATATTTCAAAATTTCGTTAGTGAACGTTTAACGTAGATATTTTAAACTTATCAAATCTCTAAGTGTCATTTACTCGTTACTATATGACAGCTCTGTCAAATATTTTGTCCATATTGACACTTTCTCAAAAATTTATTTGGAAAATTATTATTTTTAAAATTTTTATTTTTTGAATTTTTGTCTTTATCTCAAAAAAAAAATTTAAAATGGATTGGTCAACTTCCGCAAACCCTTGCAAGTCTCTTTGGAGTGCATCGTCATTTATTCTTATCCTTAAACAGGAATGCGATTAATGACGACAGTGATTACGACCTGCTTATTCGTAAATTCGTTAATAGCTACGTTCTTGATCTGGATAAAAATGGCCTCGGCAACATTAGTAATATCAGCATTTCCAGTATTACTCAAAATTATTAACTTAACGCGAGTTAAGTTACATTGGTGTCTTCTTCCGCGTTTTCCAGTTCTATTTGCCTTTCGATTCGTGATGGTAAGAGAGACGAAAGATGGAAAATGATGATAGGTGCAGCAAATAGCAAAAGAAATAATGATTCATATAGGATTGTTCAATCATGAATAGTTTTGGATAAATGCAATAAAAATAAATTTGATTGTTCAATAAAAGTTGTGCCTTATTGATTCGACGAAATTTGGAAGTGATGTCAATAAAGTTCTAGAACAAAAATGAATCTTTCATTAATTCGATTGGCATTTTATAAAAATTGAGTAGGCGGTGTTTTTCATAGCCCGAAGTGAAAAAACTCAGTTCTAGAAAAACAATTTTGCATAATTGCAAATTTATTAAAATAGAGTAGGCTATGATTTTAGAAAATTACAATATTATGAAAAACTTTTCCATTCTTTTGTAGTCTTCACATATTTATAATGATTCTTGAAGATAAAATAAATTGGAAATTTACGATGGGTTCTCAGCCGATGGTTTTGCCTTTTATTTTGAAAACATTGTTCGCAGACCCACGAGGATATGTTTGCCCCCGCTTTGCAGCGATATCGCTTATCAGCTGTTCTTTGGATCCTCCAAATGACGTCATCATTGCCAAACACTCCGGAAGCACTCGAGGATATAGAAAAATTCAGCTGCAGTGGCGATTGAAATAGGCGAACAACTCGGTTTTCTCCATTACGTTGATTCTAGCATCGGGATGAGCTTGCCAATCACCATTAACGCTCCCGCACCGCGGAGTCCGCTCGAGCAGCTGCTGTATTTAAGTTTATTTTTCTATACGCTTCGTTTTAATAGTTCTCCTATGCATAAGCGTAGTAAGATGAAGGCAACTCGTAAGAAGGCCCTCGTTCGTGGCAACGCTCAGATCAGAGCTGATGATGGCTTCGAAAACACTCTCCGTCAGAACGATGGCCGAGTAGATTCACCGGAGGAGCCACACTACGTATATTCTGTACCCTGCATAATCTGAATGCATTTCTGTACCCCGTTGACGACCTGAACTTCCATGCTTACATATGTGAACATAATTTGTTAAAAAAATCTACTAAACAAATAAAATCGTCTCATCAAATAGTGACGTCTCCATAGAATAAAATAAAAATGAGTTGTGATTTTCAATAAAACTCAACTCAGCGCGGGGGCAGTAGAAAATCGCTCGCTGTTGATATTGGACTTAATGTCAAAGATAATTCCAAATTGTAGGCTTGCTCTACATTCCTTATCCTGGAGCCATTTACCAAAAAACTGCCGGCAGCAGATTAGAAGCGATGTTCTTGTAGAGAAGAGGCCAATATTTAGACTTGTCCGCGTTTATAGATAGACCTGCTTGAAGGCGCCAAATACAGATGCTTGTTTGATTGTTATTCAGCTCTGCAATAAAACGGACCGAGATATCTGAACATCATCTGGGCACCTTTGAAATTTGCTATCAGAAAGAGAGAAAAGAGATCATTAATAAACTGTGCATCAGAAGGGAACACAATAGCGCACCATGACCGGTCCATGCTTCTGTTTAGCTAAAGGACGCACGACGTTTTGTTATAATGACAAGCTGGCTGCGATCTGCTCGCGAGATAAGAGCCTATCAGACGGATTACAGCTAGCGAAAAACCATACATTTAGAAAATAACCATGAATCGCAGAATCAGCGGCTTTCGTGGAATCTAAAAGCACAAGGAAAATTACAAGTTTATCTTCTATAGCAACTACTTTATACAGTACTATTATAACACGACTGTACCCACGTCGAAAGCCGGATTGCAGCTTGAAATAGTTGAAATTCCGTGTACAATATTCAGACATCTGCGAGTGCGCAATTGTACGACGACCTTGGAAATGTATAGACGTATGGTAACAGGTTGAAAGTCACCAAGACGAAATACTTCAGCTCTCTTCTAGCCATCAACAATTATTAATTAAATTATTTGAACAAATTGTGTTTGCATACATAAGCATAGAAATTCAGGTCGTCAACGGGAAACAGAAATGCATTCAGAATATGCAGGGTACAGAATATACGTAGTGTGGCTCTTCCGGTGAATCTGCTCGGTCATCGTTCTGACTGAAAGTGTTTTCGTCGTCATCATCAAATTTGATCTGAGCGTTGCACCGAACGAGCGCCTTCTTACGGCTTGCCTTCGTCTTACTACGCTTCCAAATAGCACGCTCTGTTGTTGCCCTGGCACACTTACGGATGTTGCTGCTTTTTCCGGCCATTCTGCATAGGATAACTATTAAAACGAAGCGTGTAGAAAAAGAAACTTACATACAGCAGCTGCTCGAGCGGCCCCCTCGGGGCGCGAGAGTTAATAGTGATTGGACAGCTCATCCCGATGCTAGAGTCAACGTAATGGAGAAAACGGAATTGCTCGCCTCTTTCAATCGTCACTGAAGCTGAATTCTCTATATCCTCGAGTGTTTCCGGAGTATTTTGCAATGATGACGTCATTTAGTGGATTCAAAGTACAGCAGATAAGCGATAGCGCTGCAAAGCGGGGGCAAACTTACATCCTCGCCGGTCTGCGCACAATGTTTTCAAAATACAATTCAAAACCATCGGCTGAGAACCCATCGTAAATTTTAAATTTATTTTATCTTCGAGAATCATTAGAAATATGTGAAGACTACAAATGAAATGAAAAGTATTGGATGATATGAAAATTTTCTATAGTTTTTATTGTATAATATGAAAATTTTCTATAGATTTTATAAAATCATAGCCTACTTGATTTTAATAAAATTGCAACTATGGAAAATTGTTTTTGTAGAGCTGAGTTTTTGCACTTCGCGCTACGAAAATCACCGCCTACTCAATTTTTATAAAATGTCAATAGAATTAATGAAGCATTCATTTTTGTTCTAGAACTTTCTTGACATTACGTCGATATTTCGTCGAATCAATAAAGCACAACCTTTATTAAACAATCAAATTTATTTTTATTGCATTGAATTAAAAAAATCGCGCGATTTTTTGTATCATAAAAATTGTGCACTTCAACAACAAAAAAAACAAAAAACTAAAAATGTTTAAGGAAGTGTCTGGTTCAGTTACTTAGGCCTAACGGTATTTGCCTGAGTTGTTATTTCACTAGCTATAAAATAGTGTTTGCTAGCTAAAAAGTAGTGTTGGCATATTTTAATGTCCGTTTTCTTCGGAAATACTACACCGATTTCTATAAAAAAAAACGTAAACACGAGTTACTAACTATATTTACTTCAAATGTAAACTATTATATAACATTCCAAACAACTTAATTTTCAAAAAAATAATAAACGTAAAAAAAAGTAGGAAAAACCTTAAACTTGTTTTACGCAAAAAGTAAAAGTTTCCGATAAAATGTCTCTGAATACGGATTGTAGATATTAAAATTACCTTTCCAACGATGTATATGTCATTCCGTTATGTGCTGGGATTACGGAGATATAGACCCCCCCAAACTTTCAATTCATTTCATTTCATTTCAATTTCATTTGACATATTTTTGTATAGCGAAATTGTATAAAAATTCACAATTTCAGCCGAAATTGAGCTACGCAACGAAATTGCCTAATTTCAGTCTAGTGCGAACATAGTATTACATATTACAACATTATTTTAGTCAAAAAAATTTATTTAAAAAAAAATAAGATAAATATATTAAATTATAAATTGTAACAAAAAAAATTATGTTATAAATAAAACATAAATAGGGAATTTTGTAAATTACCCAAAACTTGTACAGTTTGTTAAAAAACGAAGTTAAATTATAAAAAACTGGTAATAGAGAAATTAGACACTGAAGATGATTTAGATTTCGGCACATCGCCGAAACGGGTTTGTCTCCAAACCAAATTTGACAAGGGATGACGGAAATTCGTTCCAATATCTTTCAACTAAAGAAATTCTCTTCTTCGTTCTATTAAATTTCCCGATTTTTTTTTGCTTTGTTTGTTATATTTGTTTACTTCGTTCTATTACATTTTCTGATATTTTTTCTTTATTCTATTACATTTGTTTACTTCTTTTTAGTACATTTCCCGATTTTTTTTTACTTTGTTCTGTTACATCTGCTTACTTCGTTCTATTACATTTGTCTGAAGTACTAAAATAAAAAAAAGCTGTTGAGATTGAGTTGTTAGCATTAATTTGCTGAACATAATCGAAACTCAGTCATGCTTTATTATATGTTAACGGCAAAGACATCGAGAAAAAATACGTTTTCAGTTGAAGTTGCGTGAAGTGCGTCAGCAGAGTAACTAAATCAAGTGTTGCTTTGATCGCAGAGTTGCTTTTATCGAGGTCGCACTGTACTAAGCGAGTTTTGCGCGTAGTTCTAATCGATAATTTTGAATTATGAACGATTATTGTTATAAAAATAAGCGATTATTAAAAGAAACTCGTAAAAACAAAATTACCAACAATTGATCATTTTTAAGTTAATGTTGAAGAAGAAAAGAGATTTTTTATATAAACAAAAATAGAAATATCTGCGTAATCGCTGTGAGAAACAGAATCGGAATAATCCGCCGGATAATCGAAGCCAGAATGAACGATAAAACCACTCGAATGACATAAAAACATGAGGAAAGTTTTCTATTTTGCGGTTTTTTTTAGGTTGGTCCAATCACTGCACACAGTTTATTAGCAGAATGAGAAAAAACAAATTCAATGGTCGTGTAATGATGATGGTAAAATCTTCCCCTCCCCTCCCCATTGCTTTCCCTTCTTTTCATCAACTCAGCGTAAGCGTTGAGTTCTGATCTTTTGTCTCGCAATCAGCAAATCTGCGAAGATTCTTGAATCGTTGAGTTGCGGAAGTCATACAAGAACAAGCACAAGGACGAGAGCGATTTTAAGGACCAACTCCACAAATTATATACATACATTATATGTATATATAGCGGCGTTTATATAATGAATGCTTTATTTATCGTAGCTTCTGTGCAGCGTGAAGAGAAGTGAAATTACTAAAAGCGTACTAATTTTAAGCAGCTAAACACACACACACACACACACACACACTCAATCATTCAGTTTCACAAAATCCCAATCTTCATAAATAATTTAAGTCTTTACGATGACGAGTGTCAGTTTAATCGTGTGTGTGTGTTTGTGTGTATTACTTATGAAGTCGAAAATCGTCCCTTCAATAATCTTAAATTTCGTTACGGTTAAGCTTAAAGTTAGGCTTATAAGAAATGTGTTTTTCTGACTTCGTTTATTTCTCGTTTCCAATTGGAACATTCAAGGGTGATTCGACGCTGCACATCAATCATTGCGAATGCCACAAGTGAGTTAATAGCAACAACAACAACAACAACAACAGAAACAGAAGTAATTCCTGATTCGTAGGCGGATATCGTCTGTGTGTGCGTGTGCACATTTGGGTTTGTTCGTAAAATCCGGTTACGTTGAAGAACGCCGTTGAATTTGAAACCGTTTTCGGATGGTTTCTGAATTACGTAACTGAAGCGAGCAAGTTTTTTCCGCTCGTTTCCAGAGGCAACTAGACAAGCTCAATGTACACATTAACCTATAATAAATACAACATGTGTATAAATATAAATATGCTCAATGGAAATTAACTATCGCGTTCAAACTGAAGCTTAATCGGTGTCGATGGTGCTTGAATTCTTGAATTCTTATGCGAAACAGCAACAAAACAAACCAACAACAAAAGAAAAAAAAAAAAACGACCGAGCGAGTTACTCGCAGATTAGAATTTTAATGAATTTTAACAAAGACGCGATCGTTCTGCCGATTGTCAAGTGTTCATTTATTAATATTATGCAAATAATCTCAAGATGTACAGAAAAAAACATAGTTTATTAATGAGCTCCGTTTTCAGCTTTCACACAGCAACAAAATCTGTTCTTCAATCATGTAACACATGTAATTGTTGTTTTTGTTGTTGTTGTTGTTGTCATTATTGTTTTTTGCGTCGCTATCGATAACGAAAAACAAAAATTGCGGGAAACCTTTTCGATTATTCGTTACTAGATTCAGACGATTCTGTGTTTTTTTTTTCGAACGACTTAAGGCTTGACGAGGGATTTTCTGTGCGTGTGTTGTAAATCAATCGTTCAACATTTGCATAAATGCTAATGGATTTACAGTGACCACTCGCCTATGCGAACTGACAATCACCGGCCAACGACTGTTGCCATTTCTATTCGTTGTTCTGCCTTGAATTGTCTAGTGAAAACGGTTGCTTTTTCTATGTCGCCATTGCAGATAAACTACGCCGATTTTTTATTAGATGTGAAATTTAATTATTAATAATTTATTTTAATTTTTTTTTTTTCTGTTTCATGAGATTTTGATATTTTAAGATTTTTTACTTGTCTGATATTTTGCAACCCTGCGATATTTTAATTATTCTTCTATTTCATGAGATTTTTATATTTAGGGATTTTTTACTTGTCTGAAATTTTGTGATCTTGCGATATTTTAAATATTTTTTTTACTTGTCTGATATTTTGCAACCCTGCGATATTTTAATTATTTTTCTATTTCATGAGATTTTTATTTTTAGGGATTTTTTACTTATTTCTGCAATTTTTTATTTATCTCTGTATTATTTTTTTGTTTCGTGAGATTTTTATATTTTGAGATTTTTTACTTGTGTGAAATTTCGTGATCTTGCGATATTTTTTCAATATTTTTTTTAACTTGTCTGATATTTTGCAACACTGCGATATTTTAATTATTTTTCTTTTTCATGAAATTTTTGTATTTTGAGATTTTTTACTAGTCTGAAATTTTGCGACCTTGCTCTATTTTAAATATTTTTTTACTTGTCTGAAATTTTGCGATATTTTAATTATTTTTATGTTTCATGAGATTTTTATAGTTGAGATTTTTTAATAGTATGATTATTTGCGACCTTGCGATATTATAATTATATTTTTTTGATGAGATTTTTATATTTTGAAATTTTTGACTGCAATTTTACGTTTCTGCGATATTTTAACTACGTTTCATACGATTTTTTTTTTCCTGCGACTTTTCAATTGACTCTTGGATTTGGGACTGCTATATTTTAATTATTATTTTGTTTCGTGAGATTTTTATATATTGTGTTTTTTACACTACAATTTTGCGACCGAGCGATATGTTTATTATTTTTTTGTTACATGAGACTTTTCTATCTTGATATTTTAACTACGTTTACGTTTCATGAGATTTCTTTTTTCCTGCGACTTTTTAATTGACTTGGGTTTTGGGACTGCTTTTTTTTGTCGTTTTGTGCGATTTTTTTATATATTGGGATTTTTTAATTGTCGCAAATGATACCAAGAAAAACATTTGTAATTTGTTTGTCTTTGAAAGTTTGTTATTACTTATTGGAAACGCATAGATTAGCGTTAATCTTCCATTTTCCATTTTATTTTTAAATTCTTTGTTTGTTAGTCTTTTATTAAATTATATTTTCCAAAAACTGAAATCAATTCTCGGTTTTTGATCATCTACGTTATCGTGAATTCACTGCATGTTTTTCGTTATTTATTCAAAAAGTTTTCGTATTCTTTATATTAGAAAAAAATTATAAGCTTGAAATGGTATTTTTCTGGTATTTTTAACACGTGTTCTTTTAAGAAATTGGCGTGTGTGTGTGCGTGCAAATGTGTTTGTTCTTAGGGTTTCTTTGCTCAAATGGCGAGGTTAAAAAACCATGTTTTTGGCGGGAATCTTTTATGAAATTTTTTATGTGATTAACTGCTCGGTAAAAAAACACACATTCACACACACACACGCTCTCAGCCAGCGCTCCCTTTTCGAGACAGATTCGCAGCGCCGCCGTCGTCGCAAAGATTCCGATCTTCGTTCATTTAGAAATCGAAACCTTCTCCGAAAGCGGGAAACTATAAATCATTAACAATCGCATAGAAGTTAATGTAAAAAGCATAGACACAAAGTATATGAAATATAATAAAGCAGCTACAAAGGAAAATAAAAGCATTTTACACAATGGAATCAACGCTTCAATCGCCATTCAAATTCGCCTTCAAACTCAACATTCTTTCGCATGTTTAAGTGCGGCTTTTTGATCACTTATGTCCATCGATCATCATTTAAATCATGCGCAATATTTTCATATATCTTTTCGTTTGTAATAAAAATATGCTTCGTGCATGTGCAAATGTATCGGGAACCTTGGGGCGCGCGCTGCTACAAACGGCGCAGGCGAATTTGCATTCGATCGGCGGCAGCTCGAGCCGCTTCGCACCGAACGAAACTGGAACTTTTCTCTCCTTTCCTTGGATTACAACGATGCACGAAGCGCACGCTGCGCAACGCTTATTAACGCGACCCCAATTAATTGAAACACAAATTAATTCATTCGCAGATCTTCTGAATGTTAATCGAATGAAATCGGAGACGAAAACGGATCTCAACTGGATCTGCGTGTGCAATTTAAATGCAAACTAACGACGAACTCGTTCCCGGAAAGAGTTCATTTCAATTGTGGCTGCGAGGACAAACATTTTACGATGCTTTCATTCAAGCATTCATTAATGAACTCGTACGGAATCGATTACAATGAATTTCCAATGAATCAATATTTGCAATTAAAACGTTTGAATGAGTAAAAATTAATTTATAAAGAATCCATCGTTTGCGGTGGAAAACAAAAGAAATGAAATAATGAATTCACATTGAATGAATTATAATAAATTTCCAATCAATCAATTTTTGTGATGACAATTTTTAAGTATACAAAAATTAGTTTATTTTTAATGAGTTAAAATGAATTATTTATGAATCAATATTTTAATGAATCACATTTGGAAATGAATATTTTTGATTGGACTAAAATAAATTTCCAATGAATGTTTATTGAATATTTTTGAAATGAATTTATAATGAATCAATTATTGCAACGATTTTTTTTTTTAAATCTGTTAGCAAATAAAAATGAATTTCAAATGAATCAGTGTTGCAATTAAAACCTTTGAATGAATCGAAATGAATTTTAATTGAAGAAAAATGAATTTCGAATGAATCAATGTTGCAATTAAAACCTTTAAATGAATCGAAATGAATTTTAATTGAATAAAAACGAATTTCGAATCAGTGTTGCAATTAAAACCTTCGAATGAATCGAAATGAATTTTAATTTTGAATAAAAATCAATTTTTAATGGAAAAAAACGGTCAAAATGTGAATATTAAATTTGAAATTAAATGAATATTTTTAGTAGAAGATGTAAGAAGAAAAAGGGAAGAATTGATTCGTATTCTAAACATGAAATAATACTAATAATTTTTTGATAATATTTGCCCAAGAAATCCCACGTTTTACAGTCGCCGCTGCATCCACAGTTTTTTGTGTTTGCTTTCAACGACTTCAGCAATTGTTTTGGCGACTTAATTCAATTCAAACTTCGTAGCAAAATATATTTGTAAAAATGTGTAACGAGTTGCAACCCCTCGAATGGAATCGATTCCAGCGACTGTCGACATCTCTTCGACACACTTGACACACTTCAGCGAGTATTTCCCGTGTGTGCGTGTGTGTGTGTGTGTTGGTAATTGCATCAAGTGCAGAAAGGCTTGTGGTAAGCGAGCTGCGTCCGTCCGTCGATCCCATCCGGTTTAATTGGCGATCGCAGCGGCCAGCGGCGGCGGCTCCATTGCAGCGCGAAAGCCGCGAGCGTCCGGTTTCGGCTGGATTCCGGCGAGGGTGCCGCTAAATGCTTTCAGCGTGGGGCTCGCAACTCTGCTGCTGACACTTGTTTGCGCAAATAAGCACAGTCGTGCGTGGTTCGTCAACTGATTCGGTTCGTTGGTCGCGTTCGTCGCTCGTTGCGAAACTTGTTCAGCTTCTAAACGATTGAATTTGAATTTGAAGTGTTTTCATTGTGTTTGAAAGCGATTGAAAAGCGTTGTTAATTGACGAATCCTTTTCTACGTTTTGCAGATTATTCGCATATTTCGTTCGTATTCCGTTGTGAAGTTTCGGTGTTCAGTAAACATTCAAGTGATCGAGGAAGTTTCAGTTAAGCGCCGATAAAAGAACAACGAGCAGAATGACGCGGCCGAAAAGTGCTTCCAAGTTCAAAGTGTTCATGCAGGAGAACTCGCTGACGGTGCTGACGGTGACTGGAGTCTTCCTCGGCGGTCTCGTTGGCTTCATCATCAAGAACTCGACGGGCCAATGGACGAAGCGCGAAATCATGTACATTTCCTTTCCGGGCGAGCTTTTCCTACGGTCAGCGCAACTTTTCTAGTTCGCAAATCCATTTCTAATCCCCGTCCAATCGATTACATTGCAGAATGCTCAAGTGTCTGATCGTTCCGCTGCTGGTGTCATCGATAACGAGCGCCATCGGGGGTCTCGACTTGAGTATGTCGAGCAAAATCGCAGTCAGGTAAGCAAAAAGCGACCGAATGCGACGCAGAGCGATGCTATTTGCGGCTTGTGCACCCGTTTTCATGGCCTTCGTCTCCTTTAGATCGATTGCATATTATTTCATCACGACGATTTCGGCTGTGGTGCTGGGCATCTGCTTGGTGACGACCATCCGGCCGGGCTCAGGCGCCAAGATAGAGGAGAACCACATCGAGTCGGTGGACAAGGCGTCGAAGGTGCTCACGCCCGACACGCTGATGGATCTCGTCAGGTAAGCAGCCGGCCGCCCAACGCAGACCGCAGACTCAAGTGCGATTGTGTCTCGTTTCAGGAACCTCTTCACGGACAACATCATCCAATCAACGATGTTTCAAGTAAGTTGCTGGCTCGCGAATTGCGACCAGAATCCAGATTTTATTTCAAGAAATTTCTTAATTTAAAGTCTACGCAGCTGAAAGCGATCCGAAACTTTCAGTCGTTTATCTGAAATCTTCGTCGACTTTTTTTAATCTGTTCGTTGAAGTTGATCTTCGGTGGCCATGATCCATTGACAGTAACGAAATTACCTCCTCTCCTTTTGCGCGCCCCCCTCCTTCGCTCCACGTTCCAACGTTCAGCACCCAATTTTTCTGTGTTTTCAGTGTCGCTTTTTATTCGTTGCGTGTAAAAAAGTGCGTCGGTCGGTCTTCTCCTTCCTTCTCCTTGAGTTAACTAGTAAATTGTCTAACTTTTGGGGCCGCACTGTTCAGTTGAATGTGGAGCTGAATGATTTGTGGAATTTATAAGCACAAATTACAGCGATTTCCATTCGCACCCCAGCAAAATGCGCCGCATTTATTTCATCTGATGATTTAAGTGAGAGTAATTTGATATAATAAGCGTTTATCTAAACGACACACACAGCAACGAGTCACAATTCATTAGCGAAACAAACACAACGGAGAGGTGAACGAATGAATTAATGTACGCGTTACTGCGGACTTTTTATCGGCCGACAGTTGGCTCGGCTGCTGAATCAGCATGCGGAACAACACATTCACGCTGAGATGAATCGAATCGGCCGACAAAAAAGCCTGCACGCGATGTTTGTTATTGGCTGTATGAAGGCCACTCTTCAAAAGTCCCAGAAATACTATATACAAATTTTCACAGAGAGATTCTCTAAAAACATTTATTATTTATGGCGATATTTAACACATTCCAAAATTACTTATTCTATTAAATTTAAATGAATTTTTTGGTCAAGCGGCGTATGATTTCCGGTAAAGTTTTAGAATTACATCATCTCAATTAATGAAACCATTTATAGAGTCACATTTATACAATATTTATACAGAATTCGTGCCTATGTTGTGTTTGGAGTATTGCCCTTCCCATGGACGTCCAGGGGGATGGAAAAATGGGAAATGTTCCCTTGCAATAGGAACATACATACCTTAAGATTAGTTATATGAATATCGAGTCCCCTTCATTCAGCGATCAAACCTACGGACACCGACAGCACTGCGACTTCCTGATCCATTGCCCCCTCCTGTATAAACTCCATTTTTTCAAAAAATCAGATTTTTTATTCTTGATTTTAACACTAGCCGTTAAACCCTTCACTTCTATGGGTCTTTCATCATATTTATACTTGTTTAAACTGTATAACCTCTTTCTCCCTATGGAAATTAGGAGACGGAGAAACCTGCTACAGCGCTGTCTATCCTTGTTCCTATAACACAGCTATGACAGCTCCAAATTGAGGTGGCTGCTTAGTCATTTGGTTGGTAAGATCTCAGAAGCGTCGTCTGGACTTACCTACCTGCACATGTTCTATGCTCTATGGTATCCATACAACGACAATACCGTTGTGTCCCTTTCGGATAATTTCGCCCCGAACTGCTCCATTAAAAAAACGCTCTCCGGTTCCTGAAAATAATGCACCACCTCTTAAAGCCTTTTAGGGATTCTTTTTGGCGGAAATGGAGCATTGAGCGTTGCTATCTTTTCATCTTTCATTTTCATGGCCTATAACATGAATGCGGTCAAGGAAATTAGTGCTAAAATATTATTCAGTGCAATAAAAGGATCTAACAAGCTTTTCTTTCTTTATATTCGGTGGGAATACAATGTTTGGTCTGTCTTCGAGCCGTAAAGCCTTAACACTAGGCTTCTTTCCAGTAAAAGCAAGGTTCTTGAATTTATAATAATCAAACGTTTAATCGTCTCCTCTCCCTGTGGGGTACCGGATAAGGTTTGCGGTCTCTGTTGACCTCATAATGTCCATATTTATTCAGCTTCAAATCTGAACAATATTACATTAGTTAGTCTCCGAAAAAGTTATCTTACAATAGGACAAACTTAGATACAGTTCGTTTGTTGGTGAGAAATTTTTAAGAAGATAATAAAATAATAATATTAATATGTATTATTCACCATTAATATGTATAATAAAAAAAATACATAAAAATTAAAATAATAAAAAATAAAATAATTAAAATAATTATAATAATATATATTATGTAAATAATGTAAACATGAATAGAATTATGCTAAGCTTATTAACTATAAAAATACAATAGAAAATACTATAGAAAAAAATATTATAATCCTATTATATTAACTTTATTATTTTCCTGGAGAGTTTTTAGTTCATCGACTTGTTTATTGTACGGATTTTGTTCGGTTTCTTTATCCCAATATTTGTTCTTCCAAGGAGATCTTCCTATCACTTTAGATCGCTGATAGGTAGAGTTACTAATGCATAGTGATTTTCTCAATATTCTTGGGCAGACAATTAGGCATTAAATTGATGCATATTATTAGCAAAATAATACTCTGCCCGAAATATGTGTTGTCTGTCTCGTAGTCGCCTTGGTTAATGGTTTGGTAAACTTTTAAACAGCATTTCGACTTCTTTCTTGGGCCTGCAGTTTGGAGTTCCATTATAGTATCGCCTTGATGACCAATGCTAACTCCGCGATTTATAAAACTATGTTATCTGAACGCGTTGTTCAGTTTTCTTCGATATTATCAAGTCCATTGTTGTTGAATCTCGGAGCAAGAATTCTGAAAAAGAGTATTTCTTTCCCCAAAAGAGTACTTCTTTTATGAATCACGCTATGGTTATTTTCTTAGGAAGCATCCTCGTAGAGGAGACTGTATACCGGGTGCTATAGATGACCTGCCTGAGTTAGTAAGTCCAGGACAATAGCATAACATTTTTATTTGCTGTTTTATTAATCACATCTACAGACAATCGTTGCTTTCTCAGCCCGAGTGTATTCTTCCTTCTCCTTTCCTCCTTTTCCAGAAGTGGTCGAGTGGTACAACTGGTGGCTTTAATTGCTTCTACTGAACCCATTTCCAGAGGTTTCCCTCGTTCTCCCCGTATCTTATTTTGGTTTTTAAACCCAAGACCAAAATACAGCTACCATTTTTATTCTATAGCTTCTATAGATATAGTGACTACAGGTATCGATATGAACTATTTTCGAGTGAGGGCTTCTTCAGGAAAATATTTTAGAATATTATGTAAACTGTAACATCCGCCTTTTCTTTCTTTTCCCACACTTCTTCGACGGCTCTCCTGCCCATGTTAACATTTTATCTACGTTTTTGAAGGCCTTCTCGTGGGCCGTCTTCAGGCCGTGATTATGCTGGGAAGGAAGGTTACCTTGCCTGGGAAATTATTGCTATTAAGCAGAATCCGAGTTTTATTTCCTCTTTATGATTTTAACAAGTTTTTCGTTAACGTTTTCAGTACCGTACGGAAATCTTTGAAAACACGAGCATCACTCCATCACGTAAGTCACATCGAAAGCCAACCCAGTCGAATTTCAGCCTTTCAGTCCCGGATTTTGTCTAATAATAACACACTGTAACTAAACTAACAATAATCATAATCATTTTCAATTATTCTCTAGACTTTTATAAAGAAATGGAGCCTCAAAGAACTCATCATCATCACCATCATCATCATCAGTAGTTTCCTCATCGTCATTTTTGCTTATATTTCGTTAACCACATAAAATTTCATTCACGGTGTTGGGCAGCAGAGTGAAGGGACTGAAGGGGGAAAAGTTGATGTATTTCCGAGTTTGTAGCGTGAGTTTGGTTTTTTGTAGAACCGATGGAGATGTGGGACTTCAAGCCGTCTCAAAGGGAAGGCTCCAATGTACTGGGTCTGGTGATGTTCAGCGTAATTCTGGGCACAACGATCGGCAGGATGCGTGAGAAGGGGCAGCTGTTGCAGGACTTCTTCTCAACGCTGAGTGAAGCCATGATGACGATCACTTCTTGGGTCATTTGGTAAACGTGGCGATTGTCTAAAGAAATTCCTCTTCTTTCACGTTCCCCCCGCAGGATTTCTCCACTCGGCGTCGGCTTCTTGATTGCGGCCAAGATCATTGAAATGGACTCGATCGCGGCAACGATACAGTCCCTCGGTTGGTACTTCATCACTGTGATGTTGGGACTGTTTCTACACGGTCTCGGTAAGTCTTTTTCTCCATAGACCTTCCTAGTATTATATTGTTAACACTTTTTCCCTTCCCTAGGAACGATTCCGTTGATATTCTTCCTGGCAACGCGCACATTGCCTTATCGCTACTTGGGCAAGTTGGGGCAAGTGATGGCGACTGCTTTCGGCACCGGCTCCAGCTCGGCCACGATGCCGCTGACCATCAAGTGCCTCGACGGCATTGGCATCGATCCGCGTGTGACGCGCTTCGTGATTCCCGTCGGTGCTACGATCAACATGGACGGCACAGCGCTGTACGAAGCGGTGGCGGCTCTCTTCATCGCTCAATACCGCGAGATACATTACTCCTTCGGCACGGTTGTAGCCGTTAGTATTACGGCGACCGCGGCCTCGATCGGCGCCGCCGGCATTCCGCAGGCCGGCCTCGTTACCATGGTGATGGTGCTCGATACTGTCGGCCTAGAGCCGAAGGATGTCTCCCTCATCATTGCTGTCGATTGGTTACTGTAAGTTTTCCTCCCTTTTGCAATATTCTGGCCACAAATCATAATCCTCTTCTTCTTCCCTCTCTCGCGGCCAACTCCAAGTGATCGCTTCCGAACAACTATAAACGTCATGTGTGATGCCATGGGTACAATTTTGGTCAACGCGCTGTCAAGGAAGGATCTGGAGAGTGTTGATCGAGTAAGCAAAGTGTTTTTTTGGGGGGTGTTTCTTAAAAATTAATTCATCGAAATGTTGTTTGGCATTCATTTAGCTTGCTGCGGAACCGCACGAACTCGTGGAACTCGGCGCCAATGGCCACGATGCGAAGGAGTGAATGGGAAGAATGGAGCGACGAAAGGAAATCTAACAGCTGCAAGCTTACAAATCGGGATCAAGAACTTTACTGGATCAAGGACATTAGCAGAGCTCTACAGTTCAATATTAAAGAATAATTGCATCATTTTCCGAAAGATAAAAAACAAGAAACTCTTCCAAATGAATTTGATTTCAATCAAACGAAACAATAATTATTAATCAGATATTCGTTAGATACTACTATATATATATATTTACTAAAGTGTAAATATTTAAAAATTCCAATAGAAAAATCTGTTCAAATCTAAATGTTAGCTTCCAAAAAAAAAAAAATTAAGAAACAAACGTCGACCAATGATTTGCGAGTACAAATCTTTAAACAAATTAAATTCATTAAATACAAAAGATGATGTCTTGTGATTGAAATTATATCTGATAAAATTAATACATATATGTATAAAATCTGCCAACAGTGAATTGTAAAACAATTGAATGCAACAGAAACTGAATTAAAAATTTTGCAAAAAATTTCTGTGCAAGCGGAAAAGTTTTTTATCTGGAATTTCAACAAAAAACAAAAAAAGAACACATCAATATTTGCCATATCTATCGCAGAAGCTATTAAATGAAACTTGTAAATACATACAAACATACATACATACATATATACTTAATAGTATAAGATCGACCAACGACAATAATTAAATATTTATCTGCATTTGGAATTTGCTAGAATTACTATAAAAGCGAACGATGCTGGTGCAAGAGAACAACAAATACTCGAACACACACACACACACACACACATATTTACGTCAATACAACAAAATATATGCATATATTTTAGAAATTCGTTTAGAAACCACTTTTAGAAAGAATTTATTTATAGTTAGTAGAGATGCATTCTTTAAAACGACGACGAATTGATTAATTAATAAAGCGATTCTAAGGCATTCACATCGATGTGTTTATATTTTTTTACGTAATTTATCTATTATTAGCTGCAATCCCCTTGTCGCTGTTGCTGGTCTATTTTGCCATTAAGAAAATGACCAATTTCTAAATCGAAAGTCGTAATCGTAACTACGTAATTGGAAAGTACTTTTATTCACAGCTGAAACATGGCTGCACTTTTAGTACACTTTTCAAATTAGAAACACAATTTTTGCTGTTTTGAATTTCGTCTTCTTGTTGGAAGTAATGTTGCGTTTTTTTCTCAAGTGAACCTCTTTTCAATTCCATTCCATTCTAAAGATAAAAAAGACGCAAATCGTTTTTTTTTTTTGTTTTCTTTTGTTGTAAAATAGTCGCTTTTTTAACACATTAGTACATAATTTTTACATACGTAATTTAAATATAATAAAATACTTTTCAAAGCACCCATTTTGGAGGGACTGCGACGTTTGCAGCTCGGTTCAGAGTCTAAAAATGAGCTTAAACACAGTCATAAATGCAAGAGGCGTAATAAAAACTGTCATAATTCCATGGAACTTTAAGCACAGAGAGAGCGGGTGCGAGAGAGAGTTCAAACTCGCTTGCAATTAATTGGAATACTTTGAAGCGTCGACAGAGGGAAAGAGATAGTTATATAGACACGTATCTTGCAATTATGACTGCGTTTATGTTAGGAATTGTTCTAAAAACATCAGGAACGATCTTTTTTATCTGTCGAGCTCGACTTTGTGCTTCAAGTTCGTCGGCAACTCATTGAAGATCATCTCTGGGACGCGAGCTGTGGAGAAAGCGTAAGGAAGAACTGTGAATCAGTGGCTCAGATAAAATCGTATGTGAAAAATTCCCTACTGTTGCATTTGTACACTAAATCGGACCAGATTATCATCTCCTGCGAGAAGCAGAACACGCCGAGGCGTCCCCCTTTCAGCGTGGTGTCGAAAACGTTTCCTGAGTCTAAAATGAGGCTTTCGCCTTCGAAGAGCCTGCGGATGGGAAATGCATTGAAATGAGGAGTTGGCAACGCCGTCGCAGTGACAGCCACGTATGTACCTCAAACGGATCAAGCCGATGGCGGGCCGATGCAGCAGTGACCAACGATACGATGTCTTTTCCTTCCAGCCGACGTTCATCGGATCCCTCCACAGGAGCTTCGCCTGATCTGCTGTGTCGCCCGAATGCCACAGACTGTTGCGCAGGATCGAGCCCGGCCCGGAGACGCTGTCGATGAGCTTTATTTGGACGCCGGGCTCCGCCGAGGCGCGGAAGGGCGTCGAATGCCAGTACGTTTGGGTTCCTTTCTTCCACATCACGACGTAGAACTTGCGGTTGCTCTGGTAGCTGAATATGAAGCCGACGTAGTCGTCGTCCGTGTCGTCGTTCACGTAGAAGGTGCCTTCGAAGTCAACTCCGCCGAATGCGTCATGGCCCACAGCCAGCCCCGGGTCGCTGTTCAGCGTTTGGACGATTTCGGAACCGTTCGCGTGCACCTCCCAATTCGGATCCTGCTGCGAGTCGCCTTCGGGATCTAAAATGACCGTGCGGATCGTGCGGAAGTCTGTCGAGTAGATCATCGAGTTGTTGGGGCAGTTGTCGATGATATTCGGAACTCCGTCCTCGTCTTCGTCGGACTCGCAGACGTCGCCTTTGCCGTTGTCTGGAAGGTTATTCACCGGAATTTAGCGATTGCAAAGGACCTAGCATTGATTAAATAACCTACAGTTCGAATCCAGTTGATCAGGATTTCTGGCCAAAGGACAGTTGTCACGGTAATTGGGGACTCCATCACCGTCCATGTCGTCATCACAGAAATCTCCTCTGGAACGTGATTAAATATAGAAACAATAGGTACTTTCGCTTGGCCACTGATCTGGATCCGCTGTCAACACGGAACAGATGAATTGGCATCACTGTTCGAAAACATATCAGCTGTTTACAGTGTGAAGAATGAAGTATTGTCGCCGTTTAAAGGGTGGTTCAGATGGCAAAATATATCTTTAAACTGGCAGCACTTTTGGTTCAAAATAGAACCAGAATTAGAACCAGTTGCTCGTTCTTTTTTCTATTACATACAGAAACTGAACTCAGATCAGGATCAGTGGCTGCTTTGCGACTCTGTTCGGTCACTCACTTTCCATCGCCGTCGGTGTCCAGCTGATCCGAGTTGCTGACCATCGGGCAGTTGTCCTCGCTGTCCTGGATGCCGTCGTCGTCGCCGTCGATGTCGCTGTCGCAGGCATCGCCGACCAGGTCGTTGTCGCGATCCTCCTGCGACGGGTTCGGGATCGTGGGGCAGTTGTCGCACACGTCGCCGATGCCGTCGTTGTCCATGTCCGACTGGTTGGGGTTCGCCGCCGACGGGCAATTGTCGTACATGTTCGAGATGGTGTCGTCGTCGATGTCGTCGTCGCACTCGTCGCCGGCGCCGTCCCCGTCCGAGTCCGCCTGCTTGCGATTGGAAACGAACGGACAGTTGTCGCAGGCATCGCCGACGCCGTCGTGGTCCGTGTCCCGCTGATCGCTGTTGAACACGAACGGGCAGTTGTCTTTGTCGTTCGTCTCCCGGTCGCCATCGGCGTCGCTGTCGCAGCCGTCACCGATGCCGTCGTTGTCGGCGTCCTCCTGGCCCGAGTTCGGCAGATCGGGGCAGTTATCGCGCCGGCACTTGCGCTCCCCGCAATCCTGCGCTTCATCCGGCCAGTTGTCCAAGTCACGATCGCGGCCGCAGACGAAGCCGTTGCCGGCCCAGCCGACGCTGCAGCGACACGTGTACTTGTAGTCGTCGATCAGCTGGCACTCGGCATTCCGATCGCAGATCGTTCCATCGGCGCACAGCTCGGCGATGGGGAAGCAGCCGGCGGTGCCGTTCGCCACGAAACCCTCACGACACTTGCACTGGTAGGAACCCTGCGGACGAGGAGAAACGGGGAAGGGTCAGAAGTCGCCTGAGCCGCGCTTCTTCGACTTACAATCGTATTCAAGCAGACGGAGTTCGAGTGGCAGAGCGAGAGGCCGGCGCTGCATTCGTCGATATCGTGACAGCTCTGCTTTTGATACTCCGGCACCATGTAATGCGCCGAGAATCCTTGCGGTGGGGGAGGGGAATAAAAGGGAATCGATTAGCATTTGACGTCGAAATTGAGGGAGCACAAAAAAGCGACTACCGTTGGAATGAATGCCGTCGAAACCCAAGGGACACGGTTCACACTGGAAGCCGGGATGCAGGTTGGTGCACCTGGCCTTGGGATCGCAGGGTTGGTACAGGTCGCACTCGTTCAAATCGGTGCAGTTGCGGCCGGCGCCAAGGAAGCCGCGTGGACAGCTGACACATTGAAAGTACGGCGGATATTTCAGTTCAACGCACTCCACGCCTGTTTTAAGAAGGAAAACGATCGAAGGCGGGGAAGTGAGGGGAAGAATAAAGAGGAAGAAGGCAAGAAAAAAAGCGGTTAATATTAGTTAAGTGGTTATAATAAGTAAAAAGTGGTAAAAAAAGATCAATACACTGAAAAGATCATGTCGAATCCTGTACAGGTCGCTCGCGTTAATGTGAACTAACCAAAAACTGTTGTTAAATGAGTTAAATTATTAATAAAACTATTAAAAATCGGGCGAAAAGATAAACAAATGGTAAAAAACGACGAATGAAAGCGTTTAAGTGATGAATAGCAGAGAAAAGATGCATTTAGATGGGGAAAAATTGGGGATTCCCCCAATTAAAACACTTTATATTACATGAATGAAAGTTTCTATGGAATTCTGTTAAATTTCAATGGTTTTAATTGATGAAATTCATGTGGAAAATAGCAGCTTAAATTAATATTAAGGATCTAAATTAGGATGTCGATTAGTTGATTAGCTTTTCAAGTTTTTCCCGAAGTCGCAAATGTGTGTGAGGAGGAATGAGAAGTTACCAGAAAATGGAAACTATAAATGATGTTAACTGAACTACGATCAACTACAAATTAATTACCCGCAAAAGGCAGCCAGGATCGCTCGATGGCCTCGAGTTGCGTTTCGTCGAATGAGATTTGAATAAAACACGTTTTATATTTTTCCTTTTTGTTTTTTTTTGTGGAATATGAAATTTTATTTAAATGTAATTTCATGTTGGTTGTGTCGAATCAATTCAATATTACAATTAAATGTAAGTCTAAGCAAATATAATCTCCACTTTCTGGCATTTATTAGTAATAAAAATAGCAATAAAATACGAAATTACAATTCCACTTAATTTACATAAATACATAAATTAAAAAAAGCAAATTAAAAAAAAATTTAAAAAAAGTAATTAAAAAAAACGTAATTAAAAAAAACGAAATTTAAAAAAAAACGAAATTAAAATAATAAAATTTTAAAAAAATATAATTAAAAAACAAACCAAAAAACAAATGAAAATACAGGTTTTTGTTTTCTTTTTAATATAAACACTAAACATAATCCAATAATAATATTAATAATTAATAATTTACTACTTTTTTTAATCAACAGTTGAACAAATTTTGGGCACGCTTAAAGCTTTTTCTGTGCTTCAATTCGAATTTGAATAAAGTCGTGTCTGTGGCTGTGTGTGTGTGTGTGTGTGTGTGTGTGTGTCTGTTTTTCTGTCAAGTTGATGCTTGTTCTTTTGACTATTGTTGTCAAACATCTGCGCAGTCTACGAAGTTATTACGGAATATTTTCGTGCTGTAAACTGACGCTGAAAATGCTGAACAGCGGAATGAGTCGGAACGATAATGTTTCCTAAATGTACGAAAAACAAATAATTGCATTAGTGTGAAGCTGAAATATTGAGTTAACACTGAAAGCGACAGCTTCGAATATATTTTACATATTCCCAATATCCGAAAATCTATGTAATTCCTAAAAATATTTATGTACGAATATTTAACGTGATGATCTGTCGCCGCAGATAAGATTACGATAATCTTAATTGGTTTATGCTGTCCACATTAATTATTATATGTAATAATAATCAATAAACTCGCCCAACAACTTTTGCGTTATAGGAAAACATGGAAATACAGAGCACTCGCCGCAAAATGAATTACAACACAGAAGATGGTGAATTGGCTATAGAATTACCCATAAAATTCCCCAAGGAATATCCAATTACGTGAATAGCAAATATCTAATAAGCAAATTACATATCCAATAAGAAAATCTAATAAGATGAATAATTACAAGTGCAATCAGATTTGGTGAATAAGTAAAAATAAGGTGAATATTTATTAAAGCGAGCATACAACAAAGTTATTGGCCAATAATGAGTTGAATATTGATTAGAGGGTACAGCTGTAAGGTGAATAGCTAACAGAAGGTGAATATTTTATAGAGCGTAATTCAATTTTCAGGTGAACATTTATTAGAGCGTTCATTTGATATGGTGAATAGCAAATTAATTCAATATGAAGTATATTTAGTATAAGGTAAACACCCAAGAAAGTAACTAGTGAAAAAGGTGAATATCTGAAGAGGTCAATAGATAATGTAAATGCAAAACGTAAGCCAGTTGAACAAATTATTAAATTATTATCTTAAAAAGTGAATTATTATTTTTTTACCCATAACATTGATATTTAATAAAATTTACTTGGGTGAATTTATGGTTTTTTTCTATTCGACTTTCGTTTCTTGCGCGCTACAATCGAAGATGGTGGATAACTAAGTCAATTTTTTTATTATTTCTATTTAAAAAAATTCTTAATTCAAATGTTCACTGCTAGTTCACGTTAAAGCGAGTGCACTGTACAAAGAATCGCTGAAACGCGTGAAATTCCTAGAGCCGATCGATTATCGATCGACTGATTATCGATGGGAATCTGATTTTCCTTTGAATAATTTAAGGTTTTGTGATATACGAGCGAAATGATTCACGCCCCGAACATCAAAACAAAGTCGCCTCTCATCCCACAAACACATAGATAACCCACACCAACGACACAACACGGTCGAAGGCTGCTCACTCTCGCTCACCTGAGGGGCAGGGGCCGTCCAAGCAGTGATTCCGCACCGAGCACGTTCTTCCATCGCCTTCGTAGCCGAGCGGACAGGCGTCGCAGTGAGCGCCGCTCACGCTGTCGTGACATTGAACGCCTCTGCAAAAGAGAGAGAGAGAGTGAGAGAGTTAGAGAGCCACACACACATCATAACAACGCAATGATTAACAGCGCAGTGATTAACAACAGGCAACAGCGCGGCGTAGAAATTAAAATAAAACTTTTTTGATAGATTCAGCGGCTTAAAGGAACCTTGTTAATTTTTCAAAAGAATTCCAAAACGAGATTCGTCGAATCAGTGTTTGAAAAGCCATAAAATAACACAAGAAAAAAAGAAATAAAACAAAAGAAAAAACATCGTTTGGGTCGAAATCAATGCGTATTTAAATAGTTAATCGGATTTATTTGATGACAGTGAAAAGAGACACATTTATTTATACATAATTTAATTTATTATTAAATAAAAATTTTAATAAAAATGTACACAAATCAAAATTGCGTCATTTATTAAGAATTCTTTTCTGTTTTTATGCGCTGCTGAAGTTTGCAGAGTTTTAATCGACGCAATAGATTATCATTGATATCGGTCACCTTATGGCGATGATAATGATCGTGATAATGACGACGATGATGCTATCACTATCACTGCTTGTCCACTGCAAACAGTTGCATCGATTTTTCCCACAGATAAACCGATTGATTGCGCTGCAGATCCATACGAAAGATTGATAAAATGAGTGTGGATGGATACGAGGAATACGCCAACGTAAACATCCACAGGCAACGACGCACACGCACACGAACACACACACGAACTAGCATAGCGCAAAGCGAGTTCGCCTACGCACAGCGATTGCCTCGTGAACGATCGTCGTTGCTTACTTTTTTAACGGCTTCAACAGCACAGAAACTGCTTGCATTTAAAGCATCATCAGTGGTTTGGCTACTAGCAGAAGCAGCAATGCAATCAAGAACCAACAACAACGAAAAGAGAGACGAAAAACGAAGCCGAAGCTGCGACTACGATTACTGCCGAAGTTTCAGTGACGCTTGTGTGTGAAGCTTGATTCAGGACAACAACAACAACAACAACAACACTGACAAAGAACCGAAAACCGATGACGAAGCTGCGCAGCGTCCTCACGCACACGTTTCTTTTTCGCTCGAGAGAACAGCTTTAGCAGAGCGGCAATATTATTAAATATGAAAGCGCAACGGATGAGAAAGACTGAAGAGCTTTCGGCATGTGCTATGAAGCGCATAAGAAGCGAAGCAGCATTTGACTCTGAAGGAAAAAATCCAATTTTCAAAGTGATTGAAAAAGAATCTTTGTCTCTTGTTGTTGTTGTTGTTGTTATTTTGCGTTACGTCGTGTAGCAAGATATTAGAAGCTAAGCCTCGAATGATTGACAGCAGCAGCCATCATCATCGCCAACGGCATCGGTTTCCGTATCCAAAAAGAAATCCCGACTTTGAAGCAACCACGCAACGCCGATGCCGATGCCGACACCCACACGCAAACGCAGCCACAGATTGCAATTACCGAGCCACAGACAGGCAGCCGTCGGTACCACAGCCAGAAACGTGCCATCGTCCAAACGGCCAACTGCAGCTGTTCACACTTCTGCCAACCGAGGAAACGGCGCAACGTGCAAGACGCCAGCTCGAACAATCATAATCGTTTTGAATCGTGTTTCGAAGGGGCCGAATTGGCCAGGTCTCGGTACAGGACGATTGCAAGGACCGCTGCATTTTATTCACACGCCCCATCTTCCTTCCTGTCAGAGGTCAAGCCGCTTGAAAAGAGGTTTTTCTGCCGCCTGGGGCTCAGATGAAGTTTTCGGGGATCCTTCTTCAAAGCAAACATCAGCGAGGGGTGGCGAGAAGGGGAAGTTTTTAGTAAAGCCGTTAATACGTATAGTCACATGGCAATCTGAATTAAAAGTGACGCTTTCTGAATTACAAATGAAATTTTCTGAAGTAGAAATTATTTTTTCTAATTTATAAATGACTTTTCTGAATTAAAAGTGACACTTTCTGAATTACAAATGACGCTTTCTGAATTAAAAATAAATTTTTCTGAATTACAAGTGACTTTTCTGAATTAAAAGTGACACTTTCTGAATTACAAATGACGCTTTCTGAATTAAGAATGAAGTTTTCTGAATTACAAATTATGTTTTTGATATATAAATGACGATGAAAAGTGTTTTATGAAGTAAAATTGATGTTTCTGAATTATAAGTGAGTTTTCTGAACTACAAGTGACGCATTCTGAATTACAAATGACGCTTTCTGAATTAAAAATGAATTTTTCTGAATTACAAATGATGTTTTGTGATATATAAATGACGATGAAAGGTGTTTTATGAAGTAAAATTGATGTTTCTGAATTATAAGTGAGTTTTCTGAACTACAAGTGACGCATTCTGAATTACAAATGACGCTTTCTGAATTAAAAATGAATTTTTCTGAATTACAAATGATGTTTTGTGATATATAAATGACGATGAAAGGTGTTTTATAAAGTAAAATTGATCTTTCTGAATTATAAGTGACTTTTCTGAATTAAAAGTGACACTTTCTGAATTACAAATGACGCTTTCTGAATTAAAAATGATGTTTTCTGATTTATAAGTGACTTTTCTGAATTAAAAGTGACACTTCTGAATCACAAAAGGGTTTTTATGAATTAAAATTGTTATTTTCTGATTTACAAGTGACGCCTTCTGATTTATACGTGAAAATGGTGTAGAGACGGTTGCCCCATTCTTTGTATTAAACCTTTTACTGAATTTACAACAATTTTCGTTGTTATTCAAGCGGGTCAATTGCACAGATCGACCTGTTTGTGGTTTATTTTTCCCCTCCACTTCCCTATGCAACTGGCAACCCGAGACAATTGAAGCAACCTGAAACATCCACCGGCTCCGCATTCTTTAATTCGAATTCATGGAAAGCAGGCAGTCGTGTTGCGTGTTTCCCTTTCGTTCGCCTATTTCAGGGATCAGTTAGGCTCTTCTATGGGCCGAACCACCCGCAACACAAGCGACTGCATCCACGCTGTGTGAAGGTTTCCCAATAAATTACTGAGCAAGCGACGGACGCGACGGATTGGCGTTTGAATGTCGCCGTTTGTCACTTTTCGGGCAGCCAGCGAAGCTGAGAAATATGAAACGATTGTTCGACAAGAGCCACAACAATCGAGGATGCATATTTTACCGAATGGCCAAGCGATTGCCGCTGTCTTTAAAGCCGAATCGTCAAAGCAGGCCATAAATTAGATCAATTAAAAGGCTGCGAAGGAGCGCGTATCGATAATGAAATCGAATCGTCGTCGCAGCGGTTGTTGTAGGTGTTTAACCCGCATCGAGAGACGTTTTTATGGCGGCTGCAAGGTGCGGCCCGGGAATCTTCATTCAGCCGATTCCCGTTGGTCCAGTTGCCGGCTGCGGCTGCGGCTGCGGTTTGGCCGCCGGTGGAGCTCGTTAATAAATTCAACATGTTTCAGATAAAAGTTTATCGCAGTCAATTTATTGATTTGACAGTAATCATTTCAATTTGAGAACGACGAAGGAGACGCCGAAGAAGACGAAGGAGCATTTAAATCATTGTTACATTGTTTTCTGTTGTTATCGGCCGTTATTGAAGTGCTGCCAATCACTTCGTTGGACAACAGTTTGACGACATTTTCCGGCCGAGCTTAGAATTAATTAAAATAAACGTTTTGGGTGCTGAAGTAATCGTAATCGTGCGTCAAAACATCATCGAAAATCGTTCTTAAAGCATTTAATAAAAAGAATAAAATCGAAAATCTTTTAGTTTTAACATTCGCTGGACTTTCATCAGTTTCTAAAGTCGTAAAAACAACAAAATTTATAAACACTGAATGAATTTTTCATTTCTTTTCTTCACATCCTTTCGAAGGTTTTTGAAATTTCTTCCTAAAAAAATTCAATCGACTCGAAATGCATGAAACTTAATGCGTTTATTAAATTAAACATAAACCTTAGGCATAAAGGCGATAAAGACTTTAATGGGAATACTTACAGAAAGCACGGTCTGTCCGCGCAAGTGATGCCAGCTTTGCAGATTTTGCCGTCGCCGTGCATTCCTGTAGGACATCGGCCACACCTCAATCCCGACGACGTTTCGTGACAGTCGACACCTACGGACGAAACAAACGCACGCACGCGCGCACACACGCGTTTACATCATAGAAGCAAAGAAATGACATCAACTGAACAAAACAAGATTCATTCGCAGCAGCAGCTTCTGCTACACTCACAACACAGTCCACAGTCGGTTGTTGTTGTTGTTGTTGTTGTTGTCGTCATTGTTTACATTTACTACTTAAGTTTATGGAAGGCGACAACAGGTTGCGATCTCTCGCATGCGTTTGCGCGTCCGTGTGTGTAAGTCTTTAAGCGTATTCCGATGTGTGAACTTGAAGTGCAAATTAAGTCAACTAAATTCATTCCATTCACTTTTAATACCTACACCACTTCGTCTGGGGACATTCAATGAGGTGAAATTGCATTCAAGAGGTGAACAGCTTTTTTTTTCGTCCCATTGAGTTGCGACTTATGAAAAAGGCGAAGTTTTTTTTTGTATTTATTTTTTAATGCGTCTTTCTTTCGTCTGTCGGGAGTTGGATTTTTAAAACCTTCCGAATAAAGATGTCGTCTTTTTGCTGAGTGAATTTAAATAAAAAGTCGTTGGCGAAATGCTGCTTCTTATGCTTCATTCATTCATTCCCACTCACACACTCACGAAGCTGCTTACCAGGATAACAAGGATTCGATGTGCGACACGTCGGCTCCTCGCGAATGTTGTTGTTGTCCTTGCAGCCGGCGCAGTTCTCGATCAGCGTCCGCAAATACGTGATTTCTTGCCGTTGGTGGGCGACGTCTTCGCGCAGCAGCTTCACCAGCGCCATTAAATCATTCAGCGATTTCGCGAGGGCGTCTAAAAACATCAAACAACGTCAAAAAGTAAGCATAACGAAATAAGTTTCAACTACGTGTACTTTAAAGTAAAGTCAAAGAAGCAAGCAAAATCGCACACACAGCAACGCAGTCGTTAGAGGAGGATGTTTGCGCGTGTGTGTGTGTGTGTGTGTGTGTTTGTGTGCGAGTTTATTGACAAGTTGCACAAACGCGCTCCAACCGAAGCTAAGCCTGGATCATGGCTTCGGCCGAGGAGGCCGTCGCGCGTAGGAAGGGATTAAAAAGTAATGCGACTCGACTCAATTCAAGTCAGGAGACCGGATCGACTTTTCCGCCAGCCAGCGAAGTGCTCTGATTTGTGAGCAAGAAAAGTGTGATGCGATGTGACAACATTTGCAGCAACATCAACGCAAACGACGTGACGCTGCCAGATACGCGGAAAATTCCTCCATAATGGGAATTACGAGCAAGCTGTGAGATTCAAAAGGGAATTTCTAACAGAACTTGGGATTTGCATTTGAATTTTTAACAGAACTTGGAATTTTAATGGGAATTTTTAACAGAACTTGGGATTTTAATGGGAATTTTTAACAGAACTTTGGATTTTAATAATAATTTTTAACATTACTTGGGATTTTAATGAGAATTTTTAACATAATGTGGGAGTTTAATGGGCATTTTTAACAGAAAGTGGTATTTTAATGGGAATTTTTAACAGAAATTGGGATTTTAATGGGAATTTTCAAGATTACTTGGGATTTTAATAAGAATTTTTAACATTACTTGGAATTTTAATGAGAATTTTTAACATAATGTGGGAATTTAATGGGAATTTTTAACATAACTTGGGATTTTAATGGGAAATTTTAACATAAAGTGGTATTTTAATGGGAATTTTTAACAGAACTTGGGATTTTAATGGGAATTTTTAACATAACTTGGGATTTTATTGGAATTTCTAACAGAACTTGGAGTTTTATGGGAATTTCTAACAGAACTTGGGATTTTATGAGAACATTTATAACAGAACTTGGGATTTTAATGGGAATTTTTAACAGAACTTAAGATTTTTTGGGAATTTCTAACATAACTTGTGATTTTAATGGGAATTTTTAACAGAAAGTGGTAGTTAAATGGGAATTGTTAATATAACGTGGGATTAAAATGGGAATTGTTAAATGGGATTGAATAATCCGTGGTTCAAATGAGCAAATTTTCTTCTGCACACAAAATAATTTAATAAATTTTAAATTATGGGAAATTTCTAAATTTCCCACAAGCAGAATGGAAAGGTCGATAAATCCGTTTAGTTAATCGACAGTGTTGCCGTGAGAAAGGGGAATATTGCGTGGGAATTGCTGGCAACTCTGCCAGCGCAGTTGAAAATGAAAATGAAGAGCGACTTCATGCCGTTTCCGACTTGCAATTCGCATTCAAATCAAATACATTTGCTTATTAATGATGGTTACCTTCGCAGTCGCCGTGCATGACGGGGATGTCGCCGCGACGTTGGATGTCGAAGTTATTGTCCAGCGGCAGCTCCTGCTGACGGTACTGATGCTCGCTGCTGTGGCCAGCGCCCAAGGAGCCGGCATCGTGGCTGAACCAGTTGCGCACGTCGCGCTTCTTGTTTTTCTCTACATGGCAACGAAACGAAGAATGTAACCAGTCGATGTCACACGATGGCGCTGCTCCATTAAAAACGCATAGAAAATTACCTTTCTCAGATATTTTATTCTTGAGCATGCGCCGGTTGCCGCGCCGATGAAGTCCCTTCTGGCAGTTGGCGCGTTGTAGAGCTCCTTCGACGCTGCTATCGAAATGCAGCGGATATTTTCGTTCGCGGAACTGCAAAGACAACAGAAATTCTCACGTAATGAAAATGATTTCTGTGTGTGTTCGTGTGTGTGTGTCCCCTCTCTCACCAGCTTCACAACTGGATCATCCATTTGCGTGTAGAGCTTCGCCAAGTTCATGTCGGCGACTTCTTGCGCGGCGCTCTCCTTGCAATCGACGAGCAGCACGATGCGATTCTTGTGGAAATGCAACGCCAGCGAACGTATCGTGCTCGTCTCGTTGATGTTCGGTATTTCGAAGTGCTTCGACATCAACTCGCTGTTGGCACTTATGTCGAGGGTGACTCGCTGCTGCTTGCGGTCCAGGAAGAAGGACATTTTGTGCTTCAACGTGGGGAAGTCGATCATGAAAAGCGCCTCAATCGAAATGTGCAGCTTACGTCGTGGTCTGAAAAAGACGCCCATTAAATCGACATGCGAAAACGCAGAAAACCGGCCTCGAGTCACTCACCGAATGTGACGCATCGATATTACGCAGTCGCCTTTCTTTATGTGATCTTCCAAGTCACTCGACGCCACTGCGAATGTAAAACAATTGAATTAAAGAAGAAGAACTGTTATTAGTAGATAATTTTAATATAATTTAATGAAAGTTTTTATTAATAAACATTGTTGTTTTTAATTGCGATGCAAATTATTGTTTATTTAAAGGTGAACATTTTTAGTGTTACCCAATTAATTCGCCAACTTGTGACTTAGTAAATAAGGCTGGAATAGATTCCACAAGAGGAACAGAGTTTCCACAAGAGTAAAATTTGAAGCTACAAGACTAAAATTAATCTCCAAAGGAGGAAAATTAGTTTCGACAACTTTTAATTCTTTCAATTTGATTTTATCGTTTCAATGCGATTTATTTTTATCCATTTAATCTTCTCCTTTTAAGGAATTTGTAACGCAAACACCTTGACACTTCATGACGTATTCCAAATTTGGAGAAACACGCAAAAAGCATATCGAGAGTAATTCGCTGCTCGGCAAACTTCGGCTTTTTGCGTGTTCAATCGTTCAAATGCTCGTTGCTGCTTAGTCACAAATATTTAAACTGTTTAACAAAAGAAATACAACAATCGAAGTGCAAGAAAAACACGCGAAACAAAGAAAATCATAGCAAAAAACTTACCTGGATCGAGTGACAGTGACGCAACGTTGCCAAGCAAAAAGCCGACCGCAAACATAAACATGCTCAGCGAATTCATCGTTGACGTTGTCGTTGTTGTTGTATTGCTCTGTTCGTTGTTGTTTTCCTTTTACTACGCACTGACGAGGAGCTGCTGTTCGCTATTGATATCTGTTGATGTCGTGTCAACAAAGATTTTATTTATCTGCCGTGGTCCACTGTAAAAGAATCAAATATGAAACAAACAAAATAAAATAATGAAGCAAGACAAACGTTAAAAACAGCATCACAACAACAAGAAATAAATAAAAACATTAATAAAACACAATGAATTGGAACGAAACTCGAAACATCGAACGCATGTTAAAAAGACATAAAAAATAAGAAATATTGAAAAACATTTATTTTAGAAAGATAATCAAAGGAGATATTAAATGCTGCTTCTTCGCCCCATGTTCGTCTTCTTCTTCTTCTTCTGCCGTTCCAGAAACTATGTCACATTGTGTACAAAAATAAATCGAATGAAGTAATAAAAAGCATCGATCCGCACGCATAGAAAATGTTGCATAAAAGCCACGCGGAAGAATTGGAATCTGGAGCGGGGAAGCGATACGCAGACGCAGACGCAGACGGTTCTTGGTTCCTATTGCGGCTGGAGAAATGTCGTCGTTTCCATTTTGCTCGGCTGGCGATGGAGTCAACGGCGAGTGTCGCCATATCGAGCAGGTCGCCATAAAGCGATGGAAAGGGAATAAGGGGGCGGAGGGGGGGAGCGGCTGCTGGTGTCCATTACGCATCAATCGCACATCGGCTTACGATCAAATCGAAATCCGCTGCTCGGAAATTCGCGACGAACTTTGAAGATGTTCTTAAAATGGGAAGCAGCAGCAAGCAACGGATAATCCGATCCAAAAAGGCGAAAGAAAACAAATAACAAAATTAAATTAAAACGTGGCATTTAAAGTTTTCCTTTTTTTTCCCCCTTTAATTCTAATGAGATTGAGATTTTTCTTAGAATTTTTTAATCTCATCACATCGTAAAATCTCATCACATCGTAAAAACTCATCACATCATAAAATCTCATCTCATTTCACATCATTTTGCAGCGAATCAAACGATTAATAATCATTTAAAACGAACAAATGTCATTGATTGACGTTTAATTAAGGAAATCGTTGAAGCAACAATGGATCATTGCCACAATTGACAACTTTGCCGCCCACCAACATGAAAATCGATCATCGTCGATCACCGTCGATCATCGATCGCGGCATTTTCACAAAGAAATCGCAACAACGTCATCAGCTTCAATTGAACAATAAATAAATCGCTAAAAACAAACGTTGAACAATGCAAAATAATATTCAAAAATATGGCAATAAATTGAACAAATAACAACAATGCAAATTTGCATTTGCATTTTCACTTTGCAACTTTTGCATAAAAATATTCCACGTTTTTAAAATTCGATTTCGGAATTGGACGACGTGTGCAGCTGAGCGTTAAGAACGAATTGCGTGAGCGTTCGTTATTCCATATTTGAGCGTCATCATTCAACGAGGAGAAGCAGTCACTCGAAGGAACGAGCTTCGTGTTGGCATCGACTCTCGATCGTGCAAACTCGCTCCTGGCTTCAACGCTGACGCGTTTGTGTGTTCCATAGCAAGCGGACTGCTTATGTCGCAGTCACTGTTACGGCGCGCTTTGCACAAGATGTGAAGAGTGAGTTGCGTTTGTTCGTGCTCGCTCGCTCGCTCAGTCGTTTGTTCGTTCGCTCGGTCGTTCGTTCGTTCGTTCGTTCGCTCGCTCACAAATGTCAGTTGCAGCTGCGCTCAAGCCAGCACCAACACAACAACCATCAATGCTCGCTTTGATATATGTTTGTACGTGAAGCGAAACAATTTTGGCGCCTACGCACAGATTTAAATCGGGAGAAATCACCAACAACAATAACACCCATGTTCAAAAACAAAGTTAAGCTTGGAAAAAATATTTCTTTAAAGATTTACTGAAACTGAAGCAAACGACAGAAAAGCAAGACACCGTACAACAACAACAACAACAGCAACAACACGGATTTGTTTGTTGCCTACGCTAAGTTTTGCTGTCGCCTGTAACGCCCAAAGCAGTTTATATACATATTTACAAACACAGTAACATATCCATGAATGTGTGCAGCGGCGATTTTATTATTGAACTTCCGGCGACGTTGCACTTGTTTATAAAGTTCTAAGAATATCGAATGACGATGTTTCGATAATTCAAATCAAGAGCTGAATAATCAAAGCTGCTCTTTTCTCCATTTCAATGTCGTGTGAATTGAGAAAGCACCGTTAGAAGTTTGCTCGCGCAGATTAACTGTTAATCACAGAAAAAGTCGTTTGATTTTCTCCTTTTTTTTCATTATGTTTTTTAAATCTTCATTCATTCATTCTTCGTTGCCGTGGTTGAATGATGAAGCTCAGAAATCACATTCACAGTATTCAAATGAATTAATTTATATATTTTTAAAATTAACTGTTTTTCTTTTTTGCCCACTTACATTTCGATTGTGGCCGTTAAAATCCGAAAAAACGGAGCTGATTATTTTGCAGTCCTTTTCAGCAAATCACAACACAATTAAATAGAAAAATTCGCCGAAGAAGGATTCGAATGGAAGTCGAAGTCGATTGCATTCATTAAAAAGACAATCAAAGGGAAATTCTAGGAATAAATTTCTACATAAAAGCGACGAGAAGTCCTTCAAAAGTCCTTTAATCATATCACACACTTGAAAATCATGACTTCACGCCGTCCGTCGCGTTGTTTTGCCTCGAAATACTTTGTAATTATTTTACAAATAACGTTCCTCGGCACTCAATACAATTAATTACCATTTATTGTTGAAGGAGCCGTTGACAGAAGTAAAACACTCGATAATAACAAAACCTGAGGAAGCACACGATTGTCTGCTTACATTTGCTTCAGTTCAACACTTGAGCGATTGCGTCCAGCAGTCAGCGATCTCTTTTGGTCAACGTTCAAACGCAGACTGACGTTGTTTGCGGCCGCAGCGTGCGCAGCGTGCGCCAGCGAAGAGAGCAGCACACACAGATTTGGATAAAAAAAGCAGCAGGCATTTCAGTGAGAATGGAAGAAACTGGCTGGCGCTCAGCTCAGTTGAGGTGAGCAGCAGATCGCGACAGTAAATTGCCATTGCTACCATTTCAAATCGAGCGAGCAAACAACTTTTGACGCCCACACGCCAAAGCAATAGCAGTCGCAGCAGCAGCAGCCGCTTATGTAGATTTCAGGTTTTGCATCGTAAGAAATGAAGCGATCGCGTGGAAAAGTAAGGGCTACGTTCCACACCAAACGCATAACTCATTCGCAGATATTGTCTTCGCCGTCGACGGAGTTACTTTTCCCTGCTTGTGCTGCATTGTTTGCGTTTCATCAGCATAAATAATTAAGGATTTCCAGCAGTGGACACGAGGCAGAAAATAACAGAAAACAAAAGCAGAAAAAACTTATTAAAACTTGCAAATATTCCGTCACCCGGCGGCTGATTGACAACGCCGAGCAGCGTCAAAAACCGAAGGATCCACGTATGAAACGTGTTCTCGCAGCAATTAAATTTCCGTCAGTCCGTTTGACTACGATTTTCCGTTTCTATAAATGCGCAATGGGTTGGTAAAAGGCCCCAAAAATCTCTAAAATATTCTCTCTTTCAATTCATGTCCAATGTTTCCCTCCACTTCCTTCTATTTTCTTCTGAGAAAATATCCTTAAAAGTCTTACGTTTCGGCCAAAACATGAATAAAACATTTTTGCTTCTTTTTACTCACATTCTCAAAAAAAAAAAAAAGATTGAAAACACAAAAAAAATCCAATAATAATAATTCTATAGCAAGATTATTTTAATCGAAAGCGATCTTACAATTTATCGTAATGCATTTGACAATGGACTTGTATAAAAAATTTAATGGCAACGACACTAAAATAACTGATATTCATTTTTACCTTAAGCACCAAAAACAATCATCATCATTTTACGTGTTATCGCCACTGCGAAGGTTTGAAGATTGACTCTTTTACGTTGAGTAATGTAAATAACGGTAAACTGAGCAACTAGAACAAATGAAGAATTGAAAATAATATGCGCACTACAGTCGGTCATCATCGTTCCAAGAGGAAACAAAAACTTCT
The DNA here is from genome assembly GCA_937620795.1 of Thecophora atra. NCBI lineage: Eukaryota > Metazoa > Arthropoda > Insecta > Diptera > Conopidae > Thecophora > Thecophora atra. The sequence continues at coordinate 86,998,001 of OW569398.1, forward strand.
ACTTTTTATCATTAATTTGAATATCATTTCAGTTCACTTTCACAACACAATTTTAAATTAAATATCTATTTTATTTTGTTACTAGTTTTTGGCTTACATTCCTGTGTTCTTAAAGAATTAAATTTTTAATGTTTTTCTTTATGGGATATTATGGGAAAAATGAAAGACACAAATTAAAATACAATTCGTTCTTAGAGTATTTAAAAGTTCAAAAAGTTATTCATTAAGTATTCATGGGCGGTTTTCACACCAATGAGACAGAGACAAAGAGACAGTTCGTGTTCATTTTTGACTCTTGTGGCATTTACATTGAAGAGACTAAAGTCTTAAAGCTTGTTGCTACTTTACTGCTTGGGAGTATTGCCGTTCTGTCATTGTTACAAATAAAATCGTACTAAATCGAAGCCGACAATTTTTTGAATAGTTTCAATTTTAATTGCAATTATGGAATCAAATAGGTTATTAAGAAGAAATTCCATAAACCAATTTATAACCTTCGCTTATATTGTAAATTAAATAATGTTTGGTTTTTTATTAAACAATATTTAATTACGTTTATGATTTTCCGACTTCCGATAATAATTAGGACAGCGACAACAAAAAACAGAAACAACAAAAAACTGCTAAAAACTACACAAGGTATACTTTAATCTAATAGCGCAGCCATGCACTTCTATTGTACAAAGTAGTAAAATTTAGTCCGAATTTCACAAAAGGGACTAAATTCCACTCCAAAGCTTAATACACTATTACTGTATTGGTGCGACAACACTTTTGTCTCTTTGTCTCACGGAATGCCGTGAGACAAAAATGAACCAAAGAGACAAATTCATCCGCTTGTTCTTCTTACAATTTTATTAGCAAAACAAGAACAAAATTTTGTCTCTTTGTCTCTGTCTCATTGGTGTGAAAACCGCCATGGCACTCATAAATTTGGCACCACTCAAAAATATCCCAAATGATAAACGGGTTCGTTTCTTAGGTCTCCCTTAAGATTACAAGATTAACGAAGTCGCTGGAATTGTGATTCAGAAGTAATTCTAACAAGGAAACAATGGATTCAGCTAGATATGCATATATCCATTTATCCATTTATCCATACATTATAAATATCCATTTGTAATTATTCGTATAAATAGATAAAAACAAAACAAAAGAAGCGCTTCTTCTGTTTATTTTATTATGATTTCGGCAGCCCAACAACCTCGAATCCTCCAGAATCACTGCAACTAAATTGAAAGCAGATGAATTTTATACAATGGCATTACATAATTTATTATTATTGATATAATTCAATTACTTTACGCATTTGGAAGGTGGTTGAATTATGTGTTTGGTTGCCTGAAGATGATTTGATTTTAGTCTATTACCATTTTCCTCGAGTGCGTGGACTGCAGCAGCAACGCCAGCAACAGTCGCTGGCGGCTGGATTGTTGCAGCAATAATCTTGTTACCTGTGCTATTGTTATTCAAACTTCTAGACGAGTCCAGACGATTGCTAAGCGAAGTTAGACGAGTGTTAATCGACTGTTAATCGAAAGATATTCGAGATAAATCTTTATTAAATAGGTCATCGTAATCATCATCAATGGTGTCGACTCACCGTGTTCTTGTTTCCCCTGCCGCGTATGTTAAATGCACCGTACACGAGTGGATTCATGCAGGAGTTGGTCGAGGCGAAGATGAACAATCCCTTGCGCACCAACGAACTGATCCTGCCCACAGAACTCTTGTCCAGCCAGTACCACAGGCAGATGATGTAGTACGGTGTCCAGCAGACAACGAAAACAATCACAATCATAATTGTCATTTTCAGTGTTCGTTTCTTGGCTCGTCCCAGCACGTCGTCGTTCGAGCGTCGAAATCGCTCTGCAAACGTAACAAAACGAAATCGAATGAAACCGAACGAAGAATATCGAATATCGGCAAAATTCTCATTTTATTACCCACTCCGCGAAGGACACGTTGACTCTTGCGATAGATTTCTAGGTAAATAGCGCCGTAGCAGTAGATGAAGGTGATCAAGGGGCATGCATACATGGCGCACATGTTGCCCATGTTGTACAGCAGCTTGTGGAACTCGCTGCTGAACGAGTGAAATGTGACGCATTGATGGTAGCCTTTCACTGTCGGATGCTCCTCCAGATGGAAGAGGAAGGCCTGCGTGGAAGTAGCAAGCAAAGGCAGACGTTAGAAAAAGGATCTCCGTCGTTGTACTACACACAACAAACACACACTTGCGGCGTACTGCATACAACCGAACCGATCCAAGCGGCCACAAGCATGATGCGTCCTCGGTCACTGGACAGTTTCAGAGGTTTCAAGATTGCGTAGTATCTGTGGAGGACAAAAAAAATAATGTAAACGCGTGAGAGAAGACGCGACGGCGGCACTATGAGGTATTTTCTTATTCACTCACCTATCTACAGAAATGCAGACCAGCACAAAGCTGGACAGATACAAGCCGAAGACGCGAAAGAAACTCATAACGCGACACATGAAATCCGTCGACTGCCATTGCACCGTGTAGGCCCACGCAATCTCCAGCGGCATCAAGAGGAACGTCACCATCAGATCGGCGATGGCCAAATGCATGAGCATTATGTCGATGCGCGATGGACCACGCAAACGCCTCTTTGTAAGCAAATACAGTACCGTTGAATTTCCAATGGTTGAGATCGCAAAAAGAATACTGCAATTTGTAATTGTAATCGGACGAAAAAGAACAAGCAACAGAAAAAAAAAAACACAATAGTTAATGCTGATGGCGATGCTTGTGTTTATTCAATTTCATCTTTTCTTTTATTTGTAATATTTTCGTCGCAGGAAGTTATGTCAGATATTTGTAAATATATCAAATGCATTTTCGCATTAATATTAGCAGTGATAATTAATATTCTATTTCGGTCGGTGAATTTTTATTTGATTATGAATTCGAATTGAACTCTGAGCAGTGATGCCACTTGGACGCATATCTGTATGTATGCATGTGCATTTGGACAAAGTATTTTTGGATAAAAATTAGGGTAATTTCGATTTAATACACGCAGAACAATTTTAATTTTAGAATTTAACTTGAGCAACGAAGAACTGATTTGTTTAACTACTACTAATTATTTTGAAATGTGATGTTATTTAAAATTTAATAATAAGAAAAAATATTTTGAGTTTTCTTATTTTATATTCGAAGAATTGCAGTAAATATTTTCTTTCTTATTCCTAATACAAATAAATATTGAGAAAAATATTTTTTTCCATATAAAGCAATTATGTATATTATATATGGACACGTTTAGGGCCATATTTTTTATGAAGAAGGGAACAAATATTATTTATTGCTCGCTGCAATACGGTTTCCGATTAAAGTCTTCCATTTGAATTGAGTTTTGAATATAATTCAAACTAAAAATATTCTAAATCAGCTGTAATTGAGGTGAGCAGTGAAAATGGCGCTATCAATATTGATATTTCAACTAGTTTAAAAGATATCGTTCTTTAAAAACCGCTGAATCATTGAGAAATGAAAGTCTTTCAAAAAGCGCTATTAAAGAGCGAATGACTTTTACTACATTCGTATTCATTATTAAATGGTTCATTTTAAAAAATGCATAAACCTTCATTTATATCATTAAAATTAAGTTTTTGGATTTTTCTTTTGTTTTTGTACATAACCGTTTTTGACGTATTATCATCTTCTTGAGATCCAGAGATGCAATTTCTGTGGGATTTTTCCTAAATTAGGAAATTGTAGTTGTCGCGGGGATTATCGACTCTTTCGATTCTTAATTGCCCCTTGATTGACGATTTTGAAATTTTTAATATTTTAGGTTTAATTTACTTCTTTGCTTAGGGCAAAATTAAGTGCATTGTATGCGAATATAGGATTAGGTCTGCAAAATTTGCGAATTTTCTAATGTTGTTTAACTTTTTTTAGGGTAAATTAATTGCCTCTGAAATGACGATCTTCTTGGGATCATTTTAATTTTGATTTTTGAGATTTTTTGTGGGATATGTGAAGAAAAGATGTTGGCAACACTGCTTGGATGCCATTTCAGAGTAAAACTCACCTGTAAACCGTTATTGAAAGCCTATGTCCATCGTTGAATATCATATCCTTGGAGTAGTGCATCGTTCCATTCGTTTCGTTTACGTTCGACCAATCAGCCAGAACTCGATGATCGTAAATCTTTTCATTAACCTCATTTTTATGGGCCAGTTTTTGTTCCATTTTGCAAAGGTTTTTTATTTGCAGACAGCATTCGCAAGATTCGCGGCTATCTAATATTAACCGATACCGAAGAGAATTCGCTCCTGATGAAATATGTCCAAAGGACATTTACACAGCGCTGTATCTTACCATGAAAAAATATTGTCCAAACCAGGTTTCTGTTGTCTTCTCGTGGTTGTTATTGTTGTGGTTCTGTTGTGGAATTCCAATTCATAGGTCAAACGAACAAAAGTCAACGATCATTTCTTATCCGGATTTAAGGGCTGGAATATTTTATTGCATTTGTGTGGCCGTCACAGCAAGCGTACTATAAATTCGACGAGACAATTAAGAATTTTCTAATCGACTGCGACTGATAAAGTAAGAGCAGAGAGGCATGCAGAAGTCAAAGTCTCGAAAACAAACCGAAATCACAAAATCCTACAAGACGACAAAAATGGGCCTGCGATCAATCAGTTATTTTCTGTTAGTAATATTCGTGTACATGTGTACAAATGTCTGTTTGTACATCTTTAATCGTACAGTAATAATAATAACAACAACAACAGTTCTATACTTTTGCTATTTCAGGGTTAATCTCTGTGAACTGATATGAATTTGATGATGTGTTGATCACTGCTATTTATATACAATTGAACTCGACGATCAGCTTCAGCTGTAGCTTAGGGAGAGAATCCCTGAGAACGAACAAATTCAATAAAATATCCTTCACACACACACACACACACACAAACAAACTCATTTGAAAACATCAAAGTGTTTTTTTTGTAAGGATCGGATTGTATTTTCTTTATTAAATTGCAGCCCGTTTTTTAGCTCGTCGTCGATGAACGATCGTTGCTGGCTTGCCTCTGAGATGCGACGCTTCAGTTGGCCGACTCTGATTCGTACGAGAGGAAGAGATAATCTAATTATTTGGCTCACTAGCCCCATCACTGTGTATGAGAACTGAAAGTACAAGAAAATAATCTCTTTTTTTTTTTTGTTTTTCAATTCGTAGCCTCTATTTATTGAAGTTTTTTTTGTTGTTATTGTGTCTGGCGAAAAAAGCTCAACGACTATTTCACACAAATACACACACACACACACACTAGCATCACAGAGAATTGATTGGAGAACGTGCTGCTGTCAACTTTGAACGTTACGTCTCAGGATTAGGCTCAGCTCTTTGGAATGTTGCAACCCTGAACTGAACCTGTCCAATAACAACATTTATAATTTTTAAAAAAGTTCTTCCTTAGTTAAATGATTATTATTATGACTTCTTAATGCAATTGAATAAAAAAAAAATACAAATTGCTGTAGTACTTCGATGCTTTTGTAGCAGTCTCCTCCGGCAGAGCAGCCGAAAGTCATTAAGACGCCCGCAAACGTGTTCGACACTTTTATAATCCAGCCCACATTCGTCAGCCCGCTCGCTATTAATACACAGGAATAAAAAGAGACAAAGAAAACCAAATCAAATTGTTTATAAATGCGAAAGGAGAAATATATTTGTATGATTTCCGCCCCCCGCGATCCGAGCATTTGTATGGACGAACATTTGATTACATTTGACATGGAATTAAATATGTGTTGTTGTGTCGGCCGGCGGCTGGTGAATTTCCCGCGCTTAATGAACTCATTTCTCAATGCAATGAGACGAGGTAAAAGGCAGCGGCGAAAGTCCTGCGCTTGGATTATAAACCACGGTCATGGATTTTCGCACTGACAAGTGTTTTCCCGTTGTTTCGCTATGCTTATATGCCCATGTAAATCGCAATAACCGATGACCTTCATGTGATAAAAATGAAGGTCTTTAACGTCTATGATGTCTGTTCAAAAAGAAATTTTAACATGGCCACCAGCCACTTCCTCGTCAACACCTTTTTCACTGAACTTGATTCAGTATTAAAGCACTTGTTGATGATAAAAATCTCCCGCAGCGAATTCCGAAGAAGTCCTTGTTTAACTTTTAAGGATATCCTATGAATGTTAGCTTTAAATTCTAATTCTAATTCTACAATACTAACAAAAAATTTTTAAAAATTAAGCAAGCAGAAATGTTCCCAACTATTTTGAATGAGAATTATTGTTAAAATGGGGTAAAATCCAAGCCGCACCAATTCCCAGTTTAAATTAGTTCTCAATTATATGTTTTTTTAATAATATATACAAAACTTTATTTTTAATTTATTTAACTGCGGTAAGCAAATTTAGTATAACTAACTTTAATACATTCGATTTCAAGGCATTTAGCAGGGCCCCTCATCAATCCGAAAATCATTTAATAAATATATTCAAATAGAATTATGGCCGTAACCAATTAATAATCTTTTACTTGTAGTGGGTAAGGCTGACAAAAACTTTATTTGCTAATTTAAATAAGGCATGGGCATTATATGTTAAAATGTAATTACATTACGTAATTAGATAAATTACACCAATTTGCGAACTGGTATTTCTTGCAAAACACTGTCAAAATCTGAAATATGTAACATGCGTGAACTTTTTAACGAAAGTGAGCAACAATTTAGGGTGGTTTATATGGGTTGGCTGTTGTTTGCTACATAAATATGTAAGTATGGCTTTTACAGGCTTTGTGAAAACTATTAATACTGGAGTACTATCTCTGTCTACTGTAACCGGAAAAATTCGAGAATAATCATTGTACTTACTTACACTTATTGTTTAATTTTAAAAATTTTGAGCTGCGCCAAACCTTTATGATTCAATGAGTCAAGCCGCAAATTAACTTCCTATTTCGCCGATTTATATGCGAGAAAACAAATTCATTCGGTTCCTCCATCATTACTATAAGCTTCAATCAATTCTTAAAATTACTTTACGGCGCTAACGATTAATTGAATTATTAATCTGAACCAATCTATTTACAAACAATTTTTTCTAAAACTTAAAAACTTTGCTTCAAGAAGATTCTTTACAATAAACCTCCCTGATCTCTACTATCATCCGTTGCTAACTGCACGCGAGTATTTGACAGTAGTGTTTACAAATTTTTTTTTAGTTTAGTTTAAGTTTTAGATAATCTTTCAAACGAAAAATATATTTTCAAATAAACCAAAAATTTTAAATGGCGGACGGTGGAGGAAATGGCTGTAAGAATTTGCATCAGCTGTTTATGGATGCATGGAACCTGTACGATGAGCTAGAGAAACATACCTTGGGCTTTAACAGCACTGAATACCAAGTAAACTATGTTAAAATGTTCGTATGCAGAATGAAAAAAATAATAATTGACCAAATGTTCAGGGTAAAGTACAAAAATCGATGAACGGCTTTGAGAACGCCACGGAAATTATTAGCGGCATGGACATGTTCAGTTCCAATGAACTGATTGATGAGGTCACCACAGAGTACTTGCAATATCTGCTATTACCATATTTCCTTGGAAAGCTGTCACTCAAACTGAATTTTAAAGAGCGTTCCAACGTTCTCGAAGTGGCGGAGGTGTATTTTAAGTAAGCCTACATTAAAAGAATGAAATAATTTATCAAATATATTTTATATAGGGATTTTTTACAACGTTGTCAACAATACCAATTGTGCAATCCATCGCAGGAGCAAACAGCGATTCTAGAGGGTAAAGACACGAATGAGTTAGTCGAATTAGTTCGCGCAGGTGTGGCACGCAACGAGAAAATCACACAATTCCGTCGCAAAAAGGAGCTCGAGGAACAAATTAAAGTAATGCGTGATTCTGTGAAAAATCAAACAATCGATAATGAATCTAAACGCAAATTCTTTTTAAATTTTCTAAAAAGAAGCATCATTGATGCGAATGAAGAGATGCAAAGCGTTAAGCTAGAGAAAAATGTAGTGAAAATGCGCCGAACGCATAATAATCCGTCTAATGATTTATCAGTGAGTTCGACAGCTGGCAGCGGTCATCCGGGAGAACAATGCCATGGCTACCACAAGCATACGCGTGGTGGCTCACAGCAACCCAAACCATTGCAACCCTTCGTTATCACACGCAATGCCCAACAAAAGGCCGTCTTCGGAATGGGTTACCCCAGTTTGCCAGTGCTGACGGTGGACGAATTTTATACTCAACGCGTCCGTGACGGCGTTTTCCCCGATGAGGAAAAAGTTGCACGCATGAATCAAGCTCAGATAATTGCCGCAGCACAAGATCCAAACGAGAAAGAAGACGAAGAGAAGGCAATTATTGAAAAGCAAGAGGAAAAGGATGATCCAGAGTATTTGGCGCGTATGCGTCGCATGGATGAGCACAAAGACATGGTACGTCGAGGCGATGGAAACCGTTATAATAGGAGTTAAGTACTCAATCGCTCTTATAGTTTTATTTAATTAGGCAATATGTTTTTGTATAAATTCTCCAGCCATTATTATGTATTCTTTGAAACAAAAAACAACACAACAGTTATAATCGGAATTAATTACTTCATCACTCTTATAGTTCTATTTAATATATATATATATTTGGAAATATATTTGTATAAAATCTTCAGCCACTATTATGTATTTTTGCAACAAAAAACAACACGGCGATTGAAACCGTTATAATCGGATATAATCACTCTTATAGTTTTATTTAGTATATATATATATTGTATTTGGAAATATATTTTTATAAAATTTGCAGCACTATTATGTATTTTTTTGAAACTAAAACAACACAAAATAAACGTAACCAATATTTTATAACAAAAAAAAAAAACCTTTTATTAAACATCGGCTGAACTTAAGCTTTTTAAACTTCTGTTAAAACATGAAATGGCATATTAAGTATTTTGACTTAATTAAAACGAAGGAATATAAATAAAAAATATCAAATAATCACAAACCAAATGTTCGTAAATGCAATAGACTTATTACACTTCTTATTAAAGATATTATTCTGGTAAAGCTAATATATGTAGTCATACAGAATATACAAAAATCTGTAAGCTGCACGTTATAAATGCCAACATAATTTTTAACATAACATCGAATGTGTGGCACTTCTGAGATGAATACAAAAGGTAACTTGTACTTAATACCCTCAACCTTAAGGTGTAGGGTATAAAAAAACTCAATTATGTAACTAAATAATGTTTAAATTTAGGATAAACAGTAATATGCTGGCATCTGGTACAACAGTAATACTAAAACTATTTTTAAAGCTCAAAAAGCCAGTTTTTTAATTCTACTTTCAGCGGTGTTACAAACATGTCTATAAATCAAATTTGTACATTCAAATTGTCTATCAACTTTTCGCAACTTTTTATTAGCATTAAGAGTATTTAAAATAAAGAATTTTCAAAATTTTGTCTTTTCATAGATCAAATAATGCTTGTTAATAATGTGCGAATGTTATTTTCTTTTGTCAGTTTAAATTAATAAAGCCTTTCGAATAATAATAATAATAATAATAATAAGAAAACTTAACGTATTTGGAACATTCCAAAAAAGTTTTTCAATAATCAAATTTGCGGATAAAAAATATAATTAGAAATTTCTAATTCGGAAGAAAAAGTTACGATTTATGGAGCAAAGCAATCTTTTAAAAGATGTCTCATGTTGCCATTCTCTTAATCTTCTTCTGCAGTACAAATTTGAATTATTTAATTCACTTTTCTACTTTAATACTTAACTTTCGTGTTCATTTAACACTTCTATTTCACATTTTAATATTTATAAAATAAATCAGATTAATAAAAAATAGTCGAATACGTCGATTGCTTCCTCTATCGTCTTGAACGTTTCATAGGTGGCTCCAAGAAGTTCTCGTCGTTGTCGTCTGTATCCATATCCTCAACTTTCATTAGCCTTTTTGCTTTGTGTAACATTTGCGTATCCTTGAGCCAGCTGCTTTTGAGCACATCATCTATGGAAGGTCTTCTATCAGGATTGACGATCAGCATGTCTCGTATAAGTGATGTAGCACGCTGTGAGACTGTCTTCCACGACGGATGGTTAAATCTGAATTTACCACGCTTAATTTGATCACAAACTGGTGAACCATAATCGTCGGAGAATGGTAGAGTACCGCTGAGACTTAAGCAGAAAAAAAGTACATATGTTATTATTAAAATATATATCATAAAAATAAAGCAAATAAAAACAGGAATAAAAAATTAACGATAACAATTTAAATGCTCTTTCATTCTTCGAACTTACCAGGTGAAGAGCATAACGCCGAGACTCCAAATATCCACTTTCTTGGTATACGCACCTCGACCTTCTGTTAATAACACCTCCGGCGCTACATACAGAGGCGTTCCGCATATCGTGCGCATCACTGAATCCTTCTGTACAAATTTGCTCAAACCGAAATCGGAAACTTTTAATAAAGTTTCCTCGTCTGTCGTTTCGAGCAAAACATTATCAGGTTTTAAGTCACGATGTGTTATTCCTATACGTAGAAATAAAATACTACATAGTTATAAAAGGTATTCATGAAATCGGCAACGCTAGAAGCTCACCCATATCGTGCAAATATTTAACTGCGTGACACATTTGGTAAAAGAACAATTTGGAGATTCGCTCGGAGAGTCGCTTATGTTTAATAATACGATTGAGCAAATCACCACCCTTCATCAGTTCAAGCACCATGTACACCGAATCCGGCTTATTAATGATATCATGCATTTTAATTACACACGGCTATAAAACGACATCAAAAAAGGATAAAAATTAAATATGAATGCAAGTAAATTTATAAGATAAAACATACAAAAGTCGATATTTAATTGAAAAAGGCAATGTAAAAAAGAATTTTTCAACTTACGTGCTCAAGATTCTTCATTATATTAGCCTCGTTTAGTACACGCTCCTGATCGTTCATGCTACTGGGTAAAGAGCTTGTTGCTAACATATTTTTCTTGACAATCTTCATAGCGTATTCCATGCAAGTTCGCCGATCGTATACTAAACGCACTACACCACAAGCACCAGATCCTAACTTGCGACTGATGTAGTAGCTAGATGTAATTTCGGTCGGTAGACCAACAGCTTCATTTGGACTGAGATCTTTGAAAACGAAGGCTACCAGCAAAAAGCAAAAACAATTAAAGCGATCTACAATATATATACATATAACAATTTAATAAATATTTTTCCTTACCTTTGTAGGTTGGATGAGCGAGTGAAATGACATCATCATTTTGTAAAATTCTTGATTTATTTGGTTCAACTCTTTCACCATTAACGAATGTGCCGTTGCGAGAATGATCCTGGCGATAATTTATTAGCACTTTTACTTTTCAAATTGCTTATAATTATTAGGACTAACTAGATTATTAGTTAGTACTTAAATATGACGATTAAATTTCTACAAATTAACGAAAAGCCGAATAGGGAAATATTTAGCAAAAAAGGAAATTTAGAACGCCTGTTGATTTCGATAAACAGTAATTCGCAAGGATTATTTTCTTTTCAAATTTATACAATGTGTACATAATAATAACATGTAGAAGATTCATTCCGAATTTTTTTTTCTTTTGTGCTTATAGAAATTTATGATACCAGCTGCCATTTGCTGAAATAACAAAAGCAAATACTTTTACCTGAATATAAACTGGATTTGAGAGATCACATTTTTCTCGTCTTATGGTAAAATGAACCTTTGAAATTCGGCACAACATTTTCTCAGGTAAATCACTGAGCGTAAGGGTAAGGTTATTGTTCTCGCCTCGTCCAGCTGCAAACTCGTCGCTATTCAGATCTGCAAATAATACAGAATAACAATCATTTAAAACTGTAACAAATAAAAATTAATAAAATATTAATATTAAATAAACAAAGTATTTTAATTTCAATCTTATTTACAAATTATAAATCCTTGATATATTATTTTGTGAATTTATAGCAAAGTCAGCCGATATGGATATATTTAATATGATACAATTGCGCTCATCTCTTAGTAGATATCATATTTGGTATGATTTTTGGAATAAAAGCTCCATATTTTAAAGTTAGTATGAATTAAGTAAAGTCCATTATGTATTAAGGAAGTAAATAATAAACATTGTTGTTTAAACAATAATTTACAATAGTAAAAGGCGAATTCATATAAAGTAAGCTAGAGGACCTAACACGCATACCCAATGACTTCACTTTGATGTTCTTGCCATAGAGCCGCCCCCAGACTATGTTGTCCATTTGCTGGCTTTCTACCTGTGACCAAATGTTTGACGCCTGGCTCTGTGTTTGGAATTCTGATTCACGAGCCATTTTGCCGATTTGAAGCTTGCCGCTTTTGAGACACATAAGCTAATCACGTGTGATGCATGAAATTAAATGCTAATGCTCATTAAATATGTAAACACTTGCTCTTTACATTTACAACACTTATTTAATATATCTTAATCAGTCAACCAAAATTTCCAAAATTAGTTCCGAAAAAAGCAACTATTACACTAAACACGGAAAACGAACATACAACACAAGTAACTGTCTGCAGTCGCAGTTATGTTCTTTTTCATGTTATTTCATTTAAATTCTAAAACAACCAGGAAAAAGTCTGCTCCTTCTCCTTTGATACTAGTTGTTGGAGTGAGATGAATATAGACCCTACTAGAGGAAAGTTTGGCGCAAAATTTTTCTTTTTTTGCTAGGTTGTAATATGTATATTAAAAATTGGATCTTGGCAGCACTGTGGAAGCTCATAACGATCCCAATGCAACGTGCGTGAAATTAGCAACGGAAAAGTTAGCAACGATTTTCAGGGTGGTTTATTTATGGATGCTATTTATGATAAAAATAATCTTAATTTTCAAAAATTTATTAAAAATTAACCGTATATCGTAGAAAGACACTGTTTATAACGTTTTAAAGAGAAAATTATGCTCTTTCTTTCTGCGGAATATGAAATATCTAAATGTTCAGAAAAAAAAGATATAAGGTAAAATGTAAACATGACTTTATGGAATCAAATATTAAATCGCATTTCCTGAGTAATTTAGTATATTCTGCTCTAACGCCGCCTTATCTATCTTAAAGAAGAAATTTTTCTCTTTTTTTTTTGATCCAAACAAAATTGTCCTAACTAGTTTCGTTTTCCATATATTCCATAAAATGTGTTCGCGGCTTCCGAAGCTTCTACTAGGCTACCTGTTACACCTACAACAGTAATTTTTTACAGTTTCATAGTACACATGTACAGAATATAGAATCAAGTACAAAAAATCCCATTTCATTCTGATTTCATGTAGAAAAGCCAAAATAAATATGCTAAAAAATTTACAGAATGTTTAAGCCCCGCTGCTGAATTATTTAGCCATACCTGCTCTGATTACCATACCCTATCTTAAAGAGAATATATTTCTGCACATTTGAGACAAAAAATTTTTGTTCTAGCTAGTTTCGTTCTGGAGATATTCCATATAGAACCCGAGGTAAACCTACATTTTTTGAAATTTGCGTTGCTACATACGAAGACGCAATTTCTTGGAGTTGACAACTGGCCAGTTGGAATAAGGATATATTTCCGCGCATTTTGATACTCCAATAAAGTGTCTATCTTAAAAATTGGCTAAGAAAATCGAATAACAAAAATTTTTGTCTTCCTTTATTTACATTTCACATTGTTATGATCTGGCGTTTTTCCTGGAAAAAGTAGAACGTAAGCAAGATTGATAGTAGAATGGAGTTATTTTTAAAGACTTTTTTGGGCATTTAGGATTAGTTTAAACAAATTGACAGTTGTTGGGATAGAAAGAGAATACTTTTAAGAATATTTTGATGTAACATTCGTTTAAATCGGATGTTTCTTGGTGAAGTAAATCCACTGCAAATTAAGCAGAGTTTTGCAAGTGTTCAAACGCCGCTGCTGAGTTATTTAGCAATACCTGCTCTGATGGCATATAGTCTATCAGGAGGAGGGTATTTTTGGGCGAATTTGAGTAGACAAAATTTTTGCTCTAGCTTGTTTCGTTCCGGAGTTATCGCAGATTCTACGTTAAAATGGATGCTCCAAGACGGAAAAGTGCCGTTGCTGGCTTATTTACAAAGCCCTTCTCTAAAACCATATATGCCATCTAAAAGAGAATATTTTAACACAAATATGAGTATAAAAATATTTCAAATATATTCAAATTCATCCACTTGTTCTTACATCAAAATTTTTTTTTATAAATCCTCAAAAATATAATGCGGAAATATTTTTAAACAATCTAGTACACTTAGATTTACAAAATCTCTGATAATAGTGAAAGTCAGACAAAAAAAAATATTTCTAATTGAATTAATTTTATTTTCGAGAGCCTCAAAATTTTTAGCTATCTTTTAAAGATCCAGCAGGTCAGTAAAGTATTGCAGTTTGCAATAGGAAAAGGAATAATTTTGAGAAAAACAGCATTCGAAGTACACCAGCAAGTACATAACCGATTCCAAAAATTTCACAAAATGGTTAACACCGAAGCCGTAACATATCTGGAAATTCCGGACAAATCGGAGAATGACAAGAAGCTATACAAGTAAGTTTAAAAGGGTGATTATATGCTAAGTTTTATTAATTTTTAGACAATAACTTCTTCTTTAGAACTCTAGTACTGTCCAATGGATTGCGTGCTCTATTGGTGTCGGATCCCAGTCCAATACCACACGATGGTCTAAATTCGTCTTCATCATCGTATGACTCTTCAGCGGAGTCGTGCAGTGAAGAAACTGGTTCTTGTCCTGAAGATGAGTCTATAGGTAGCTCAGGCTCATATTCAGATTCTGAGGAAGGTAAAAAGATAATAAAAATCAATAATACCTCCAACACAACAATATTTATTTCATCGCTTTTTTCCGACTTTAATTGTAATAATTACTTACTAGGAGATGAAAAGCTTGCAGCTTGTGCTTTGTTAGTAGATGTTGGATCCTTTTCGGAGCCTGTTAATTACCAAGGTTTAGCACATTTTTTGGAGCACATGATTTTCATGGGCACGTGACACGTGAACGAGATTCTGTTGAATCAGAATTTCAACAGACTCTACATAATGACGAGGGACGACGGGATCAACTTCTAGCAAGTTTGGCAAGTTCAAACTTTCCACACAGCACATTTTCATGGGGCAATTTGAAGTCACTCAAGGAGCTAGTCCCAAATGATGATGAATTGCATAAAGTGTTACATGAATTCCGTAAACAGCATTACAGCGCACATCGCATGTATGTATGCATTCAGGCCCGATTGCCTATCGATGAGCTGGAAACAATGGTCGTGAAACATTTTGCAGACATACCAAGCAATTATTTAAATGGCACTGACTTTAATGCATTTAATTATCGTGAAGCTTTTCGCGAGGAGTTCCATAATCAGGTGTTTTTTGTTAAACCTGTGGAAAATGTGTGCAAGCTAGAGTTAGTTTGGGTGCTGCCGCCAATGACAAAGGTAGAAGGCAGGACAGTACTAAAGTTCTAAAGACGAAGTTATTGTCTTTTTACCCTTTTAAACTTACTTGTATAGCTTCTTGTCATTCTCCGATTTGTCCGGAATTTCCAGATATGTTACGGCTTCGGTGTTAACCATTTTGTGAAATTTTTGGAATCGGTTATGTACTTGCTGGTGTACTTCGAATGCTGTTTTTCTCAAAATTATTCCTTTTCCTATTGCAAACTGCAATACTTTACTGACCTGCTGGATCTTTAAAAGATAGCTAAAAATTTTGAGGCTCTCGAAAATAAAATTAATTCAATTAGAAATATTTTTTTTTGTCTGACTTTCACTATTATCAGAGATTTTGTAAATCTAAGTGTACTAGATTGTTTAAAAATATTTCCGCATTATATTTTTGAGGATTTATAAAAAAAAATTTTGATGTAAGAACAAGTGGATGAATTTGAATATATTTGAAATATTTTTATACTCATATTTGTGTTAAAATATTCTCTTTTAGATGGCATATATGGTTTTAGAGAAGGGCTTTGTAAATAAGCCAGCAACGGCACTTTTCCGTCTTGGAGCATCCATTTTAACGTAGAATCTGCGATAACTCCGGAACGAAACAAGCTAGAGCAAAAATTTTGTCTACTCAAATTCGCCCAAAAATACCCTCCTCCTGATAGACTATATGCCATCAGAGCAGGTATTGCTAAATAACTCAGCAGCGGCGTTTGAACACTTGCAAAACTCTGCTTAATTTGCAGTGGATTTACTTCACCAAGAAACATCCGATTTAAACGAATGTTACATCAAAATATTCTTAAAAGTATTCTCTTTCTATCCCAACAACTGTCAATTTGTTTAAACTAATCCTAAATGCCCAAAAAAGTCTTTAAAAATAACTCCATTCTACTATCAATCTTGCTTACGTTCTACTTTTTCCAGGAAAAACGCCAGATCATAACAATGTGAAATGTAAATAAAGGAAGACAAAAATTTTTGTTTTTCGATTTTCTCAGCCAATTTTTAAGATAGACACTTTATTGGAGTATCAAAATGCGCGGAAATATATCCTTATTCCAACTGGTCAGTTGTCATCTCCAAGAAATTGCGTCTTTGTATGTAGCAACGTAAATTTCCAAAAAATGTAGGTTTACCTCGGCTTCTATATGGAATATCTCCAGAACGAAACTAGCTAGAACAAAAATTTTTTGTCTCAAATGTGCAGAAATATATTCTCTTTAAGATAGGGTATGTGTAATCAGAGCAGGAATGGCTAAATAATTCAGCAGCGGGGCTTAAACATTCTGTAAATTTTTTAGCATATTTATTTTGGCTTTTCTACATGAAATCAGAATGAAATGGAATTTTTTGTACTTGATTCTATATTCTGTACATGTGTACTATGAAACTGTAAAAAATTACTGTTGTAGGTGTAACAGGTAGCCTAGTAGAAGCGTCGGAAGCCACGAACACATTTTATGGAATATCTGGAAAACGAAACTAGCTAGGACAATTTTGTTTGGATCAACAAAAGAGAAAAATTTCTTCTTTAAGATAGATAAGGCAGCGTTAGAGCAGAATATACTAAATAACTCAGGAAATGCGATTTAATATTTGATTCCACAAAGTCATGTTTACATTTTACCTTATATCTTTTTTTTCTGAACATATAGATATTTCATATTCCGCAAAAAGAAAGAGCTTACATTTCTCTTTGAAACGCTATAAACATTGTCTTTCTACGATATACGGTTAATTTTTAATAAATTTTTGAAAATTAAGTTTATTTTTATCATAAATAGCATCCACAAATAAACCACCCTGAAAATCGTTGCTAACTTTTCCGTTGCTAATTTCACGCACGTCCCAATGCAGACAAACTGAAGTTAATGAAAGCTTATTGAATTATGTGGTGCAATACTATATCAGAATACACTGAAAAAACAGATAGGATTATCCACAACATTGCTATCTGGATAATATTAGGCAGAAATATCAATTCTAAAAAAAAACCCTTTGGACGAGTGCTTATTTTTCCATTTATCAATTTCTGTTAAGGGAAAAAAACGTTATTTTTATACGTTTCTTGGAATAGTTTGAGGAAATATTTAGAGATTTGAGATAATAAGAAGTATTTTATGAAAAGAAATGTACACAATAAATAAGAAACATAAACCTTTTAAAGAGTTTGACACTATAGCTTCTATACGCAAAGAGAATATTTCATACGATTTGTGTAAATTAGGAGCTACGTGCAAGCAGTGTGAGGCAGTGTTGCCGCATTATGTCCACATGGACACATTTATTTTCTGGCACACAGGTCACATCAATAGCTGCCTTTTTTAATTAACTATATAGTCATAGCTATCTTGTTCATTAAAAAAACGATGAGGATAAGGACTAATGTCCACTAATGTAAAACCATTCATCGAAATATTAAATTAAAAGTATGTATTACTATTTTTTTTAAATAATTAAATTTAGTTAAATATGTATATTAATTATGTCAAATATGTTGTTAAACAAAAAACTGACACAAATTGGGAAATTTGCAGATTTTCTAAAACCTTGATAGAAACCTCGATAAAATCTGTTTTCTATCAGCTGTATGACGAAAACATATATAGGTTAGTGAAAGACACAGCTATTATGGAATATAACACATTTAATTTTAACATCCAATGTATTATTATATTTGGTTATTTTAATTTCAAATTTAAAATAAAGAACGGAAGAGCTGATTTCGTTAAAGTTAACTATTTGTATTTATTTTTTTCTTAAGCTGTTTAAAAATAAAAAAAAATATATGTATAGCCGGTATTTAGTAAAAATAAAATTTGCAAAATTTTTTTTTATAAAATAGCAATCGTGTATTTCCTATATGGAAACATTTATTTATAAATGGACATTTTTTTTTAAGATATATCTTTTATATAAACATATTTTTCACTGATCGCGGCAAGTCTGGTGTGAGGGCATCTTTACGTCAGTTTGACAACTGTGAAATATCATCCATTTTCCGAAATTAGAGTCTTGCGAGTTTGAAACCGTGCGGAGAATTTGTCATTTATCGAAGAAATAGTTTTTCGTTATTATAGTATAATTATAACCGCAATAATAAGTAATTTTTGAAGAATGCCGCTAAAGTTAGATATAAAACGTCGTATAACATCGCGTTCCGACCGTGTGAAATGCGTAGACTTACATCCATCGGAGCCGTGGATGTTGTGTGCACTTTACAATGGCCACGTACACATCATGAATTATGAAAACCAACAATTGGTGAAAGACTTTGAAGTTTGTGATGTTCCAGTGCGCTCTGGTCGCTTTGTAGCCCGCAAAAACTGGTTAATTACGGGATCAGATGATATGACGATACGTGTCTTCAATTACAACACATTGGAGAAGGTACATTCCTTTGAAGCACATGCCGACTACATACGCTGCATTGCAATCCATCCAACACAACCGCTTGTTTTGACCAGCAGCGGTAAGTCCTGAAATATATGTAGGCGATGGTAGAGTTAAAAACGCATTTTCAACAAATATTGGCAAAACAAAAAAACAAATTGCATTTATTAATACCTGTGATTTTTGTTTGGTTTTCCAGATGACATGTTAATTAAGCTATGGAACTGGGACAAACTGTGGGCGTGCCAGCGTGTTTTTGAAGGTCATACGCATTACATTATGCAAATTGTATTTAACCCTAAGGACAACAACACCTTCGCTTCAGGGTCGCTTGATCGCACAGTCAAAGTTTGGCAGCTTGGTTCGAATTTCGCTAATTTCACATTAGAAGGTCACGAGAAGGGTGTAAATTGTGTTGACTATTACCACGGTGGCGACAAGCCATATTTGATTTCTGGTGCCGATGATCGCATGGTCAAAATTTGGGACCATCAAAATAAGACGTGCGTGCAGACCCTTGAGGGTCACGCTCAAAATATATCTGCAGTTTGTTTCCATCCCGAGTTACCTATAGTACTCACGGGCTCAGAAGATGGTACCGTTCGCATTTGGCATTCGGGAACGTATCGCTTAGAAACTTGCTTAAACTACGGTTTCGAACGTGTTTGGACCATCGCTTGTATGCGAGGCACCAACAACGTAGCTCTTGGATACGATGAGGGCTCAATAATTATCAAGGTTGGACGTGAAGAGCCAGCTATGTCCATGGATGTAATCGGAGGAAAAATTGTATGGGCGAAACATTCAGAAATGCAACAGGTAACTTCCAATAGTACAACTCTTTAAAGTCTTGTATTCATTTGTAAAAAATCTTAGGTAAACTTGAAAGCCTTAAGCGACGGCACCGATATTAAGGATGGTGAAAGACTGCCAGTAGCTGTCAAGGATATGGGTTCATGTGAAATATATCCGCAAACAATTGCTCACAATCCGAACGGGAGGTTTGTAGTCGTCTGCGGTGATGGCGAATACATTATCTATACATCGATGGCTCTGCGTAACAAAGCCTTTGGAGCAGCTCAAGAATTTGTCTGGGCTCTAGAGAGCAATGAGTATGCCATACGTGAAAGCAACGGCGCCGTGCGTTTGTTCCGCAATTTCAAGGAACGTAAAAGCTTCACACCTGAATACGGAGCGGAGAATATTTATGGTGGATATTTATTTGGCGTTAAGACTTCATCCAACTTAGCACTATACGACTGGGAGTCAATGCAATTGGTTCGTCGAATCGAGGTGCAGCCACGACATGTGTTTTGGAATGAGGCTGGCAGTTTGGTTTGTTTAGCTACCGACGAGTCTTATTTCATCTTATCCGTCGATACAGCTGCCATTGCTGCAGCCATAGAAACTAAACAAGGCTTGGAGGATGATGGCATCGAAAGTGCCTTTGATGTTTTAGGTAATAAAAAAAAACATCAAATATATATATTTGCAAATTTACCTTATTCATTTATCTAAATTTCAGGCGAAGTTAATGAGTCTGTGAAAACTGGTCTGTGGGTTGGAGACTGTTTCATCTATACAAACTCTGTTAATCGAATAAATTATTATGTGGGCGGTGAAATCGTTACTGTGTCCCACTTAGATCGCACTATGTATTTGCTGGGCTATGTGCCAAAAGACAATCGCCTTTATTTGGGCGACAAGGAGCTCAATGTCATTTCATTCTCATTGCAATTATCGGTGTTGGAGTATCAGACTGCAGTAATGCGTGGTGACTTCGATCGTGCCGATCAAGTTTTGCCCACAATACCTAAAGAGCATCGCACCCGTGTAGCTCATTTCCTGGAGAAGCAAGGCTTCAAGTCGCAGGCATTGCAAGTGTCCACAGATCCCGACCACAGATTCGATCTGGCCTTGCAAATCGGTGAACTTGATGTAGCGCTGAAATTAGCACGCGAATCGGAGAATCCACAGAAGTGGTCACAGCTGGCTGATGCTGCTTCGCGCAAAAACAATATGACGCTCGTAAAGGAATGCATGCAGAAGGCAAACGATTGCAGTGGCTTATTATTATTAGCCACCGCTTCAGCTGATGCTGAAATGTTGCGCGAACTCGGCGAGAGTGGGGCGAAACAAGGACGCCACAACATATCATTCCTAGCGTCATTTCTGCGTTCGGATATCCAAGGCTGCTTGGATATACTGATAAATAGTAATCGCTTACCGGAGGCGGCTTTCTTTGCGCGGACGTATATTCCCAGTCAAATGTCGAGAGTGGTTGAGCTTTGGCGCGAAGAACTGAGCAAGATAAATGAGAAAGCTGGTCAGTCGCTGGCCGATCCGGCCAAGTATGAAAATCTATTTCCTGGATTAGGAAATGCTCTGCGTGTTGAGCAATTTCTACAACAGACGGAAACTCAAGTTTTGCCAGCTCACGCTGCAGCGATACTGCCGTTGAATATAGAACGCAAGCCCTTCGACGAAATGCTAGCGGCTGAACAGAAGGGTATCTTTGAGTCTAATAAAAAGGGTAGCTTATTAGATGAATATAAGAAGAATGACGATTTCGCCGACGTTGCTGGAGCCGGAGCCGGAGCCGGAGCAGCAGCAGCAGCAGCAGCCACAATGACGGCCACCAGCACTGCTCTTGATATAGCCTACGGCGATGATGATGATGAGGACGATGAATTGGATTTGGAGATTGAAGGCATAACCCTGGATGACAACATCGACACCACAGACCTCATCTTGGACGATGACTTTTTGAGTGATGATTGAAAATTGTATCACTTGGTAGACTCTTTCTTCCGTTTAAATTAATGTTGGATTCAGCTTGAATGGTGACGTTACGCGGCGGCGTAGGAAAACGCATTGTTTTTGATTTTACAGACATCAAATAGAAACATACTTCCTTGCGTTTAACATATATTGCAAGTTATTAGCACTTATAATTTAGTAAGAATTTTAACATTCACATAAAATCGAAACTACACATATACAAATTTAATTATATATATAAATATAAATATTATCTCTTGTATTAGAAAATATTAATAAAATACGTACATAAACTAAATTCAAATTGTGGATTATTCGGAGGTAAAGAAGACAAACAACGGCTTTCCTTAATTGTAATTGCTGAAATCGAAACTGATTGAACTGAAGAAGTCCCTGCTTTACGTATAAAAGAGATCCAGAACTGCCTGCTCCTTAGAATACTATGATTGTGTTTCAGAAGTTCTGGATTCCAGCCTCAGTGCTCACTCAAATATGGCCAAACCTGTGAGTAATGATGTAACCGTGCGTGTTTTCTGTTTATCATCTATTTTGTTATTTGCAGCCAAAGAGCGGCCTTCTTCGGACGCTCGAATTTTCTTCGTACGTTCACACACGGTTTCGTTCATAAAAATACGCTTCGCATTCTCGTAACGTTTTTCTGCGTCATGTCAGCAGTCAGCCTTTGTTAACGCAATTGAACAAATGCAAGGAAATAGTGATGAGCGTCCCTTTGGCATCATCAAGTCGCCATTTCTACTGAAGTCAATTGAAGTACATCCCGAGCGTGGCAATGTTATTATAAAGTGTATGCTCATAATATAATTATTGATAAGGAAAGGACGATGGGTCTATTTATTGTCGGTGACTGCAGCTTTAGTTGTTGGACAGACGACTAAATATTTGTTTGTTTTAATGCTTTGATTTCTCCCTGCAGTTGAAATTAGTACTCAGGCGCTGAAGCGATTAGTTTATATGTATGTATGTATATTCTGAAACAATATCACAGCATCTAAGAATACATACTATGTATGTGCTCGCCTTTATATTTCCAAATTTTTACAAATGAATTTGGATTTGGCATTATTGTGTTTATAGAATATATGTATATACATATTTGTATAGATATGTATATACATTTAGCTTTGTATAAATACATATTTACAACAATTTATGTCGTTTTCTTTTCTCGGCACAAAATTCTGCACCCAGAGTTCAAAACTGTTTACTTCTGACCTGCACTGAAAAAGTGTTACCTCCGCTATTCCGCGGATTGATCTTGAATTTTTCTCAACTTCAATTTCAATCGCCTTATGGTCGCTGTGTGTGTAGCAGCTGCTTATTTTCCATTTCGTCATTGAATACAGCCCAGTGCTTATAAACGCAATGTCAATTACAGAACCAAAACCATTCTTGCTGAATGTGTGTTCACTACCTGTGTTCAGTAGGACTACATTCAAGGAGGCAAATGAGTCCACAAGAGATCTGCCTCGAGGATTTGTTCTACTGGATCCCCACTCAGTGGCCCACGCATTGAAGTCATCAGCAATTAGTACAGGATTTCTTCCACGCGCATCCCAAGTCAAAGAGTCTACAAATGCATTGAATTTGTTTATATCTCCGCTTGGAGGCACATAGCAGCTATATATAAGCAGTCCACATATCTCTGCCCACACATAACCCACTTCCGTCTCATTGTTGTAAATATGTATTTATACAAAGCTAAATGTACATATATATCTATACAAATATACATGTATATATATTCTATAAACACAATAATGTCAAATCCAAATTCATTTGTAAAAATTTGGATATATATATCTATATATATATATCTCCTCTTTATTTGAAGATACTATAAATTCAAATTATAATTTATTTTGAAATAAAAATCAGTGCAAATCTGTCTCAACAACCAACAAACACCATAAGTTATTATTTCTTATAAACCAGAAAAGGCCGTTGATGATTTAAGATTGGTAATTGCCTTTTGTCATTTGCTGTTCAAAAATTCAAATAGAATTTTCTTTTTGGATAAAACACCGAGCTGTCATCATTTTTTTTTTGTAATATAAATGTTAGAGTTGCATTTCTTTTCCTGTCAACTTTGGTATTAATTTTGGAAACACATGTTTAGACTGAATTCAGTTAAAGCTTAAGCTAACGGAATAATAATGAAGACACCAGTTTCCATATTGCAAGAGATTTTAAGTCGTCGAGGCGTTACACCGAGCTATGAGTTAGTTCAGATCGAAGGAGCCATACACCAACCAACTTTCCGTTATCGCGTTTCATTTAATGATAAAGATGATCCATTCACTGCAATGGGTGCCGGACGATCTAAAAAAGAGGCTAAACATTCGGCTGCTTGTGCTCTCATTGACAAGTTAACTGTAGTACCATTTCCAGATGCACAGAATGGAATAAGTGTTGGTAACTTTACTGATAGCGCTTCAATATGTACCGCTGATGGCATAAGTATCAATGGATGTGGAGAGTAAGTGCCCGTTTTTAAATACTTAATGGCAATATTTTATATTTGTTTTTCCTAGAACTGAAACTTTGATGGGCAATCCAATAGGTTGGCTTCAAGAGATGTGCATGTCACGTCGTTGGCCACCACCAACTTATGAAACCGAAACTGAGATTGGATTGCCCCATGAGCGGCTTTTTACGATTGCCTGTTCCATTTTAAACTTCCGAGAAGTGGGTAAAGGAAAAAGCAAAAAACTTGCAAAGCGCTTGGCTGCACATAAAATGTGGACTCGTTTGCAGGAACAGCCATTGGACAATAATATCATTTCTGAAGCTTTGCAGACGGAGATTGATTCTGAAGTAAGTGTTCTGATTTTAGTGGTTTTATATATGTATTTTTCTTGCCCAAAAAGAGGCAGCGGCGACTTTTCTTCTTTCTCGTTTCCCAAAAGAGCCTGTGTAATTTTGACAAGTGTAGCGACCAATGTCGCTGAGCTACATCCTATGTGTTTAAGGCATAATGGAAGTTTGACCCGTTTTGTTTGTCTTTTGTACGAAACAAGCAGGAAATGTTTATACGATGAATTCAATAATTCATTAAAGTGATCAGTTCTCAGTCAGTGAGTTATCATAGGCCGTAACACGGACCCAACTGTTAACCATTGCCTTACACGGGCGTAGACTACAGAGTTGTATAAAATATTGGGAAAACTCCCAAACCCAATTAATACCAAACCCAAATACTTTATTTCCTCCCTTTCTCTTTCTTTTCGATAAGAAGATTACTTTAAGATTAAAGGTGCAACATGAACAGAAAGTACAGACGTAATCAGTGCGAACAAACACCTGTCCATGAACCGGGCTGCAATTCAAGCAATGAATTTAATTCAAGCAATTAAATCCAATTTTAAACGGAACAAAAAAGAATTTCTGGAAACTACCTCCTTATTCGCAACGCTTAGAATTTTTTCCGTAATAGCAAGCACAAATCTCTTGAGAGAAAGTCAAAGAAAGAGACAAAGTTGCAGTGTTTGCAAACCCTCATCCACGAGTTCAAGCGAAAATTTTTTACCGAATGCTGATTGCTCTAGTAAATGATCTTTTTGTGATGTAATAATGTATGTTTCGGCAACTTTTTAAAATTGAATTGATATGACACCAATTTAAACGTTACATTTCAATGAGTGAAAAGAAATAGTGAAGATATTTTATTTTTAAGGCTGAAAGTAGGCAGATACGAGTTCATATTTAGTAAAAATTAAATAATAAATTTATTAGAAAACATAAAAACACCGATATATATATATATATATATGTATATAATGCAATTATTGTTTACTATTCAATGTAAAACTCAAAATTTCCAAGTAATCGATGACGAACATTTCGCAAATTAATAATTTTGATCAAAGATGCATTCGTATTGATTTAGATTGAAATATTGATTTAAATTTTCATTTGTTCATTTCATTCGCAAACGTAAGAACAGACGACATGGTATAAAAATATTAAAACAGTCTTTATTGATAAATTTTAATTACATTTGCATCATAGAAAGTCGGAATTATTATGAGCAATGATGGTGAAATGCTAGGAACTAGAGAGCTGCAAATTGCTTTTCAGTTGCTTGCCTTCCATTGCAGCACCGTGCATTGCCATTGCCTTGCATTGCCGTATCGCATCAAAGACAAGCAATTGCCTTGCCCTCGATCCAGACGGCAGTGCAATGACAATGCAATACCTTGCGTTGCCTTCGGTAGGCAACGAGGCAATACTGCCTATTGCCGGCAATACTGCTGCCCATTGCTGCAATTTACAGCTTCAAGAATTTTTCATATTTTAAAAACGAATAGCTTTGGTTTTTGAAACAATAATTCTTTCGAGTGTAAATTTAGGAGAAACTGGTTTCGAAGCAAATAAAAACAAACAACTTCTGCTTCTGAAAATTGAAGCGGAAGGTACAGCGACGACATGCTCACAACAATAACAACAACAACAGCTTGTGCGTAATTTGATGGATGTCTTATTTTTGATCGTTTACGTTGAAGTGCTACAAAAGGGTTGCAGCAAGAACACTGCGATCTACAGATATAGAAAAGAATTGGTTATTTCTATCAAAATCTAATTAGTCGCTTCTTAATATAAGGTTAGTTAAATCTTAAACGGCTGAACCGATTTCGATGCGGTTTTCGCCATTCCTCCTCGAATTTTTTATAGAAACCGTTTAGAGAAACACTTCCTAGTAGGAACAACTGACAGTTTATCGTTTTATTGAGGTTTCTATCAACGTTTTGGGAAATTGTGTGTTTATACGATGATATTTGTTGCAATTTATACAGTATAAAGAACATCGTATATTGGATTATTTGCGAAAAGAAATTTATCAATGCACAGTATTTTCATGCGAAATATTTCCCTTAATGGTTTGACTAAACATAAAATTTCCCACAGCGTACGTAAAAACCTAAACAGTTCATTGAAAAAATGCACTAAAAATTCAATTTTCTTTACAAAATTCTTTCATTCAAATATGTAGATACACTCGATATGACTTGAATTTTATATAACTTGAATTTTATTTCTTCCTCTACGCACTTACGTAGCTACATTTTGAGTGTTGATTTTCTTCATGTTGTTTGTTCTCTTTTTACAGACTCGTAATTGCTCAAACTATTATGGTGACTTGAAAGATATTAGTGTGCCGTCACTAAGCAAAATGCACAGTAATAAAGTATCGAACTTTCATAAGACTCTTAAAAATGCCACAGGCCCAAAGCTTCGTAGTTTACAGGTGAGGCGCTACAAGAACAAATTATTACGTTTTCCATTAATTCGTCCACTTTTTTACATGTTAGGTATTTTTTATGTAATTAAATTTAAATAGTTATAAAATCCTTCATCTACTAAGACACATACTTTTTTCATCACTGAATATATTTGCTGTGTAGAATAGAAGGAAGTTTACAGGAAGCCGCGTTTTTACGTTATTAAAGTGTAAATTTAAGTTATATTAAATATACACACACTATATTCAATTCGGGCGTCTCTCTGGCTCCGTCAGCCGATCCGCAGCAAAACGTTTTACCAAAGAACTGGGGGTTTTCCCAAAGAACTGCAGCTTTTAAGCCTGGGGTTTCTTCATGTGTCAAGTGACCTCCAGTTTTCTGCGTGGTTCAGCATGTGCTGCAACCTTTCGTGCGTTATTTTTCCTTTCATGTGGGTTTAATTTTCCTTAAATAACCATCGGGAAAATTAAGTATTAATTAATTAAATAATATAAGAATTAATTAATATTTTATTTATTTTTATTTTATTTAAATTATTATTAAAACTAGATTGTAATAATAAAAAAAAACTAGAGACCACTAGCAACCAGGGTTCGGAGATCGTTTCTTTTTTAAATCCCTCAATTCATAGCGCTCACCAAAGATAAGAATATTTTCATCTTCACTGATAAATATCTTTTTTCATCTTCGTACAAAAAATAAGTATCGCTCACGATGAAAATAATTTCCATCATCAAATATAAATATCAGTGGGATGGAAAAAAGCTGACCTTGAAAGATTTCAATCTTTGAAGATGGAAAAAGTTCGTCTCGTTAGGAATATCAATCTCGAGAGATGAAAAACTGCAACTCGTTTAAAATAAAAATGGCAGGAGATCGAAAAAGAGCGACGCAGGTAGAGAAACGATCTTTGAAGATAAAAAAGTTCTAAGGCAAAGATCGAAAAATGCAGTCGAGAATGAGCAAAAGTTGAATGGTGGTTGGTTTTTTGTTTCTTAAGACTTGTGCTCGGCAATTAACACTCTATTTGAAATAGAGAAGAACTTTATTGAAAAAACTAATAATAGCTTTTCTTCGTGCGAGTTGCAGTTTTTCATCTCTCGAGATCGATATTCGTAACGAGACGAACTTTTTCCATCTTCAAAGATTGAAATCTTTCAAGGTCAGCTTTTTTCCATCCCTACTGATATTTATATTTGAAGATCGAAATTATTTCCATCGTGAGCGATATTTATATTTGTACGGAGATGAAAAAATAAATATCGCTCAGGAGCGAAAAGATTTTTTCATCTTTGGAGATCGTTTTTTTTGTGAGGGATATAAATTGATGAGTTCTTTTGAGGGATATTTTCCGAACCCTGCTAGCAACTAGAGGTATCGACTCTAGGAATGACTATACCATAGGCTTATATAATAAAGTCGTAAATTAGATTGATATTATCTGCTGTTGGAGTTGATAAAATGTCGTTGGAACCCATTGTGCTGAAGAATTTTTGTCTGGTGTTTCTAAGAGCGTGACATATTCTTAGGATGTAGTTAATGGAAGCGCGAGATGAAGTCTAGAGAAAATTTTTACTTTTTCTCTTTCGATATTGATGGGATATGGGATGGGGTATACTGCAGCCAATCCTGTTTTGTTTTTAAAGCATTGTTCTTTTTTATGTGCTTTATTAAATCGATTTTTTCGAGTTTACGTTCCAAATAGAGTGGGGCGTTGCAAGCATGTTTAGCTGCGGCATCTGCGAACTCATTGCCCTTTATTCCAACATGACCCGGGATCCATAGCAGTTTTGGTAGGTCCGTATTTTCTATGATGTCTGACCGAATTTGATTGATAGCATTCCACTTAAGATTCGATTTAGAACAGCGCGAATTACGGATAAGCTGTCTGTACAAACGAATGTTTTTTTCCTTTGATAGTGCTAATGAAATCGTTGAAGAAATAACTGACGCTTTAGCGCTAAAAATGGAGGCAGAGTTAGGGACTTGTTTTAAGAGTAGTATTCTGCCAGATTCCGCGACGACAGAATATGCAGTACAATCGGAGGGCTTAGATCCATCTGTAAATAGAAGGTAGTTCCAACCTCTATCAAAGAAGGAAGCTGTTTCTTAGTGCTTGATGATATGATGGCTTGATTAAGTTGAGAGCTGATGATGGGCTGTCTCCATATAAAAACAATCCATAGTCAATTTTTCTTAAAAAGTAATGTATTCATGTGTACATTACTTTTATTTTTTGATAGATAGGATATTAAATTAACTCTGGCAGCTAGGGATTTTTTCAAGACTAAACAATGGTTTTTCCATGAATAAATATTTGAGAAGGTTAACGCTAAGATTGTTAGTATTTTAACATTTTCTGATTGCGTGCTGAAAGAGTGTTATTGACGTAAAGGTCGATGTATAAAAGAGCATCTACGCAATCGTGGCCTCTTTTAAATGCAATTTGGTTTGGTGAAATTAATTGCATTACTTTGTGTACCAATGTATGCGGGTTGCTATTATTTCCTCGGAGACTTAGAGAGGCAAGGTATTAGTGAGATAGGTCGGTAAGAATTTACTTTGCTTACCTCTTTATGGGGTTTCGGTATCGGGATAATAGTTGCTGTTTTCCAGTTTTGCGGTATTATTCCCGTTTGAAATATGGTATTGTAGAGGTTTAATAATCTATTCCTTGCTGAAGAAAATAGCTCTTTTAACATTTTGAGATTTGAATCAATCCCAGGCGTTTTGCCCTTACTTTATTTAGGCATGACAAACGTTCGTGCATATAGATTGGTTCTTCAATTTTATTAGCTGCTTCATTAGTGGTAGGGTGGTTTGTGGTATCGGGAGTTAGAATGTTTTTTGTTCGGGCGAACTACTCAGAAAACTTTTGATCTATCGCATATCGTGACCATTCGTGAGCAAAGCAATTCGCAATTTGTGAAGGATGCGTTAGTGTTGAATTGTTATACTCAGTGGAGCAAATTGATTTGGGGGGATTTTCGTGAAGTTTAACCGAGACTTTGCACTGATTAGACAATTGTTTAGCTTTTAGAAATTTATCAGCTGCATTTTGACTACGCTCTAGTATAAGTAGATTCCCATCTCTTAGAAGGTTGATTGATTCTATTTCTGTTGAGATAGCTGCAAGGCTTTTTTTAATCACAAAAGGGCTTAGTTTAGCTATGGGACTGGACTCATCACTAGGACAGATCAATACATATTTAGGATCATGGATCTGCATATTTTTTTGAAGGGTAGGGAAGTTTTTCTTATTTCCGGCTTTTTCACGTTTTACTGGAGAGTGATCTGTCCGTTTGATTCGTTTATGATAAAATTCTCAAACGAAATGCTTTTTATTTTAGGATTCTTAGAAACATTTAATTCACATAACTAGGCTGTGTGGGCAGCACATCGGCAAACTTGTATATTACCCAAGCGGACTTCTGCAGTTGCTTCGCACATCGAAATTTTTTGCATGTAGGAATCGTTACTTTCGTCTCCATCATCTTCTTCAGAAGCTGTACTATGGGACAGCATCTTTGAAGTCTTAATATTTATAAAATTAGCTCCATTGTCCGATCTTATAGAAAGTATTTGATTACTGCTGATTTCATATCTGTCCAATATGTTCAAAAATTCTTCCGCCAAGTTTCGTGATGTGCTAGCATTAACACTTTTGAGATCTACCATTCCTAATATGTTGGCCTTCACATAGAGAGTCCCCAATACTGCGCATATTATCAGAATTGAGTACATTAAATGGAATGGCATTTGCTGTGACCAGTCCAACATAAGCCCGGAACAACTTTTCTTTCGACATTTGTATTTTTATTGTGTTTCATTCGACTATTGGCTGTTTTTGAAATTTCAATATTGGCCTCTTCACTGGTCACCGCATGCGTTTGATGCACTCTTTCAATGTGCACTTTAAATTATAAATTTTAGTCATTTTAAGGCTCCGATTACATATCATACATATGGCAGTGTCACTGTTAATATCACCTTCGTTTATATGCGTATAAATGCCAAACTCGCCGATTTAGCTACGTTTATATGAATCCTCTTAATATTTAGTTAAAATTAAAAACTAGCAAAATTTTTCAAAAAACACGAGCTTAACATCGCCCTCAAGACAAGGAATAACCTAGGAAGACTTTTGAAAACAAGCACAAACGAGGACGACCCACTGAACAAGCAAGGGGTATACAAATTAACTTGCAAATGCCAGTACAGCTACATAGGACAAACAGGACGTAAAATAAAAACAAGAGTCCGGGAGCACATCAGAGATTACAACAAGAAAACAAAAAAACCACACACATCAATTGAATCCAACTTCGCAACCCACTTGATAGATAACCAATGTACTAGAAAACATGGAAATCTACAAACAGAAAACATTTGATGGACGAATTATAAACGAACAAACAAATACTACATCGGACGTAATGTTCGAACCCTTGAAATTAATCTACAGAAATCATAACAGACATCATACAAGAACGGAGGACGCAAATGAAACAGGTCAAAGCAACAACAACATAAAGATCACTGACTACTACCTGCCAGTAAACAAGCTACCAAATTTTGGGGAAGATATCAGCAATGACACCCCCGAAATAATTTAATTTAATAAAATATCGACAACTGAAAAGAAGTAGGTAGGTTGAAGACAACAAAGAACTAACTGCTACCTGATAACAAGCAAGAAAGAGACAGACAGACAAAACAATAACTGCTACCTGCTAAACAAACATGAAGGGCACATAGACCATACCTGACCAAAAAGCATATAAGAAAGCGTATGACGTTAAGACATTTCAGAACGAAATTAGACACTGAAGATGGCACATCGCCGAAACCGGTTTGTCTCCAAACCAAATTTGACAAGGGATGACGGAAATTCGTTCCAATATCTGTCAACATCCAACCCTGTCGGAAGCATCAACGAAAATCTAAATAGTTAAAATTACTTGCACAAAAAAATATCTGATGTGGACAACAAACGACTTCCATGTACGTGAAGTAGTTTCAATTAAAAAAGTTGTATTTAGTTGCGCATAAAATTGCACCAAGGTAATCATCGTTAATACTGTCCTTTGGTTTCAATCGATTGCAACTAAAACTGGAGGAATATATTTGGATGTTACAACGGCTCCAAAATAGAAAATTTCCGATCTCTAAGTGTGTTTGGCTTTTAGTACTACCCAAATTTAAAATAACACAAAATGAGGAAATTAGAGCAAATTAGTTTTTGGAACTACCGAATAAAATCTATTACGTTATTCGAAGTTGAAAATTTTTCAATTATGCGAGAAGTTTCTGAACTAGTAAAAACTTTCGACTAATTCACTCGCTGAATGATTATCTGAACTATCAAAATCTATCGAGTACTTGAATAATTGAATGATTTCTTTGCGTTACTAAAAACTATCGATTAATATTTTTAGAGAGCAATTAATAAATCTATTTTATTCTATTTTAATAAAGATTCGCACTGCGCAATCTTCTATTCTGTCGTTCTCTTTTTTATCCTCAATTTAGGCACAAGATCGACTTCGATTATAGTACTAGAGTAAGATGAAAATAATAAGTTGTACTAGAATAAGAAGTTTACTACTTATGAATCGAAAATCAACTGAATCGATTAAGAATAAGATTATTCTTATTTATTATAATTTATCATATTTTTCGTGTTATAATTTCCATTTCTAATATTAACGCTGCATACTGTTAAAACTTGTTCTGACTTAAAAGAAGCTGAATTATAAGTAAAAGAAATTAAAATATATATAAATTTCATTTCAGACATGTCTAAGAGGACCAAAAATTCATTACATTAATTTACTTGCTGAGATTGCTACGGAAAATCAGTTTAAAGTTACTTATGTTGATATTGAAGAGAAGACATATAGTAACCAGTACCAATGCCTGGTACAATTGTCAACAATGCCGGTTGGTGTTTGCCATGGTTTTGGTTCTACTTCATATGATGCAAAGAAGGTTGCCGCGCAAAACGCTTTGGAGTATTTGAAGATAATAACAAAAAAATAAATTGTGGTGTTGATGAATTCAACAAGCCCACAAAGACCCACACACACACATACATACACACATAAACACACACACTTTACACATTTCCACGCATCATACCAATAGACATATATGTATATATAAAAATATATACATATATCTCTTTATATTACACGTTACCAATATCTCGCAAAAACTTCTGGACAAGTTCTTTTCGATATTGGCTAACGTTTTATATTTATTTTATTTGGTTCTACTTCCAAATTGTGAAGTAGTCCAAAATAATAATAATTGGAAGCAGTTGAAGAGGTTCTCATTGTGAAAACAGAAAATTTCAGATTCCTTTCCTAGTTCAATTTCTCAGTTTTACGTTATTAATTTTTTCGGTATAATTCGCCCGTTTGACTTTTGTAAGGTCGTGTTTTATATATGGACGTCTATATCCAATACTTAAATTTTGAAATTTACGATTAACTTAATTTGCTTTCGTACATGGGGAAATAATTTTGAATTTAACCGTTGTGTTGATTGTAGCTCGATACGCAAACAACCTATGATAAAATATGAATGTATATCCATTAACCATAACCATTTCACCTAATCGAAATAAGAATGAAGTACACGTTGCAGTGGTAATAAATTATAATAAGAAGAAGTCAACATCACAATCACCACCAAAAATAGGCTTGTAAAGAAAGCTCTATGCTAATTGTAATATTGTATTTTAGCAAAACTCTTTTACTAATAATAATTGTAATAGCTAGCAGCATAAACATGGAATCGTAAAACCTGAATTTTATTTTGAAATTTTATATACGATGCATGTATGTATGTATTAACTATGTGACCCGAAGAACTTCAAACTTTTCTCTCACGCAAAAATAGTTTTGCGTCTTACGGGAGACTTAGGAAACGAACCCTGTGCATGTAGGAGTAGGGTGAAATATAATTTATGACCTTTTCTTAAACATACACAGACAAATTTCATAAAAATCTGTCAAGACGTTTCGGAAGAGTTCAAACAGATTTTTTTTTAAGATATGTATAATTTGTTTCCAGAAGAGGTGATTAATTTTCAATAATTTATTTATTGAATTTATTTTATTTGTTTATTAACAAAAATCATAATTTATGGTGCACTTTAAAATACATATAAACTGAATAATTACAAAGAAATCATATATACATGGGTGCCCAGTGATTATAATCGAATCATAAAAGTCTACACACACACACACGTTCATATAATTCACAAACATGAATTAAAAACCAATTCGTAATCAGAAAACCAATTGGAAAAAAAAAATACTTTTTTTAACAACTGAAAACTTTTGCAAGCACTTAATAATGGATTTCATTATAGAAACTGTTTGACTATACTATATAAACTATATAAACTTTTGCCAAATTAAAAACGAAATAAGAACTTGGAAAAATAAGAGTCCCACAATAGAGGAAAACAAAGAGCCTACAAAACATCAAAGACAAAACATCAAAAGACAAACTATGAAGTGTTCGCTAATGGGAGAAATTTGTTAACATTAATAAGTAAATTGTATTCAAATATGAAATGGGAATTATGAATATGTCGACATGTATTTATATAGTATAGTCATTTTAAAATCATCGTTCCGCTTCATTTCAACTGCGAAGCATTCTATTTTCATTCGTTATCGCAGAACTCTTACATTATTTTCATGCAAAGTGTAGAGGTTGTACGATTATCGGATATATTAATAAAAACCAAATCATGAAATTTAACAAGAACACGAATACATATTTCTCATCAACTCGAATTTCCTGTAAAGCGTGAATTAAATATATGTACGTATGAATAATATTGACCCCTTATATTTTATAGCCCATTCCACAAACACACTCACACACTCACAGGAGTTCATTCATATTAACGCTACATTATTATTAGAGGCCTAACTGTTCCAATTGGAAGTTTCCAACCCGGCACGACATTGGTATTTGTATTGCTGCTCTACTGTTGGCTATGTTTTAAATTTAGTATTATCTTGTTTCGTAATTAATTACTTTTAGATGACTACAAATAAAAAATCATTGCCACGATGCAATTCAAAAGCTCATTCTGTGTTTTCTTTGTTTAATTAGTCTTTGTTTATTATTATATAATTCTTATATAATAAATATTAAGAAACTCTTCTTTCACAGGTCGTGGTAGAGAAAAAGAGGCGCATGCGCAAAAGAAAATAGTCGTTTTTTATTCTCAACAAAATTGTTACGTCACCTCAGGTAAATCCCAGTAAATGACTTGTCGCGGTTTTTTCATTTTTTTCATTTATTAATTACATATTTGCTAACCATCTTAAGATAATATAATCTTATAAATTGATGGATGCCTAAACAATATTGAGTAAGTAAGACTACATGGTATATATTTATATTAATAAGGCTAATACTAATAAGACTAAAAGTAAATTATTAGAAATAGAAATGATAGAAATAGTAGACAGAAGAGAAGGAAGGAAACGGAGATTAATTTCCATTTAGAAATAAGGAAAGTTCAGACCAAAATTTGCCCCGCTGGTAATTCTTCTAATGGCCGCAGGAAGAGAGTTCCATAGTTGACGGCACTCACAAAGAACTGCCTTCCAGACGCAAGGTTGGAAAACCTAGGCAGGATCAAATTAATCGCCCTCTGAGAAACCGAGAAGATGATTTCATCAAATAAATATTCCGGCTGCTTAGTTTGTATTATTTTATGCAAAAAGAGCAGTGTCCTTAACTTTAAAAGATCACTAGGCGTGCAGTCAAAGATTGAAGCAGATAGACTAGAAATATGATCGCCTAGTTTTTTGTTGTATATAAAGCGAGCGATATTGTTGAAAACAACACTGTATTTCCTCAATGGAAGATA
The DNA here is from genome assembly GCA_937620795.1 of Thecophora atra. Taxonomy (NCBI): domain Eukaryota; kingdom Metazoa; phylum Arthropoda; class Insecta; order Diptera; family Conopidae; genus Thecophora; species Thecophora atra. The sequence goes on from OW569398.1 coordinate 87,033,913, forward strand.
GTCTATATTGTTAAAAAAAATCACATCCATAGGTGAGCATCGGAAAGAGTAAAGCCTTAGCCAAAAGAAGTTTCGTTGAAGTAGGTAGAAAGTGCTGAGTCTGCCACAACATTCGTAACCCCCCATAAACTTTACCGATATTAGCATTTACATGCGACGACCATGAATGCGTGTCATTGAAAACTACTCCTAAATTTTTGGATGAATCAACATAGTTAATGACATCGCTACCTATGCATACATTCGGCAGAGTGCATGAGATCAAATGCTTCTTATAAATTGGCAAAACTTTAGATTTGGTGGAATTGAGGCTCAGTCCGTTGCAACAGGCCCAAGCACTGAGCAGTTGGATTGAGGTGTTTATTTCATTGATTGGACAACTGAAGACCAGCTGAAAATCATCAGCATACATATGAAAGAAGCACTTATGTACAACTTGCGGTAGACCATTCACGTAGAGCAAGAATAGAAGAGGTTCTCAACCCTAAATGATAAATTTATTAAAAAAACACAAAAACGCCGATATATATATATGTACATATATAAACAACAAGCAAACATACATACTTTCGTAAAGTTCAAATAGATACACTCGATAATGAATGACGTTTGCATAACATATTAACTGGAATTTTATTTCTTCCTTTACGCACTTACGTAGCTACATTTTGACTGTTGATTTTCATTCATGTTGTTTGTTCTCTTTTTACAGGCTCGTAATTGCTCAAACTATTATGGTGACTTGAACGCTAATAATGACAAAAAAATAAATTGTGATGTTGATGAGTTCAACAAGCCCACAAAAACCCACACACACATACATACACACATAAACACGCACGAGAAAACTCATCTACCTAAGCAATAGCGAGTTAGAATACTTAGATGTTACGGCAGGAGTCCCGCAGGGATCCGTTCTGGGTCCATTATTATGGAACCTAATGTATGACGAGGTTTTGAGGCTGCCTTTGCCGGAAAGAACCTTCATAGTAGGATTCGCTGACGACATCGCGATAGTGGCAGTAGCAAAGCAAATCAGCCAGTTAGAAGTAGTGGTAAATACGGCAATTGCACAAGTAAAAGAGTGGCTGCATTCAGCTCGTTTGACACTTGCCGAACATAAGACAGAAGCAGTTCTTATAACAAGTCGAAAGAAGGTGGAGTACATCACTGTTAAAATAGGTGATGTTGAAATTAAGTCGAAGCGCTCGATTAAATACCTGGGGGTCATATTAGATAATAGACTCAGTTTTAGAGAGCATGCGTGCTATGCAGCTGAAAAGGCAGCGAGATCTCAGACAAAGCTGGCAAGACTATTCCCAAACATAGGCGGTCCGAGGCCAGCCAAACGCAAACTACTTGCTACGGTGGTAAGCTCCGTTCTGCTGTATGCGGCGCCAGTCTGGTCTCAGGCACTGCAAGCTAGTTCGCTTCGAAGGAAGCTAGTCGCAGTTCACAGACTTAGTGCGTTGAGAATAATTAGTGGATTCCGCACAGTGTCCGACGACGCAGCAGGCGTTATAGCAGGTCTTTTGCCAATCGATATTTGGGCTGATGAGATGAAGCGCATTTATGTTCGAAGATCATTGCAGCGCACCTCGACACGAGCAGCAGCCAAAGAAGAAAGAGAGAAATCGATTGAGGTATGGCAGTCCCGTTGGGACGCCTCCTCAAAGGGTAGGTGGACGTATTCGCTTATTACCAGCATAGCTTCTTGGATTAATAGATCCCACGGAGAAACCAACTACTACTTGACCCAATTCTTGACTGGTCACGGTTGCTTCAGGAAGTATCTATTCAAATTTGGACACGACTGTTCGCCATTATGCCCTCTTTGCTCAGAAGACGAAGACGCAGAGCACGTTTGGTTTAAGTGTCCGAGATTCTCTATGGAGATCACGCACATGAGCGACCCAACAAATATAATCGAGCATATGCTTCAGTCCCCCCAGAACTGGGAAGTCTTTAACGATATAGTCACGAGGGCGCTGATTGAGCTGCGAAGAATCGAAAGGCTTAGATATGCGGCAGGCTTAAATAGCTAAAAAGGGAAGTGTTAATGCACGAAGAAATAGCTTGATTGCTAACCAGCCTCTGCGAAGTAGTACCTAACGGCAGTCCCGCAGAGGAGAGTGGTTTTGAAGTGCGCGGGGGTGTGGTTTAGTACGTAGGCGCCAGGAATGGTGAGTCGTGCATGTCAGTGGGCCGGTCCACTGGTCATACATGAGAGTCCACACCTCCAGTCGTCATACAAAAAAAAAAAAAAAAAAAAAACACATAAACACGCACACTTTACACATTTAAACACATAAACACACACACACACATTACACATGGGGTCTTTGGGTGCCGTTATCTCAGGGAAAGACGTTGAGTGCCTTTAATCAGGCGAAGGCCAGCTTCGATCCTGGTCACTGATGGTACCAAGTTGACTCGCACCTCCATGTGGTGGCCCCTGGATGGTCAGCAAGCACCCGCTTGTTTGGTTAACCGACGCGAGCGGCGGCCTGGAAACAGGCGACGTTGATATGGCTGGAACTGGTGTACGATTGAAAGTTTGGAAGTGTTTGCATTTGGGCTAACGGTTGCAGTATTCTGTTAATTTAGTACGCAGGAGTGGACATTCTGCCGAAACGGCTTTCAGGCTAATGCTGCAATTGCCTCCGTCCAGTTAAAACCGTTTTGGATCTTCAAGTACGTTCGAAACTACGTCACCATTAAGTTGGTGGTACAGGCTCAGTTGAGCTAGGCTCCTGATTTACGCTCGTCCTGGCTCTGACCACTGACTCTCATAAGGAGCAGTGTCAACCCTCGCGTGGCCTCCCTGCATTGCATAGATAACCACAGAGACTTGAGAGAGCGACTGTACATCGAGCGGAGATAGCGGGTTGAAGCTGGGACCCTTATAGAATGAACGCAACAAAAATGAACGCATGAAATGAATGAATGAACGAGAGTGAAAGCAAAAATACGACACCACTGGTGCGCAAAGCGGCTCTAGGCAACTGAGCGCCTTCTGACAAAACTGATGAAGGCAGTATTGTTGATGGCCGCCAAAATCAGCAAGCGGGTATGTGCAACCCTTTTAAAAAGACCGCACGCATTGCACGATCGCCACTGAAGTTATTCAATGATGTGACAAAGCCCGCACGATCGAATTCTTCGCCGCCATGTTTAGAGTTCGGTAAAAATAACGAGGCTGAGCGGACGTCTACGTTTGAGCAAATGGGTAGGAAGATTGGCGAGCTGATTGAGATGGTTGCCGGAGGGAGACGATCAATACATCAGCCAACGAGGGATCTGATAATGTGCATAGCCAAGCTATACGAAAAAGTGGAAAATGGAGGCACAACAGCAAAAGGGTTGTTGCTGGAGCTCTAAGCTATGCTGGTGCGATTCAGCGAAGGCCTACAGTAGGGTAAGAAGAAAAATCTGCGGTCAATAGTGGACAATGGAAGCAGGTAAGCGCACGAAAACCCAATAAAATGGAGAAAACAGCGAAAAGATCTAGACCGCAAGCGATTGTCATTAAAAAAAAAGGCCAGCTCTCGTATGCGGAGATGCTACGTAAAATGAAAGCGGACACTGATATAAGGGATTTGAGCCAGGCCATCACCAATATAAGACGCACGAGGGCAGGTGAGTTGCTTTAGCAACTAAACGAAACTGGTGAGAATACTGAAAAAGTTAGGTCCGTTATTGGAGCCAGTCTAGGTGAGGATGCAAATGTGCGAGGTCTATCAGAAAGAGTGGTGCTCGATATAAAAGACATAGATCAAATTACCACCAAGTCCGATGTATTACAAGCTGTTGCAGCGCAATTTGGAATAAAAAGTTTCACACAAGAAGATGTGCTCGTGTTAAGACGATCGTTTGGCGGCACTCAAACGGCAGTCATAAAGGTGACAACTGAAAGTGCAAACATTCTTTTGGACAAACAATCTAATAAAGATTGGGTGGGTTAGCTGTCGTATACGCGAGCAAACAGCCCCGATTAAGTGCTACAGGTGCTTAGGATTCGGACATATCTCCAAGCACTGGAAGAATGGTATAGAGGATTCTGTAAAGATATGCTTCAGGTGTGGGCAACAAGGCCACTTTGCTACAGCATGTTCTAATGAACCAAAGTGTATTCTGTGCGAGAGAGAAGGAAAAAAGGACACCAACCACAAGTGTGGAGCATTCAAGTGTATCAGAAAGCTACACTCTAAAAATCCTTGGCGTAAAATTTATACTAAATTAGAATAAATAGAGATCCATACTAAATTTGTTATAAATTTTATGCCCCTTCATTGTATAAAATTTTATACCATTTCTGTATAAAAATGGTGTAAAAGTATAAAAAGTTTTTATCCGAATCAGCTATTAATTGTATTACAATAACGTATTATTTTCAGTTATACCACTTTCTATTAATTTTATACTATGGATATATGCAATTTTTCAATCTGTTTTTGTTATAAATTTTATATGAAAATCATATAAAAGTATTTTAAACCGTTTTTGTTATAAATTTTATATGAAAATCATATAAAATTATTTTAAACCATTAATATATTAATTTTAAGCTATTCGGTATCATAAACATTATTGTGCAATACTTACCGTGGATAAATTCCATATAAAAGATCATAACAACTGTTTTTAAAATAATACATTTTATTTATGGTAGAAATATAATTTTTTCTCCTAGTTTAAATACTGAAGTACATACTTTTTATTATTATGACGTGAAATAACCATCTTGAATGTTTGAAAAAATGAAAATTGTCTTAATTTGAAACTTGTGTTTCGATTTGTGGGAATAATTTCAAATGAATTGTGAAAAGAACTGAAACCAAGAGTATTGAAACATTTGCATAAAAAAGTTATCTCATTGTTGTCGTATATTATTAGTTGTAATTCATAAATGTGTTGGTTTTCTCTTATTTTCGGTTCGTTGGGTGCAGTAATGAAGAGTCCTCTGCGGTAATGAGCGAAATATTCTACCTAATGCACGATTTTTGCGTCTTTAGATGGTGTATATTCGTATGTTGAATAATTGAAATCCGTTTTCAAGTTAGAGACACCGCCTATTTTAGGGTGCCTTTCAAAAGCAAAGTTTTGCCAAGTATTAACAAATTTTTGTTGGTGTCTAATAGATAACGTTTTACATACGTTTCGAAAATTTTTCAGTTTTGGCATTAGTTGCTTAAAGTACTGATGTTTAGCTTCATATCTCAAAGTGGCAAATTGACTTGTTGGACCCATTTGTAGAATTATTCTTGGGTAATGAATTAAAAAATGATGTTTAGGAAGTAAACGAGCTTTATATTGCATGCGAAGAATTTTCAAATGACTGGCTATGCATTGAGAGAGTTTTTCAGCAAGGTCTGGTTCCAAAGACGTGGCAAATGAAATTTCTACAATTTTCAGGACAGACGATATCAACTCAAATTTCGACAATTCTAAAGCCTTAAATAAATCACCAAAAGTAAACGGCATATGTATAATTAAACACAAAGTTTGAGAAGCAGAAAGGCTTATACTTTCCTTATTTATAACTGATAAAGTAAATAGCTCCAATTTTATGAATAGTACGTCTACTACCTAAAGGATTTGTAAGCTCAAAATCGTCATAAAAAAGTTGCAACTGTAAAGCATCAGCGGCCTGGAATAAACTTAATTTTTTTCTAGTTCCACCACAACAAAAGCTATGAAATGTTTCTCTAGAACAAATATGATCCTTCTCAAAATATACGTTACGGAAACTGATGTTTTTAAGAAGAGCCTCAATAGTTTTGAGCATTGGTATATATTGAAAGGTGTTCTGCATTATAAGCTTTCTATAACCTTGTTCCTTACAAGAAAATCTCCTATCCCATCTTGTCTTAATAGTAATTTCTGTAGGTTTAACATAAAAAGGGCTTTCACAAAAACCTGAATTGCGCCTATATTTGGACGAAAATTTTTTTAGGGTTTCGATATTTACATCCTTGAGGTTTTGTATTTGCTGTGCTGAACTCGTGTCTAAAATTGACATGTATGTAACTATTGGAGACATTTCCATACATCCATATTAAAAGACGCAATATCATCAATAGTTTTATCTGGGAGCCCTAATGAATTTAATTTATTCATAAAACTAGACGTTATTGAATTACAGGAAAAAACTGAAGACTTTTCGGAAGTTATTTGCTCACTCTGTAATATGCCAACGCTAAGTGCATCTGTAGCATGCATGTGATCAGGTTTGGCACTTTCTACTATTGAATTTAAGTTACATTAACATTTTATACAGTGCTTTCTTAATCCTGTGTAAGTTGAAAAAAGCGATGAACAATTTTCATTGACAAGACACTTAAGTTCAAGATATTTATAATCAGGCAACAAAAAATGTTCCAATTTTAAATGTTGAAGTAAAAGTGAAAGTTGGTTACTATTTTTCTTACACAGGTAACAGGAATAAATCATTGTAAGGTAACTAATCCTTTACCGTTTTTTGCAGTAATAACTTAAATTTCAAGAACAATTCGTTTACAGTGTTGCTGGTTTCACATTCAATAACGTATATGTGTTTCTGGATAAATTTCCAAAATAACCTGAGATTCGAATCAAACTCAATATTAAATATGAAATGAATTTTAAAAATGAGGTCGACTGCGTGCAAAAACTGAAAACTGTTTGGCAAAGGCATTAAATGTGAGTCAATAACAATAAAATATTGACTAATAATTGACTTGCTTTTCCCAGATGCGATTATGAAAGGAGTCTTCTGTTTGGTATTTTTTAAATACTCTGATACCGGCAGACCCTCCTGAAATGAATATACATAATAATACATTTATTAACAACATTCATCGTTGTATTATGAGCTTCAATTTAACAAACCTTTTGGAACAATATCAACTTTTCGACAGCTTGTTCAACAGATAATCGGATAATTTTTTATTACCGTTTGGAGCAGGCGGCAAAAGTCGTATTAAATTTAGAATGGACAAGATACAAATGTCGAAGTCTACAAAATAATTAAAATTCGTTATTGAATAAAATTGAAGTGTCACTCTAATAAATATTTTTATTATTGGAATTTTTCACACACTGACCATCTTCTCTGGCTGCTTCCGTGTATAATATTGGCTTTCCGACTGATTTCAACACTTGAAAAATGTGCAGTTGGAATTCTGGCCAACGTTTATCAAATGCGCACGCATCATCTCCATAACTCAAATTAAAATCGTATAAAATCTGGAAAGTCTTTGTTAATTTTTATAAATGATTAATATCAGATACTCACCAAATTTGGACAGCAGAAAAAGAATTCGTATCTTTGAAAAATGTTTTCACTGATTCTATCAGTTTTTCTGCGATATTGAACACTTTCTTTCAATAGCTGCTTAGCAAGTTCCTCTTCTTCAGGTAAAATTAGTGTTTTCAGCTTTTCCAGTTTGCAAATCATTTCTTCTTCATCATGTGTAATTGCTTGCTTCGATTGCTTGCTTTGGCCCTTCCCTATACCAAAACTTTTATCCAACTTTTTTTACCCTCTCATTTTTTAATTTCACTTGCAGGAATCCAATGTTAGATTTGTTGTATAATAAATCCTATAAGAATATTAAGTTAAAATACGACGTGACTAAATTGTGCTTATCATTAAATTAAATCAAAGAATACCAATTCATTCTCGGTTCCAGATTTCAAGCATGGAAAAAGATGAACGAACGATTTAGCCACTGCTTGTAGTTCCAAATAATTTGGACAAAATCCAAATTGTTCCTCAATGTACTTTACAGCATACGATACAACCTGCCGTCGATTTTGAGGGGTCAGATTGTTTGTGTTTGCATAAGTTTGCAGTACTTTTTCTCCGACATTATGGCTTTTAAGATATAACTCAAATTTCTGAGAAATTATATAAGTATATAAGTCCAGAATTTCTATTCCTAAATATTAAATTTGTATATGTACCTCTGAAATTGCACCAAATTGAAAATCCTGTTTCACAGATTTAGGTTGATGGGCTGTGCTGCTGAAGAGTTATTGTTCAGATGTCTAAGCCTAAGAAACTTTTTCTTTTAAGTTTTAAAATAAAGGATGGATGAGTATATTGCTGAGCAACTAATTCCAAAAACACGTCTTCCGCAATTTGAATATCATTTATATTTGCAAAGAAAGCAAAGTCCACTAGTGTCCACTAGGGTTACAATAAATACAATTGCTTTAAAAACATGACGAAACCAGTAAAAACAAGTTCACGTGTTCTAATATCTCACCAGAGAAAACAAAATCCGTATATATAAGACCATATGTTATTGGTATAATAATAGGTGGAATCATTGATTTAATATTTTGTTGCACTTTTGCACACACTTTATTTATTTTTAATTATTATAAAATTGTATTTGTCTAAAAAACAGCAAATTCCGAACTAACAAAAGACACACGCGGACACGTACACGTAAAGCTTACTTCAATTTCTTATATTACTAACGAAGATTTTACACTTAAGCCAAATATAAAATTCGTGCGATTCGTTCGATGCGATGTTTCCTTCGCAATCGCCATGTCTAACGTTCCATAAGCACCCTAATCTTACTACATAATTTTGTTATTTTTTAATTTCTAAATCATATAAATATGTGATTATAGATGCATGTTTTATTAATATAATATTATTTTATTATTAATATAGACTTTGTAATCAATGTAAATAGCGCCTTAATAAACTCAGTTCACTGTTGCACAACGTTGGAATTAGTGAGAAAGCGAAGCATTCTTTGTTGAAATTTACAGTTATGAACTACGTATGTACATATATGGGGAATATATAAAATTTATACAAAATTGTTATAAAATCCTTGCATTGTATTACAAATAGTATTAAATCTATACAATTTCGTATTAGGTTTTTATATATTGAAATATGAATAAAATTTAATGTTACTTTGGTATAAACTATCGAATTAATAGGAAAATTTGTTTAAAAATAATTTTTTTTGGAATAAAAAGGCTTAATAGAAAAAATATATATAATATGTATACGACATTATTGTATACATGAGTTAATAACATCACATGTAATAAATAATTTTATATTTTATACCCAGAATTTTTAGAGTGTAGGATGACACTAAAAGGAGTTAGGTCAAACGATCCCTAGGAATGAAATTGTTGCAGCTTAATTTGAACCATTGCACAGGAATTATTACAGCAAACAATCTCTGAATTGCGCATTGATGTGGCGATTCTGAGTGAACCATATGCAAGCAAAACACTCGGCAGGTGGGCTACCGACATGACTGGCAAGGCAGCAATATGGAACGGGAATGTAAGTGCTTCAGATTTTGTTGTACATGAGACGGAAGTAGGTTATGTGTGTGCAGAGATATGTGGACTGCTTATATATAGCTACTATGTGCCTCCAAGCGCAGATATAAACACATTCATTGCATTTGTATACTCTTGGGATGCGCGTGGAAGAAATCCTGTACTAATTGCTGATGACTTCAATGCGTGGGCCACTGAGTGGGGATCCAGTAGAACAAATCCTCGAGGCAGATCGCTTGTGGACTCATTTGCCGCCTTGAATATAGTCCTACTGAACACAGGTAGTGAACACACATTCAGCAAGAATGGTTTTGGTTTTGTAATTGACATTGCGTTTATAAGCACTGGGCTGTATTCAATGACGAAATGGAAAATAAGCAGCTGCTACACACACAGCGACCATAAGGCGATTGAAATTGAAGTTGAGAAAAATTCAAGATCAATCCGCGGAATAGCGGAGGTAACACTTTTTCAGTGCAGGTCCGAAGTAAACAGTTTTGAACTCTGGGTGCAGAATTTTGTGCCGAGAAAAGAAAACGACATAAATTGTTGTAAATATGTATTTATACAAAGCTAAATGTATATACATATTTGTATAGATATATTCTATAAACACAATAATGCCAAATCCAAATTCATTTGTAAAAATTTGGAAATATAAAGGCAAGCAAATACATACATATGTATGTATATATAATTGCATTTATTGTATCAGCGTAATTTGAACATTAACATATTGAAATTAAACTAGCAAAGCATATTTCACAAATTTGTTTTAAATTTTCTGCACTTGGTGAAGAATGATATTCAGTTATGATATAACAAAAGCAAAAATACAGAATCGTGGGAAAATATAAGAAACAATTAATTATTTAATTACAACATAACAATTCTTAGTTATTCAAATGATTACGTCGAATGTGCAGAAAATTGGTAAATATTTCCCAAATGAAACCTTCTGTGTTTACATCTTCTGCAAATGAACTAAAGGAAATTATTATTATTTTTGTATGGTCATTCCTTTGTCTCAGATCTCAGCGATATTTCACGCCTTTTAGAAAGCGCCCAATGCATATTTTACACACTATGAGGTCACAATTCTATTTCAAAGAGTACTTCTCAGATGCTGTGATATTGTTTCAGAATATACATCATATGATGCGATAGTTGAGACTTTTTGGTTTTTTATTCATCCCTTTTAAATGCCTAAAAGCGAATAAGAATAAGAATGTTGTGAAACGCCTTATATGATAAATGACTATTCCTAACTTTTCCCAAAGGCTTCAGCGAGAGATTCGCTAATATGGAGCCAAGCTGGTCCGTTTTTTAGATGATCGATTCAAAATCGTAGCATTTTCTGATCCCCTGTGTGCAGAAAATGCTAAAAAATTTCAATAAATTCGGTAGTCGCGTTAATTGATGCTAGATTTACAGGACAGCAGCAAACACCTCGGGGAGAAGATCTTTCATCTGCTGTACCAACAATATTTTGATAGAGCAATCTCCACATTTAAACTCGTTGGAAGCAACAACTCTCGTCCGATTTTTGAGGTTCAAACATATTTGGAAGATGAAATGAGTCCACGATCATCAAATTTGAAAAGTGGTAACACTATTTTTATTGGTTCTTTATGGAATAATTCCGTTGTTTATGTTTTCCAGATTATTTGAAAATTTTGATGAAGCAAGAAATTTATTCTAAGACGCACCAAGAAACAATTTCTCTTCAAATGATTTTTCTGTAAGACTTCAATGCCAATGTCCAACCTATCGAAACAAGAAATATAAAGAGAAGAAATATTGTAGCCAATAGTTTAAAACAAACTAAATAAAATTAATTTTAAATTTATAATCTTCTCTTCAATTTAATAGTAATACGAATACAATTAAAAAAGTTACATTTTACGTGGATTCTGTCGAAATCTAAATATCTTGAATATATTTTGATATACCAATTGTTTTGAATACATTAGCATAAGTTCATGGAAAGTCTTGTTGCACAATGACTATGGGTCAGAGTCCTTAAATATACTATATAAAGCCAATCGTGAAGCTGGATTTGGCTGTGATGATCATCATGTATCGTTGGTTACTAATTGTGGATACACGAAATCAAATTGCAACAAATGCAGCTAAAACTAATCGCTTCAGCGCCTGAGTGCTAATTTCATCTGTCATTAACTTTACCCTGTGAAATGTTGCATCTCGCAGGGAGAACTCAAAGCAATAAAACAAACAAATATTTAGTCGTCTGTACAACAACTAAAGCTGCAGTCACCGACAATAAATAGACCCATCGTCCTTTCCTTATCAATAATTATATTATGAGCATACACTTTATAATAACATTGCCACGCTCGGGATGTACTTCAATTGACTTCAGTAGAAATGGCGACTTGATGATGCCAAAGGGACGCTCATCACTATTTCCTTGCATTTGTTCAATTGCGTTAACAAAGGCTGACTGCTGACATGACGCAGAAAAACGTTACGAGAATGCGAAGCGTATTTTTATGAACGAAACCGTGTGTGAACGTACGAAGAAAATTCGAGCGTCCGAAGAAGGCCGCTCTTTGGCTGCAAATAACAAAATAGATGATAAACAGAAAACACGCACGGTTACATCATTACTCACAGGTTTGGCCATATGTGAGTGAGCACTGAGGCTGGAATCCAGAACTTCTGAAACACAATCATAGTATTCTAAAGAGCAGGCAGTTCTGGATCTCTTTTATACCTAAAGTAGGGACTTCTTCAGTTCAATCAGTTTCGATTTCAGCAATTACAATTAAATCTTCAGTTGTCCAATCAATGAAATAAACACCTCAATCCAACTGCTCAATAATGATCTTGAATCGATTAGTGCTTGGGCCTGTTGCAACGCATTGAGCCTCAATTGCACCAAATCTAAAGTTTTGCGATGTCATTAACTATGTTGATTCATCCAAAAATTTAGGAGTAGTCTTCAATGACACGCATTCATGGTCATCGCATGTAAATGGTAATATCGGTAAAGTTTATGGTGGGTTACGAACGTTGTAGCAGATTCAGCACTTTCTACCTACTTCAACGAAAGTTCTTTTGGATAAGGCTTTACTATTTCCGATGCTCACCTATGGATGTGCAATTTTTTACAATCTAGACTATCTTTCATTGAGGAAATACAGTGTTGTTTTCAACAATATCGCTCGCTTTATATACAACAAAAAACTAGGCGGTAATTTGATCTATGTCTTTTATATCGAGCACCACTCTTTCTGATAGACCTCGCACATTTGCATCCTCACCTAGACTGGCTCCAATAACGGACCTAACTTTTTCAGTATTCTCACCGGTTTCGTTTAGTTGCTAAAGCAACTCACCTGCCCTCGTGCGTCTTATATTGGTGATGGCCTGGCTCAAATCCCTTATATCAGTGTCCGCTTTCATTTTACGTAGCATCTCCGCATACGAGAGCTGGCCTTTTTTTTTTAATGACAATCGCTTGCGGTCTAGATCTTTTCGCTGTTTTCTCCATTTTATTGGGTTTTCGTGCGCTTACCTGCTTCCATTGTCCACTATTGACCGCAGATTTTTCTTCTTACCCTACTGTAGGCCTTCGCTGAATCGCACCAGCATAGCTTAGAGCTCCAGCAACAACCCTTTTGCTGTTGTGCCTCCATTTTCCACTTTTTCGTATAGCTTGGCTATGCACATTATCAGATCCCTCGTTGGCTGATGTATTGATCGTCTCCCTCCGGCAACCATCTCAATCAGCTCGCCAATCTTCCTACCCATTTGCTCAAACGTAGACGTCCGCTCAGCCTCGTTATTTTTACCGAACTCTAAACATGGCGGCGAAGAATTCGATCGTGCGGGCTTTGTCACATCATTGAATAACTTCAGTGGCGATCGTGCAATGCGTGCGGTCTTTTTAAAAGGGTTGCACATACCCGCTTGCTGATTTTGGCGGCCATCAACAATACTGCCTTCATCAGTTTTGTCAGAAGGCGCTCAGTTGCCTAGAGCCGCTTTGCGCACCAGTGGTGTCGTATTTTTGCTTTCACTCTCGTTCATTCATTCATTTCATGCGTTCATTTTTGTTGCGTTCATTCTATAAGGGTCCCAGCTTCAACCCGCTATCTCCGCTCGATGTACAGTCGCTCTCTCAAGTCTCTGTGGTTATCTATGCAATGCAGGGAGGCCACGCGAGGGTTGACACTGCTCCTTATGAGAGTCAGTGGTCAGAGCCAGGACGAGCGTAAATCAGGAGCCTAGCTCAACTGAGCCTGTACCACCAACTTAATGGTGACGTAGTTTCGAACATACTTGAAGATCCAAAACGGTTTTAACGGGACGGAGGCAATTGCAGCATTAGCCTGAAAGCCGTTTCGGCAGAATGTCCACTCCTGCGTACTAAATTAACAGAATACTGCAACCGTTAGCCCAAATGCAAACACTTCCAAACTTTCAATCATACACCAGTTCCAGCCAAATCAACGTCGCCTGTCTCCAGGCCGCCGCTCGCGTCGGTTAATCAAACAAGCGGGTGCTTGCTGACCATCCAGGGGCCACCACATGGAGGTGCGAGTCAACTTGGTACCATCAGTGACCAGGATCGAAGCTGGCCTTCGCCTGATTAAAGGCACTCAACGTCTTTCCCTGAGATAACGGCACCCAAAGCCCCCATGTGTAATGTGTGTGTGTGTGTTTATGTGTTTAAATGTGTAAAGTGTGCGTGTTTATGTGTGTATGTATGTGTGTGTGGGTTTTTGTCTGCTTGTTGAACTCATCAACATCACAATTTAGTTTTTTGTCATTATTAGCGTTCAAGTCACCATAATAGTTTGAGCAATTACGAGCCTGTAAAAAGAGAATAAACAACATGAACAAAATCAACAGTCAAAATGTAGCTACGTAAGTGCGTAAAGGAAGAAATAAAATTCAAGTTAATATGTTATGCAAACGTCATTCATTATCGAGTGTATCTATTTGAACTTTACAAAAGTATGTATGTTTGCTTGTTGTTTATATATATACATATATATATATATCGGCGTTTTTGTGTTTTTTTAATAAATTTATCATTTAGGGTTGAGAACCTCTTCTATTCTTGCTCTACGTGAATGGTCTACCGCAAGTTGTACATAAGTGCTTCTTTCATATGTATGCTGATGATTTTCAGCTGGTCTTCAGTTGTCCAATCAATGAAATAAACACCTCAATCCAACTGCTCAGTGCTTGGGCCTGTTGCAACGGACTGAGCCTCAATTCCACCAAATCTAAAGTTTTGCCAATTTATAAGAAGCATTTGATCTCATGCACTCTGCCGAATGTATGCATAGGTAGCGATGTCATTAACTATGTTGATTCATCCAAAAATTTAGGAGTAGTCTTCAATGACACGCATTCATGGTCATCGCATGTAAATGGTAATATTGGTAAAGTTTATGGGGTTTACGAATGTTGTGGCAGACTCAGCACTTTCTACCTACTTCAACGAAACTTCTTTTGGCTAAGGCTTTACTCTTTCCGATGCTCACCTATGGATGTGATTTTTTTTAACAATATAGACTATCTTCCATTGAGAAAATACAGTGTTGTTTTCAACAATATCGCTCGCTTTATATACAACAAAAAACTAGGCGATCATATTTCTAGTCTATCTGCTTCAATCTTTGACTGCACGCCTAGTGATCTTTTAAAGTTAAGGACACTGCTCTTTTTGCATAAAATAATACAAACTAAGCAGCCGGAATATTTATTTGATGAAATCATCTTCTCGCTCTCTCAGAGGGCGATTAATTTGATCCTGCCTAGGTTTTGCAACCTTGCGTCTGGAAGGCAGTTCTTTGTGAGTGCCGTCAACTATGGAACTCTCTTCCTGCGGCCATTAGAAGAATTACCAGCGGGGCAAATTTTGGTCTGAACTTTCCTTATTTCTAAATGGAAATTAATCTCCGTTTCCTTCCTTCTCTTCTGTCTACTATTTCTATCATTTCTTTTTCTAATAATTTACTATTACCCTTATTAGTATTAGTCTTATTAATATAATTATGTACCATGTAGTCTTACTTACTCAATATTGTTTAGGCAACCATCAATTTATAAGATTATATTATCTTAAGATGGTTAGCAAATATGTAATTAATAAATGAAAAAACCGCGACAAGTCATTTACTGGGATTTACCTGAGGTGACGTAACAATTTTGTTGAGAATAAAAAACGACTATTTTCTTTTGCGCATGCGCCTCTTTTTCTCTACCACGTCCTGTAAAAGAAGAGTTTCTTAATATTTATATTTATTATATATAAAAATGAATTGTTCGTTTGTACGTTCATAACATGCGAACGTGAAGTCCGATTTGCTTGATTTTTTGGTATGTTTTCATTATTTGCCTGTAGAAGGTTTGTGTGAAATAATAATTTAAAAAAATTTCATTTAAAAAAAATTATTATTTTTGCATAACGGAAAACAGAGGAATCAAAGTAAATTGAAAAATAAATTTGACGTTTTAATTTTGAATTTCAATTTGACAATGGAAGTAAGTAAATTGTAAATGTCTTCCATTATTGCTTTGTTTTGACAAATTATTTTGACACACATAGAATTTTATTTTAAATTTTGAAAAACAATTAAAAATTATAAAAGGCTTAATGCCGATTAATTACTCTGTTTCGGGTGTGTCAAGTCCAAAACAGTGTTACGTATGACAGAAAATATGGAAGCGTTTAAAAGTGATGAGCAGCAAACCGAAGCGAATCAAGAAAAAGACGAAATGTGTTTTATTATAAACACTATAAACACTTATAAACATTATTTGTTTTTTTTTTAGTTATAATTATGCCGCGACCGAGACGTGGCGCCAATATTGGTCGTCGTACTCATAATACAAGACGAGTTGCATCTGTTAGAGCAGGTGAATCTGAAGCGGAACGTGAAGTGAGACTTGAACAGCAAAGAGAGCGTCAATCGAGATCGCGTTCTGCTCAAACAATCGAAGAACGATTCGCGAGTAATTCTTCGGATCGAGCGAGAATGAGTCGCAATCGCGCTGTTAGAAGTCGTGCCAATGACAATATTAATCAGCGAGTAATGCGTGCTGCTTTCAATTATGATAGTGAAGTTGACTATTGTTCTCTTCCATGCCTTTCAATCGGAACTATGACTAATGTCTGCGAACAGTGCAATGCATTGAAATTTCCATCGGAAACTCCTGGAATGTGTTGTGCAAATGGACAAGTAAAATTGCCTGTTTTGAATCCTCCTCCTGAGCCTTTGAGGTCATTAGTTTCTGGTTTGACTCCAGAATCGAATCATTTTTTGTCTAAAATACAGCAGTACAATTCATGTTTCCAAATGACGTCTTTCGGCGCCACAAATATAATCAGAGATGGATTCATGACTTTTAAGGTAATTACTGAACACGACACTAACAATGAGTTCTATCGTGAGATTGAATCAAATGTTTCATGTATGCAGATTCAAGGTCAAATCTATCATCGAATTGGATCGTTATTACCATGTTTGGATTCCAATCATTCCTTTTTGCAAATTTATTTCATGGGAAATTCAGATGTTGAAATTGAACGGCGTTGTGTGGTGGCACAAAATCCAAATGATAGTAATGCAGTGAGAAGAGGAATAATTGAAAGATTGCAGCAGTTTTTTCACGATGAAAATTGTTTGATCAAATTATTTCAAACTGCCCTTGATCAAATGCCTTCGGATTCTCATAGAATTGTTATTCGGGCCGATAAAGCACCTGGTGGAATTCATGCTGGAAGGTTAAACGCACCAACAATTGATGAAGTTGCCGTATTAATTGTGGATGAAGGAGCGAGCAGTCGAGATATTGTACTTCATCGTCGAGATCAAAGTGTTGTGCATGTTTCGGAAACTCATCGTTGTTATGATGCGTTGCAGTACCCAATTTTGTTTTGGCAAGGCGAGGATGGTTACCATTTCAATATTAAGATGAAACATCGTTTAACTGGTTAGTTACAATAAAATGCATCACACATTTTGTGAATTATTGATACTTAATATTCGCATTTATTTCAGGCTTGGAAACAGCAAAAAAAGTTAGTGCGATGAACTATTATTCGTACAGATTAATGGTTCGGCTGAACGAAATTAATCATATATTGAATTGTAGAAGGCTTTGCAACCAATTTATAGTTGATGTTTACGCTAAAATTGAGTCTGAACGATTGAATTTTATTCGATTTAATCAGAAAAAGTTAAAATCCGAACAATATATTCATTTGCGCGATGCAATTCACAATGATGGGAATATCAACGATATTGGCCAAATGACAATATTACCAGCAACATATACTGGAAGTCCACGACACATGCACGAGTACGCGCAAGACGCAATGACGTACGTTCGGCATTATCATCGACCCGATTTATTTATTACTTTCACCTGTAATCCTCAATGGAATGAAATAAAGCAATATATGTTTCATGGTCAAAGTGCTTCTGATCGCCACGATATTGTTGCGCGTGTGTTCAAGCAAAAATTGAAAACGCTTATGGATTTTATTGTCAAACAACAAGTGTTTGGAAAAGTTCAATGTTGGATGTATTCTGTGGAATGGCAGAAAAGAGGACTTCCGCATGCACATATTTTGGTTTGGTTAGTTGATAAAATTACGCCAAATGAAATTGATAGCGTAATATCAGCCGAAATTCCTAATCCAATCATTGATCCAGGACTGTTTGAATCAGTTACGAAGCACATGATTCATGGACCATGTGGGGCATTAAATGTCAACTCACCGTGCATGGCTGAAGGAAAATGCACAAAACGGTACCCAAGAGCATTAATAGCGGAAACAATTTCTGGTAATGATGGTTATCCGTTATATCGTAGACGTTCACCTGAAGATGATGGCGAAACAGTTATGGTGAAATGCAAAAATCAAGACATTAAAATTGACAATCGTTGGATCGTTCCATATTCGCCGCTATTATCCAAAACTTTTGGTGCTCATATAAATGTTGAGTATTGTAACTCAGTAAAATCCATCAAGTACATATGCAAATATGTTAACAAAGGAAGTGATTTGGCCTATTTTGGAATTGCTGGGGATAAAAGTGATGAAATCACTTCATATCAATTAGGCCGTTATATTAGTACAAATGAAGCAATATGGCGAATTTTTTCATTTGCAATACACGAAAGGTATCCAAATGTACTGCACTTGGCAGTTCATCTTCAGAATGGTCAACGTGTGTACTTCACACCTGAGAATGCGGCGCAACGAGCAGAACAGCCACCGAAAACAACGTTGACTTCATTTTTTGATATGTGCAGAAATGACGAATTTGCTAAAATGTTATTGTATTCTGAAGTGCCACGATATTTCACATGGAATGAATCTGCGAAAGTTTTTCAAAGACGGAAACAAGGGCAACCAGTACGAGGCCATCCAAATGTATTTTCTACAGAAGCATTGGGTCGTGTGTATACCGTTCATCCAAATCATTATGAATGTTTTTATTTGCGTTTATTATTGATTAACGTTCGTGGTCCTACGTCATTTGAAGATTTAAGAACAGTCGATGGTGAATTGTGTGCGACTTATCGGCAAGCATGCCAGCGTTTGAATCTACTTGAAGATGATATGCATTGGGAAGCTACACTTGCTGATTCCGTAATTTCATCATCTCCACATCAAATACGAACATTATTTGCAATTATAATATCTACATGCAGTCCATCAAATCCATTTGAAATATGGCATAAATTTCGTGATGACATGACGGAAGACATTTTACTTAGAGTGCGACGTTCAGTTTCAAATCCTGAATTAGAAATCACACCGGAAATGCATAACGAAGCTTTGATTTTGATTGAAGACATGTGTATAATGATTGCAAACAAAATATTAGTGCAGTTAGGAATGATAGCGCCTAATCGTGCAGTTCATGATGTTATTAATCAAGAAATGCATCGTGAACAACAATATGATCGTAATCAATTGAGAACATTTGTGCAGTTAAAAGTTCCACAATTGAATAGTCAACAGAAATATGCTTATGACAAAATCATGGAAGGTGTGAACAATGAAGGAGGTGGATTTTACTTTATTGATGCACCAGGAGGCACTGGAAAAACATTTTTGCTGTCATTGATTCTGGCAACCATACGATCGGATAATAAAATTGCTCTTGCAGTTGCTTCATCTGGAATTGCTGCTACCTTATTAGACGGTGGTCGAACTGCGCATTCTGCACTTAAATTGCCTTTGAATATAACAACGATTGAATCTCCTACGTGCAACATTTCCAAAACGTCGGCAATGGCAAAAGTTTTGCAGCAGTGTAAAATAATCGTATGGGACGAATGTACAATGGCTCACAAAAGATCATTAGAAGCATTAAATCGAACCATGCAAGATCTTCGAGGAAATGAAAGACTTTTTGGTGGCGCCTTTATATTGTTATCAGGTGATTTTAGGCAAACTTTACCTGTCATTCCACGATCTACTGCTGCTGATGAGCTAAACGCATGTTTGAAGTCTTCAGTTTTGTGGAAATATGTTAAAACATTGCGTCTTAATCAAAATGTACGTGTACAATTGCAAAATGATCCTTCTGCAGCTGAATTTTCAAAACAACTTTTGGAAATTGGGAATGGTAAAGTTGCAGTCGATAAATCAACCGGATTAATAACATTACCAAGCAATTTTTGTAATATCACTCAATCGAAAAAGGAACTGGTTCAACGTGTGTTTCCAAATATATTGCAGAAGTACAGGAATCATGATTGGTTGAGCGAACGCGCAATATTGGCAGGAAAAAATAAAGACGTGAACGATTTAAATGCAAGTATTTTGCAAGAAATAGATGGCCAATTTTTTGCATACAAATCAGTGGATACGATAATAAATGAAGATGAGGTAGTGAACTATCCTACTGAATTTTTGAATTCACTTGATTTGCCAGGCTTGCCACCACATTATTTGGCATTGAAAGAGGGAGCACCGATAATAATGCTCCGAAATATAAATCAACCACGGCTTTGTAATGGCACCAGACTTTCCGTGAAAAAACTGATGGCCAATTTAATTGAAGCAACTATTCTGAGTGGTAAATATTGAGGCGAAAACGTTCTAATCCCCCGAATTCCAATGATTCCATCAGATATGCCATTTGAATTTAAACGGCTTCAATTTCCTGTCCGTCTTGCCTTCGCTATAACCATTAATAAAGCTCAAGGTCAGACTTTGAATATTTGTGGCTTAGATTTGGAGCAACCTGTTTTCTCGCATGGACAATTGTATGTTGGTTGTTCACGTTGTGGTAAACCCTCTGCATTATTTATAAACACAAAAGATGGAAAAACTAAAAACGTTGTTTATCAAAGAGCATTAAGTTAATTTTTAAAGTATTTTCATTTTCGACCTTTTTATTTGAAAATAAATTATTGTAAGAAATTGATTGTGGATGAGTTTTACTGAAAATTGAAAAGAAATTTCGCAAGTTTCTTTTGTGTATTCGCCCTGTGAAGCGGGCGAAGGTTTCGCTATCTTTTATTATAATTATAAATTTTCATAAATATCTTCTTATTATGTACAGAAAATATCTTATATATAAGAATTAATGTGGATTAATTAATCTATATATACGTTTAGGCGCCAGACAGACAAACAAGAAACATTGTTTATCCACGTGCATTAGAATAATTTTAGCACTATTATCTAGACAATCTTTTATATTTTCTTTTTCTAAACAAGTTAGAAAACAACAAACTTTATCTTTTTTTAACATTTTTAGTGGGGCAGCAAAGCGCACCGGGGCAAAGCTAGTTTATTATATAAGAAATTAAAATCTCTTACAGAGCGAATATAGACAAATTTTTGTTCATATGACATTTGTCTCCATTGGATTGCGCCCCGCTTAGATAATTCTGGCGCCTTCAGTCCAACGTTCTTGTTTCTCAATTCTCGTAAAAAATTAAAAAAACAGTTTACGGATGGTTTTCCGGCTCTTCGCTTTGTCACAGTCATGATTCTTCGGATTTAAAAATGTTCAAAAATATATAAAATGTTTACAAATGGCAATGAAATGAACGCGAATTTAGATATTTATTTGGTAATTTTTATTCTAGGAAAACTGCTGATATACGAATATTGCTGTTCAGATAAGCAGCTGACCTACGGGTCCGTTGGGTAAATATCCAACTAACTAAACAAAGAAAACAAAGAATGAGCTTTTGAATTGCATCGTGGCAATGATTTTTTATTTGTAGTCATCTAAAAGTAATTAATTACGAAACAAGATAATACTAAATTTAAAACATAGCCAACAGTAGAGCAGCAATACAAATACCAATGTCGTACCGTGTTAGAAACTTCCAATTGGAACAGTTAGGCCCGTAATAATAATGTAGCGTTAATATGAATGAACTCCTGTGAGTGTGTGAGTGTGGTTGTGGAATGGGCTATAAAATATAAGGGGTCAATATTATTCATACGTACATATATTTAATTCACGCTTTACAGGAAATTCGAGTTGATGAGAAATATGTATTCGTGTTCTTGTTAAATTTTATGATTACGTTTTTATTAATATATCCGATATTCGTACAACCTCTACACTTTGCATGAAAATAATGTAAGAGTTCTGCGATAACGAATGAAAATAGAATGCTTCGCAGTTGAAATGAAGCGGAACGATGATTTTAAAATTACTATACTATATAAATACATGTCGACATATTCATAATTCTCATTTCATATTTGAATACAATTTACTTATTAATGTTAACAAATTTCTCCCATTAGCGAACACTTCATAGTTTGTCTTTTGTTGTTTTGTCTTTGATGTTTTGTAGGCTCTTTTTTTTCCTCTATTGTGGGACTCTTATTTTTGCTCTTTTGTAGGACTTTTATTTTTCCAAGTTCTTATTCCTTTTTTAATTTGGCAAAAATTCTGAATTCTTTGATTAGGAAAATTTATCATTGTCTCTATGCAAATTATAGTTTCTATAATGAAATCCATTGTTGAGTGCTTGCAAAAGTTTTCAGTTGTTAAAAAAAGTATTTTTTTTTTTGTTTCCAATTGGTTTTCTGGTTACGAATTGGTTTTAAATTCATGTTTGTGTATTAAATGAACGTGTGTGTGTATGTGGACTATTATGATTCGATTATAATCACTGGGACCATGTATATATGATTTCTTTGTAATTATTCAGTTTATATGTATTTTAAAGTGCACCATAAATATGATTTTTGTTATATATACAAAATAAAAATATAAAAAATTAATTCAATAAATAAATTATTGAAAATTAATCGCCGTTTCTGTAAACAAATTATACATATTTTATGATTTACAAAACAAAAAAAAAAAAAAAAAAAAAAAAAAACAAAAAAAAAAAAAAAATGTTTGAACTCTTCCGAAACGTCTTGACAGATTTTTCTGAAATTTGTCTGTGTATGTTTAAGAAAAGGTCAAAAATTATATTTCACCCTCCTCCTACCCGCACCATAACATTAGTTAATCACGATTTTAGTCAACGCCGGGTTCGTTTCCTAATTCCTCCGTAAGAGGCAAAACTATTTTTGCGTGAGAGAAAGTTCGTCGGGTCACATAGTTAATATATACAATACATACGTACATGCATCGTATATAAAATTTCAAAATTATAAAATTCAGGTTTTACGATTCCATGTTTATGCTGCTAGCTATTACAATAATTATTAGTAAAAGAGTTTTGCTAAAATACAATATTACAATTAGCATAGAGCTTTCTTTACAAGCCTATTTTTGGTGGTGATTGTGATGTTGACTTCTTATTATAATTTATTACCACTGCAACGTGTACTTCATTCTTACTTCGATTAGGTTATGGTAAATGGATATACATTCATATTTTATCATAGGTTGTTTGCGTATCGAGCTACAATCAACACAACGGTTAAATTCAAAATTATTTCCCCATGTACGAAAGCAAATTAAGTTAATCGTAAATTTCTGCATCTAAATGCTGTGTGGCTGTTTGTGTTTGCGGATAATAGTTCAGTATTGGATATAGACGTCGAATATAAAACACGACCTTACAAAAGTCAAACGGGCGAATTATACCGAAAAAATTAAGAACGTAAAACTGAGAAACTGAACTAGGAACGGAATCTGAAATTTTCCGTTTTCACAATGAGAACCTCTTTAACTGCTTCCAATTATTATTATTTTGGACTACTTCACAATTTGGAAGTAGAACCAAATAAAATAAATATAAAACGTTAGCCAATATCGAAAAGAACTTGTCCAGAAGTTTTTGCGAGATATTGGTAACGTGTAATATAAAGAGATATATGTATGTGTATTGGTATGAATGCGTGGAAATGTGTAATGTGTGTTTGTTTCTATGTGTGTATGAATGCGTGGAAATGTGTGTAATGTGTGTGTTTATGTATGTGTGTGTGTGGGTCTTTGTGGGCTTGTTGAACTCATCAACATCACAATTTATTTTTTTGTCATTATCTTCAAATACTCCAAAGCGTTTTGCGCGGCAACCTTCTGTGCATCATATGAAGTAGGACCAAAACCATGGCAAACACCAACCGGCATTGTTGACAATTGTACCAGGCATTGGTACTGGTTACTATATGTCTTCTCTTCAATATCAACATAAGTAACTTCAAAATGATTTTCCGTAGCAATCTCAGCAAGTAAATTAATGTAATGAATTTTTGGTCCTCTTAGACATGTTGTCTGAAATGAAATTTATACATATTTTAATTTGTTTTAATTATAATTCAGCTTATTTTAAGTAAGAACAAGTTTTAACAGTATGCAGCGTTAATATTAGAAATGGAAATTATAACACGAAAAATATGATAAATTATAATTAATAAGAATAATCTTATTCTTAATAGATTCAGTTGATTTTCGATTCATAAGTAATAAACTTCTTATTCTAGTACAACTTATTATTTTCATCTTACTCTAGTACTATAATCGAAGTCGATCTTGTGCCTAAATTGAGGATAAAAAAGAGAACGACAGAATACAAAATTGCGCAGTGCGAATCTTTATTAAAATAGAATAAATTAGATTTATTAATTGCTCTCTAAAAATATTAATCGATAGTTTTTAGTAACGCAAAGAAATCATTCAATTATTTAAAAGTACTC
Source organism: Thecophora atra (assembly GCA_937620795.1). NCBI lineage: Eukaryota > Metazoa > Arthropoda > Insecta > Diptera > Conopidae > Thecophora > Thecophora atra. The sequence continues at coordinate 87,058,355 of OW569398.1, forward strand.
GATAGATTTTACTAGTTCAGATAATCATTCAGCGAGTGAATTAGTCGAAAGTTTTTACTAGTTCAGAAACTTCTCGCATAATTGAAAAATTTTCAACTTCGAATAACGTAATAGATTTTTTTCGGTAGTTCCAAAAACTAATTTCCTCTAATGTTCTCATTTTATGTCAAACACACTTAGAAAGCCAAACACACTTAGAGATCGGAAATTTTCTATTTTGGGGCTGTTATAACATCCAAATATATTCCTCCAATTTTAGTTGCAATCGATTAAAACCAAAGGACAGTATTAACGATGATTACCTTGGTGCAATTTTATGCGCAACTAAATACAACTTTTTTAATTGAAACTACTTCACGTACATGGAAGTCGTTTGTTGTCCACATCAGATATTTTTTTTGTGCAAGTAATTTTAACTAAATATTAAGAGGATTCATATAAACGTAGCTAAATCGGCGAGTTTGGCATTTATACGCATATAAACGAAGGTAATATTAAAAGTGACACTGCCATATGTATGATATGTAATCGAAGCCTTAAAATGACTAAAATTTATAATTTAAAGTGCACATTGAAAGAGTGCATCATACACATGCGGTGACCAGTGAAGAGGCCAATATTGAAATTTCAAAAACAGCCAATAGTCGAATGAAACACAATAAAAATACAAATGTCGAAAGAAAAGTTGTTCCGGGCTTATGTTGGACTGGTCACAGCAAATGCCATTCCATTTAATGTACTCAATTCTGATAATATGCGCAGTATTGGGGATCCTATATGTGAAGGCCAACATGTTAGGAATGGTAGATCTGAAAAGTGTTAATGCTAGCTCATCACGAAACTTAGCGGAAGAAATTTTGAACATATTGGACAGATGTGAAATCAGCATTAATCAAATACTTTCTATAAGATCGGACAATGGAGCTAATTTTATAAATATTAAGACTTCAAAGATGCCATCCCATAGTACAGCTTCTGAAGAAGATGATGGAGACGAAAGTAACGATTTCTACATGCAAAAGATTTCGATGTGCGATGCAACTGCAGGGGTCCGCTTGGGTAATATACAACTTTGCCGATGTGCTGCCCACACAGCCCAGTTATGTGAATTAGATGTTTCTAAGAATCCTAAAATAAAAAGCATTTCGTTTGAAAATTTTGTCATAAACGAATCATTATGGGACTTCACTGAAAGTTATTGCGAGATTTTTCGAAGAAGAGCAGCAGCTCCATTATGGCAACTTTTATACGCAATGGCTGAAATGCCAATTATGTACATAAAAAATTTTAGACACTTGCAGAGAGGACTCACTAAAATTTTAAATCGGTACAAGGATTTTAAAGCATTTGGAAAATAGAGCGGAAAAATTACTTTCCAACGAAGGTTTTAACGCTTGCCTATTTATGGATCCTCGTTTTCATTATATATTGAGCTCAGAAAATATAAGCAAGGCTATAATTTATTTGAAACTACTGTGGGATAAACGTTCCTCTTTTAAGCACTCTCTAAGTTTCAACAGCTGCCAAAGATTGCGCCTAATTCAAATAACGCAAAACAAACACTGAGCAACGAAAATTATTATTATTATTATTTATTAAACAAAATCATACACCAAGACAAGAGTCTTTTATAGTAACATTATGGTTTATATTATGACTTATTCAAAATTTTGGTAGCAAAAAAAAAATTCAAAACTAAATTGATGTAATGAGAAGGATGGGGTAAAAAGGTTAAAGTACAGTACAGAGGAAAAAGAAAAGAAAAAAAAAAGAATGAGCAGAAAGAGAGGAGAGAATAAACTTACAACATCGAAAGGAAGCGAACTACCAATTGCCTAAACCTACCCACACTAGGTGTCTCCCTTACACATCGTGGCAACGCATTCCATAGCCTAATAGCAGCATCGAAAAATAGCCTTAAAGAGACCAAAGATCTGCCACGAGGCACTAAAAGTACCTTGGTTCTCATGGATCTACAAAATTGTAACTTGTCACACAAATATCCGGGAGTCCTGGTAGCTAGCAATTTGAAGAGAAATATGCAGGCCTTGGCTTTGTGGTAACTAACCAAATCACAACCAAGTAACGCCGAGCGATACACGGATAAGTGGTCAAATTTACGCAGCCCTAAAACATATCTCGTAATATAATTAAATGCAACGGACAGTTTTAACTGCGAAGAGGAGTCTAACACAGCATACACAATGTTGGAATAATCTATAATGGGCATGAAGAGTTGTTGAGCAACCAGACGACGAATCCTTGGTGGAGAAGCACTTGAAGTTTTCATGAGATTGCGTAAAAGACTGTAAATTTTCCTAACAACACTATTTATGTGATCAACGCATGAGAGGGAGGAGTTTATACAAAAAGCCAAATTCACTATTTTATTGACTACTTTCAGATTACTGCCATCCAACAAGATTCTGGAACGTGCAGGAAGAGACCTGTTCTTATGAATAGGTAGTACGAACGGTTTTGAGACATTCAACTGGAGTCCATTTGAAACTGCACAATGGTTGATGGAAGCTGAATCATCATTTAAATTAGCGAACAGATCTACAGATACACTTGAGTCTTCATATATGTTTTTTTGAATATCATCCGCATATGCATGCATAGTAGAATACAAACCGCGAAAATATCATTTAAGTACACAGAGAATAGTAATGGACCAAGTATAGATTCCTGAGGCACACCAGTCTAAAGAACCTTATAACCAGAGAACCTATTAGACACCTTTACCCGTTGTAGTCTGCAGTCAAATAATTTTGCAATAAGGCCACAGCATCATCCTGAAAACCAAATAAATTTTTCAATTTGGAGTAAACACATTCATGCACTACACTATCAAATGCCTTAGAAAAATCTAACAAGCAAATCAAGGTCAAAAAACCATTATCATAACTAGGTCTTATATCATCTAATACTTTGATCATAGCAGAAGCGCAACTATGACCAGGGCGAAAACCAGATTGGAGAGGAGGCAAATACCCTCCCACCATAAGATAGTTTGAGATTTGCTGAGCTATAAGTTTCTCACAGACTTTGCTTAATGGCGATAAAATGCTTATAGGCCTGAAATCATTAGCCACTACAGGATTGGACTTTTTAGGTACAGGAATCACAACTGCAGTTTTCCAAATACAGGGAAATGTAGAAGAATGGAAACACTGATTTATTATATGAGTCAAAGGCGTAATAATATGTGGCAATATAATTTTTATAAACCGAATTGAGAGACCATCATCACCAACAGCATTAGACGTGATATCCATAACTCAGTTACCAACGTCGAGCTCAGTGACTGGAAGAAATCTGAAAGTACTCTCATCACATGGCGAAAAAGGGTGTAACCAGGGTTTGTTAACTATTAAATAATTTCTTGAGGAGACTTGGGCGGAAATATGAATGAGGCCATGAATACACATCAAAAAAATTAAAAGGCTGCATCGGAATTTCGTCAGGATCGACACAAATGTTCTGGAGTTTTGAAAATTTGTTTATCTCATTTACGTGCGATAACCCCGCCCTCCGGACAGATCACTCTCCAATAAAACGGAAAAAAGCCGAAAAAAAAAAAAAATTCCTACCCTTAAAAAAAATATGCAGATCCATGACCCTAAATATGTATTGATCTGTCCTAGTGATGAGTCCAGTCCCATAGCTAAACTAAGCCCTTTTGTGATTAAAAAAAGCCTTGCAGCTATCTCAACAGAAATAGAATCAATCAACCTTCTAAGAGATGGGAATCTACTTATACTAGAGCGTAGTCAAAATGCAGCTGATAAATTTCTAAAAGCTAAACAATTGTCTAATCAGTGCAAAGTCTCGGTTAAACTTCACGAAAATCCCCCCAAATCAATTTGCTCCACTGAGTATAACAATTCAACACTAACGCATCCTTCACAAATTGCGAATTGCTTTGCTCACGAATGGT